>OY482670.1:99072694-99677694 GCA_960531455.1 Urophora cardui | reverse complement strand
GTCGAAAGGGTAACTCATTAGTATGAAGCATACAAATACACCATTGTAGCGCTCTTCCCAAATACTCCTCTAAATATTGGATCACGCCACCCTTCCAACCAGTGTTCGTTGCAGTTCCGTCACATCCAACGCAAATAACATCATCTAATTTCCAACCTTGTGCCTCCAATAATGTTGTGATTGATTTCAAAATTTCTTTTGCGGTCCCACGACTTGGTGTCGCGTGTCCCAAATAAATTGATCCAGGTTCTGCTAAAACGGAGATGTGCTCTTCTAAAATTTCTTTCCGATGATAATGATCACCAATTTTCTCATTTATAAGAGTTTTGTCTTTGCGCCCATCAAAATAAATGCTGTTTATGACAATGTGTTCAATATTTTTTAAAGTTTCCTTCCGGGCTTTAGATACAGCTCTGTGAATTTTGTTTTTATCTATAACCAGAGTTACATCTTCGTTGGTAATCAAGCCGACGTCGGCTAAAACCGCAGAAGCAACAGCAGCAGCTGATCGCGTCGACAAACCATATCTATCACAAACTTTGGCAACTGTTTGCAATGGAAATGTATTTCGACAGAGTCTGATGTGCCTCTTGGGACGACTCACGCACTGAATCTTCATATACATTTTCTGAGAGAAAATCTGTTTCTGGCGTACAAAGTTTTTTTGTCCTCATTGACTCCTCAACTCTCCTCTGATTTCGCTTCATTAGTCTAGCCGTTTCTTTCTTATCAACCCCACTTATAACCATTTTTCTATCGCTTCTTTGATCCAACAAAAACGGTCTTTCATTGACGGGAACTTTTTTAAGTTTTAAGCAGGTACAATATTCAAATGAAGGACATTTGCAAGCCGCAACGTCGAACAGTTTTTCAGATGACTCTACAAAATACTTCAATTTGTTTTTAAAGGTATGATCTTGTTTGGTTTTTGGATATATTTTCAAAAAGAGGTAATTTCCGAAACAAAAATTTAGCAATTGCACAACTCGCTCTTTGGGAACAATTGGAATCAAAGCTTTGGTCCAAATATTACCGATATTCTCATAAACAATTTTATATATGTTTGAATTGGATGGGTCTTTGCCATTGTTCTTTAATTTCAGGTCATTCTTAACATATAAAATAAACTTAATGACATCCTTTATGGTTGGTAAACGCCTATTGTCAAGTTCCTTGTATGGTCCTAATATGGCATAAGTAGTTTCACTACGCGTTGCGGGCATTGTCTAAAAATTTTAAAATGTTTTCTTAAAAGTACATACATATATGTAACAATCGCAACCGCGCATTTATAACACCAAATTACCTTTTGTACGATGCAAATACTCGCGGGTAAAATAAAAAGTTGAAACTTGAAGAATTTTAATTGTTGAAATTTCGTGCTTACGTTCGATCTATAGGTATATTACCGTAGCAATAATCGCTTGTTTGGTACAACACAATTATACTTTTGGCTCCGGTTTAAATAAAATTATATTAAAAAAAAGTGTATATTCATTTCGAACTCAATTTTTATATTATAAATTTGATCGTTTTTAATCACCTGGGTATGATATTTGAATATTTTTTGATCAAAATTTTCAAAAAATGCTGGCTGGGATAATATTGCCGCATGAGTATTTGTTGAATTTCCAAGGCCAACTAAAATTATTACATATTTTCAAATAAAAGCAAAGTAGATACGTGCTTACTTTTCATGTGCATCGATTGAATTATCAGAGCTAAATAAATTATTTTATACTTTTATAAAAAGTTAAATAATTCAAAGTAGATTTCTTCAACCTAGATAATTATATTTATTATTACATACTAGCACCTTCCCCAGTGCTTGTAGTCTCTTCAAAATCTTTTCTGATTACAGCATATTCGATACGTTTTAAAATTCAACTTGAGGCAAATAAAAACTTTAAGCTTTAGTTAAAGAACCGTATTGTTGTTTTTTTATCGAACTGCTTTTCCACGATTGAAGGGCAAATAAATGCAGAAGCCGCATCAAAATCACAGTAGGTAGTAAAATACCTACATATGTACGAGTATTTTCATTGTAACTACACGGAATTCAGATTTTGCACTTAAAAGTAAATTGAAAAAAAAAAAAAAAAAATTAAGCGAACTTAGAAAAACGAAAAGAATTACATAGTAAGAATGCAAACAATATAGGTTGAGTGAGCGTTCTGCATGAATGACGAAACCGCAAAACTTCAAAGATCGGTAGAGCCCTCAAGATATAATTGTATTTAGTTATTAAAACTTGTTTCGTAATTTGCGATCAAAACCGCAAATTTTGAGGGGTATTGCGCCATAGATAACTAGATACGAAACTCTTCATTTCGTGAGAGCGCTGTCAAAATGCGCATTTTTTATAACATTTTTCATTGGTGCCACTCTGTTCGAAAACTGTAAATGGGTATTTTACATATTATTTCTGGGAGTTTTTCGGCTTCCTTATGTTATTGAAGACTATAGCAATAATAAAATTTTGTTTATACCAAATTAAGATAAGGATATAACCACAAAAGTGATGCACAGGATAGTATGATTTTCCCACATTCCGAATATTCATGTTCGAAACCCAATCTCAGACAAATTAAGAATAACTCACAAAAAGTGGTTAACGGTAATACATGTAGTTGGGTGGTATTTTTTAAGAAATATTTTACTCTATTTTGCAATTCTATTAAAATGTGAATATATTAGAATTGAAATATAATAATTTTTAACAGGATATATATATAAATCTACTGAAAAACGCTGCCCGCGTTCCATCTCATTAACATATTTTTTATAATTTTAACTGAAACACAATTTTTTCCACTTAAAACAATAAACTTCACTGAATATTACACACAAGCAATACAATTACCTCTGTATTTTTTATAATTCTTTATTATTTCAACAAAATTGGGCACATAAAACAAAACATTAAAATCCACCGAAAGTGACAATTTATTTTGGCGCGTTTTCCTTTCTGGCACCTGCAATTTGCACAAACAGCTGATCGGCCGGGTTTTATGTTGTGTTGATGCTGGCAACAAAGCCACATTAGACCCGTGGGAAAATCGTAAAAGTGAGAGAGTAAAAAAGAGTTTCGTATCAAGTCATCTTTGTATTGCGCTAAGGAAATCCAAAAAAAAAATATCTCGGGACACCATAATGTACATATGCATTTCATATGTTCATCCTCAACGGAGTGGCACATGTACGTGCGCACGACACATACATGCACAAAAGACTTTTATTTTTTCTCTGCCCGAAATATCCGTCCTTTCGCGACAGAAATTTTTCGCTGCTCAATGATAACCGTCACTGTCCAACAGTGACGGAAAAAAAATTGAAAATAAAAGTTTCCCACTGACGGAAACAGCTAGTCTTTAAACAATAATAGCCCAGTTAGTCGAGAACGTGTGGTCCGCTCGCTGACGCAAACGCCCGTATGACATTTTTAGGATTTTTTGAGCCCGTAGCAATCAGCTGTTTTACTCACACATATTTACATATATATATAGTTTGTTTACATTTTGGCAGGGTTGCCGTTTAGTCATTTTTGAACAAACAAGATTACTAATCTAATTACTAATCTTCAAAGTGTTATGCGGATTACTCTTCAATACAAAACTGTGCATTATTTGCCAAATGACAAGAAAATACTAATTTAATCGTTTTTAAAGTTGTCGTTGACGACTTTTTTTTATTAATTTAGTTACTTTTTTATGGCTTAGTTGGTAATTAAAACACATTTTTCTTGTAATTTTGTTGCTGCCCAATATATTTCCATCACACCTTGGTGATAGTTATCAAGGACTAAAACATAAAATAACAAAAAACACAGTCAGAACATTAAATTTACAATTGAAAATCCATAAAAAAATTATATTGGGAAGCAACAAGATTCTCACAAAAATCTGTGTTTAATTAAGAAATCTGTACTGAGTTTCTGTAACTCATATCTTTTCTAGTATAAATAGGTGGTGACTAAGTGTGGATCGTATTAGTCTGACATCACTTTAACTGATTTTGTTACAGAAACTCAGATTTATTGTGGCAATTTATAACTTTTTAATGTAGAAAAATTGCAGAAGAAGACCACCAAGAGTTATCAATTAAGAAAATACCGCCACTATTGTGGATAAAGACAATTTTTGCTTTAATTTTCAGTAATATCTTCATTTATTAGGAGTGTTCAATATCTCAAAATTTTTACATATTTTTACGAATAGTTACGAATTTATGTTCAATAACCCAAAAAATTCACAAAAGAGAGCCAAATTGAGAGAGTAAGACCTCGAGAGAGTTGATAAACGCTGCAGGTAAAATTTTCACTTGCAACTACTAGCAGCTTTAAAAAAATAGAGGTGTCAAAAATATATGATCACAAAAATTTCAATTGGAAATATACAAACATTTTAAACGCAAACTTCTAATTGTGTACTAAATAAGTTAGCGCAAAAACGAATCTTGATGATGTTGTGGAATATCCAAAGTAGAATTTTGTTTTCCTAATTCAGTTATTTCCATTCATTTCCAATTTCAAAAATTTCAATTACAACCTAACCTAAAAATCAAATTGTCAAAACAGCGTATCAGCTGTTTTCTTGCGAATGTTTACGATTTTGTGTTCAATTACTTTGGTTGATAATTTTCTCTTTTTCTCGGTTTTACTCTTAATTTGACATTGGCGCTCTTTTTGCAATATATATATATATATATATATATTTACATTTTGTTTGGGATTTAAAAAAAATTTATAAACGTTTTCTTTCCTTTCTTTTTAAAAATTAAAGTAATAAAAAAAATTTTTTTTCAATTTTTCTTCATTAAAAAAATGGCCAATAGGTCATTTAAATTCATATAAAATAATTATTAGAATTAAAAAACGGCCATATAAATACAAACATAAATATGTATATCGGAGAGCCTGCCGAAAAACAAAAGTCTGAAAACAATAACAAGCATTGCCTGTACAAAAGCTTTGCTTGTTAATAGCTTTAGAACAGGCATTTTCACAGACTATGCACGCATTACAAGCTTTTTAAAGCTTTCAAACCGACAGCCTCACACCGACAGCACAAAGTTCTTCGTGCACGAAAAGAAATTTTGCAAATTTTTGTTCAGTCAGCATTGAGCTGTTGAGCTAGCAGGTTGTGTTTCTCGAGCAGTCTCTCAATGCTTGTAAATGATTGTGTGTTGAGGGTGGTTTTTTTGTTTGGATTTTTTTACGTACTGTTTTATTAGGAATCATGATTTTGCATTTCGTCTCATATTTTTTTATTTTAATTTTTTTTTGTTCGTGGTTTTTTGTGAAGTTAAGAATAAAAATACTATCCATTTCCAATTTAAAAACTTTAATTATCGACAATGATTGAGTTTCTTTTGGGTGTAGCCAAGAGCTTTTGTGCTTTTAACACATGCACAATGTTTGAAAGTATTAGTGTGATAATCCCTGCTTTAGAACTTTGTACAAACCAAACACACAATCGCACCAACATACGAGGAAGCAAAGGCAGAGTGTCATTAAGCTACTGTTGTTGGTATGTGGATTGTAATGGAAGGAAAAATTGAAATTTAAGCGAAACAAAGCTGACGGCGGTGGTAGCTCAATGGTATAGACAATGGACTACCAATCGAACGACTTAAGTTCGATTCTCGGTTGAGGCCGCTTGAAGAAGTCTGATGAGGGGATGTGGTGGTCTCCGAAATGGATCCATAACTTCTACCAAAAAAAATTTTTAAATTTTTTTTCATTAAAAAAATGGCCAATAGCTCATTTAAATTCACATAAAGTAATAATAAATGGTTCGTTTAAGTAGACATACTATTTTTTCCATGTGAACACATATATGTATATTCGATAACATTTTACAATCTTGTTGAGTTAGTTGTATAATGCTGTGAAAATTACTGTTTAAATATTTAATAACTAAAAATGTTCAACTGGCAACCCTTCTACCTTGCAACCATGCGAGCGATCAGCTGACACATTTTTACGTAAAAAATCAAAATGATTTTGATTTCTGCGGTACGGGCTTCTGCGTCGTACGTCGTTGAATAATCGGTTACATACAAATCCCATTAAATAGGTTGGATCAGCTGACACGGTACACGGGTTTACGTTCTCGACTAACTGGGCTATAAGTGTTAGCGGCGTTGCTCAACTGTTATGCTTTTGTGTTTACATGAAACTGTTATTTTAGGACACTTAGAAAAAACTTAACAGTTATGTTGGTCTCTGCATAAAACCAAATAAATATAAGTTTTTTAAAATGGGCATGACAGCACAAACCATAACGACTGGTGCCACGTATATTTTTTTTGCGCAAGATGCGCACGGGTCCAGCTAGTATTATAAAAATTTAAAAGATAAAAAACTTGTAAAAAGTCAAAAAATAAAAATAAAATCGAATAGGAAACTCAATAAACATAGACTGTGTTGTTGTATTGATGTTGTTATAATTTTTATGGGAAAAACTAACCCTTCTGATACAATTGTTGTAAACCTATACCACTTTATAACGTTATACTACTTTAAAAGAGCTTGTGAATTACCCAATGGATATTTGAAAGTTTATATCGAATTAATATTTTATACGGCATCGATATATTCTAGATGGGTTTGTTTCGGCGGGTTTACCTTTCTTAGAAGCACATAAACCTTTAATTGGTCATATTATTTTATTTGAAATTCGTCAAAGGCACCCCAAACTGGAAAGTCAAATGTACCCGAAATGACTATCCAAAATAATCATCACAAAAATTGTGTTTCTTTCATGTGTTACTTCGCTAAGTATTAAAGCAGAGCTGCCAAATTAGGTATACACATGTGTTATTGTATAAGGCTGGATTCAATTCTATTTTTGTGAAGTTTTTATAACGTTTTTACACCGAAAATGGCAAAGTCAACGGTGCCCCAAAGTCAAAGGACCTCACTTTACCCTACCCTACGAAGAGAATTTTCCCAAATATGTAAATACCGAAATCGATGATGAATAGTACGAAAACATGTTATTAAAACATAGATGCTCATGCCCTATCCCCTTGAATCACATTGGTTTTTATACCTTTCATGAGAATGAAATGGTATTATAACTTAGTGCCGAAAAATTTTTGTCGAAAGTACCAGAAGGAAGCGTGGGGGACCCACCAAAATATATACCGATATGGTCAGAATCACGAGCTGAGTCGATTAAGCCATGTCCGTCTGTCTGTCTGTCCGTCCGTCCGTCTGTGTGAACGCAAACTAGTCCCTCAGTTTTTGAGATATCTGAATGAAATTCGGAATACAGGTATGTTGTTATATGCAGCTGATCATTTGTCGGAACCGGCCGAATCGGACCACTATAACATATAGAAAACAACCGATTATTCAGATATACATGAAATTTTTGGATGTAATTTGTGCATAACTTCCCAATTTAAACAGCTAAGGACGTGAAACTTTGAAGTAGACGTACCCATTTTGGCCCAAACAAGGTTACCGAAAATTGTCAAGATCGGACCACTGTAACATATAGTTCCACAACATCCGATTATTCAGATATACACATTTTGGTGTATAACTCCTACATTTTAACAGCTAACGGCCTGAAATTTTGAAATATTTGTACCCATATGGGCCCAAACGGGATTGCCGAAAATTGTCAAGATCGGACCACTATAACATATAGCTCCCCTACAACCGATTGTTCAGATATGGACATTTTGGTGTATAACTCCTCCATTTTAACAGCTAACGGTGTGAAATTTTGAAGTATTTGTACCCATATGGGCCCAAACGGGATTACCGAAAATTGTCAAGATCGGACCACTATAACATATAGCTCCTATACAACCGATTGTTCAGATATGGACATTTTGGTGTGTAGCTCCTCCATTTAAATAGCCAAGACACCATTTTTTTCTAATAAATCTTTCCATAAATAACCCACAGAATTAAAATTATAAATTAAACTTAATCAGGCTATGTACATACATAGGTAACTTTTCATTTCCCCACTCATGAAAGGTATGAAGTCTTCGGTACGGCTGAAGACAGCCGCGCTTTTACTTGTTGCTTTACTCCCAGATATTTATAGACCATGGCGAAATAAAAATTAATACGTCATTTCGACGTGATTTATCTAATTAGGGTTAATGGAGTGCTCCAAGTTCACTCCACATTTATATAAATATCGCACCCTAAATCAAAAAGTGGCACAACTCAAAATTTTTCGAAATCGAGTTTTTTTCATAAACGGGTATACGGAACATATCTCTAGCGATTGCCAAAAAAACTTTTGAATAACTGTCTCTTTCGACCGAAATATAACCATTATACCTGGCCCTTTGCTATACGATTGCTTGTAATGAAAAAAAGTTTTTTGGCTCTTCTGAAAATTTTTGAATTTTGAGTTGAGCCACTTTATGATTTAGGGTGCGATGTGTTCATTAGATTCGTTTTTTTTCGGCAAAGTTTCTCAGATCTTCCCTCCGGCCACAGAATATGAAAATACTTGTACTTGTTGCAAGTACAAAATTCGAAAATTTATTATTTACATATATGTAAAAAAAAATGTTCAATCTGAAAGTGATTTTGGAATGTTTCATTTAAACCAAAGTAGCTTGGATAAAAAATCTGGATTTAGATCAAATAAACTTTTCTGAAAACTGCATTAATTTGCACAGATTCCTGTATATTTTGATTAAAAAGAAACTTAAGGTATCTTTCCAAACTTGAAAATCCGTGACTAAAAAAAAGTAAAATTCCACTTTAGGCGGTCTTGGTACCTCCCCTATGGCTCTCACTAAAAAACTGACATTCGATTAAGCCGTTAATTTTACATGAGAATATGTATCTTTTGTTTTTTTTATTTTTAATTCTGTGATTTTTTTTTCATATATGAATCTAAACCTATCATGGAATTTACAAAAAAAAAATTGCTGTTTTTGGAGTAGCCCACTCAGTTTTTTTTTTTTCTAAAAAAAAAAATAAAAATCAGCTTAGTTATCCTACAACATCCTATTTTCATATTCTGTGGTCGGAGGGGTATGCTAGGTCAAAAAAAAAACGCATCTAATGTACATAGGATTCTTTGGCGCGTATTTTTAGTCGCATTTAGTTCACACTTAATTCGAAACTATTTTAAGTGGCTACTAAAGTTATTCATAGTCGGCTTAGTTTAGACTTTTCTTGATAAGCCTAAACTAAAAACCAGGGACTTGTAACGCGTTTCGGTTTCGGTTTCTGTTACACAGCTAAGTAACGAAACAAAAACAGAAACAAAACTCCTTTGTAACAAAAGTCGTAACAAAACTCCGAAACGTTTCCAGCAGAAACAAAACCTGTAACGAAACTAAATTAATTTTGTTCCTTGTAACAGAAACAGAAACAAAACTCCTTTGTAACAAAAGTCGTAACAAAACTCCGAAACGTTTCCAGCAGAAACAAAATCCGTAACGAAACTAAATTAATTTTGTTTCTCAGTATCAGAAACAAAATTAATTTTGTTCCTTGCAACAAAAACAAAACCAGAAACAAAATTAATCAGTAGAAAAACTATATTTGCAGAACATTAGGATGGACTTGTTATTTTTAGGTATATAATATACATACATATATATGTATGTCTGTGGCAACCAACTAAAGTATAGAATAAGACACTTATATTTTTTAAATATTATCGTAAGGGACATTTATTCAAATACGCTCATAAAACATTGAGAGCGAAATTATCGTAAGTGACAAAATTATGATTTTTTCGCAAACTGCAAATTTTTTCAAGAAAAAAGATATCAGGTTCAATATATTAATTAACCATCTAAACGCGTGTTCAATTTCATTTAAATATACCAGTAAAAAACAGTGAAAAAAACAAAAAAAAAATGCTCTCCTGTAAAATTTGCTTTTGTCCCTTACGATAAAGTCGCACAAAGGGGTCGATATGAAGAAAAATATAACTGGGTGACAATTTGGGTTGTCTTTTTTAATTTTTTTAAATGATATATAAAAACGCTTCATATGCATAGAACAACGGATTGTGAAAATTATACATTAATTGTTATCAAGAAATATTTAATTTTCTAATAATACCTCATTCAGACTACTTTGTAGTACAATTTCTTCATCATCATGATTTTTATAAGACGTCGAAGCAGTACAGGATGCTTTGGCGGGTGTAATATCGTTTCGTATGGATAATGGGATATCCGATTTGCGTTTTTTTTTGTGTATTTGCTTAATTAATCAAGCTTTATTACATTTCTGTCAATTTATCCTTTCTCGCAATCCGAAACAAGTTTCTAA
Organism: Urophora cardui; assembly: GCA_960531455.1. Taxonomy (NCBI): domain Eukaryota; kingdom Metazoa; phylum Arthropoda; class Insecta; order Diptera; family Tephritidae; genus Urophora; species Urophora cardui. The sequence continues at coordinate 99,667,418 of OY482670.1, read as the reverse complement.
TAGGTATTAGTTAATAAAGCAAATTATAAGGTTTTTTTTAATTTCGCCTTAGTAAATTTTCACATATTTTCCTAACTCCAGTTGAGTTAAAATAAATAATAGCTTAAAAAACTAAAAAACACGCTTTAATCTTAAAAATCGTACTAAAATTGAGAAATAATTTAATTAGAAACAAAATGATGAACGAAAATATAAGTATTTAAGGAAAAGCGTGGGGTGCTCAGTATGTCAAAAAATATTTAAAATCGGTGTTTTTTTACTAATAATTTTATTTTGACTTTTTTGAGATTTCATATATCGTACTCTTTAATTTCGCAACTAGGTATATTTTTGTACTAGTTGTATGAATCGAATATTTTCATGTTCAAATATTATTGATTAATATACATTTTATATATGAATAGTAAGGGTGGTAAAAGGGGGGTTGACCCCCACAGGGGGGTGTTATGGAACCCACATAAAATGTATATCAAATTAAAGGGAATCAACATACCTATCGAATGGTATAAAAATATTCGAAATCGGTTCAGTAGTTTTTAAGTAATTGCAATTTAAAAATGCACAATATAAACTTTGACCTTTAATAACTTTTGTTGTTGTTGTTTCCAAAAAAAAATAAATTCACTTTAATACTCAGCTTAACCATCCTTATCAATCCCCATACTTCGTTTTTTTATTTTATAATTTTCAAAGTTTCATATTTGTACCAGATCGTGTTATTTTTTCAACTTTGTGGGGCTGGGGGCACCGCTAAACATGCGAGTAGGTCAATAAAATTTTACAGGCTTATTACTGGGCTAGAAAGGTTCCGTTCTGGCTTTGGAACAAATTGAATTTCCAAAAAAAAAGTTTCACTCCACCTTAATACATATGTATGTATTTATAACTTCTACCAAAAATCCCAATATGCAGTGAAGTAAACTAGCTTATTATGCAATATTTTCCAAACCCTTTTTTGCTCAAGGTTTTCCAAACTAGTTTGGAAATACAAAATTTCCCAAACGTTTTGTTATATTTCACAATCAGAAAGTGAAGAGAAGTTGAGGTGAAGCATTTGAAAAGAACAAAGAAAAAGAAACCTGATTGAATAAATTCGAATTTAGACAATAAAGCTCCGAATACTTTTGTAGCGTAATGGTGAGGTATGCTGCCTACGGACCCACGAGCTCAGGTTCGAGTCCCGAGTGGCGCATTTTTTTTTTTTTATCTTTTTTTTTATTTTTTTTTTTAGAGAAATTTTTTTCACCTCACGTTTACAAAACATTGTATAAAAATGTAATTAGGGTTCCTTTTCGTTGATTCAGAACTTACTATTAAATGAATTACAAACAAAACCAGTTCTTGCTTTGCATACATATGTATGTACATGCGATTGTTTTTATTGCAAACACAACAACGACAAAACAGAAAGCTTGTTACACAAAACACAAAACCAGTGCTTGCTCTGCATACGTATGTATGTATGTACATTGTACATGCGGTTGATTTCATTGCAAATACAACAAACCCAAAACAGAAAGCTTCAAGCTTTATTTTTGAGTGAATTTATGCATTGAGTTTATGGCCATCGCTATGAGCGATCGCTGGCTGTTGTGCGTTAGTTCGCTCGCTATTTGAGTGGTTATACGTTTTTCTTTGAACATTTGTTTGTGATTTGAGAAGAATGTATTTTTGAGCGTTCGTGAGTGAGTTTTTCCGTACCCTGCAAGCTTGTTACTTATTGGCCTGTATACGGGAGTGAATTGAAATTCATAGAGGCTATTTTGAAGAAAGGTAACATAAAAGCCGCAATGAAGCGTAAAATATAATGTTGAATGTCCTACTATATGATGCCGTTGGGCTGTTGACGTCATGTTTCGAATCCGGAGGAGAATAGAAATAATAGAGAGAACACAAAAAAGTGAATGTTTGAAAGAAAATTATTATTAATTTAGTTAAATGTTGCAACTTTTAGGATGGGATGAAGTTACATACATACATACATACATACATACAGGTGAAGCTAATTAAAGCGTGTTAAAAGAAAAGGAAACGTGAGTAAGGAGTACTCATGAACATTGATGTGTAATCAGTTTCGAAATAGGACCTTTATTCCCTTTCCCTTATTCATTTTTTAACTAGTTTTCTATCGATTAAAATGCGACTATCGTTTTTATAATTTTTTGTTGCCATTGTCACTGCTACATTTTGTTGTTTTTGTTTGTTTTGTTTGTTTCGGTGTTTGGTTTTTGATTTTTAATTTTTGATTTTTGATTTCTGATTTTGTTTTGTTTTGTTTTGCTCAGAAACATACAAGATCATTCGGATCCACGTTTGACCCATATCTCAGGACTCCGTGTAGAAGTCCTACTCAAAACCTTTCATTTGATACCAACATTGCTCAGAAATATTCAAGGATCATCCGGATCCTCATTTTGACCCATATGTGGAGACCCGGTCTACACCTTTTTCAGTTTATATTCAGAAAGTTGCAATTGATATTCAGAAAATTAAAATTCATATTCAGAATTTCCATTTCATATTCAGAAAATTACAATTCATATTCAGAATTTCCATTTCATATTCAGAAAGTTGCAGTTCATATTCAGAAAATTACAATTGATATTCAGAAAACTACAATTGATATTCAGAAAATTAAAATTAATATTCAGAAAATTACAGTTAATATTCAGAAAGTTACAGTTTATATTCAGAATTTCCATTTCATATTCAGAAAATTACAATTGATATTCAGAAATTTACATTTCATATTCAGAAAGTTACAATTCATATTCAGAAGCTTCATTTCATATTCAGAAAGTTACAATTCATTTTCAGAAAATTACAATTGATATTCAGAAAATTACAATTGATATTCAGAAAATTGAAATTGATATTCAGAAAATTAAAGTTGATATTCAGAAAATTAAAATTCATATTCAGAAAATTACAATTGATATTCAGAAAATTAAAATTGATATTCAGAAAGTTGTTCAGGTATTTTTTTATAAGTTGTATTCAAGGAAAATCTAACATGTTGGATGCATTGTATAGCTTCACATGAATGCAGGCTTTATGTACATATGTCGGACTTTTGGAAAATCTGATTGGACCTGGAGGGAAAGGAAGAGGATGAAGAAGACAGTCCCGGGGTGAAGGAGAGTCAGAAATGAAAAACCTTTCCACAAATAAACACGTCAACGAACATTGTATTTCTTTATTTTCATACAACGCAAAATATTTACATAGTAACAATATACATATGTATGTATGTAGAAAGTGTAAAAAAAAATGTTAAGTATTTGGCGGAGGGTAAGACACTTTGTTTTTCCAGTCTTCCACTTACAGCCCAAGTGTAGGCCGTTTTGTAGGCGATGCCCAGCGATTTGGCTAGGGTTAGCTAATCTTCCCCTTTGTTAGCGGCATTGACAATGCGCTCCCTGTCCATCAAGGAGTAAGACTTGTAAGTGCTCCTTTCAATATCTTCGGTGTCTGGAAAAAAAGAAAAAAAAATGAATTGTTAAAAAAGGTTCTGAAAAACCTTGCTCAAGTTTCAAATACTTACCATCAATTGAAGTTCTGCATATTGCGCAGAGCTGGGGAATTGCCATGAGCAGCACATATGTATATGTACAATATAAAAATTACATTTACATTTTATTTTCTGAATATCAATTGTAATTTTCTGAATATCAATTTTAATTTTCTGAATATCAATTTTAATTTTCTGAATATCAATTGTAATTTTCTGAATATCAATTGTAATTTTCTGAATATGAATTTTAATTTTCTGAATATCAATTGTAACTTTCTGAATATGAAATGAACATTCTGAATATGAATTGTAACTATCTGAATATGAATTGTAACTTTCTGAATATCAATTGTAACTTTCTGAATATCAATTGTAATTTTCCGAATATTAACTGCAACTTTCTGAATATCAAATGGAATTTCTGAATATCAATTATATTTTTCTGAATATCAATTTTAAATTTCTGAATATAAACTGTAACTTTCTGAATATCAATTGTAATTTTCTGAATATGAAATGGAAATTCTGAATATGAATTTCAACTTTCTGAATATGAAATGGAAATTCTGAATATGAATTGTAACTTTCTGAATATCAATTGTAATTTTCTGAATATAAATTGTAACTTTCTGAATATAAACTGAAAAAGGTGTAGAATAGAGCTCTATACGAAAGCCCCTCTCAACATCTTTCATTTGATACCAATATTGTAGAAGGCCAGCTCAAAACCTTTCATTAGATACCAATATTACTCAGAAACACACAAGATCATCCGGGTCCTCGTTTTGACCCATATCTCGCGACCCGACCTAGGAATCATAAAGAATAGGACTCCCTGTAGAAGCCCTGCCCAAAACTTTTCATTAGATACGCGTAAACTTTACCTGTTTTTCGAAATTACTCGTAGCTACAGCAAAGATGTTTGCACATCAAAATGCCACAGGTACACATATATATATATATTATATACCTAAAAATAAAAAGTCCATCCTAATGTACGGCAAATAGTATTATAATATTTTTTATAGTTTTGCCACTGAGAAACAAAATTAATTTCGTTTCTGGTTTTATTTTTGTTGCAAGGAACAAAATTAATTTTGTTTCTGAGACTGAGAAACGAAATTAATTTTGTTTCTGAGAAACACAATTAATTTAGTTTCGTTACGGATTTTGTTACAAGGAACAAAATTAATTTAGTTTCGTTACAGGTTTTGTTTCTGCTGGAAACGTTTCGGAGTTTTGTTACGACTTTTGTTACAAAGGAGTTTTGTTTCTGTTTCTGTTTCTGTTACAAGGAACAAAATTAATTTAGTTTCGTTACAGGTTTTGTTACTTATTGAAACGTTACAATCTTTTGGTTTCGAATTTAGTTTCTATCCTTTAATGTTTCTTGGAACAGAAACGCCAGAAACGAGAGTTTCGTTTCGTTACGAGTTTTGTTACAAGTCCCTGCTAAAAACTTAGTTTCGACTGCAGCATGAATTAAGTCGAAACTTGTGGATTTAAAGAAAATATGGATCATATTGAGCGGGATATCAATTTTGGAAGATATAGAGCTAATTAGAAGTGATCCATTTGAACTTGAAGATGACGAGTTTTATGCACGCTACAGATTTGACAAAGCCACAGCACAATTTCTCATTAACATGTTAAAAAGTGTCATTTCCTTTGTCATCAATGACGTGTGTGTGCTTTGAAAGTATTTCACGGAAGCTAACTTTTTCTTCCTGGGACCAGTTCAATTCCCGTTCTCTCTGTAACACAAAAATTACATTTGTTAAAATATATTAAAGAGTCTTCGCAGTATTTAACTTACTTTTACAAATTTTGCAACCATTGCGTACGTTTAGTTGTCGTTTGTACAAATTTTATGTAAACAAATTAGGTATTTGTTTGTTTGTTCTACATTATGTTATCGATAACTATAACGTTCTGTGCTATAACTAAATCGAAACTATTTAGCAGGAGTCTGAAAAGCGACAACATTTTTTTTTACATATCGCACGTTTTATGCAATAGGGATTTAACTCGAAATTTTCGATTTCTGGGATTTTGCCATATATTTCCATAACTGGGTCATACCTTTGAGTCTAGTCTTATAAAATACTCAAAAAGATAAAAATAGCGTAAATAAAAGTGATTTTGTAGTTAGCCGTAGAAAGAAACAATTTGGAATTATAAAAGTTTGTTTGCGTTTTCCCAAAAAAAAAATTTTTTGAGTTAAATCCCTATTGCATAAAACGTGCGATATATAAATATATAAATTTTCGAATTTTGTACTTGCAACAATAAAAAATGTTCAATATGAAAGTGATTTTGGAATGTTTCATTTAACCCTAAAAAGATAATCTGCGTCAAAATTACGCATCCCCTTTCGAATTATTGTTCTCACTTCCCCAATTATGTGAATACGTCGCTGAACGTTATATATATTTCAGTTGTGCTGCTTATCTCTCACGTGACACATACAGCCTTATCGTGAACTTCATGTGAACAAAATGTTCCCAAAAATTACAAAGCAAAACAAAAACAAAATGTGAAAAATTGTTATTGTTTTGCTTTATATTTTTCGAGAGAAATTTTTCACATGAATTTCATGATAGGGCTGATAATTTTCTGTGGTAAGTTTTGTAAATTTCCCAATATGAAGTATCAGTGAGTCAAAATTACGCATAATTATCTTTACCGTGACTTTCAGGAAGCATTTCTCACGTATTGCATAAGGACAAAGACGACTTTCATTCATCAGAACATTAAACTGTAGAGCCAGTATAATAAAAAAACAAGTAAGGAAGCCTCAGTTCGAGTGGAATCGAACATTAGATACTCAGCTGTATGCTTTCATTGTTTGTTTGCGTTTGATGGAAACACGGCGTATTTTACATAAAGCGAGTGCCGCATAAAGTGGGCGTAGCCACGCCCATTTTCAACATTTTTATCAGTAATCCAACTAAGCATATGAATATTATTCTTTGTGCAAAATTTCATTCCTTTTTGACTTCTAGTTACAAAGATGTCACGTTACAAATTCCCAAAGGGTGTTCCAGAAGTATCTTTGTTAAAAAGTAGGCGTGGTCATAAACCGATTTCAATAAATTTTTGCGTGTCTATTAACACAAGTTATAGAAGTGTATAAACCAAGTTTCGTCATAATATCTCAATTATTTGTCGAGTTATAGGCTAAGAAATCTCGTACATTCCTTTGGCTAAAAAGAGGCGGTGCCACGCCCATTTTCCAAACTTTTTTTATTTTTTGTTTCCGGTCTATTGTGGAACTCATGCCACAAAATGTCTATGAATTATCTCTATATTTGACAAAGATATCGTTTAAAATGTTTTTATTAGGCCACTTTATAGTTCCCATGTATAAAAGTGGGCGTGGTCGCCAAACCGATTTCGCTAAAATTTTGAACATGTATTAAGTACCACAAGTAATAAAAGTGTACACACCAAGTTTCATGATTATATATAAATTATTTGTCGAGTTATGGGCTCAGAAATCTCGTATATTCCTGTTTCTAAAAAGAGGCGGTGCCACGCCTATTTTCCAAAATTTTTGTGTTTTTCGTTTTATGTCCGCAGTTGGACTCCTGCTATAAAATTTCAATGATATATCTTTATATTTGACAGAGATATCGCTTAAAATGTTTTTATTAGGTCACTTTATAATACACATATATAAAAGTGGGCGTGGCCGTCAACCGATTTTAACAATTTTTCGTCCAAACATTTGCCTAAGTAAGTATATCACGCGTACCAAATTTCATCGATATATCTTCAATGGTTTCTGAGTTATGGCTTATAAAACCCTCAATGTTTGACCCTTAATAAGTGGGCGTGGCACCGCCCATTTTGTAAAATTTTACCAAATTTCTTCATAGGGGCCTGAGCTCAACACGTGGGTAAAATTTCATCGCTCCAGCTATATTAGTGACTGAGATACCAAATTTCCGATTTTTTCTATATAGGAAAAGTGGGCGTGGTCATGGTCCGATTTCGCCCATTTTCAATACCAACCGTCCCAGTCTCGATACCAACTTGCATTTCAAATTTCATCAAAATATCTCAATTTTTGCGCGAGTTAGAGTATTTACAGACGGACAGACGGACGGACATGGCTCAATCGATTTCTCTTTTCACCCTGATCATTTTGATATATATAAGTCTATATCTATCTCGATTATTTCATTCTGTTACAATCCACCGTTATGTGATTAAAACTATAATACTCTGTGTACTAGTACAGCTGAGTATAAATATATGTGTTGTATTGTGGCAGTTGTGCGGAAGTGGGAAAAGTGCTCGCATGCCATACCGTGGGTCGCCGGTTCAACCCCCAGCCGACCTAACACCAAAATTTAATTTAATTAATTTTCTAATTAAAAGTCAATTATTAGGTTTTAAAAATATTGGTCACCTATCGGTAGTGGACGGCATACCCTCTGAGTGTAATTCTGTCATGAAAAAGCTTCTCACAAAAATGCATGCTTAAAGCAATTCACAGAACATATATTTAATTCAAGTATATATATGTATACATACATATATAATATAAATCAGTTATAATTTAATGGATGCAAAATTTAGTTCTCAGGTATTTGGCAACCAAGTTTTCTTCCGGTATCCAAGAATCTATACATAGTAATTTCCATTAGTTAAATTGAGCGCTGCTGGGATGATTGAATTGCACGTATCCATTTGCAAGCGCTTTGTAACCTTGTTCTTAAATAGTGAAAGTTTTGAAAATAATCTTTCTGCTGATGCACTGCTATGTGGCCGCGTTAATATATGTATTTGCAACAAATAAATAAAAAAATTTAAATAAGTTCTCATTTAAATTGTTTTTCATATATATACATATATATATATATATTTTATTTTCGATTTCAGTTGTGGATTGCGGTTTTATAAAATTGAAATGGTTCGATTCCGATAGTGCAACTGATCAGCTGGTGGTCGTGCCCATAAGCAAAGCTACCGCTGTACAACGTGCGGGACGTGCAGGTCGTACGCGTTCTGGCAAGGTTTATCGCCTCTATACGAAGGAAGATTTTGAAAAATTGCCAGATCGCTTTCCTACGGAGATACGTCGATGTGAACTGAGCAGTTTGATCTTAAATTTGAAAGCTCTCGGTATAAGTAATATTTTGAAATTCAATTTTCTTTCATCACCTCCTTCCAAAAATATGTTGGCTGCCCTGGAAACTCTTCATGCTCTTGGTAAGTGAGATTTAATTGACGATTCCCACATACACACAATTTAAAAGAAAAATTACGTTTCTTAAGCCCATATGACACTACGTTTTTTCCTGTATTCTACAGCGTTTTCTGTATGAAAGAGATGGTCAAATACAGTTTTGTGCTGGTCCAAGCGAGCAAGCTATATTAAAAAAAGCAACCGAAATACCAACAAAATGCAATCTAGGCTGTGAAAAAAAAACGGGCCAGCTTGTGTTTCGATAGGTTTTTTTGGCATTCGGCAATTTTTTTCAGTTTCCTACTAATTGGGTGGACCTGCAGTTATATGCCGGCTCCGAACGGCGAATGCATTTTTTGTCAGAAGCTTTTTCATGGCAGATATACACTCGGAGGGTATGCCGCCCACTGCCGAGAGGTGACCGCTGCTCTTAAAAAACCCAATAATTGGATTTTACTAATTGTGTTTTGCTCGGACCGTGGTTTGAACCCGAGACCTCTGGCATAGCAGGCGAGCACTCTACCCACTGCACCACAGCGGCCACAATTAGTAGGAAAAACAAGAAAGGAGCACACCTCAAATTGGGAGAGAAGCTCGGCCATAAAACTCGTCAGAGTTATAATAGCGCCATTGTATTATTATAATTTTTTCAGTTTGACAAATATAAAATAAATAATAGGTTTGTTTACTGAGCTACTCTAGGTTACTCTAGATTGAACTAGATCACAAAATTGTGTTTTATGACAATTTTTCTTAATAGCCATGGGTAATGGCGCAATTTTTTTGGCGCTGATACCATAACACCAGCGCCAACCGTGGATATTAGTTCCTATATCGTCCGAGACATTTAAAAGCGCCGTGATGCAACTTCTGTTAGATCTGAACCCAGACTGCAATGGGTTCAACAAGGAATTATCACACAGAAAACAGTTTATCTTGCGATGCATTATGCGCTCGAGGACTTTTGAGAGGTATGGTAATATCGCAATCGGCCGATAGTCACCATTCGCTTTCATTATTGGGATTATCTTGGCTTTCTTCCAAGAATTTTGAAAATTGGACGTAGTCAGGATGGTATTCAAAGCGAAAGTGAGATGTGGTAGAATTTTATGTAGTTTGCACAACAAATTATGGTACTTAGGCGGGTTGAGTATTTAAGCGGGGAGGTACTTAAAAGGGTAAATTTGTTCGATATTTTTACAAAAGCCATAGTGTCTGCAGATGTTGGGTACTAAAACGGGTTAGGTGCTAAAGCGGGGAGGTACTAAAGCGGGGTTTACTGTACATAATTTCTTACCCTCTGTATTACGTTTGTATACATACCAGGGTTCGGAAATTCTCACTCACATTCATTCACGTTCGCGAGCGAGAATATTTCAAATTATTTTTTTCCTTCATTTATCACGAGTGAGAAATGCAAAAAAAAATTATGCTTCTCACTCGCGATAAGTGAACAAAAAAAAAATTGCCATATTTTTCACTCACGATCGAAAAATAAAAAACCAAAATTTCTCACTCACATGTGATAAAACCGAACTAAGCCGGCTTCGGCTGTTCACATATGAGAAAAGCAATGCGAGAAATACTGATCGCGAGCAGTATTTTAGCGTTCACGAAAAGATTTTCTCATGGACATTTTTCAGCTGCGTTGTATGGAAGGAAATGCAAGCAGATTTTCGCAGTTGCCTTAGCCAAGCATTTGTGCGTACATATGTATCTACATATTTATGTATGGTTGGGTGAGCTTAAACAACTTATTATGAAAAGTCAAAGTAACCAAGATATTATTTCATGGCTGTATTCTTGGACATATTAGAAGATGTTCTGAGCCAAAATTGAAATCATTCATCGGACACATTTTGAGAAATTCCATGTTTTTTTAAAAATGGTAAATTTTTTCTTTTCATGGGTGCCCCTGTTATTTTTATGGCACCCCCGGTAAAATGACTGTTCTGTTCTTCTAGTATATAAGTGTATAGTAAAATTCATTACAGTAAAAATACATTTTAAGACGTTTATTATTTATTATTTATAATATTTTAATATAAACATAAAAAGGTTTACACTTTTTTTTAAATATGAAGAATATTATATTCACATACAGTTTTCTTCAAATTCTCCATATAATTTGGGTTATTTGGTCTTGTTCGACACTTATAATCCCATGTTTTTTTGAAATCATAATGCACAGCCTCCATGGCTTGCTCTGAATGATACCCTAATCCTATTCCCTGCCTTGAACAAAAATCTTCTATATGAAAAAAAAAAAACTGTATGCACTTTTTGGGTTATGGGTATAGAAAGATCGTTGTAACTCTTTCGGAAATTAGAAATACAGTTAATATAATTACTTTTCAAATCAATAGTGAAGCAAGATTCGACCACTGAATGAAAATCGTTAAAAGCTTTTACGTATTTTTGGCGCTCTAGAGGACATATACTTCTTAATACATCGGTGTTTTCCAATAATTTCTTACAACTATTCCCATCAAAACCTGAGCAACCACGAAAAATATTTTTTTGGACATAGAACTTCTCAGCCCACATTAACGCAATAGTTGTAAGAAATTATTGGAAAACACCGATGTATTAAGAAGTCTATGTCCTTTAGAGCGCCTAAAATACGTAAAAGCTTTTAACGATTTTCATTCAGTGGTCGAATCTTGCTTCACTATTGATTTGAAAAGTAATTATATTAACTGTATTTCTAATTTCCGAAAGAGTTACAACGATCTTTCTATACCCATAACCCCCCCAAAAGTGCATACAGTTTTTTTTCATATAGAAGATTTTTGTTCAAGGCAGGGAAAAGGATTAGGGTATCATTCAGAGCATTATGATTTCAAAAAAACATGGGATTATAAGTATCGAACTAGACCAAATAACCCAAATTATATGGAGAATTTGAAGAAAACTGTATGTGAATATAATATTCTTCATATTTAAAAAAACTGTAAACCTTTTTATGTTTATATTAAAATATGATAAATATAAAATAATAAACGTCTTAAAATGTATTTTTACTGTAATGAATTTTACTATACACTTATATAGTAGAAGAACAGAACAGTCATTTTACCGGGGGTGCCATAAAAAAAACAGGGGCACCCATCAAAACAAAAAATGGACCAATTTTTAAAGAACATGGAATTTCTCAAAATGTGTCCGATGAATGATTTCAATTTTGGCTCAGAACATCTTCTAATATGTCCAAGAATACAACCATGAAATAATATCTTGGTTACTTTGACTTTTCATAATAAGTTGTTTAAGCTCACCGTGTACAAGGGAATGGTTTGCATATGAACATATGTATGTATATACCCTGCAAAAAATGCGATTAATCCGGGACGTGTCCGGGATCAATCGCAAGGGAGCATGCGACTAATACAATTTTACATCCCTTTATATGGAGTGAATTGATCGCATTTGTTCGAGCATGTCCTATGAAGAGACTAATTGTTCAACTTGTATACCCGAACGGGTACCAATGTAGATTAATCACTAACATACCGAACGGGTACGAATGTAGATTAATCGCTTTCATCCCCAACGGGTACAAATGTAGATCAATCGCTTTCAGCACGAACGGGTACAAATGTAGATTTTTCCTTAAAAATTGTAAATGTTCATGCATATTTAAATAATGTTTTACTTTTGTAAAAAAATCTCAATAAATAAATTTAAAAAATTGTAAGTTTTGAGTATGCATTATATGAGCGTAATGTAAAGGATTTTTTCATAGGATATTTTAAGCAACATTTTGTTAAAATTGTTATTAAAAAAGGGTGTTCAATTCGTTTTACCGGTTGTTCTACAATTTTTTAATACATTGCACATTTTTGTAAAATTTCTACATTTAGGGAATCTAGATTTGTACCCGTTCGGAATGAAAGCGATTAATCTACATTTATACCCGTTCGGGATGAAAGCGATTAATCTACATTTATACCCGTTAGGGAACAATTGGTCTACAATTAGTCTACATTTATACCCGTACGGGAACAATCGGGGACTAATTGTGGACCGATTGTTCTCGAAAGAGATCAATCGAGGACAAATCGCTTTCGGGATTGATCGCACATTATTTTGCAGGGTACATACATATTATTTATGTATACGTATTCAATATTCTCTCGGATTGCCTGCGATCTTTAGTAGAAGGCGGGTAACTAAATTTTCCTTGTTTATTATAATTACATTATTGAGTCTTTTTTTATAATTTTTTTTTTTTTTTTTTTTTGCAAATACATACATGCATATGTGACGAGTTCTTAATAGCCATTTTTATAGCAAATGTAGATGCTAGCTAGATTGAAATTAAGATCCAAATGAACTAAGGAGTAATATAAATGTTGTTCAAAAATATTAAAAATTTATTTTTTTCCTTTTTAGTAAATTTTTATATTAATTTAAATATAAAAGCTTTTAAAATTTTTTTTTACTTTGTTTTATTATATATGTATATAGATTGAATTTTTGCACTTACGGTAACGCACGCAACAAATTTAAAACACATATAAAGGTGTAACATTCAGTTTTCGGACAACACTGATTTTATTTTTGGAAAAAGGTACACAAACTTACTTTGTCACTGAAATTTTTTTTTATTTCAAGTGGTTTCCTAGTTTTAATAACTACATATTTATATAGTTTTTTGGTAACGCACGCGACAAAAGGGATAAGCGAAATTTTAAAGTACAAAAATTCCTTTATTCTTACTAGCTTCGCAAATTTTATACTCTTAAATTAAATTACGTTCTAAGTAGAATGATTAGAGCGTGTAACAATAATATAACTCTCTTTTCAATAAACTAAACCCGCGAAGAAAAAAAATGATACTTTGCTAATAAAAAAGCCTTAGTGAAATTTATTATTTTTTGGTGATATTTCTCAGCCTGAGTTTAAGAACGAATAGAAAATGCTTATGGTTTTCTAACATATACATGTATTATCTTTACTAATAAATACCAAAAAATAAATTTCGGACCATTTTCAATTTCATGCTCTGGGTTGAATTTTTCAGGATTAGCCCATATGCATATACATATTCACATATCATTACCAAACTTAGTACCTACATAGGGGTATTTCAGCTTTACTAACAATAAAAAAATATTTATGTATGTATGTAGTTTGGGTGGATTGTACCGCCTCTCAAAAAAAAATGAAATCCAAGGACAAAAAAGTGCTACCTATTTACTTTCATTGATACATCCATATGTACATATGTATGCACATACATGCATATGTACATATATACTTATGTATAGACATACATATTTAGGTATGTATGTATGTATATCATTCCACGTTCAAAAACCTTCCTAAATAGGTATAAAAAAGGAGCTAGCATCTACATACCTACATTTGCTATAAAAATGGCTATTAAGAACTCGTCACATATGTATGTATGTATTTGCAAAAAAAAAAAAAAAAACAAAAATTATAAAAAAAGACTCAATAATGTAATTATAATAAACAAGGAAAATTTAGTTACCCGCCTTCTACTAAAGATCGCAGGCAATCCGAGATAATATTGAATACGTATACATAAATAATATGTATGTATATACATATTATGTTCATATGCAAACCATTCCCTCGTATGCATACACCCAACCATACATAAATATGTAGATACATATGTACGCACAAATGCTTGGCTAAGGCACTCTGCACACGAGGCGTATCGTCATAGACGCGTACGAGACATTTCATGTAGCGTCGATTTCTCTACGCCTCAAGATCTGCACACGAAGCGACATGAAACTTCGCTGCACAAAACAAACAAACAAATTAATCATACGGTAATTGATTTAAATTTCGAAGCTTTAAATAGAAAAGATACAAAATTTTACGGAATCTTCCATTTTCTTTAATTATACACTCATTTTTTCCGATTTTTTACACAAATTTTACTGCTTTCATAAATTCCACCAAGTGGAAAAATGTAAACAAACATCTTCTTCTTCCTCTTTTCTAAGCGTAGTACGCCTAGCTACCAGCACTGCTTTACGCCAAGCGACATGTAGCCAGCATACTTTGACGAAAGCATGAAGCTGACGACTCGTGTGCAGCCCTCAATTGAAATATACGTGCGCGACATCAAAGCGTACAGCTTTCGTCTGTAGTATCTAATACGCGTCTAAAGCAGTACGCTCCGTGTGCAGAGTGCCTAAGGCAACTGCGAAAATCTGCTTGCATTTCCTTCCATACAACGCAGCTGAAAAATGTCCATGAGAAAATCTTTTCGTGAACGCTAAAATAATGCTCGCGATCTGTATTTCTCGCATTGCTTTTCTCATATGTGAACAGCCGAAGCCGGCTTAGTTCGGTTTTATCACATGTGAGTGAGAAATTTTGGTTTTTTTATTTTTCGATCGTGAGTGAAAAATATGGCAATTTTTTTTTGTTCACTTATCGCGAGTGAGAAGCATAATTTTTTTTTGCATTTCTCACTCGTGATAAATGAACGAAAAAAATAATTTGAAATATTCTCGCTCGTGAAAATTCTCACAAATGAATGAAAATGAGTAATCATAAATGAGAATTTCCGTATGTATGCGCATGTAAGCGTAAATAGCAAAACTGTGAAAGCATTGATTTTGATATTTGGCTGCTTTTGATTTTAGCAATATGAAATCAGCACAAAATCAAAATTAGCACAAAATGAAAATCAGGCAAAATCGCCAATTTTGATATTTCGCTGCTTTTGATTTTAGCAATATGAAATCAGCACAAAATCAAAATTTGCACAAAATGAAAATCAGGCAAAATCGCTAATTTTGATATTTGGCTGCTTTTGATTTTGAGCAATATGGAATCAGCACAAAATGAAAATCAAGCAAAATCGTTAATTTTGATATTTGGCTGCTTTTGATTTTGAGCAATATGAAATCAGCGCAAAATCAAAATCAGGCAAAATCGTTCATTTTCATATTTTTTCATATTGATTAACTGCGACTTCTGTTTTTTTTAAAAGCGGAATCAAAATCAACAGAAATGAAACTTATGCCAGTTTTTTAAACACTGTCAGTGTTATATTGCAATAGCGCAACATTGAGTTGACGCTATATTGAGTTGGCGCTATACGGAGTTGGCGCTTTTTCCAAATCGGAGTTAGAGCGCTTTCACATTACTCGGTGCGGTATCGGATCGACATTTTTGGTTTTTACCGAAAGTATACCGAAACCTTACTGACCACATGTATTTCAATTGGCACTTTCACATTAGTGTTGCATACATGAAATCGGAGCGGATTAATTTCGGTATACCGCAACGCGGTAAGACCGGTCAGTAAAATTTGAGGAATTACTGCATATATTTTTGCGGCGTGATAAAAGAAGAAGAACAAAGTCAGTAAAAAACTCGTTTCGGTAATAAATGTAGCAAGTTATAATGTCTTCGTCTTCGCTAGAAGACATTATTGTTATTATTGAGTGATTTGTTGAAGTTAAAAATTTTGTTTTGCAAATTTCGATGTTTGTTTTCCTATTTTCTGCCGATTACGCACCGAAAGTATTCCCACAAGTGTGAAAAACGCAGCAACGCGGAATCGTTTCGGTAAGCCGAAAATACCGACCAAAAAATGTCGATCCGATGTCGTACCGAGTAATGTGAAAAGGCCCTTAGCGCAATAAAACTAGGGTTGGCGCTAGCGCAATTGCGCGGCGCACCGCAGTGTTACCCATGCCTATTTCGTACTCTAATGGTTCCAACAGTCATCAACGCCCGCACATACCCGTGTCAGCTGACATGATCTATCTTATGGGAGTTGCATGTAAACGAAATCTCACCGACGCTGACATAAACGCCCATAGCCGCCCGTATCGAAGAAATCAAACGAGTTTTGATTTTTCCATAACAACGTGTCAGCTGATTGCTTTTGCTCAACGCGGTGTTGCCGAACGAACTTTTTTAGCCACTAAAACATTTGAACGGTATTTTTCATTGTATTATTAAACGAAATCAATGCGAGTTTAAAATGTAATAGAATATATCTTTGTTCATAGGAAAACCCGCTTAAGTTTACTTAAGCGAAATATGAGTTATTAGATAATTGTTTAGCTCATTTATTGAAAATAATTATTATTTCTGTATATGTTATTAATTCACATGTAACCATTTTTGATGCGTTTATTTTAGTTTCAAATAAACTTAAAATCGATATTATCCAGTTATAACTTTTGTTTTTCGGAGCATTACATTTCGCACAGGATGAAATAAAAAAGTTGCATAAATAATGTTATATTTGAAAAATGTACATGTTTGAATGAAATAATAATTATTTCATATCCCTGCTACATAGGAAATGGATAGCGTATTTTTCAAATAAATGAGAAATTAGGCAATGAAAAGAAAAGAGTAATTCACGATAAATAAAAGTAATTTTTATTTCAAAATTATCCCTTTTACCATTTTTGAACGGATCAACGGATAGCGGGCCAGCGGGTAGTGATCAACTGATATTTTCCGTCATAAAATCCACACAGGCAAACAAAATTGCGCCGAAGACAGCTTTTAGAAAATTGTTTGTGTAAGCACGAAATAAAAAATGCCTATGGTTATTCCTTTATTTATTGCCAAAAAAGTGTATTTTCTTTTACTTATTTTTTACTGTTCAACAAGAAAATTACAAAATGCATCAGAAATGCAACTCTGACTCCTGAGGAGGGACAGGACCACACCACTCAAAAAAACTGTTTTTACCCCGCCGTCTTTTGTTAACAATTTTTTATTGCGTTAAAAAATTAAGTTCCGCTTCGAATTCGTGTTCATGTGATCAAAACGCGCCGATTGACACCCCAGTTCTTGAAAATTTACCAATTTTCACCATGTCACCTAAACTAGATAATTACCAAAACTCTGAATACAAAATCGAGCATATTTTTATTTAAAATTTTCGCCTACGTCTTTTTTTCTGAAAGAAAACAATATATTTAAAAATTTAAATCGGTACTAAGTTTGGGTATTTCATGCGAAATTTTTGTGTCTTCCCATTATTTCAAATACGGCAACACTCACACGGCTGTTCAAAATAGAAAACAGCTGATTTTTGTGTTGTCATGCGGGCATGAAATTCGTTCAACTCGTTATGTTTACGGGTACTCGATTCGTTCGGTCGACTCGTTGATGACTGTCGGCACCCTAACTTGCTCTGATTTAAGCTCAAATTAGTTATGAAGTAACAGTATCGTTATAAAACAGCTGATCAACCAACCTTATGGGAAACAATGTATTTGATTAGTGATTCGCTAGTCGGTAACGCTATCGGTAACAACCAAATGAATTTTGGTTTTCAGCCGTAACGCTAACCAGCTGATCGATTGTTTGTTTCAGTTGTTCACTGTCATGACCCAATAATAATATGGTCGTAGCAATCAAAAGAGAACACGCAATTAGCATTAATACAAAATATGATAATTTCGCAAGCTAAAAAACCAAAAGAAGAAGAGCGACTCTATTGCTATGGTCACCTTTATTGGGCTATGATCACTGTTCAGCTGTTTACTATTACTGCACCAATAATCGACCAAATTAATACCGATACTGTTACTATTATGGAAATAAAGTTAATGCATAACTAATTTAAGCTTTACTCTACATTTTGTTTCATGAGCCTGCTCTTAAGCCCATATGACACAACGTTTTTTTTTTCTGATATTCTACCAGGTTTTTTGTGTGAAGGAGGTGGTCAAATACAGTTTTGCGTTGGTGCAAGTGAGCAAGCTATATTGAAAAAAAAAAACAAACAAAATACCATCTAGGCGGTTAAAAACTAACGAGCCAGCTTGTATTTCGGTAGGTTTTTTGGCATTCGGTCGTTTTGTCTGACAATTGTTTCAATTTGACAACTAGAAAATAAATTATATTTAAAATAAAAAATATATGGAAATACAAATTTTAAATTTGCCTCTTGTAAGCTTCTGCTTTGGCCGTAAGGGTAAAGAAGAAGTCCGGACGAAAAATTATATTGCGTACTGGCTTCCCTTTATAACATGGAGTACACAGCTATCCTGCCCTTTGAGTTTCATAACTTTTTTAATTTAGTAATTTAAATTCAAATTTCCAAAAAAATTAATTTTTGAAATAAATATTATTTTCATTTAGTTTTTTTTTTTTTTTTGTCGGATATAGTTTTTATTGTATCATTCTTAGAGAATATGACAATTTTTATAGAATCTTAACCTAGAATACAATGACGTTATTCGTTGCCACTGCTTCAAATAACATATGGATGAAAATTTTATTTGATATAAAATAAATACTTATGTATGAATACATTTATTATGTGTATGTGAATGTTTTTGTTTTTACTAAGAGTATGTACGTTATTTTATTTTATGTTCGTTCATTATGTTATTCATTTTTATTATATATGTATTTATGCCGTCGGAATGGAATGGAATGGAATTCCAAGCAGCTGATTGTATAGTATTAAAAGTTCATACGGCTTGACAGGACAGGCTTATCGATGACACAATCATGTGTTGCATTAGTAAGTTCTGTTGCAGCTTTCGGAATGGAAGGAATTCCAATAAGCTGCGTGTATGAACTTAGGAATTTTTACGGCCTAATGGGATAGGCTCGTCCGGAACACAGTCATACATATTTTATACATGTGTATTAGTAATTGCTGTTGTAGCTTTCTGAATGGAAAGAATTTCAGTAAGCTGCTTTTTGTAATTTAGAGGTTTTACGGCCTAATAGGATAGGCTATACGAGGTTTTAATTTTAGTGGCTCTAGCCTTGGTCACAATTTAGCTGGATATCCTTTCTCTTTAACCGCCTGGGGTATCTCCGTTCTAACAGGCTTTTAGCCAGTATGTTTGGATGATTGCCTAGTCTTGTGGCGTAGTTAGCTTGTATATTTTTTACTTCTTCAACAACTGTGTTAATCTTTAGATCCCTGTTTATAGCGGAATTTTTCACGTACCAAGGCGCCCGGAATATTGATCTTAATATCTTAGATTGTAGCCTTTGTATTCTTTCTAGACTGGATTTGGATGCTGAACCCCAAAGCTGTATTCCATATATCCAGGATGGTTTTATCACCATATTAAATAAAAGTATTTTGTTGTCTAGGCTTAATTTAGATTTTGGACCAATGATCCATTGTAGATTGCTTATTTTCAGCTTTGCTTGCCTTAACTTATTATCAATATGATATTTCCAAGTAAGCCTTCTATCTAAGATAACACCAAGGTAGGCGACGTAATCTTTTTGGGTTACTATTTTGCCATTAATTGAGACAGAGGGGCAGGTATCTTTTTTTAGAGTAAAAGTGACTTGTACACACTTAGATTCGTTGACTTTAATTCTCCAATCTGAAAGCCATTGTTCTACAATTCTTAGATGGCTTTGCAACCGTCTGGCAGCCGTTGAGGGATTTGAGTGCACACTGAGTATTGCTGTGTCATCCGCAAATGTTGAAGTAAGGAGATTTTCATTAGTGGGCAAGTCACTTGTGAATATTAAATATAGAATGGGTCCAAAAACACTACCTTGTGGAACTCCGGCGAAGATTGGATAGCTTTCAGTGGTATAACTTTTTTGCCTTACTCGAAACTTTCTTCCCGTCATTTAGTTTGAAGTTTAATGTCAATCAAATTGTTTTTGAGGGAGTATTTGTCTCTTTTCAACTTACAGAAGAATTGTTTTTGTATTTTGACTTTCCGTGGGTTTTCCAAACCAAAAATACCAGAGAAAAAACGTAGTGTCATATAGGCATAAACAAATCTACATAGAGCACAATTTTTTGCTCTATCTTTTTTGTGGAGTAAGTTAGAGCAATAAATTTTGACAACTGTCAACAAAATAAATAAATAAAATTTGGAAATAAAAAAGAAACAAAAAATGGAAAATCTGCGTATTCAAAATGCTTAATTTTTTGCTGCATTTATGTAAAGCCGTATTGAAATGTAACTCAGACAAATGTTTTCATAATTGCTGCCTATAAAGTGTGGAATACACAGCTTTCCTGCCATTTGGGTTTCATAATTCTTGTTATTACAGTAATTTAAAATTAAAATTTCAAAAAAAAATTAATTTTTCAAATAAATATTATTTTCGTTTAGTTTGAAGTTTTATGTCAATCAAATTGTTTTTGAGGGAGTATTGCCGGAATCGCAATTCGGAGTCGGTCTATCGCGTTTTTGACAGCTGATTTCGTTCTGTTACAATCAATACCATGGTTACCATGGCAATCAAAAATAACATACATGGTGGATTTTTACCATTGAGTGTGGCAGGCAGCACGAAATGTCATAATCTGCTTAATTATCAGGTGGTTAATATGGCGACAAAAATTTGACGATTGTTCTACCTTCTTTTTTATACCATTGGCAAGGCAAATTCATTCATTTGCCTTGACCATGGGTTTTTCAAACTTAAAATACAAAGAAAAAACGTAGTGTCATATATATAGGCATTATAACGCTGCCTTATGTACTAACTTTTTTTCCAGGTGCCATTGATAGCAATTCCAATCTGATTAAACCGCTAGGCTACTTTATGGCTGAGATGCCACTCCCACCAATGCTAAGTCGAATGTTTTTTATTTCCGGTTCAATGGGTTGCTCCGAAGAGATTCTTACGATAATTGCGATGCTTCAAGTGGAAACGGTTTTTGCTCAACCATCCACTGGCCAGGGACAGATCAAGGCTCGCATTGCCAAGCGGAATTTCGAAGTAGCCGAAGGTGATTTGATAACACTGCTGAATGTATTTACGGCATTTGTGGAAAATGGACAGAGCAAACAATTTTGTCGTATTTACTATTTGAATTATCGCAATCTGAGTTGTGCATATGAATTGCGTGAACAGCTGGTTAAATTGGCAAACACTCATTTAAACATACCATTAAAGTCATGTAATGGTAATGTTGAAACGATTTGTAAATGTATTACCTCAGCATTTTTTTTGAACGCCGCATATCTTCATTATTCCGGTGTCTATAAGCGAATACAGAGTGACTTGGATCTACATATTCATCCACTTTCGACTTTATATACATTACCGCAACCGCAATACATACTCTTTACGGAACTGATATATACAACAAAACTTTTTATGAACAACATTACCGTGATAAAGCAAGAATGGTTAACAGAATTTTCATCTCATTATTATTGTAAAACCTCTGTAAGAAAAATGCATAATTAATCGACTCAGAAAAAATTTATTGAGAACAAGGATCGTAACGGTTATGACTTTTATCGAAAGGCAAAAAATGGCTATTAAATTTTGACATTAATTTTTCAAGTACAAAAATAACTTAAAATCTGACTTTTATTTTTTAAGACAAAAGAAAACTACAATTAAATTCTTATTTTTATTTTTTCAAAAATAAAAGTTATATGTATGTATTAACGTCAATTTTTATCAATAACCGAAATTTTAACGTTCAATGCTTCACAAACAAAAAAAAAATACTAACTAGCAAACAATTTTTATCAGATGTCGAAGGCTGGCAATGGCTCAGTGTTTAGATCTGTAGTCATTGTACTGCAAAGGCGCAAGTTCGAGTCTTGGCAGAAGCAAAAGTAGCCTGGTGAGTAGGGCAACAGGAAATATGCAAATGCATATTTTTCTGTTGCAGTCCTATTTACATATGATAAATATATATCGGCGTTTTAGCTCAAGACGAAGAGAATAAGCCTAACTTGTTAGGGCATATTTTCGCATATTTAGGTCAAAAAAGCCTATTTTTGCATATCTTGACTTATTTGCATATTTTTGGCATATTTTGCTATAAATGCATATTTTCGCACATTATTTCTTCATATTTTTGCGTCTCGCTCGTAAAATAGCTTTTATCTACATTTTTTACTCTGCCAACTTTATTTTGTATATGCGCATACTATTTGCCATTCCTCTTTGTGTGTCAAGTTCAAGGCGAATTTAATAATTTTCGCAATGCTTCATTCAAATGTGCTACAAAATTTGTGAATTGCCCAAGGAGAATGGGAGAAATGTAAAAATATGTATGCACTGTGTAATTGCAGAAGCGCCTGTGAGCTTTAACGATTTTGGTAGTTAAATAGAAAAAATAAACATAAAAATATAAAAATGTACCTTTAATAAAAATAATTTAATAAAATGTGAATTTTTTATTTCGTCTTTTGTACCTATGAGAACATAAATATGTACCTTTAATAGAAATAATGCTTATTTTATTACAGTCTAATTTTATTTAAAACTAATTTTTGGTTTTTTGTCCGGGCCAGGGTTTGAACCTGGAACCTCTTGCATGAAAGGTGAGCACACAACCTACTATGCCGTATATGTTTTTATTAAGTATATAAAAAAAATTTTAAGGGCATATTTTCAGTGCTTAACTGTGTAACCTAGGCTTTGTTCAGAAACTCAGTTTGAAGCGCAATCTGCTTTTGTAGTACAAGCAGAGCGTTCATAAACGTAAATTTTGCATGAAGCGTCGCTCATCACAATCATCAAAAAAATAATTACTGCCACTGTTGCGTTTCATGCTGCGTTTCTGAACATACCCCTAATACAAACGCAAGTCGTCAATTAACGCACGCACGCAAATTTTTCATATGCGTTTAACCGAAATTGACTTGCGTGCGTGTACAGATAAAGAAATATAAAAATATAGAAAATCAGAGAAAATCTTGTTATTTTGTGGAATATGTATCTAACACACACGATATCAAAAGCAAGTGCCAATTTTTTTGCAAACAATCACCCACAATGCTTAATTTCAACTGTCACGCAAAACAAAAATTGTTTCACTGCTGAATGATCATTGATGATTCTTTTGAGTACAATTTTTATTATTATAATTTTTTTTTTTTTGAAAAAAGCAAACCATTTATATGAAAAATTCAGCAGTCTTTATATGAAAGTACTCACTGATGCCTCCTCAGTCATAGATGAATTTCATCAGTGATTCATAAAAGATTCATTTCGGATTTTTACTTCACGGAATATCAGTTTGGCCGTACTACAAAGTAGCCCCTTTCCGGTATTCTCGGTGAGTTTTTAATTTAGTTTAGTAGTTACGATCACTTTTAATTTAGGCTTTGTGATCACTCTGGTATATAGTTTGGGGAGGTTTTGGAGATTGATCTATTATAACTCCATATCGTCGCATAAAGTGAAATACCGCGTATCCGCTACCACCCAAATTTTACAGGAGACAGTAAAAACTGTTTTAATTGAAAACGGTTTGGAATTTTGCAAACCCACATCCAAACCAAGGTAGATTTTTGGATTATATTAATCCAAATATCATTTTGGCGAAAAAGAGTTAAATGTGCAGTTATTGCCTTACTTATGTATTTATAAGCGGTTTTGCGTCTTTTATTTTGTTCAATAGTGACGAATAGGCGGTTTTGCAGGCGTACGTAAAAACTTTTCTTCAATAAAGCAAAGTTATAATCCATTTCGTGTTTATGAAAGTATAATCAACTTTAGTACATTACAGTACAGTTATAAAGCAAAAGCACCTATTTTCGCGGTATTGGTTCGAAAAATTTCCTTAAAAAAGCGGGTTTGAAACTGTGTCATTATTTGGAATTGCGTTGTGTGAATCTCAAAATTGTTGCATGAATGGATGGGGACGGACGCCAGGAATGTATATTTGATGAAATCTCATTTTTGGCAAAAATGTCACACCAAGTGAGCATTTCAGTCTATATATGTATGTATGTACATATGTATGTCCAATCCAATTACAAAAAAATATGTACCCTAGATTTTAACAATATGTGTTGCTTATTTCCGCGGTGCAATAATACCAAATATGGCTGCAAAGACGGTGATATAAAATTTTTCCAATTTCCGACGATACCCTTTATTCGCGGAGAGTGGATGAAGATTTGTGGAGTGAGCGAAGAGGAGCTACCGGAAGTTCCATAAATCTGCTCACTAGTGCCCTTTCTCTTTCTGTCCTTTGATTTTTGAAATACCCAAACTTTCAAACAAAAATCTACGCATTCAAAAAATAAGTCTGGCATCGCTGTACTCCAAAACTGACATAAGATCAAACTTCAAAAATCTGCTTTTTAATCAAAAAGACAGCGTAAAAATGACAATGCACATACCTGTATTTTTTATACCATGGCGTTTTCTCTGCTTTTGACATTCTTGAAAGACGCCATCTAACTGTAATCACCTATTTTGCTTCACATAAGAGGACCTGTATAGATTGGTCTTGATTCATAGACATTGCAGATAGAATACTATCAATATACAGCCAGAGGCTTTGTTCAGAAACTCAGTTTGAAGCGCAACCTGCTTTTGTAGCACAAGCAGATCGTTCATAAACGTAAATTTTGCATGAAGTGTCGCTCATCACAATCATCAAAAAAATAATTACTGCCGCTGTTGCGTTTCATGCTGCGTTTCTGAACATCCTTATTCCGGTGTGGTAACATAATTTACTTTACTGGTGAAATAAAGCATCTGGTACTTTAAACACTCTTTTCGTATTCTGGCAGCAGAAAATTAACACAGCTATTCTACAATCCCTCGGAACTCCGATCGCGGCGACGCCGACTGTATTATTTGACAGCACATTTGTATTTTTGACAGCAAATTTATATTTTCAGTAAGTTTTAGATTAAATTTTCAGAAGGAATATATTAAATGATTAAAAAATGGATTCCATTGCTGCAACAGCTTATTTAGTGGAAAAATAAATGGAAGAACAAAGGAATTTGGACATTAATTTTATTTCAATTTTTTAAAATATTGCTTTCTATTATAAAAAAAAAAAAGTGACAACATATATGAAAACGGCATTTATAGAATACTGTCACCAAGTTTCATGCGATAATACCTTGTAATTCGGAAATTAACACCGGCTAAGCTTGGATAGAATGAACCAATTTTATTTATTTACAAACTACTGCGAATTTTTCAGTGAAACTTTCAGGAAATATTCTTTGGATGATAATTCATCTACCTTCAACGCTTTCAACTATTATTAAATTATAATATTAAAGTTCTCCAAAAGGAGAATTCTGCCGGCTGAGGATTTTTTAAGCGCGCCCAAAGGCCGGTGACAAAGAAGTCTTCTACACACACATTGCCTTAACAAGGAATATCTCTTGCGCTATAATCGTCCGCGGGAGCGACTTTTTTATGATCTGTGATAGGATCGTGGTTCATTATTAGGGTAGCTAAAAATATGCACGAAAAATTTCAAAATATGCATGCTAGTATGCCCGAAAAATAACTGAAATATGCTCGTAAATATGCACGAAAAAATCTCATTATATGCATATATGCCTAAAAAAATACCTGGAATATGCTCAAAAAATGTATGTATTTCATTTCAAGCTTACATTTTTTTAACCAATTTTGCAAAGTAATAATAATATAAGAATTGAAACGTACAATTCACATTTTCCCCACTTAAAAGATTTGTTTTAAATACTATAAAATACTTTTACTTAATTTTAGATTTGTATTTATGTAAATACATGAGAACTTTTTACAAAGCAAGCGAAACCATTCCATTAATATTGCGCAGGGTTGCATTGAACTATTATATGTTTTACTATATTTTCAGTGTAAATTTTTAGTGGCTTTCCGAGAAAAAAACTCTTGTATGCGGAAAACGATTAATATTGACCGTGTAGCATCGGAATTTTGAAATCCGCAATCCAGATCGCAATATTGACAACACGGATTGACTGTGTAGCATGAAAATTTTGCGACCCATCAAATTGAATTGAAAGTGAAAGTGTGAAAAGGACGGAAGTAAAATATCATATTGAACGTGTAGCACTAGCCTGCGATTCATCAGACCATCAATATGGATCGCGATTCATATTGACAGTGTAGCGTATGCCTATGTATGTCGATACATATTGCATATTATTGTTCCCTTCATCGGAGCAAAGTTTTTTTTTTTACTCTGGGTTTGCTTCGAGGCTCTGATCAACAGTCAAGTAGCCTTGTTTGTATGCATACAAGAACTTAGTGTTTGGCGTGGTGAATTTTTATATGGGGAAATGCTCCGCTCCGGGGTCCAGATCAATAGTTAAATAGCCTTGCTTGGATGTATACGCAACTATCTGAATTAACCACAGATACGATTTTTCCAGCTTAATATTTTTCGATATTGCTCGATTATGTGCCAAAATAAGCACGAAATGCATTTTGACCGTAAATATGCATTTTAGGTCGAAATATGCATTTGCATATGCAATATGCATTTGCATATTTTTAGCTTCCCTATTCATTATATACAAATTTTCCCCTAACACCAGTGGTACATTATTGCGATTCCCACTTTAACTATTAGTAATTTAAAAATAATGAAAAAAACTGGACTCCATGAACTCAATGGCAATGAAAATGCCAACTTTAGTGAAAATAACATTTACAGCTTATTCCGACTTGCGCTATTACATGATCGTAGTAATAATACACAATTAAAATTATTTTCAGAAGCTTTTATTAAACAATAATATATAAATATTGCTAAAAAGGATAATAAATTTTATTATTAAATAAAAGTTCAATACGTTGCAACTCCTTGT
Source organism: Urophora cardui (assembly GCA_960531455.1). NCBI lineage: Eukaryota > Metazoa > Arthropoda > Insecta > Diptera > Tephritidae > Urophora > Urophora cardui. Next base: position 99,640,189 of record OY482670.1, on the reverse strand, counting down.
ACATACTTATTTCCCTCTATTCAGTCTATTGTACTAAAGCAGATTCCTTTTGTTCACTTATTTTGCAAAGAAAAGGCCAGTAGCATAGCTAAACCAAGCCCGTTTTGTATAATAATGTTGCATAAATTTAAAAATCATAGTTTAATTACATTAAATTGGTAATATTTCCAAAAATAATCAAAATTTCTATTGCCTCCGACACACAAAAGCTGACGGAAAGAATCGCTCCGATAAACTGTCAAAAATCCGATCCATCGTGAACCAGAATGCCGATTTCCGAACTTCGAAAAACTCTGACGTTCATTGGACGTCAATCGAATTGCAGAATGCCATTTGATCCGATTCAGCTCCGATGAAAGTGGATCGTAAACCGGAATAGATGTGTTAGTTACCACCTCAAAACGTGGTAATATTTTGTTACCATTTTCAGCCCGATTCCATTCCGTTCGTATGGAAATGCTTTGGCAGCGTTACCATTTGTGCCAGAATACCAACTGAAAAGATGGTAACAATTTTCAGCAACATAAATTACCAGTAAAGTAATTTTCCGGTAACGCTCAGAATAGCAGTGATAGAAGTACTATATATATGGGCATCGGTAACTTTTATGACCGTTTCATTCATCAAGTTCCCGTATGTGTATTTTTCATTCTACCCTTAGAGCCTATACACACTTGCGACTCAATCGATTTAGTCGGGCTTTGATTTGCATGGGAATGTATGGAAGCATTCACACTACATTCAATTAGTCGAACAACTGAAACAGTTGGATTTGCATACAACAGCCCAATTCGACTAAATCGATTGAATCGCAAGTGTGTATAGGCTCTTACCTCATTGGTTTTGAACTTGGCTAGAAACACATACGAGTGCAAATGGGTTGGTCAGAGATCAGCAGCGGTGCACCGCATTTTCTAAAGCACCGCAAAAATACTTATTTTTTCAGTGGCTCAAAAAATACGTACCCAGAAAAAAAATTCACGGCCACCGCATTGATTGAAAACCTAAATGATATTGCGGTATTTAGTGTTGTTTACCCCGCATACCGCAAACACCGCATAACGCAAACACCGCATTTGTTTATTTGTATACTATTCAGTGTTGCCGAAAATTTTTCACACACCGCAAAGGTATAGGCAATTGAAAATTCATTTGTACATATGTAAATACATAGATATGTGTTACTGATTATAAGATATACAGCAAATTTATTCTCAAGTATTTTTTTTCTATTTTTGTGTCCTTTGTTTTTTGTGGCAGTTTTTTGAATAATAAAATATTTTTCAATAATGAAATAATCAAAAATTCATTTTTGAAATCCACTAATAGGGCCATCAGGATGAATACTTTTCCGTCAAACTAGCAATCCGTTTAATTGACAACATAGTTGAATTAAATGTATTTAAATGACGATCGACACATTCAGTACTTCAGCTTTGCCGTAAAAAAGACATCTAATTCAACTATGTTTCTCAGTTAAACGAATTGCTAGATTGACGGAAAAGTATTCATTCCGACGGGCGCATAATAAAATGTATAAAAATAAACATGTGTATTGTTGTTGCTCCAATAAAATGACAAAAACTTCGGTTTTAATCAATGTATCGTAGCCAATTTTGTCGATTGTGAAAATTGAATGAATTCCTCGTTGGAAAATAAAGAATTATGTCACAGACAAACAAAAATGTGTAAACAAAACTTATGTGTATTACTATGAAGCCATAAATGTGATTCAAGGATTTTAGGAAAAACTCTATTTCATGTAAATAGGACATATTTTTATCTCGAAATTCATTAGTCAAATTATTTGGAATGTAAACAAACCCTAAATTTTAAGTGGCCCTTTCAATGAAAAATTAAAAAAAAAACCAATCCTGAGAGTTTTTCTGTATAGATATTCTTTGGTTAAAATCAAATTGTAGTCAGTAGTATTTTTCATCAGAAATCCATAAGACGGTAAACACGGTAGGCAGGAAGCGACGATAGGTTGCATGAAAATGTCGACAAAAAGGGAAAGTGGGGTTGTGTTATGTGATGTTTATAGATGAAACATCCGTTGAAATTAAAATCTGAGCTGCTCCTTTTTCAAGGATATTCACATTTTTTGTTTTTTTTTTAAAAAGGATCAAATATTGAGGAAATCGAAAATTCGCCACTGTCCAAATTTTTCCGATTTCAATACATTATTTGGTCGCTAAGGGATACAAAAAAGGTATTAAAAAGAAAAAAGGACACCTGTAGTGGAAAAATCCAATGTTAACAGGACCTAAAGGATAACCACTGAAATATAAAATAACACAAAAAGTACCCACTTTAATTTGCGTATAACTCCTAAAATGTTAACTCTACGTGAAAATTCCTTAAAATATATTTCATTAAGAATAAATAAAGGAATATTTCTACAAATTATACAAATTTGATGTACCTGCAGTGGTTAATGCACTTTGGTCCATCTAAAGTGAAAATTTCAAAAAAAAAAAAAGTACTTTTTTATGGTGCTATTTTAAGTTCAAATATTTTTCTAGTTTATGTAAATATTTTAATCTAATGATCCAATTCTAATTCTTACATATCTATACGTTAATATTAAAAAGAATTAGAGCTGAAATACGCGCTAGCTATGCACGGTGGGCGGTAAGCAACAATAGGTTGCATGAAAATATCGAAAAAACGATCGCCGGCTAAAAACTTACGTAAAATGATATTCTAATATACTTCATAAACACACAGCAAGCGTGAATAAAATCTCCAACATTTTTTTTAAACGAAAATTAGTACCAGCACACAGCTAGGCACATATTCGTAGGGCCTAGTGCTGGAAAACCATCGATTGAACTATCGATACTATCGATGGGGCCGACGCCTAGCGATAATCGATGGTTTTTTTTAACCATCGATAGTATTTTACTTGGTACATAACTACAACCTCTGTTAAAAAATTAATCAAAAAAACTGAGATTTATAATTTTAAGGTACTTGTTGGGAATATGTGGGCTGTGAGTATATAAATAAAAGACTAGTGAATAATTTTATGAAAAAAACTTGCAAATAAAACGGTTTTTTTTATTGAGAATTGAGTAATTAAGGTTTTGATTTCGGCTCTTCTATTATTTTGTGGACAACTGTATACGTACAAATGTGTGTATGTAGTATTCTTACTTTGAATCAAACCTGTTAAATAATGATTATTAATCGTAATGATTACCGGCTTGATTGATTATTCTTTCAACTGTCCAATTAATGATTGATTACCCATTGTTTTCAAATTTTAATGATTATTTTGCAATTACCATTAAAAAAAATCAAAAAAAATAAAAAATCAAAAAAAAAGAAAAATAATCATAAAAAATCAAAAATAATCAAAAAAAATTATTTTGATTGTTTTTGATTATGATTTTTTTTGATTTTTTGATTTTTTTTTATTTTTTTTGATTTTTTTTAATTTTTATCAATATCGTTTAAAGAAATAAGCACATTTGTACGTATGCAGGTATGTATATAGCCTTTGAAGGCAGACTCCCGACGGTAGCTTGATGGTAGTACCGGGGGGTTCGATACGATGAGCGTAGGTGGTGTAGTGCGGTTAAAGTCCCACACTAACAGGATAAAGGCTCTATATGCTTCCTCCTCGTATATTTGTGCAGAGATGCATACACATTTATACATATCTTACAAGCTTGGAATTATTGTTAATTTGTCATTGACCGTACATGGTACGATGCACGTTTATATCAAATTATTTATCTTTATGAAAAATTGTTTAAAGTGGCCAAATCAAACATTTTAGTGTAACATTCGCTGTTGTACTAACTCATAAATTGGGCTTTAATACAGAAGTTCTCGTAGTTAGGTATACAATGAAAAGCAACTAATATTGCGGCTGTCTTCGACTGTATCGAGACTTTATGACATTCATGAATGAGGAAAAGAAGCGATACATAGTCTCATTTTCATTAATTTATACGGTGAATTATGTGTGTTATTTATGGAGATGTTATAGTCCAAAATGTCTATATCTGAACAATCCGTTGTATGGGACCTATATGTTATAGTGGTCCAATTTCTCTTAAGAAGTCACCCAAGTACCAAATTTCAAGAAGATATCTCAAAAAATGAGGGATTAGTTTGCGTTTATACAGACGGACTGATGGGCATGGCTTAAACGACTCAGCTCATAATCCTCATCATAGCGGTTATAATTTGGTGGATCTGTCATGCCTCCTTCTGCATTTCCGCTCAAAGTTATAACACCATTATGAGTATAAAAAGAAGGGTATAAAAACTTTGTTATAATTGTACTCTATGTTAACTAGTCAATCAAATGTGCTTGGAGTTTTACTTTAAAATATACGTATGTATGTATGTACATTAGAGCGTATCGCAAAAAAAGTTCGCCGTGCGATCAGTGATGGGGCAGATGGATTCATTGCTGTGAGAGTGTAGGCTACATTGATGTCTCTTATATTTTTCGCTTGTTTTATTGCACGCTTTATTGCCATTTGGTATTCTTCCGTTGGGTCTTTTCTCATCACTCCGCAGCCCATTTCTTTGATTATTTGACCTGTTTTTGCGGTGTATTCCTCTTCCTCCATTAGCACAGTTGTATTTCCTTTGTCTGTTTCACACTTCATCAATTTTTTCAAAAAAGGAAAAATTCTTAATTTCATATAAGTTGTATTTATTGTTCATCATACGCCATACCGTTTCAGCCCTAGTTATTGCCCTATTGCATTCTTTTAAAAGGCAGAAATATTACGTACTTACGTTCCGACATTGTTCCTCAAATAGGATTATTTGGGAATTTGTATTCGTCTTCGCATGCCTACTACATAATACAGCAGTAGACGATTTGCTATGTTGCAAATAGATTTACATACGTAAAGATAATCTCTATCATAATCAGAATTCTTTATTCGCTCTTCCCTGTCCTTATACTGAACCTAGAAATGAATCTTCCCCAGGTGTAGGAAGGGTTTGTATCCGTATCTAGTACGAAAAGCTTCGAAGGGGCCAAGGTCTAACAAATTTTGTACTTCTAAATTTGTCGACATTTTAATTAGTGCAGTTGTCGCTGTAGAATACACAATGACTTGGATACACCTGTCCCCATATTTACTGCAGGGTTACGTACTTTAATATGCATTCACATACATTTGTACAAACAAACTTTATGCCTCTCTGACCAAACATGCATGCCTACCTGATTACTTATGTGCATGCATATCCAAATTTCTTTACAACAATATTGAAAAAAATCAAACAAAATGAAAAAAAATCAAAAAAAAATCATAAAAAATCAAAAATAATCTTAAAAAATCAAAAACAATCAAAAAAAAATTATTTTGATTATTTTTGATTTTTTATGATTATTTTAGATTTTTTTTGATTTTTTTTTTTTGATTTTTTTTAATGGTAATCGTTAAAATTACTTTTTTTCTGCAAAACAATTAAAATAATGATTACCAATTAAAAAACAAAACAATTTAATTGATTACTAATCCTAATCGGAATTTAACAGGTCTGCTTTGAATATATATTGACTTATTTTTTGTATTGATCTTTTTACACAAACTTTGGTTTTCTATTAATTTTATATGTTTCTAATAAAATTTATATTTTTCTTTTAAATATGGGAACGTATGTATGTATGTATGTATATATGCTTGAAATGTTTGAGTACCACATTTCCCTTTAACGGGCCACCTACGTACATATATTAATCATATGTATATTAAACCATCGATACTATCGATGGTTGCCTTTAAAACTATCGATGGTCCATCGATGGGACCACTATCGATGGTTTTCCAGCACTAGTTGGGCCATCGTTTTTACGATATTCCCATGCAACCTATTGTTGCTTCCCGCGCACCGTGCACAGCTAGCGCGTATCTCAGCTCTAACTCTTTTTTAGTATTAACGTATAGATATGTAGGAATGAGAGTTGGATCATTAGATTAAAATATTTACATAAACTAGAAAAATATTTGAACTTAAAATAGCACCATAAAAAAAACATGCTTTTTTTGAAATTTTCACTTTAGATGCACAAAAGTACATTAAGCACTGCAGGTACATCAAAATTGCATATTAAAGAAATATTTCCTTATTTATTCTGAATGAAACATATAATAAGGAATTTTCACGTAGAGTTAACATTTTAGGAGTTATACGCAAATTAAAGGGGGTGCTTTTTGTGTTATTTTATATTTCAGTGGTTATCCTTTAGGTCCTGTTCACATTGGATTTTTCCTCTACAGGTGTCCTTTTTTCTTTTTATACTCAGCTGTACTAGTACACAGAGTATTATAGTTTTAATCACATAACGGTGGATTGTAACAGAATGAAATAATCGAGATATAGACTTATATATATCAAAATGATCAGGGTGAAAAGAGAAATCGATTGAGCCATGTCCGTCCGTCTGTAAACACTCTAACTCGCGCAAAAATTGAGATATTTTGATGAAATTTGGAATGCAAGTTGGTATCGAGACTGGGACGGTTGGTATTGAAAATGGGCGAAATCGGACCATGGCCACGCCCACTTTTCCTATATAGAAAAAATCGGAAATTTGGTATCTCAGCCACTAATATAGCTAGAGCGATGAAATTTTACCCGGCGGGGTGTAATAAGGCCTTTTGAAACAAGGCCTGAGAAATAAAGCCTTTATTAAGAATAAGGCCTTATTTCACTTCAAATGTGAAATAAGGTTCTAAAGGTCTTATTTCACTTTGTGGCCTACGCTGAGGGGTGTACTACGCAGAAGGGCATCACCGTGGCGGTAGCCACGGTTGGGGCACACGTCCGGACGGATGGCGTAGCCCAGGGTTATTTTTTATAAGCGCGGCCGAAGGCCGCCAACGCAGAAAAGTGTTCTGCGCAAAAGCCCTGTGAACTGGGCCATAGATATTACTCAGGAAAGAGAAGATAAAGAAAAAGCTTTTGCGGATAACAGTTTTGCGTTGGGGGCCTTCGGCCGCGCTTACAAAAAATTCTCTTTCCGGAGTAATATCTATGGCCCGGTCCACAGTGCTTTTGCGCAGAACACTTTTCTGCGTTGGCGGCCTTCGGCCGCGCTTATAAAAAATAACCCTGGGCTACGCCATCCGTCCGGACGTGTGCCCCAACCGTGGCTACCGCCACGGTGATGTCCCTCTGCGTAGTACACCCTTCAGCGTAGGCCACAAAGCATTCAAATGTACATCGTCACAAGTACGACGGATCCGTCGCCGCAACGTACCAAAGTCAGTCACATACGTCGACGTAGACGGATAAGTTATCGCGTAAATAAATAAAGGCGTTATTGCACATTTCAAAAAAGGCCTAATTGCGCTTTAAATGTGAAATAAGACCTTTTTTTTGAAAATGACAAAATAAAGGCTTTATTACACTTTGGTTGCGAAATAAGGCCTTAAAGGCCTTATTTCAAAAGGCCTTATTACACCCCACCATTTTACCCACGTATTGAGCTCAGGCCCCTATGAAGAAATTTGGTGAAATTTTAGAAAATGGGCGGTGCCACGCCCACTTATTAAGGGTCAAATATTGAAAGTTTTATATGTCATAACTCAGAAACCGTTGAAGATATGCGATGAAATTTGGTATGCGTGATATAAAAAAATTGTTAAAATCGGTTGACAGCCACGCCCACTTTTATATATGGGTATTATAAAGTGACCTAATAAAAACATTTTAAGCGATATCTCTGTCAAATATAAAGATCTATCACTGAAATTTTGTGGCATGAGTCCAACTATGGACATAAAACAAAAAACACAAAAATTTTGGAAAATGGGCGGTGCCACGCCCACTTATTAAGGGGCAAACATTGAAAGTTTTATGATTCATAACTCAGAAACCGTTGAAGATATATCGATGAAATTTGGTAGGCGTGATATAATTACTTAGGCAAATGTTTGGACGAAAAATTGTTAAAATCGGTTGACAGCCACGCCCACTTTTATATATGGGTATTATAAAGTGACCTAATAAAAACATTTTAAGCGATATCTCTGTCAAATATAAAGATCTATCACTGAAATTTTGTGGCATGAGTCCAACTATGGACATAAAACAAAAAACACAAAAATTTTGGAAAATGGGCGGTGCCACGCCCACTTATTAAGGGGCAAACATTGAAAGTTTTATGATTCATAACTCAGAAACCGTTGAAGATATATCGATGAAATTTGGTAGGCGTGATATAATTACTTAGGCAAATGTTTGGACGAAAAATTGTTAAAATCGGTTGACAGCCACGCACACTTTTATATATGGGTATTATAAAGTGACCTAATAAAAACATTTTAAGCGATATCTCTGTCAAATATAAAGATCTATCACTGAAATTTTGTGGCATGAGTCCAACTATAGACATAAAACAAAAAACACAAAAATTTTGGAAAATGGGCGGTGCCACGCCCACTTATTAAGGGGCAAACATTGAAAGTTTTATGATTCATAACTCAGAAACCGTTGAAGATATATCGATGAAATTTGGTAGGCGTGATATAATTACTTAGGCAAATGTTTGGACGAAAAATTTCCAAAATCGGTTGACGACCACGCCCACTTTTATATATGGGTCTTATAAAGTGACCTAATAAAAACATTTTAAGCGATATCTCTGTCAAATATAAAGATATGGGTACGTTCGCGACGGCAATCAGAACCGCAGTGTTGCAAGTATCACGTTCTTCGCGTGTTTGTGGCAACACCTGCAAAAGTCAAACGTTCGTTTGACACATCAACGGTGCAGCTTGTTTGAATAATCGGCAACAGAAAATTTTTGTCTGCAATTTTTGCTTTAAAAAAATGGAAAGAGAAGAGTAAGCATGATTGCGATATATTTAATGGAATATGCAATAATGTAATTTTAATAACACAAATTAATTGCAAATACTTTTAATAATGCTGTTATAGCAATATATCTGCTGAGTATCAGCAGGCAAGTGCAAAATAAGCAACGGGGTTGCTGTACTGCTGCAATTATAAATTTTCATGAACGTACCCTATATCATTAAAATTTTATGGCAGGAGTCTAACTAGGAAAATAAGACAAAAACCGTAAAAATTTTGGAAAATGGGCGTGGCACCGCCTCTTTTTAGAAGCAGGAATATACGAGATTTCTTAGCCTATAACTCGACAAATAATTTATATATAATGACGAAACTTGGTGTGTACACTTTTATTACTTGTGGTAATACATGTTCAAAATTTTAGAGAAACCGGTTGACGGCCACGCCCACTTTTATATATGGGAACTATAAAGGGGCCTAATAAAAACATTTTAAGCGAATCTTTGTCAAATGTAAAGATAATTCATTGAAATTTTGTGGCATGAGTTCTACAATACGTCGCCTGAGAAAACGAATGTCGTATGTGAAAATCGACGATTTCTAGTTTTTGATGCAGATTAACTAAATCGGACCTAATCTTTTAATTTTTCCAATCCATTTTTTTCTATCTCTTTTAGTTTTTGAGTTATTTAGTATGCATTTGTCGTATGTTACAAAATTACTACCATTTGGGTAAGCTTTTGTCGTATGTAACACACATACGACAAATTTCCATATAAATTTGTGTTTGTTTATTTTAAACAAATGTCGTATGTGCCGCTGAGCTACTGAGAATAAACTAAAATATTGTATCGGAGCTATAGGTTATAGTGATACGATCTGAATGATTTTCACTGACATAATTTATTGTAGTATAATACCAATTACTGCAAAGATTAGTATAATTTGATCTTTAAATATGGAAGTTATACCCGAAAACAGCTATATCTGAACAATCGGTTGTATGGGAGCTATATTCTATAGTGGTCCGATCTTGACAAATTTCGGTGACATTTATTAGGTCCATATGTGTACAAATACCTCAAAGTTTCATGCCCTTATCTGTTTACATGGAGAAGTTATATCCCAAAATGTCCATATCTGAACAATCAGTTGTATGGGAGCTATATGTTATAGTGGTCCGATCTTGACAAATATCGGCGACTATTATTTCGTCTATGTGGGTACAAATACTTCAAAGTTTCATGCCCTTATCTCTTTACATGGAGAAGTTATATCCCAAAATTTCCAAATCTGAACAATCAGTTGTATGGAAGCTATATGCTATAGTGGTCCGATCTTAAAAAATTTTAACGACATTTATTAGGTCCATATGGGTACAACTACTTCAAAGTTTCATATTCGTATCTCCTCAAATAAAGAAGTTATACCCGAAAACAGCTATATCTGAACAATCAGTTGTATGGGAGCTATATCTTATATTAGTCCGATGTGGTGGATTCCGACAAATGATCAAAGTATCATCAAAATATATGCAACTGCCAAATTTCAAGTCGATATCTCAAAAAATGTGAGCCTCATAACTAGGGCAACCAAAAATTGGCACAAGCAAGTTTTTTTCTATGGTAGCTATCCCATAATGCTTAATTTAGGGTAGTTTTTAAGAAAAATTATACATTCTGACCTACTTTTGATAGAGCTAAAAATTGCCAAATTCATAATAAATGCTCATTTATGCTAATTTCACTATTAAATGAAAATTACAAAAAAAAATTGGAAAAAGTATGTTACGGATTTTCTGCTCTCTGATTGGCTAATCGCTTCAATTTGTCAATTGAATTGCTCCAGATATGGTATGTATAGACGTCGGGTAATTTCAACAAAATTTTATTGCACATCTAACCCCCCATATATATTTCGTTTAATCTTCACAACCAGGGCATCGGAGCAAAAGTTTTGTTTTTCTTTAGCTACGTTCCTGCTCCATTCTCAAACATTTTTTTTCCTGGCTCTGCTCCTAACTCCCAATTTTTTTTTTGCTGCGAGCTCCGCTCTCGCTCCCATTTTTTTGTTGTGTTGATCGGGGATGCCGTATGTGGCAATATGAATTAGATTTTTTATACCGGAATCCAAATTTGGCGTACGGTCGGCCGCGCTTTTGACAGGTGAGTAGAAATGTATGGAAATATATGAAGCAAATCGCATTGTGACGTCAAGCGTTTGATCGTAAATTTTTTGTAATATCGTATGTTCATTGCAACCCTGTATAACGACTGAGTTGAACATTTCTCTACTAAGGCTGTGTGCCAATCGGTAACATTTTTCTCTATTGGAAAATGAGGTAGAAAATTTTACCATGTTGAGAAAAAAAACACAATTTTGCCAAACGGAATAGAAAATTTTGACAGTTACAAAGGTAAACTTTTGGGCGAAAACGGACAACGATACAATTTTAAAATATGAATATAATTGTTGACGGCAATATTGATGGAAACAGAAGAAATGTATTCATGTAATGATCTGATGTTATTTTGTTTTTAAATATTTGTGTTACTTGTATGTGTATGTAATAACAAAATGTCAAAATGACACTAGAACTCGCCACGAATACTGCCAAAATTTTACTCCCTTATGTCAAAATTTAATTTTTTCTACCGATTGGCACACAGTCTAAGTGGGGCGTTTGACATTAAGTAAATAAAAATTTTTAATTTTTTTTGATGAAAAATTATGAAATTTATGAAAAAATTCAGTGAACACGTTTACAATCCAACATCTAATATCGAATGTCAGTGTGAAGCGGCTTTGTCCTTCTCTTTTGAAACATGTACCTAAGAGTTTACATTTTGTTACTTTATTTTATTTTAGTTTACTTTACTTTGTTTTATGTTTTAAGAAAATGAACTGAAATAAAATAATTTTTAAGGCTAATTCTTTAAGTTTAACGACAATTTGAATTATTTTGTTTTAAAACATGTACCTAAGGTTTACATACATTTTAATATTATATTTTTTTCGTTTAAAGAAAATGAATTGAAATAAAAAATTTTTAAAGCTAAAAAGCATTTTTAGAGCAATTTTTTGGTTGCCCTACTCATAACCATTCCGGTTTGAAAAAAGAGAAGAATTTTTGTCGTATGTGCTATCATAAACAGGTATTGGTGATCAGTCGTCACATACGACAAATGCATACTGAATGAAAAGTCGTTTATCTCCCATAATTTTAAAGATATCCAACTTTTGCAAATTGCAAGTCAAAATATATAATACTCTCTACAGCTCGTCCAAATAACAGAAAAATCTGTTGTACAGTTTTTAAGAATTTCCAATTTAAACTTCAAAGTCGATTTTCTCGAAACTATGTTTTGCTACATACGACATTCGTTTTCTCAGGCGACGAATTGACCGGAAACAAAAAATAGAAAAATTTTGGAAAATGGGCGTGGCTCCGCCTCCTTTTAGACAAAGGAATCTAAGAGATTTCGGAGCCCATAACTCGACAAATAATTGAGATATTATGATGAAACTTGGTTTATACACTTTTATAACTTGTATTAATAGACACGCAAAAATTTATTGAAATCGGTTTATGACCACGCCTACTTTTTAGCAAAGATATTTCTGGAACACGCTTTGGAAATTTGTAACGTGACATCTTTGTAACTGGAAGTCATAAAGGAATGAAATTTTGCACAAAGAATAATATTCATATGCTTAGTTGGATGACCGATACAAATTTTGAAAATGGGCGTGGCTACGCCCACTTTATGCAGCATATTTATTATATAAAATCCATCAAACGCAAACAAACAATGAAAACATACAGCTGAGTATCTAATGTTCGATTCCACTCGAACTTAGGCTTCCTTACTTGTTAATACCTTTTTTTGTATCCCTTAGCGACCAAATAATGTATTGAAATCGGAAAAATTTGGACGGTGGCGAATTTTCGATTTCCTCAATATTTGATCCTTTCAAAAAAAACAAAAAATGTGGATATCCTTGAAAAAGGAGCAGCTCGGATTTTAATTTCAACGGATGTTTCATCTATAAACATCACATAACACAACCCCACCACTTTCCTTTTTTCTCGACATTTTCATGCAACCTATCGTCGCTTCCTGCCTACCGTGTAAAAATTACTAACAAAAAATCGCACTGGCAACGTTGTAAATATCTCTATTTGCGATATGCGGTGTTTGCGGTATACGGTGTTTAGGATATGCGGTGGTGTGATATCCATACTACCGCATACCGGAATTGATCAAGAAAATGCGGTACGGTGTTTACTATGATCGCATATTTTGCGGTTGCGGTCATACTCCCACCGCATTTTTTACGAGTATATTCTAAATCACAAAAAATGTATCGCATGCTGATCTCTGGTGTTGGTAATATTCAGCCTTATCGTGAACTTCATGTGAACAAAATGTTCCCAAAAATTACAAAGCAAAACAAAAACAAAATGTGAAAAATTGTTATTGTTTTGCTTTATATTTTTCGAGGGAAATTTTTCACATGAAGTTCATGATAGGGCTGATTGTATTTTTGCAATAGTGTTAGTACTTTCGGTCACGCAATTCTAGCAGGGAAAGCTTTTATTATTGTTTTAATTTTTAATCCTTTTCTGCAACTTTGAATTTGGGGCTTGTGAATGTAAACAAAAATCAACTGTTTGCCAAAGTTGTTGAACTCTTCGTTCGTTCGTTTACCTCTTATAGAATTGACAGACGGCAGCGATAATCCCGGTTACCGCAACACTTAATTCGATTAAAATTTTACCCTGACAGACAGCAAGTATTGCGGATTAACAAAACAGCTGAAGGAAGGTAGGCGCAGCGGCGAATTAAAAAACTTCTTGTTTTATTTCCAAAGGTAGGGTAATGTCAAAATAAAAACGAAATCACATCATGCTCAATAGGAATGGGCGAGTCCCACACGAATTCAGATTTCAACCACGGCGAAATATCATTTTGACATTACACTCTACCAATTACAATAACATATTACATTCGAAATTTCTGAATTCACTTATGCGCTTACCTTCCTAGATCTGCCTTGGGTTCTTCTTTTTCTTCCCTTTCATTCACAATAGACATTTTTCACCAGGAATGTCATTACAAACTGCTCTAATCCGCTAAAATTTTGAGGACTAACTCAAGAGATATTCCGGATTGCCTCCACTTAATTCTCAAGTTAAGTCCGAATTAGCTAGAAATTCCGGATTATCGCTGCCGTCTGTCAATGCTATTACGATATTTTTCTCTTGTGAGAGAAAAGGTGACATTTTTCTTCAACACCTGACTGTTAGTCTGCTGAGTAAATGCTGTTGGAGAAAGTAAGCGAACAGACCTAATATAAACGTTTCATCAGTTTAATAATAAAAAAAAAAGATAACAATAAAACAAATCAATTCTCTTTTTTCGGAACTTTAGAAGCCAGCTGGCTTTATTCAGTTAGAAAATACAATTCGATTTAACTTTTCTTTTAACCGGCAACCAGATCAGCTAAACATTCCGTGAGAATTTAATTTTCGTCCACTTCAGCTTCTTGCTCTTCCTCGAATTCGGCATCTTCGTCAGCTGTTGCTTCTTGGTACTGTTGATATTCAGAGACCAAATCGTTCATGTTACTTTCAGCCTCAGTGAACTCCATTTCATCCATACCCTCGCCTGTATACCAATGTAAGAAAGCTTTTCTACGGAACATAGCAGTGAACTGCTCCGAGATACGTTTGAACAATTCCTGAATAGCTGTCGAATTTCCAATAAATGTTGCTGACATTTTCAAACCCCTAGGTGGAATATCACAAACAGCGGTCTTCACATTATTTGGAATCCATTCGACAAAGTATGAGCTATTCTTGTTTTGTATATTTAGCATTTGTTCGTCAACTTCCTTCATTGACATTCTACCGCGGAAAATTGCAGCAACAGTAAGATAACGACCATGCCGAGGATCACAGGCAGCCATCATGTTCTTTGCATCAAACATTTGTTGTGTAAGTTCTGGCACGGTGAGAGCCCGATATTGCTGCGATCCTCGTGACGTTAATGGAGCGAACCCGGGCATGAAGAAATGCAATCGAGGGAAAGGGACCATATTCACTGCTAATTTGCGTAAATCAGCGTTCAATTGACCAGGGAAACGTAAGCAAGTTGTTACACCAGACATTGTCAGTGATACTAAATGATTCAAATCACCATAAGTAGGGGTGGTTAATTTCAATGTGCGGAAACAGATATCATACAACGCTTCATTATCAATACAATAAGTTTCGTCTGTGTTCTCTACCAGTTGATGCACGGAGAGGGTAGCATTGTATGGTTCCACAACTGTGTCTGATACTTTTGGTGAGGGTACAACCGAGTATGTGTTCATTATTCTATCAGGGTATTCTTCACGTATTTTTGAGATGAGTAATGTTCCCATACCGGAACCGGTGCCACCGCCCAAGGAATGTGTCAGTTGAAATCCTTGTAAGCAATCGCAGGATTCAGCCTCTTTGCGGACAACATCAAGCACAGAATCAACCAATTCAGCACCTTCTGTGTAATGACCTTTCGCCCAATTATTACCTGCACCAGATTGACCGAATACGAAGTTATCTGGACGGAAGATTTGTCCGAAAGGTCCGGAGCGCACCGAATCCATAGTGCCTGGTTCCAAATCAACAAGAACGGCACGTGGAACATATTTACCACCGGATGCCTCATTGTAGTAGACATTGATGCGTTCCAATTGCAAATCACTGTCACCATGATAGGCACCAGTCGCATCAATGCCATGTTCGTCGGAAATGATTTCCCAGAACTGAAATGATAAAAAAATCGATTTAATTCGAATTTTTTGCAATCTCAGATGTACATACATACATACATATGTATATTAAAATATTCTATATTCTATCATAATGTCTATACAAATGGGGTCAGATATGGAAAAATTGAGCTAGACCCACCTACAACCTACGACCACCTCCCATATAACGGTTTTTTTGAAATGTCAATATTTTCCTATGTATTATAGAGAGAATGCTAAATTTTGACTAGTGTATATATGTATCCTTTAAATATACATCAAGCACAGTGATCGTTTTTAGAAAAGGGTTGGGACAACCCCGCTTTGAGTAAATTTTCATACCCTAGGAAACCTTAACATTTAGTTCTGGGTTTATCTATATAAAATAATGCATTTTGTCGAGTTAAGTTCTATCGTAAGGAACATTTATTTAAATAGGCTCATAAAACATTGAGAGAGAAATTATCTTAAAGAACAAAATTATGAGTTTTTCGGAAATTTTTTCAGTAAAATAATATCAGGTTCAGTATATTAATTTATCTAATCAGGCTTTCAATTTCATTCAAATATACCAATAAAAAACAGTAAAAAACGCTCTCCTGCAAAATTTGCTTTTGTCCCTTACGATAAAGTCGCACAAAGGGCTCGATATAGTCTATCTATGTAAAAAGCTGCCAAAAAAATAATTAGGGGATTCACTACCTGTCATATTCCCAACAAACACTGAGGTTAGTTATCGATTTGAGAATGACTCGAGAACTGGCCTCATTCTCAAACCTCTAACGCTAGAGAACGACTCGAAAATCTATCGAGAATCATAGCGTTCTCAAAAAAAGGGTACCTAATTCTCAAATCGAGAAAATTATAATTCTCGAATCGAATTCTAATGTAGTTCTCTAATGAGATTCTAATCAGAATTTGCAAATACTTCCAATTGAAATGAAAAACAAAGCTTTGTCTCCTTTTACAAGATTTTTTCATTGTTTAGATTTTATTAACGCAATATGTGCCTAATTGCATTGACAGACGGCAGCGATAATCCCGATTACCGCAACACTTAATTCGATTAAAATTTTACCCTGACAGACGGCAAGTATTGCGGATAACAAAACAGCTGAAGGAAGGTAGGCGCAGCGGCGAATACAAAAACTTCTTGTTTTATTTCCAAAGGTAGGGTAATGTCAAAATCAAAACGAAATCACATCATGGTCAATAGGAATGGGCGAGTCCCAAACGAGTTCAGATTTCAACCAAGGCGAAATATCATTTTGACATTACACTCTACCAATTACACTAGCAAATTACATTCAAAATTTCTGAATTCACTTATGCGCCTACCTTCCTAGATCTGCCTTGGGTTCTTCTTTTTCTTCCCTTTCATTCACTATAGACATTTTTCACCAGGGATGCCATTACAAAATGCTCTAATCCGCTAAAATTTTGAGAACTCGAGAGATATTCCGGATTACCTCCAGTTAATTCTCAAGTTAAGTCCGAATTAGCTAGATATTCCGGATTATCGTTGCCGTCTGTCAATGCTATAAGGTAATCTCGACAAAATTTCTAACGTTAGAGACTGTGTTTGCTTGGTGGCGTCATATCGTCATAAGTCATAAGTCATAATATCTAATATCTAGAATATCATAATGAAGCCACATTTTGAATACTGGTTTTTCGTTGAAAAAGGTTTGTGAAATCAAAAAATATGTGTACATACCCGGCAAAAAAATGTTCGATTATTCTCGAAAGATATTTGTCCCGGATTGAAGGTTTCGGGAACAATCGGTCCACAATCAGCAACCGATTTTTCCCGTACGGGTATAAATGTAGATTAATCGTTTTCGAATGCTTTTCAGCCATGTAGGTATCAAATGAACGGTATTGATCTGGGTCTTCATGGTAATTTCGACGTTGTCGCTCCACAGTAAACCAGATACCATATACTGATTATAGTATACCGAATACCGTATTTTCACCATATTAGGTTCTCGGTGTATCGTATTTGTACCGTATTAGGTTATTGGTGTACCGTGTTTGTACCGCATTATGTACTCTGTGTACCGTATTTGTACCAAATTAGGTACTCTGTGTACCGTATTTACACCGTAATATGATCTCGGTTTACCAAATTTGTGCCGCATTAGGTACTTGTACCGTATTAGTTAATCGGTGTATCGTATTTTTAGGTATATCAAACTTAGAAAAACATAAAATATCTGACCACGAAACGATCCTATTCAATTTGCTAGTCAGGAAAAAACACAAAATGAGGGTATATGAAAGTAGGATTTGTTGGGATAACTATTCCAAAGAAAACTTGCTACAACAACTCAGGGCCTACAATTTTGAAGATACTAGCCATTGTAATATTGAACAAAGAGATCAAATATTAAAGAATACACTTAGCAGAATAATGGAAACGTTAACTTACGAGAAACAGGTTCAAATTAAGCTTATGAATAAGTGGTACGATCGTGAACTAATGAAATATGAGTTTCTTAAGAGGGCAAAAATAACTAATGTATGGCAGCACTAGAACAATATAAAGCGCCATTACAAGAAAATGGTTAAAATAAGAAAGAAAAGATTTATGGAAAATAATATTATAATAGTCACAATCAAAAATTAATGTGGAGGTGTCTCAAAGATGCTACAAACATGGGCTTTGTTCAGAAACTCAGTTTGTAGCGCAACAAGCTTTTGTAGTACAAGCAGAGCGTATAAACGTAAATTTTGCATGAAGCGTCGCTCATCACAATCATCAAAAAATAATTACTGCCGCTGTTGCGTTTCATGCTGCGTTTCTGAACATACCCATGAACAACGAGAAGTCTCAAATAAAACGAATAATAAAAAATGGCATTTGCATTGAAGATGAAAATGAAATTGCATTTAAACTTAACCAGTTTTTTGTTGATAGTATAATAACCATTCGTAATAGCATAGAAAACTTTCCGCCCCTGTTAAATGAAATCTTTATAAATAGGGATCTATTCGAATTTAGATCAACTAGCGTTGAAGAACTTATGCCAATAGTCGCGGCATTAAAGAATAAGTATGGTGGAAAAAAGCTCCCAACGGAAGGCGTATGGAAAGACAGCATGGAGTATCTGGGATACACTTATGCGTGTATAGTTAATGAAAGCTTCAGTAATGGCATATTTCCACAATATTGGAAAACGTCGACCATAGTACCTGTACAAAAAGTCAAAGGAACAGATAAACCAGAAGAGATACGACCAATAAATACACTCCCTAGCGATGAAAAAATGATCGAAATGAGCGCTAAAGAACAACTAAATGAGTATGTTATCAAACACGATATTATAATAGGTGAGCAATCTGGGTTTAGATCACGACACTCTTGTGAAACAGCACTTAACCTAGTAATAGCAGAGTGGAAGGAGATCAAGTCTAAAAAACTATTAACAATAGCAGTTTTTCTGGATCTGAAAAGAGCCTTTGAGACTGTAGACAGGGACATCCTATTGATAAAGGGCACAATAGACCCATATTTCCCGGTGCGTAGTAATCTCCGCATTAATATCTTTCTATCTATATAGTATTGTGTAAGAATCGTATTTTAGTGTTTATACACCTTTAAAAAAAATTAAATTATAGTATTGATTAAGAAAATCTTTATATACTTTGGTTTTTGAATTTTTTCAAAAAGACCTTTATGATTTTTCGGTCATTGATTTCTCTCATCTTCCGAGAGCAATTTTTATTTTCATTTCAAAAAGTTGTTCTGTGAACGAATACGAAACAGCGCGGTTGCAAAAAATATGATTATATGACCGCTTTCGTTCTATCTGTAAATAACAGATCTTTAATGAGTTCCTGAATACGATAACTGTTATTTGGGATTTCAGCTTTTTTCTAACCGTAAGTGCGTGAACGTGCTTAATATATTGTTTAACCATAGCCATGTTTAGTACTTTTCCAAGCGATGAAGTCATCACAAGCCATAAAAGCCAATACGTGGGCACAAAATCTAAAGTCTGCATATGGTGTACATACATATGCACATATGTTCATACCAGCGCACTATGGTTCAAAATTCAGTTTTTGAAGAATAAAATAGTTACAGTTAAGATATCGGTCTAAAACTTTTCATAGGGTATTTAAAGGTAAAAGTAATGTCTCATGACGAAAATGGGCGAGCCACGCCCATTTTTCGCTGCTGCTGCCATACATAGGGGACAATCTAAATTTATTATGTTGAACTAGCTGACCCGGCAAACTTCGTTCTGCCCAAAATAGAATTTTTTTTAATTTCATTTAAAAAATTGTTATTACACCGGTATTGTTTTTAATAGAAAATTAACGATTTTTCACTACTTCATTATGTATACAACTTCAAAAATATATAATTTTAGTATTCAGTTTAAGGCTGCACGATACACAAAATTTTTAGTTTTCTGTTCCGGATATTTATTTTCACTGAGTATTGGCTATTTTAACCAATTAAGTAAGAGTATTGATACGTATAGTATACCTCCATAATGGTTTTAAGGCCCTTCCTCCAACCCTTTTAGATATATTCAGCTTCAAAAGTTTAGTACGTATGGGAGGTGCAATGCCCCATTTTTCGATAAATCTTTTCTTTTTTTGGGTGAACATGGTCTTGATATCGTATATCTGCATAGTGATTTCTATGTACATGCCATGAACGCTTTTAGGGATATTTAGCCTTAAAAACTAAGAACGCATGGGAGGTGCCACGCCCCCTTTTCCCAAAACTACTGTTTTTTTCATAAGCATGCTATTGATATCGTTAATCTCCTGATCAATTTTCAGGTCCCAACCTTAAACGCTTTTATAGATATTCAGCTTGAAAAATTAAGTTTGTATGGGAGGTGCCACGCCCCCTTTTCCGATAACCTACACTTTTATGCGCAAAAATTGTTTTGATATCATATAGCTCTGTACCAATTTCTAGGTCCCTGACTTAAATCCTTTTAAAGATATTCAGCTAAAAAAATTAAGCGTTGTTGGGAGGAGCCACGCCCCCTTTTCGTATAACTCCTATTATTTTGCGTTAATATGGAATTGTTATGGTTTATCTCCACACCAATTTCCAAGTCCCTAGCGTAAACAATTTTAGAGATATTCAGCATGAAAAATTAAGTTTGTATGGGAGGTGCCACGCCCCTTTTTCCGATAACCCCCACTTATATGCGTGGGAATGGTTTTGATATCATTTATCTCTATACCAATTTTCAGCTCCCTACCTTGAACTGTTTTAGAGATAATCAGCTTTAAAAAATAAGCTTGTATGGGAGGTGCAACGCCCCCTTTTCTGATAACCCTCACTTTTCTGAGTGAGAAAGGTTTTGATATCACCTACCTCTATACCAATTTTCAGCTCCCTACCTTAAACTGTTTTAGAGATAATCAGCTTTCGAAATTAAGGTTGTATGGAAGGTGCCACGCCCCCTTTTCTGATAACCTCCACTTTTCTGATTGAGAAGGGTTTTGATATCACTTACCTCTATACCAATTTTCAGCTCCCTACCTTAAATTGTTTTAGAGATAATCAGCTTTAAAAATTAAGGTTGTATGGGAGGTGCCACGCCCCCTTTTCTGATAACCCCCACTTTTCTGAGTGAGAAGGGGTTTGATATCACCTACCTCTATACCAATTTTCAGCTCCCTACCTTGAACTGTTTTAGAGATAATCAGCTTTAAAAATTAAGGTTGTATGGGAGGTGCCACTCCCCTTTTCCGGTAACCCCCACTTTTCTGAGTGAGAAGGGGTTTGATATCACTTACCACTATACCAATTTTCTGCTCCCTACCTTGAACTGTTTTAGAGATAATCAGCTTTAAAAATTAAGGTTGTATGGGAGGTGCTACGCCCCCCTAACATTTTTAAATTTTTTCTTCGACTAAACCTTCGCGAGGTAACAACAAACAAACCCCCCTAAGGAAGTATTTGATTTGGTTCAGCCGTTTTCAAGTTTTAGCGTTTCAATTAAATACCAAATCATTTTTATATATATAGATTTCAAATAGAGATAAAAATTTACTTTTCTAAAGGTATCGGAAACCTTTAGAAAAGTAAATTTTTATCTCTATTTGAAATCTATATATATAAAAATGATTTGGTATTTAATTGAAACCTTTGGTATCGGAAACCTTTAGAAAAGTAAATTTTTATCTCTATTTGAAATCTATATATATAAAAATGATTTGGTATTTAATTGAAACGCTAAAACTTGAAAACGGCTGAACCAAATCAAATACTTCCTTAGGGGGGTTTGTTTGTTGTTACCTCGCGAAGGCTTAATCTGAATCTGAAGTCAGATTTTCGATGCTACGTGTAGTTTTAGAGATATTGTTATTTTAAGTTTATTAACTTTGCGATAGGAAATTTTGAAGTTTTTTATTTTTTTTAACAAGTTAGTGAAATTAAAATAATAATATCTCAGGTACTAAAGAAGATATCCGAAGAAGTGTAACGTTAATTTCAAGGGAAATTATTAGGTTTTTAAACCCTATATATAAATGAGTTTTATATTTTTATTATTATCAATATAAAATTGTAAAGTAAC
Source organism: Urophora cardui (assembly GCA_960531455.1). NCBI lineage: Eukaryota > Metazoa > Arthropoda > Insecta > Diptera > Tephritidae > Urophora > Urophora cardui. The sequence goes on along the minus strand of OY482670.1, from coordinate 99,618,029 downwards.
GCCACTTTCGAAGTTTACTTTGCTCTGAAAAAAGTGAAATTGTAGCCTCGCTTGCAAACTCCCGCAAATAAAATAACATTTGCATTAAAGAGGACACTATTAGCTGCAACTACATATATAATTTGTATTGATCCTATTTGATCCAACTTATTTATATTCTATTTAACACAGAAAAAACTCACAAAAATCAAAACACAACACGGCTTATTTAAACCAGACCTGTTAAATTCCGATTAGGATTACTAATCAATTAAATTGTTGTTTTTTAATTGGTAATCATTATTTTAATTCTTTTGCTGAAAAAAAGTAATTTTAATGATTACCATTAAAAAACATAAAAAAAAATCAAAAAAAATCAAAAATAATCATAAAAAATCAAAAATAATCAAAAATAATCAAAATAATTTTTTTTATTGTTTTTGATTATTTTTGATTTTTTATGATTATTTTTGATTTTTTTTGATTTTTTATGATTTTTTTTTTTTATTTTGTTTTGATATTGTTGTAAAGAAATTTGGATACGCATGCACATAAGTATTCAGGTAGGCATGTATGTTTGGTCAGAGGGGCATAAAGTTTGTTTGTACAAATGTAAGTGAACGCATATTAAAGTACGTAACCCTGCAGTAAATATGGGGACAGGTGTATCCAAGTCATTGTGTATTCTACAGCGACAACTGCACTAATTAAAATGTCGACAAATTTAGAAGTACAAAATTTGTATAAACCTTGGCCCCTTCGAAGCTTTTCGTACTAGATACGGATACAAACCCTTCCTACACATGGGGAAGATTCATTTCTAGGTTCAGTATAAGGACAGGGAAGAGCGAATAAAGAATTCTGATTATGACAGAGATTATCTTTACGTAAATCTATTTGCAACATAGCAAATCGTCTACTGCTTTATTATGTAGTAGGCATGCGAAGACGAATACAAATTCCCATATAATCCTATTTGAGGAACAATGTCGGAACGTAAGTACGTAATATTTCTGCCTTTTAAAAGAATACAATAGGGCAATAACTAGGGCTGAAACGGTATGGCGTATGATGAACAATAAATACAACTTATATGAAATTAAGAATTTTTCCTTTTTTGAAAAAATTGATGAAGTGTGAAACAGACAAAGGAAATACAACTGTGCTAATGGAGGAAGAGGAATACACCGCAAAAACAGGTCAAATAATCAAAGAAATGGGCTGCGGAGTGATGAGAAAAGACCCAACGGAAGAATACCAAATGACAATAAAGCGTACAATAAAACAAGCGAAAAATATAAGAGACAGCAAAGTAGCCTACACTCTCACAGCAATGAATCCATCTGCCCCATCACTGATGGCACTACCTAAATTAACACCTATGCGACCAATAGTAAACCATATATCGGCACCAGGATATACTTTCAAAACATCTAAATATGCTACTAGCCGAGAAACTAGACCTGTCCAATAAACACGCAATCAAAAACACAACGGAACTAGTCAACAATCTGAGAATTCTGAACGTACCCAAGGACTCAAAACAGGTATCACTTTACGTGAAGGATATATACCCCTCGATACCAAAGACAGAAATACTAAAAGCTCTAACTAAAATACTGACAGAGAAAACGAACAAAGACATTGCAACAGAGATCGTAAATACGCTGAAAATAACCCTGGACCAGAATTATTTCAAATTTGGCAATAAAATATACAGACAAACTCACGGAAAATGCAGGAGGCATGACAGATCCACCAAAATATAACCGCTATGATGAGCTCATGGAGTCGTTTGTATAAACGCAAACTAATCCCTCATTTTTTTGAGATATCTACTTGAAATTTGGTACTTGGGTGACTTCTTAAGAGAAATTGGACCACTATAACATATAGGTCCCATACAACGGATTGTTCAGATATAGATATTTTGGACTATAACATCTCCATAAATAACACACATAATTCACTGTATAAATTAATGAAAATCAGACTATGTATCGCTTCTTTTCCTCATTCATTAATGTCATAAAGTCTCGATACAGTCGAATACAGCGCAATATTAGTTGCTTTTCATTGTATACCTAACTACGAGAAATTCTGTATTAAAGCCCAATTTATGAGTTAGTACAACAGCGAATGTTACACTAAAATGTTTGATTTGGCCACTTTAAACAATTTTTGATAAAGATATATAATTAGATATAAACGTGCATCGTACCATGTACGGTCAATGACAAATTAACAATAATTCCAAGCTTGTAAGATATGTATAAATGGGTATGCCTCTCTGCACAAATATACGAGGAGGAAGCATATAGAGCCTTTATCCTGTTAGTGTGGGACTTTAACCGCACTACACCACCTACGCTCATCGTATCGAACCCCCCGGTACTACCATCAAGCTACCGTCGGGAGTCTGCTTTAAAAGGCTATATACATACCTGCATACGTACAAATGTGCATATTTCTTTAAACCATATTGATAAAAATAAAAAAAAAATTAAAAAAAATCAAAAAAAATCAAAAAAAAAATCAAAAAAAAATCAAAAAAAAATCAAAAAAAAATCAAAAAAAAAATCAAAAAAAAATCATAATAAATCAAAAAAATCAAAAAAAAAATCAAAAAAAAATCATAAATCAAAAATAATCAAAAACAATCAAAATAATTTTTTTTTGATTATTTTTGATTTTTTATGATTATTTTTCTTTTTTTTTTTTGATTTTTATGATTTTTTTTGATTTTTTTTAATGGTAATTGCAAAATAATCATTAAAATTTTAAAACAATGGGTAATCAATCATTAAATGGACAGTTGAAAAAATAATCAATCAAGCCGGTAATCATTACGATTAATAATCATTATTTAACAGGTTTGATTTAAACTCAAAAATACATTAACGATTATTATTGTTTCAAAAAAAAGTTTGTTGTTCTTGATTTTACATACCTTTATTAATATTTTCCATTTTATAAACACACTTTATTCAAATTCGTTAGCTTTTTATCACTACTTGAGATTTTTATATAATTTGAGTAAAATCTTTTTTTCGAATACAAAAATCGAAACCAAGACTTTGAAAGCTTTCTGACAAACAAGTGATAGCCAGCTGACATTATTTTTTATATTTTTTATTTACTTCAGTAATGTGTAATAAAAGGTAGTTATTTTTTTTGGGAAAATCAAAAGTCGATAATTGGTTTTAATTCCTCAATATTTCGATTTTGAACCATAGTGCAGCGTTCGAAATTAAACATTACCCCGTAAAAATGCGATTAATCCGGGACGTGTCCGGGATTAAGCGCAAGGGAGCATGCGCCTAATACAATTTTATATCCCTTTATATGGAGTGAATTGGTAGCATTTGTTCGAGCATGTCCTATGAACGAGACTAACTGATCGATTTGTATACCCGAACGGGTACAAATGTAGATTAATCACCAACATACCGAACGGGTTCAAATGTAGATCAATCGCTCCCAATTGTTTCAAAATAGCCAGTTAAAAGTCAACTACTTTTAGGAATTGATTTTTTTCTTCCTGTAGGATTATAAAATTTTTTTACATTGAATATCTTTGTAAAATTTCTACGTTTAATCAATCTAAATTTGTTACCATTCTTGATGAAAGCCATTAATCTACATTTATACCCGTTCGGGAACAATTGGTCTACAATTAGTCTACATTTAACACCGTTCGGGAACAATCGGTTTACAATTAGTCTATATTTATACCCGTGCGATAACAATCGGGGACTAATTGTGGACTGATTGTTCCCGAAAGAGATCAATACGGGACAAATCTCTTTCGGGTTTAATCGCATATTTTTTTGCTAGGTATGAAGCCATCTGTTCATGTATATGTAGAAACCCTGCAAAAAATGCGATCACTCCGGGATACATCCGGGACAACTCGCAAGGGAGCACGCGATTACTACCCATTTGTATCTCTTTATATGGGTTGAAGTGTTCTCTTTTGTTTGAGCATGTCCTATGAAGAGACTAATTATACCCAGTTTGTACCCGAACGGGTAGCAAAAGCGCACAATTGTACCCGTTTTGTACCCGAACAGGTAGCAAATGCGACACATCCATTTGTGCGACTAATTGTACCCGTTCGATACCCTTTCGGGTACAATTCGTCTACAATTAGTATACATATGTACCCGTTCGGGTACAATTGGGAACAATTGTAGACTAATTGTACCCGAAAGAGAGCGCTCCCGGACAAATCTTTTTAGAGACTCGTCGCACACTTTTTTACAGGGAAGAGGTTCATTTAGGAATATCAATACAATATGTACATGGGTACGTACATACGCATACGCACATATAAAATGCAATCTGGAATTTAAAAGCTCTACACAGATACAAATTCGCAGATTACGTCATTTTACTGACATATTCATAGTATAAAGGTGTGGGAGGCAATATTTTTTTTTTATTACAGATATTTATTTTTTCTGTGAATCTACCGGGCTTAGCCCTCAGATTCGATCGTAACAAAAGACAATACGCTAACATTAGCCCTGTTTTTATTTAAGCGCATATATGTACACCTGTGCTTAAATTTTGTTTGGACTGTTAAGCGCTGATAGGGATGGGGGCTTAGAAATCCATACAAAATTTAAGCGCAGATGTATATGTACAAATAAAAACAGGGCTATTAAATGCAGTATTCTGTTTTGAATTACAAAGAATTCTTACACAGTAAACCAGTAGCGGATTGTACATGAAAAATGCTAATTTTTGCAGATATTATACAAATATATGTTAAATGTTTACATTTTTCGCACTTAACTTTGCACAATTTGGCAATTATTTTGTAACAATTTACTAATACCACTATCACCAACACCGTCGGCGGTACCGAAATGACGTTTTCGGCAAATCGACATTATGACAACCGACGGAGCGCCGAATCTTTCGAAGTTCGGTAAATCGGCATTATGAATACCGAATTAACGAACATTTTGACAGTTTTTCGTGCCGAAATTTGCCGCAAGTACTTGGTTGTGGCGATATTAACAAAATATCAAAAATTAAAATAAAAGTTTGTGTAAATTATGTAAATGCATGTATGAAGTTGTAATAATTGTTAAGGAGTGTGAATATATGTAAATACATTAATCAACCCGTGGCGAGAAGCCACAAACATGGCGTGGGTCCAGGCCCGACGAGAGGGGGGGCTGAGGGGGTCAATTGCCCCGGGCCCGGGCTTTAGAGGGCCCGGGAATCTCAAAATGATATCCAAGTTTTTGCTTACAGAAAATAAACGAACAACACCTTTAATCACCTTTCAATCATTTTAAATTTCAACAAATTTTATAAATCTCTTAAAGTGTCTGCACCCCACTTAAGGAATTGTTGGTTTTTGGCGTCGACTTTGCAGCATAAATTTGAATTCGTTTTCTGTTGCAACAGAAAAATTCGGTATGATGCAAATTCTTATACAGCGATATGGGTATATCCTGGGCGATTCGGACGGTATGTTCGCACGATTTTTTGAACTTTTGAGGCAGAAATATCGCGAAATATTGTATCGTTTTATGATAAAAGGAAAGATTTAGGCCACAGCTAATGATTAAAGTATGTTAGCGACAGAAATTTAGTTTAATGCCTCTGTTTTAGCCACTTAAACTGCGTTCCGGACGCTACAAAAACACGTCCATTTTTTTTTTTTTTTTGAGTGGCTAAAACAGAAGCCTGGCATAGCAGGCGAGCACTCTACCCACTGCACCACAGCGGCCATGTATAGATAAATTAAAGTTCGTAACTATATATTCATTGAATTTTGATTTTGAGAATTTGTTCATTTAGTATGGGGGCCCTTAGTTATTTTGACCCCGGGCCCGGATTTTCTCTCGGCGGCCCTGCGTGGGTGCATTGCATTTTCCACCGCGATTGAATTGCTGTTATATGCAAAGAAAAACTTCCAGAGAAAAAAATGTGAAATAATGATAATAACAGTGATTTGAAATATATTTTCACCGAAGAATAATAATTCTGAAGTTGATAATTATTGTTTGACTACTATAAAAAAGCAACTAACGAATTATGAATGTGTATTACCAACAATTTACCATTTCAGTAGAAACTTTCGTCTCAATAAAGACGCGAAAGATTTCTTTCACGCAAAATTAAGACTGTTTTTTTATTTTCAGCCTCTAACTAAATTTAAGCTTGTTTACTTAAAGTAAAATGATTGCTATGATCTCTCAAAATCTTTCTTTCGTTCAGAGAAATCCTTTGTTCCTCTTCCTCTACTAATAAAGCTGCTATCGCAATAGAATCCATTATTTTATTATTTAAATATTCAAATAAACAGTGTCGAGGACTGTTCAGCGTTGTACGATAAAATAAAGACTAACTGCTTGCCCAGAATGTTGTACTACAGCTACGGACTACATAGCTTACTACATCAGCTGATGACTGATTTTGTGGCAACGCTCGAAAATGTGAACCCAATGGTGTAGCTCAGTGTATCTCATATGTCATCTTTTTTATATTTTTGTACAGGGGATTCCTTAAATTCCATAAAAGCTCTTTATTTTTCACAAGTTCAATTCATTTTTCAGTTTCTTCGCCCTTCATTTCGAATTTCCGTCATTAAAAAATTAAGCAGTCACACTGTAGCGCGCTACAAAGTTAAAGTTAACTCTACTTCTACTACAGCCACAACTACACGCTACAGACACAGCTACACATTGTGGGCATTGCAATGCAATTGTACTGTTTTAACTTTTGACAGCTCTTACTACGTACTACAGCCACACCATTCTGGGCAAGCAGTAAAACTCAGCTACTAAAAAGAGCAGCTTCATCGGAAAAGTATGAGTGGGATACTAAAAGTCAAGAAAAATGATTGCATTTGTACCTTCTATGTATTCCCTGTAAGACAGGAATGATGGAAACTCCAACACGTTCTCAGCAAACACCAACACATATAGCAGTGATAGTCATTTGATACATCATTTGGAGAACACGATTGATGGAAAGAGACACGGACACAAATGTTTTCATCACATTTTTCACACCGTCCATATAAAAATGATGGAAACTTGTAGGCAGTGTGTGACAGAAATTTCCATCAAACGTGCACCTCAAATGATATATCAAATGACTATCACTGTCTTATAGGGTTATTTTGTCGTGTCACTCCGCAATTTCACTCCTTTCTTTCGTCCGTCACTCCGGAACACTACGGTTTTTGTCAATTTTCACTCCGCTCATAAATTTTGGAACGGCATCGCTGATATCCACTAACCTTCCAATTTGTTGTACAACGCGACAAAATATCACAATCGTTTGATCTTCATCCAACTGTCTGTCCAACTTGTAAAGTCGTACGATAAATTGGATGGTTAGTAGACCCTATAATTATGCAAATCAATACATTCATATATACATATATTATCTTTTTTTATATTACATATATACAGATCTACCATTCTACCACATCGTAAAATATTTTTCTGTCGACGTTGGTTTGGGAGGTGAATTTCCCAAAATCCCATCTCAAAGCTTGCCTACAGTTCTACAGTGGCATATAAATATGTAAGTACATATGTATATAAATATGTCAACTTACGCCATCTTTACATACATATCTACATATGTATGTATCTATAGAAAAATTCCAACAAAGGAAAACTGTACATTTTTGGCAACCAGTAACACCTGGCCTAATTGGAAGCGGGCGCCTTTAAATCATACAAAATAAGGCCACAGGAAAAAAATATGATATATCGTCGCCCACTTGCCAGAAGCACGAATGTGAAAATATTAAAATGTTGGAAATCGAGTTTGAAATTTTAATTTTGAGAGTTGAACCACACTTTAGTGTATTTTCCAGTGTAAATTAATGTGGTTTCCTTTATATAAGGTGGTCTAAATTTTGGTTCAACACATAACAGTCACAGATTAATGCAGCCCATTACTCAAAACCAGAAAGTTTGCACATTCATGTTTCTGGCATGAGTGCGACGATATGTACATACATACAATATGTATGCAGATACCATACTGACTCAAAAGCATCGATTTTTGATTTTTTTAACTTACTGTATGTATGTATGGTTATAATAATTCACAGACCCCAACCAAACATTCAGAACTGCATTTTTCAGATTTTAGTATGACATGTATACCGATATAAATCTTCGTTGATTATATAGTATTTCCTGAATTATAACCCGGTATCCACGCCTTAAACAAATATATAAAGCCAAAATAATTATGGCTTACCTTTGCTCCAATCTGATTACCGCATTGACCAGCTTGTATGTGAACGATTTCTCTCATTTTGAATGTGATTTAATTTAAATACTTTCCACTTAAATACAAATATATATATTTAGCAACTCCCAAACAAATTTTTCGTGAACGACTGATTACTGCAAGCTATGGTTACTTTCTAAAACCAGCGGCCGTTTCTACCGCCCTTTTTACCTGGTAGGCAACGCCCAATACATTTTGCGTTGGCCGACGCTACCATTTAGAGTTACCAATGCTCTTCAAAATCTTCATGTAATTTTGATTACGTGAAAAAAAGTGCGTAATATTAAAAGCGCACATTTCATACTACAGAAGAAATAATATAGTTTATCTAGTATTGCCTATACGAAACTACGACTTTTTCAGTATTTTATGTTGATTTTTGCCAAATAAAAAAAAATAGTCAAATACAGTTTTGCATTGATGCAAGCAAACATGCTATATTCAAAAAAGCCATTATGCCGACGAAATGATGATTTCGGTAAATCGGTATCAGGATCCACTTTCACAGGTCGGCCCTTCAGATCAGCTGACTTCTTCTTCGTCTTCAAAAACTATCCAATTTATCTACCTCTGCATATTCTATACATGCATTCATGTTTACTATTGGTCAAATTCTTCGTTCTCTTAGTTTCTCCATCATTCGCTCATGAGCTGAATGTCAAATAATTTCGTTCTCCTTTCAGTTTTGACATTCCGTTTGACATTCAGCTCACGGCGTGTTTGTGTGTATCATGGACTGATCTGTTAAATTGGGCTTGATCGGTATTATCTACGCGACAGTAATGTCGAATATTTCGAAGTTCGATATATCTGTTATATATGAACTGAACGAACCACGATATATATCTAAGCTGTATTTTATTTTAGCGATATACATCTGCGCTATTGAGATGATAACGTCAGTATACGGAAATGACGGCTATAAGTTCATAAGTCGTGCCCATTGTCGTGTCAATATTCGTAACTTCTAAACCTCTGAAAATGTTTCAATAAAATTCTCAAGGGGTGTAGTGGGGGTGTTTGTTTTGCAAAAACAATTATTACAATTAATATGCGTCACATTCCATTATGCATTTTCGTTTTTAAAAATTTTATCAGACACGGCATTTGGTCGCAAATAGTGACCAATAAGTTGATTTACACTGAAATGATGATCACAAGCAAATACCTGATGTTTGTAGCTATTCATTCCCTTTCACGAACGATAGCCGTGACGAACGATAGCCGTGAAGACAATATCGTCTGATTTTGGTACTATGAAACTTACGTTGCCGATATCGTCTAGCGTTACGTTGGTCGCCAGCAACACAAAAAGAAATGTCAAATTTGCAACGCTGTGCTCCATGATCCAAATAAAGAAGATTGTGCACTCAGCCATATTCAGCAAAGTATTCATCCGTGAGACTGGGTTAATTTTGGTTAGTACGTCATCAACTACGTTATCGACGAGAACGAAAATATTCGAACAGTCAAAAATACCTTTATTGAACCATTATTCACACAAATAAAAACGCGGCACTTCATTTTTCTTTATTTAAAATAGCTTTTTAATATAAATTTCACATTTATCGCACGCAATCTTTAGTTATTAGAAAACCGGAAACGAAACTGGGTGAAAGAGAATTTATGTTACTACGTCACCGCTGAATGCACAATCTTCTTTATTTGGATCATGGCTGTGCTCATATGATCCATCGTTCAAGAAGGTAGGCGCAGTGGCGAGTTCATATATTTTTTTACTGCAGTTAGCTTATTTTCATTACTTTTCTGCCAAATCTATATATGTAATTAGTGTTAATTAACGTTAGTAGGTAGAAAACACACACCTATTAATAGAGTGTAATGTCAAAATGATATTTGCCTTGGTTAAAATATGAATTCACTTAGGACTCGCCTTGCGTGCCATATTTGATGAAACATTAAAGTCATACAATTTCATTTCATTTCATTTATTTACAAAATCAGTACAATAAGATCAAATTCTTTTGTAGTACAACAATAGTAATAATACAACTTACAGTTTAAAACATACGCATAGATACGATTTATAATACACAAAAGAGATACATATATGGTTACAGAATGTCTTACTAACTAATTAGAAATACATATACATGTAGATAGATGGCTAATCTAATTGGCTGGAGAAAACTAATCATATATAGGTTTTTTATAGTTGCTTTTGCTAAGTCTATTTCTTACAGCATTTGGAATAGAGTTCCAAGAACGTATGGTGTTCACAAAAAAAAAAACACTAGTGGAAGTAACCGATTTAAAAATAGGAACGATTAAGGGCCGTTTACTCAACCTCTGATTAACGCTAACCGGAGGACAAAGGTCCGGTTAAGCATTGTACTGCATTATCGACCACATGTTAAAGGCATGGTTTGATGAAGTCGATAATGATGTTTAACCGCACTTTAACCATGGTTAGCGTTAATCAGAGGTTGAGTAAACGGCCCTTAGTCTGTTAAACGAGTTGACTTGGTATATACGAGTTTCTCATATAGGTAAGAAGGTGTTTTGGTAATCATAAGGCGATACAGAAAAATACAGCTTCTAGCTCTGAAATAATAATGAATATCACATCCCAAAAGATTAAATCTCCAATGGGATATGTGCGCGAATTTTCGTAACCCGTATACATAGCGAGTTACATGATTAAAAGCTATGTCGATTTTGTGAGCAGAATTAGGGCCTTTTCACATTACTCGGTACGACATCGGATCGACATTTATTGCTCAGTATTTTCACCTTACCGAAACGATTCCGCGTTGCTGTGTTTTTCACACTTGTGGGAATACTTTAGGTGCGTAATCGGCAGAAAATAGGAAAACAAACATCGAAATTTGCAAAACAAAATTTTTAACTTCAACAAATCACTCAATAATAATAATAATGTCTTCTAGCGAAGACGAAGACATTATAACTTGCTACATTTATAGCCGAAACGAGTTTTTTACTGACTTTATTCTTCTTCTTTTATTACGCCGCAAAAATGTCTGCAGTAATTCCAGTGGCGGATTAAAGGTCCAGAGCGCCCTAGGCAGCCACTTACTCGGCGCCCCTGTACCGACCATAAATGGCCATCATAATACTATAAATTTTAACTACCGAGTTGTTTTACACCCTAACAATCAAAATCTTTCCTCTTTATAATATTAGTGTAGATGTAGATATAGATGATGTAAAAGCTAAGATAATTTGTTAATCTCTACTTATAATAAAATTGTAACAGGTCAATGTCTGTACATTGCAGATATCGAGAAAAAAAATGATTGGGGGAAGCATTATTAAGCCAGTAGAATCCAAATCAACCATTTTTAGAATTTTTGTCTGTCTGTCTGCCTGTCGGTATGTTTGTGGCCGTATCACTCAAAAAGTGCTGAATGGAATTGAACGAAACTTTCTTTATTGGATTGTTAGACGCTCAACTTAAAGTTTAAGGTATTATTTGTTTCGATATCTCGACCGGTTTCGGAGTTATCGGCCAATATGTGCACCAAAATGTGTTAGTACAATATGGGTATCAAACGAAAGGTGTTTATGAATGCTGCCATAAACCATTTGATTAATTTCAATACCTAAACTGGCTTCGGAGATATCTCATAAAATGTGAACCTCCTTAATCTCAAAATGCTTAATATGGCTATTTTGTTATAAGAAATAAATAATGGCTACCTGGTAACCGACGTACAGAGTGTACTTATGTTATGGAGCGATAAATTCTCCTCATTGATAACTTGCGAGGGAGTCGTCGAACCCGATACCACAATCCCTGACGATGGAAAAAACATTCCACCACCCGACTATGATGAAGTGAGGACAGCTATACCCCGGGTCCAAAACAATAAAGCTCCTGGAAAAGACGGACTACCTGCCGAGCTGTTCAAACACGGACGCGAAGAGCTGGTTGAAAGCAGGCATCATCTTAGAGTTGAAATCCAGTATTTTATTATTATAAATAAGCTCTGAATAAGTTAAGTATGGTAGCATTAACTGAATCGCTAGCTTATGCCTGATATTTACGGGAGTACACAATGCCGAGTGTCTCAGATTACGTAAAACATAGTATGTTCTGCTTAATGCCAAATTTATGTGGTCAACACAGGTTAAGTTTGAATTTATAATAAAACCTAAGTATTTATATATGGGTGGAATGCAGTTAGGCATAAGTTTTTTTTTTCGATATAGGCAAAACATAGGTCTCTTTAACATTAAGACAGAGGGCATCATTTTCTGCCCATTGTGCAATGGATGAGATATCATTAATTTAATGATAAAGATTATCAATATCATCAAACCGACTAGATAAGTAAGGGCCGTTTACTCAACCTCTGATTAACGCTAACCACGGTTAAAGTTCGGTTAAACATCATTATCGACTTCATCAAACCATGTACTTAACATATGGTCGACAATGCAGTCCATAGCTTAACCGGACTTTTGTCCTCCGGTTAGCGTTAATCAGAGGTTGAGTAAACGGCCCTAAATCTGAATATCGTCAGCATAGGCATGTACACTTACAAATTTACAAACATTAAACACGTCATTCCAGAACAGACTAAAAAGCAATGGTCCGAGAATTGAGCCCTGGGGTACACCAGATTCAAGTTTACTAAGTTGGAAAGTTTGTGTTTCAGTTTTGACCCGCTGAGATCTGTTGTTCAAGTAGCTTTTCATTAGATTCAAGGACATTTATTTTGCAAATAGAACGTTGAAAGTTGCCACAAAATTATGTTTCACTTGAAATATGCCAACAAACACAAAATATTCCACGAATAACACGTGAAAAATGTAAAATCAAATCAAAGTGCATATGTATAATAATTTGACAACCTATAAAACAGAAAGAAGAAGAGCAATTATCTATCTATGACCATTCTTATTGGGCCAATATGTATATTAGCTTTGATTTTGAAATTATACTCTACCTTTGTATCTAAAAAAAGAATTTTTTGAATTCGCCACTGCGCCTACCTTCTTAGATCTCAGAAGAAATTGCGTGCTTGTTTGTTTTGCAATCTATAATAACAATAAAAACAACATTGATAATATAAAATGCGCAATATTCAAAATACACTTACTTTCTCTTACTTATTTTCAACTTTTCTGCCAAAACGATACCTCCAGCCTTTCGTTTGATTTTGACAGTTGGTTTTCGCATTGACAACATCTGTTCGTGATTGGGTATACCAGTTTCTTACGTTTTTAACGTAACAATCAGCTGTCTGTTATCGTCTTGGCTTTTGTTTTGTGTGTCGTATCGTCATTCATAATACCAACACACGAACGACAACGTTTTGGACACGATATCGTCAAAGGCTGTAAATCGCTGAAGCCTCGTTCAGCACCTGCAAAGTGGGGGAGATCAAACTAAATAAATACAACTTAGGGCCGTTTACTCAACCTCTGATTAACGCTAATCACGGTTAAACATCATTATCGACTTCATCAAACCATACATTTACCATGAGGTCGATAAGGCACACAAGTTAACCGGCCCTTTATCCTCCGGTTAGCATTAGGGCCTTTTCACATTACTCGGTACGACATTGGATTGAGTTGCTGTGTTTTTCACACTTGTGGGAATACTTTCGGTGCGTAATCGGCAGAAAATAGGAAAACAAACATCGAAATTTGCAAAACAAAATTTTTAACTTCAACAAATCACTCAATAATAACAATAATGTCTTCTAGCGAAGACGAAGACATTATAACTTTGTTCTTCTTCTTTTATTACGCCGCAAAAATGTATGCAGTAATTCCTCAAATTTTACTGACCGGTCTTACCGCGTTGCGGTATACCGAAATTAATCCGCTCCGATTTCATGTATCCAACACTAAGGCACTCTGCACACGAGGCGTATCGTCATAGACGCGTACGAGACATTTCATGTAGCGTCGATTTCTCTACGCCTCAAGATCTGCACACGAAGCGACATGAAACTTCGCTGCACAAAGCAAACAAACAAATTAATAATACGGTATTTGCTTTAAATTTCGAAGCTTTAAATAGAAAAGATAAAAAATTTTACGGAATCTTCCATTTTCTTTAATTATACACTCATTTTTTCCGATTTTTTACACAAATTTTACTGCTTTCATAAATTCCACCAAGTGGAAAAATGTAAACAAACATCTTCTTCTTCCTCTTTTCTAAGCGTAGTACGCCTAGCTACCAGCACTGCTTTACGCCAAGCGACATGTAGCCAGCATACTTTGACGAATGCATGAATCTGACGACTCGTGTGCAGCCCTCAATTGAAATATACGTGCGCGACATCAAAGCGTACAGCTTTCGTCTGTAGTATCTAATACGCGTCTAAAGCAGGACGCTCCGTGTGCAGAGTGCCTAATGTGAAAGTGCCAATTGAAATACATGTGGTCGGTAAGGTTTCGGTATACTTTCAGTAAAAACCAAAAATGTCGATCCGATACCGCACTGAGTATTGTGAAAGCGCTCTTATAGGCCATTTACATATACGAGATTGTCTACTTTTTTTGAGGTTGACACAAAATCTTCGATTGGAATTCGAGGTTTGCCGTACAAAAATCAGCTACCAAAAATTCGCGATTTAAAATGAATCTCGAGATTATCACGATAGTTTTCTCAATGCAACCCTGTGTTCTTCGTGTTATCGATATTTTTTGTGGCGAATTTGGGAGAAACGTCAAAATGTAAAGTAAACAAAATGGACGCCAGTAAGTATGACCCAACAAGAATCGTATCGCAATAGTAAGTCGCTCTTCTTCTTTCTGTTTTATAGGTTATGAAATGATCGTCTTTTTTTTAATTATACTTTCTTTAACGTGTTAATCATGCAAAAGCTTGTGTGTTTGCTAGCGTTTTTCAAGTTAAATAAAAACAAAATATCTGCTTTTTACATTCGTGAAAACAGCCGTCGAACGGTAGTTGCCTATTCTCTTTTGACTGCTACGACCATATTATTATTGGGTCATGCAGGTAAGGAAAATTGACAGTTGACAATCCCTCTCCCAGCAAATCTAGATTTCATGTTATATGTAGACGGGTAGATTGGCGAATCGAGATTTACTGATAATCTCGTTATATGTAATAATAATAATATATAATACAATGGCGCTATTATAACTCTGACGAGTTTTATGGCCGAGCTTCTCTCCCAATTCGAGGTGTGCTCCTTTTTGTTTTTCCTACTAATTGGGTGGACCTACAGTTTTATGCCGGCTCCGAACGGCGAATGCATTTTTTTGTGAGAAGCTTTTTCAGGGCAGAAATACTCTCGGAGGGTATGCCGCCCACTGCCGAGAGGCTGCTCTTAAAAAAAACCCAATAATTGGATTTTTACTAATTAGAAAAATTGTTTTAGTGTTTTGCTCGGACCGTGGTTTGAACCCGAGACCTCTGGCATAGCAGGCGAGCACTCGACCCACTGCACATGGTATTAATCAGAGGTTGAGTAAACGGCCCTTAGTGATGGGCGAGTCCGAGATGTTTTATTCGATTCTCTCGATTGTTGAAACATCTCGAATGCTCTCGATGGTTTTCATTCGTTTTCGAGTCAAGTCGTAAATCGCAAAAACATCTCGCTTGTGTAGTCGAAGAGCGCTTTCACATTACCCGGTGCGGTATCGGATCGACATTTTTGGTTTTTACCGAAAGTATACCGAAACCTTACTGACCACATGTATTTCAATTGGCACTTTCACATTAGTGTTGCATACATGAAATCGGTAATCAGTAAAAAACTCGTTTCGGTAATAAATGTAGCAAGTTATAATTGTGTGTATCACCAACGCCGTCGGCGTTACCGAAATGCCGAAAGCCACGTCGCCGAACTCGTCGAAAATGGCATCAGCAACCCCGACGGTTCGAAGTTCAGTGTAGCCAAATATGTGAACTGTGTTCGAATCAGTGTTGCCAAGTACTGATGCGAAATTCTAGACAGGTAGGCGCAGCGGCGAATTCAAAAACTACTTTTTTTATTTAGAAAGGTACAGTGTAATGTCAAAATCAAAGCAAATTCACACTATGGCCAACAGGAATGGGCGAGTCCCAAGCGAATACAGATTTTAACCAAGGCGAAACATTAGGGGTACTCGCTATCCATAGCATAACCCTAGCACGTAGCACGGATTGCAAAGTTTTACAACGCACAACAACAAAATACAGGCGCAAAGAAATATGCTAGACCTCAAAAATATGCTACACCAAAACCTATGTATATTTATTTGCTATGAAGTGTAGGAAATTAATTGCGACCCTGCGTTAGCCGACATTTGCCAATTGCTAATTTCAATTTCAATTTGAGTATTCGAATTTTGCTTAAAATGTTATTTTTTATGTGTATTTATTAAATTTACTAAAATAAAATGATTTATTTATTAAAAAGTGAGTGATGAACGCGTCCCTTTGGCTAAAAAGAAAAGCTGCTTCTTAAAATTTCCTACGACTGTGCAATGGGGTGCTCTCGATGTGTAGCATATTTTGGTCTAGGATATTTGCAATCCGTGCTATCTTGCTAGGGATAGCGAATACCCCTATTATTTTGACATTAAACTATACTACCAATTACAATATTAAAGTTCTGAATTCACGTATGCGCCTACTTTTCTAAATCTGGCTGGCGGAATTGAGTGGGATTTTCTGACGTTTCTTATCTTTTTGATAAAAGCAAATACATCGTTAGTTTATTTTACTAAAAACTATTTATTTAAATAATGAAATAAAGGAATCTGATAAACGAGAGAAAGTTTTTAAGGGATCATAGCAATCCTTTTACTTTAAGTAAACAAGCGTAAATTTAATTAGAGGCTGAAAATAAAAATAATAGTCTTAATTTTACTACATAAAAGCAAATTGTATACAAAAACAGGGGAAAATTTCAATAACAATGTACCCGGCACCGGAATTTTTCGTTTATTTTTTTTTGGCGATAGATCACTAAAATGCAAACGAAATCTTGCGGAAACTTATAATTCATTAATAACACAATATTTTTGCGTAGAGCACCCTTATGCACTGCGCCGCGCTTTGAAAAGTAACCCTCAGCCGACAGAACTACCTTACTGGAGTTAGATCTGGAGAGATTTACAGTAATTTTGGAGTGTTATAACTAGTAAAATTATCATTCGCAGAAATTTTCCTGAAGGATTCATTGAAATATTCTTAGTGGTTTGAAAATAAATATGGCGGGCGCATTATACTGAAGACGACCTTCCACCACCAGCAATATTTATTTGAATGCGTCTTTATTGAGACGAAAGTTTTTACTGAAATGGTAAATTGTTGGTAATACACATTCATAATTCGTTAGTGGCTTTTTTATAGTAGTCAAACAATAATTATCAACTTCAGAAAATGCATTATTATTCTTTGGTGAAAATATATTTTAATTTCCAAAACCTACATACACACGTATTTAAATCTGCTAGAGTTTCGACGTCGATATCCACTTTTTGAAAATGCGAAATAATGGCAATTTCACCACGAAAATCAGTTAGAATGTGACTAAAATGCAAGTTCTAGCTTTAATTTTACTAAATAAATCATTTTCACAGATTTTTTAATTACACAATTCATGTAATTTATTGTTAAATTCACCCTTCCCAAAAGCAAAATTTCATGTGGGAAAATTGATTCAACTGCCTTTGGAACGATACTTTTTCTACAAGTTTTCACTTTTATAACTTTTAATTACATTTAAACTTCGATTTTATTTATATTTTCGGGAGAATTTTACGTTTTTATTATAAAAAACTCGCTTTTATTAATTTGTTTACATTTTTTCACTAACTGCGACGAGTTATGTGTGCTTCTGTGTTTCTGACTACATGCAGGGTTGTATTATACAGTACTTTTTGTGTTGCCACATCGAGGTAAGTAAGTAAGAAAAAGGCACCTAACGGGTCTTTACTTTTTTTAACGTATTTCTGAGAATTTATGTAAATGTTTTCGTTTCAAATTGTGCTCGTTTCGTTTTGCATTTAAATAATTTAAAAAAATATACATTTTATATTAAATTATCAATATGAATACTGCTGAAGGTAGCTTCTTATTGACATATTATTTAATATCTTATTAAATTCTTTATATTAAACGATTTCAATTGCAGAATATGATTTGCCTTCAACAAGCCAAGGTGCTGCTGCTGCTGCTGTTTCTGCTGCTTCTGTTGCTGCTGCTGCTGTTGGAGTTTCTACTAGCGACGAAGGTATTTTATACTATATGTTTCATGTTTTAATTTCTTTAAAATATATTATTGTATGTTTTTTACATAGATTCCACAGATTCAACTGGTTCTGTGTCTACCACGACCAATGCGCCACGTCGCTCTATTACACTGACGACGGATGAGGTCCAAAATATGTGGAATGTCCATCGAGTTAGGGATCAGTTCGGCACAGCGCAGCAATGTATATCCTTTGCAGAGGATTATGGCCTTATTCTTCGCTCGAAGATTTGTAGCACGCACCGCGAGCGAATGCAATTGTATGACACAGGAAAAAATATTTTGGGCACATTTAAATGCCGAAAAGGTGCATGCCGGAGTAAAGGTGGCATTTCACGAGCTAAGGGTACATGGTTCGCGAAAGCCAGGTTGGATTTACCTCAAATCTTTTATATTATGTACGCCTATGCACGTAGTTACTCGCAGGAGCAAACAAAATTAGAAAATTTTAATAGAGGAGAAACTCTCTCATCTAGCACGATTTGCGATTGGTTTAACTTCTGCCGGGAGGTGGTAGTTATTTACCAGAGGAAGCAAGAGCAAATAAAGGGAAAAATTGGAGGCCCCGGGAAGTTTGTCCAAATAGATGAAAGCAAGTTTGGCAAACGCAAGTACAACAAGGGTAAAAAAAGTACACTTATTTTAAAAGAAAAACATGATTTAAATATATCTTTAAATTACAGGACGGAAAGTAGATGGCCACTGGGTGCTGGGTATGATACAGGATGGTAGTGAGGCTCTCAGGTTGGAGGAATGTCCCAACAATATTCGTACGGCTGAGGTGCTTATACCCCTTATCAAAAAGCATGTTGCGGTAGGTACAACCATCAAAACTGATTTCTGGAAAGCCTACGCTTGTCTTACCGCAGAGGGGTATAAGCACCTCAAAGTTAGGCACTCTGCACACGAGGCGTATCGTCATAGACGCGTACGAGACATTTCATGTAGCGTCGATTTCTCTACACCTCAAGATCTGCACACGAAGCGACATGAAACTTCGCTGCACAAAACAAACAAACAAATTAATAATACGGTATTTGCTTTAAATTTCGAAGCTTTAAATAGAAAAGATGAAACATTTTACGGAATCTTCCATTTTCTTTCATTATACACTCATTTTTCCGATTTTTTACATAAATTTTATTGCTTTCATAAATTCCACCAAGTGGAAAAATGTAAACAAACATCTTCTTCTTCCTGTTTTCTAAGCGTAGTACGCCTAGCTACCAGCACTGCTTTACGCCAAGCGACATGTAGCCAGCATACTTTGACGAATGCATGAAACTGACGACTCGTGTGCAGCCCTCAATTGAAATATACGTGCGCGACATCAAAGCGTACAGCTTTCGTCTGTAGTATCTAATACGCGTCTAAAGCAGTACGCTCCGTGTGCAGAGTGCCTTAATCATAGCGACCGCGAAAACCCGTTTATTGCACCTGACGGTACAAATACCCAGCGTATAGAGTCCCAGTAGCATGTACTGAAGAGGCACTTCCGCAAGGACAATTATAACCATCCCGGGTGCTTCAGAGATATGCTGCTTGAGTATTTGTGGAGGATATCCGTGCAAAGAAACCACGACGATCCCTTTGATAAACTGCTGGAAGCCATAAAGGATGTGTACACACCGAAGTAAAGAACAACATGCAAATACATGTGTCCAACACAAAAGCAGCAACAACAACATGTAAATATATGTGTTAACTAAAACAACAGCAACAACAAGAACATGCAAATACATTTGTACAACCCAACAATAACATGTAAATACATGTGTCCAACACAAAAGCAGCAGCAACATGTAAATACATGTGGAAATAAAAACATCAGCAGCAAAATGTTATACAAGCGTACCATTTTTTTGTTCATTGAATGTAAATAATCCTTAAACCTTAACTTTGGTAAGTTTTTTTTTATATTTTTACACTTTAAATATGAAAATTTTTAATAACAAATCGCGCGGTGTACTACGCAGAAGGACATCACCGTGGCGGTAGCCATGGTTGGGCAGTATGTCCGGACTTTGGTAGCGTAGCCCAGGGTTATTTTAAATAAGCGCGGCCGAAGGCCGCCAACGCAGAAAAGTTTTTGATAATTTTTATTTAAAAATACCAAAATTTAATAACAAATCGCGCGGTGTACTACGCAGAAGGACATCACCGTGGCGGTAGCCACGGTTGGGCAGTATGTCCGGACTTTGGTGGCGTAGCCCAGGGTTATTTTAAATAAGCGCGGCTGAAGGCCGCCAACGCAGAAGAGTTTTTGATAATTTTTATTTAAATTTGGTGTTACACCATTTTTCTCCCAAACGGCAACACCCAACGGCAACCCTGGCGAGTGTTCGGTGAAATTTATATGGGAAATATCGGAACTTTAACGACGTATATCTCGGGAACCATAGGCCTCCGGAGGGTGGGGTCTTCAGTTTTGTGATCCCCTCCGCCCCCCTACCCCCCTAAAAAAACGGTTTTTTCTAGCCGGGGTATCGACGTCTAAAATTTTACCCTTTAAACACTCTTTTCGTATTCTGGCAGCAGAAAATTAAGTTACCACCTCAATACGAGGTAATATTTTGTTACCATTTTCAGCTCGATTCAATTCCGTTCGTATGGAAATGCTTTGACAGCGTTACCATTTGTGCCAGAATACCAATTGAAAAGATGGTTACAATTTTCAGCAAAATAAATTACCAGTAAAGTAATTTTCCGGTAACGCTCGGAATAGCAGTGTTATTAACACTTATTCCAACTTCATACATGCATTTACACAATTTAGAGCGCTTTCACATTACTCGGTGCGGTATCGGATCGACATTTTTGGTTTTTGCCGAAAGTATACCGAAACCTTACCGACCACATGTATTTCAATTGGCACTTTCACATTAGTGTTGCATACATGAAATCGGAGCGGATTAAATTCGGTATACCGCAACGCGGTAAGACCGGTCAGTAAAATTTGAGGAATTACTGCATACATTTTTGCGGCGTGATAAAAGAAGAAGAACAAAGTCAGTAAAAACTCGTTTCGGCTATAAATGTAGCAAGTTATAATGTCTTCGTCTTCGCTAGAAGACATTATTGTTATTATTGAGTGATTTGTTGAAGTTAAAAATTTTGTTTTGCAAATTTCGATGTTTGGCTTCCTATTTTCTGCCGATTACACACCGAAAGTATTCCCACAAGTGTGAAAAACACAGCAACGCGGAATCGTTTCGGTAAGCTGAAAATACCGAGCAAAAAATGTCGATCCGATGTCGTACCGAGTAATGTGAAAAGGCCCTTACTTTAACTTTCACAGTCCTATTCTGAGCGTTAGAGCGCTTTCACATTACTCGGTGCGATATCGGATCGACATTTTCGGTGTTTACCGAAAGTATACCGAAACCTTACCCACCACATGTATTTCAATTGGCACTTTCACATTAGTGTTGCATACATGAAATCGGAGCGGATTAATTTCGGTATACCGCAACGCGGTAAGACCGGTCAGTAAAATTTGATGAATTACTGCATACATTTTTGCGGCGTGATAAAAGAAGAAGAACAAAGTCAGTAAAAAACTCGATTCGTCTATAAATGTAGCAAGTTATAATGTCTTCGTCTTCGCTAGAAGACATTATTGTTATTGAGTGGTTTGTTGAAGTTAAAAATTTTGTTTTGCAAATTTCGATGATTGTTTTCATTTTTTCTGCCGATAACGCACCGAAAGTATTCCCACAAGTGTGAAAAACACAGCAACGCGGAATCGTTTCGGTAAGCTGGAAATACCAAGCAAAAAATGTCGATCCGATGTTGTACCGAGTAATGTGAAAAGGCCCTTACCGGAAAATTACTTTACTGGTAGGTTATGTTGCCGAAATTTGTTACCATCTTTTCAATTGGTATTCTGGCTCAAATGGTAACGCTGTCAAAGCATTTCCATACGAACGAAATGGAATCGGGCTGAAAATGGTAACAAAATGTTACCACGTATTGAGGTGGTAACTTAATTTCCCTGCTGCCAGAATACGAAAGTACCAGATTTTTCATTTCACCAGTAAAGTAAATTATGTTTCCACGCCGGAATAAGGCCGTTATTGTAATTTTTTGGTATTTTGTTAATATCGCCGCAACCAAATACTTGCGGGAAATTTCGGCACGAAAAACTGTCAAAATGTTCGTTCATTCGGTGTTCATAATGCCGATTTTCCGAACTTCGAAAGATTCAGAGCGCCGTTGGTTGTCATAATGCCGATTTGCCGAAAACGTCATTTCGGTACCGCCGACGGTGGTGATAGTGGCAAATGTCTTCGTCTTCGCTAGAAGACATTATTGTTATTATTGAGTGATTTGTTAAGTTAAAAATTTTGTTTTGCAAATTTCGATGTTTGTTTTCCTATTTTCTGCCGATTATGCACCGAAAGTATTCCCACAAGTGTGAAAAACACAGCAACGCGGAATCGTTTCGGTAAGCTGAAAAGACCGAGCAAAAAATGTCGATCCGATGTCGTACCGAGTAATGTGAAAAGGCCCGAACTTTCATCGAAACAACCTCCGACTCGGCGACTCGGAACAATCGCAAAAACATCTCGATTGTGCAGTCGAGGAGCGATTCAACTTTTGACTCGATTGTGATTTTGCAACGATGGCGATTTTCTCGATTGTCTAAACATCTCGGACCCGCCCTTCACTAATACAACTTATTAGTATTCAATTAAGTGAAAGCGCTCTTATTGTTATTATTGAGTGATTTGTTGAAGTTAAAAATTTTGTTTTGCAAATTTCGATGTTTGGCTTCCTATTTTCTGCCGATTACACACCGAAAGTATTCCCACAAGTGTGAAAAACACAGCAACGCGGAATCGTTTCGGTAAGCTGAAAATACCGAGCAAAAAATGTCGATCCGATGTCGTACCGAGTAATGTGAAAAGGCCCTTACTTTAACTTTCACAGTCCTATTCTGAGCGTTAGAGCGCTTTCACATTATTCGATGCGGTATCGGATTGACATTTTTGGTTTTTACCGAAAGTATATCGAAACCTTACCGACCACATGTATTTCAATTAGCACTTTCACATTAGTGTTGCATACATGAAATCGGAGCGGATTAATTTCAGTAAAATTTGAGGAATTACTGCATACATTTTTGCGGCGTGATAAAAGAAGAAGAACAAAGTCATTAAAAAACTCGTTTCGGCTATAAATGTAGCAAGTTATAATGTCTTCGTCTTCGCTAGAAGACATTATTGTTATTATTGAGTGATTTGTTGAAGTTAAAAATTTTGTTTTGCAAATATCGATGTTTGTTTTCCTATTTTCTGCCGATTACACACCGAAAGTATTCCCACAAGTGTGAAAAACACAGCAACGCGGAATCGTTTCGGTAAGCTGAAAATACCGAGCAAAAAATGTCGATCCGATGTCGTACCGAGTAATGTGAAAAGGCCCTTATTTTACCTAGCAACATCATTTCGTATTGACGGGAGGCTATATATTCTTTCAATATCCATGCATTTTAATATGCATTCCGTTTGCGTTTTTAACTCTTTTGGTATCAGCTCTGGTGGTAGATTCACATTTGGATATATGGATGCAAATATCTTGTAAACGATCAACTGTGCGATGTTTTTGACCATGGTTCAATAATAAAGGCTTTCGCATTGCGACATACATACATACCTACATAGAATAGAGGTGAAAGATAATGGATTGCAGCTCAAATTTTACACGCAATTGCATATGAATACTATGCCGATTTCACCATCTCCGGTTAATTTAATCGTTGGTTTGTTTGACGTAAATTGTATGGCGAGCTGTCAAATAAATTGCTTAACCGGACAAAAATCTCCGGTTAACGCTAACCGGAGGTTCAAGTGCCGGTTAAAATATGAACACCGTTATCGACCACGTGTTAATTGAACATAGTCGATAATGCAGTCGATGTTTTAACCGGAACTTGGACCTCCGGTTATGCCTATATGACACGTTTTTTCCCTGGTATTTTTGGTTTGGAAAACCCACCGGAAGTCAAAATACAAAAACAATTCTTCTATAGGTTGAAAAGATACAAATACTCCCTCAAAAACAATTTGATTGACATTAACCCATTAGTGCTTGCCGTGCCAATTTGGAAACTTAGAAATAAAAAGGAATAGATCTCTATTCTTTGATATTGATTAAATTATATCAAATTTCATTAATATTTTTGATGCAGATTAAAAAGGTATCAAATTTTTTCTAAGCCAAAATAAGAAGTATCTACGTATATTTGTCTTAAAAAAGCACCACATTTGCTACGATTGGATCAAAACGGCATCACTGCTTATGCTCATGTAGCGTTGCCATAGCAATTGCCCGACTATTAGTTCTGTTTGGTGAGATTTTGGGTAGAATGTTATTTTATTACTAAGGGCCGGTTTCACCATCTCCGGTTAAGCACTTACACCCGTATTGCGAGTGTCGATTGTGATAGATAATCGATTATTGATCGACCAAAGCGCATGTAAATATAATGCTCCTGGCTCGATCAACAGTCGATTATCTATCACAGTCGACACTCGCAATAGGGGTGTTAACCAGAGATTTTTGCCCGGTTAAGCAATTTATTTGACAGCTCGCCATACAATTTACGTCAAACTAACCACCGATTAAATTAACCAGAGATGGTGAAACCGGCCCTAAGTTTATACGGCAGAATTCGTGAACTCTTAATTTCATGAATTCGAAAATAGTCTCGTTTATGCAGCATTTATGAACTCATGAAATTCAGCTTTTTTAAAAAGTGGCAACGTTCTAACGAGATCAGATGTCAAGGCAGATTTAGCAGGTAGACTCGGTGGCGAATTCTGGAACTACTATTCTTATTTACAAAGGTAGAGTGTAATGTCAAAATCTAACCGAATTCAAACCATGGTCATTGGGAATGCGCGAGTCCTAAGCGAATTCAGAATTTAACCACGGCGAAATATAATTTTGACATTACACTACGAATTACAATATCAAAATACATTGGACATTTCTGAATTCGCCACCGAGCCTACCTGTTAAATCTGCCTTGACTGAATGAACAGCTGTTGGTATGGCGTTGTCGGACTTGTACTTTATAAATTCATGAAATGATGGCGAAATTCATGGATAATTTTCGTGAACAATTAAATTCATGAAAATTCGTTTCTGCAGCGAAAATTCATGAAATGATTTCATGAATTTGCCAACGTATAAACGTAGTATATGTCAAGCTGAAGACGAAGGCAAAAGCTCAGCAAACGCATTTGTGCGAAATGCTATTTAGTGCCAAAAATGACGCTTAGGAGCAGTGTTGCCACAGCCTCAAAAATTTTGGTATCACAAATTGATGCCTTCATGGTTTTTTTTCGTGGTCACGCTTTCCTATACCGATCCAGGGGCGTAAAAACCATATATAAAAGGGGCGTTGCACCGTCCTCCGATCCTATATCTGAAGTCGGAACAGTCCGGAGGCCGATAGTTTTCGAAATATAAATGTTTTTTTCTAAATACCTTTATTTTGGTGCATAACTGGTTGAAAATACCACATAATCCTCTTTCTAGGGCAAAATCTACGTACCCATCCACAGTAATCCTGCGTGGAACACCTTCATGGTCTTCATCAGGGAGTACTTAAATTTATTTAAAAAAAAAAATACCTAAGCACAATTATACTATGTTCATGCTGGATTTGAAATGCAACATTTCGCATTCTCGAAGATGGCTTTTCGAAAAGTGTTCATGCTGCCGCGTTTTGTAAATGCGCATTTGAGAAGTTCGAAACACACGGATATAATATCCAAAGATTACGCAATCAGGTGTTGAGGTTTATTTTTTTTGTTTTGTCTAATTAAAAAAAATAGAACAAGAATTTGCAAAATATGTAATAATAATGATACACTAATTTTACAAACCAAACGTACCAACCGCTTTGGTATCAATTTTGATCTCTTTGTTTTGTTTACTTTCGTTCATTACATGTAGAGTGACGTCATCATGAAGCTCGTGTACCCATGCTCATGCTACTCTATATTCGTAATCTTGTAGGTATTTCGTTCTTGTATATATATAACATAAAAGTTCTATAAAATGCAATGGGTCAAACGAGCTGAGTGATCTAGTTGCCAGAGCTGATTCTGGAATTGAATTGGAGTCATTGAATCAGTTCTTAAATATGAACACGGCAATTATTAGTATTTTCGATACGGTGCATACCTGTCGACAAAGAGCCGTTTTCAAACATGCTCCTATTACCTCTGTGGATGTAGAACGTTCGTTTTCTATGTATAAGAGCTTTTTTCGACCGAATCGGCAAAGTTTTCTTTTTGAGAATATGAAAAAATATTTCATTGTGTACGCTAATGAATCTTTGAATAAGGATTAACCTTTGCAAATTATGAAATGTTCAAGACTGAATTTATGTATCTATATATACATATATATAAACCATAGTTGCCCAAGCCCTATGCTCGCATACACATTTGGTTTTTGTAATGCTCGTAAGTATAGGATTTTACTCGCCTATACACTTTCATAAGAAATTTTTGTATATAGGCGAGCATAGGCGAGTATAGGAAAATAAAATTTGTATACTCCCGAAACGTTTCTATGGAAATACAAAAACAATTTTTTATTTTGATTCGAACAGGTCCAACCCAGCAATGAAAAAAATGAAATATGGCACATATATGTATGTATATACATATGTGTACTAATTTGATTCGTTCATATTTTCGATAATGTTATCTATGTCTATTTCGAGGTGTTTGTCTGAGATCCGGTTTCTGTGTTTTGATTTTACAATTTTTAATTTTGATAATACACTTTCACATGTATACGTACTAAAAACATTGACGAAAGTTTTAAAATAAACGCTCGGAGGCAAAGATATTTAATTTTGTCACACTAATAATTAATTAATTATTTATTTATCTATTTTGAAAAATTTAGAGGGGGGCATTGAAAATTAATTAATAAATTCAGTAATAGTAGCCAAATTTCATAAATCTCGTATTAAAGATGTTTTTTAAGCTTTCTAAAAACAATCCACTTTTCAATATTAATTAATTATTTATTTATAAAAATTAATATTAATTTCATTAACTAAAAATGTATACATATATTCCAATGCATATTCGATAGCTTTGTTTGCATAACATAAAAATAAATACAAAGTTGGATTTTTAGTTAATTTCGATTACACAGGCCGACAAGAAATTTGACCGTAAACCAGATCATACTTTCCTAAAGGTTTTCGATGCGCTGAATTCAAATCTGGACGCAGAATTGCTCTATCACGTCAGGATTTTGAGATATCCTAAACAAAATGTGCAAAAAACACCGTTTTTGCCTATTCTTGAGGTTATATATAAACGACAGATTATTTAAAAAAAAAAAAAAAAAAGCACACATAGCATCATAAAGAAGAAGTCTTTCTCTTACGAATGGCGTTAAGTTTGCTCAAATATCTTTTTTTTCGGTAAAAATGTTCTAGAAAATTATTCGTCATAAAATTTCAGTAGGAGTCTCTTCAGAAAAAATCTTTGTAAAGTGAACCAAAAAAGACCACAGGAAGCGAAAAACTTATATATTATAAGTTACATTAAGGTGGTATACACTAAGTACTGGGTGGAAGTGACCCCAATGGCGCACATAGGGTTAATGCAATTAGAAAGTGGAAACCCTTCTCTCACGTCAAAGAGATTGGTGTATCAAACTTGGCATCGGACCATAAATACCGAAGATATAAAAAAATGAATTTTAGCGGCATCTAGCGGCGTCCAAAAAAAAATAAAAATTTTCTCCAGATATGTTTTCGAAAGAGAAATCATATGAGGTGGCGTACGGTGGACTTTTTTTTTTTGGTCCATATAAGGCGAGACGGTCTAATGTACATACAAGAAAAACAACGAACACATAAATATTGACAATTTAGTTTATGAACAAAATAGTCAGCTATTTCTACAAAGACAACCGTATCGCTAGCTTAGAGTGCAAATTGTGTAAGTCCTTTTTTCAAACTTTGTAGGAGAGACAAAAAACAGAAAATAAAAAAATTTCTAAATGAAAAAAAAAAATTTTTTCTGTTCATATAAATATTTTGGACTTACACAATTTTCTTCGCTTTTTGGACTTACAATTTGCGTATCACTGAATAACAACGAGTAGAAATATGACAAGTATCACAGACTTGTTTAGCGAAGTGCGTATTATTATTTTTCTAGCGTTCTACATAAAAATACACTTTTACATAAAATTGGACTTACACAGTTTGCACTCTAAGCTAGCGGTATGTATCAACCTTGGTGAATATCAGCCCATTCCGACTAAATCGATTTAGTCGCAAGTGTGTATAGGCTCTAAGAGCAACGGAAACTTTTGTGACCGTTTTATTCATCATGTTCAAATAAGATATTGTAAGATATTTTTATAATGTCAATATGAAAAAATAATTATTCTACATCTCTGAAGTATTTTAATCTTTATGAAAATTACTCGTTTTATTTATTGTTATACTTCTTTTTCATAATTGATTATATGATTTTCGTCAAGGGACTAATTAGGGGTTAAGGATAATAATTAAGACATTTCGTTTACAACCTCTCCGGTTAATTTAACGAAGACAACTAAAATAGGTTTTGAAACATAATAGCGGGATTATTTAACGAGTGACGGAGTGAAGAAGCCTTATAGTGGAAACACCAACGTACGTTTCCGTGTTCCATTCGTACAGAATTCAAACAAAAGTCAAACCCGTAGAAACGCTGCTCGTAACCATAGAAAGGCTGCAAACAATTTTTTTATTTTGTTTATTTACATGGATACAATGTTGCCATTTTGTCGTCATTTCACTTTCGTTAGTAAACTTTTATTACTCCATTACATTTTTTTTGAATTTGTTAAAAAAACTAGAAGTAAACAACTGACCATAGTTCACCTTTTCACAATCAATAATTTTCTTTTAATATTTTTGCTTTTTTTAAGCATAATTTTATACTTACAAAATAAAAATATATCATTGATTCAAAAGGCTCAGACGGCAACACTGACTTCAAAGAGAGTAGTCAGCTGACACGTTTTCATTGAAAAAATTAAAACCATTTTGATTTCTACGTACCGTTTTCCGTAAACGTTGAAATTCAATGTCGGTGAGTTTGCGTTTACATGGCATTCCCATAAGGTAGATCGTGCCAGCTGACACGGTCTACGGGCTGCCGTCGGTGAGTGTTTCCACTATTAACCGGGGTGAAATCTACCAATTGGATTAATGGCACCATTCTGAATTGAAACAATGAATCTACCTTAAATATTCTCATTCATACTTGAATTGGATATTAATAATTTTTGTTATAAAAGAATTATTTAATTCTAAAAAAATTATATATGAACATTATATCGGTTACTGTAGAAATGTTCTTTGAAATATTCACCACCCTTTTCTTCATAATCCTTCTTAGTACTCAAGTGTTTGCTGAAATCATCACAGTTTGCAAAATCCTTTGCACCAAGCCAAGCATCTAATTCCGGAACTTTTGCTGCATATATCTGAAATGGAGTTTGAAAGGGACGCATTTCACGGATTTCTTTGGAAAGACGTTCTTTTAAACCTTAAAATAGTATTTTTTGATTAAAATGATAACCGTTTATAAAATGGAACTATGTATATAAATACCTGCAAATTGTGAGCAACCTCCCGTTAGTAAAATATTATTAACAAGTTTTTGTTGTTTCTCTGAGGGGAAAAGCTCTATCACAAAGTTAATCAAATCTGCTAGCCCCATTTCAGAGCTTCCTATAAGACTTGGCTGGAAAAGTACCTCTGGCGCTCGAATAGACTCAACACTAAAATGTAACTTAAGTAGAAAATTTGATACATATAATATTGCACTATGATTTAAGAGGGCTCGTATAATGTAAAAGATGAATTTATAATTAGAAAGTTTGTAACGACATCACAATATATATTTTTCAATAAATTTTTCAAGGGTGGAAAATAATTACTTTTAAAATTTTGACCAAAAAAATCAGTATATTCCCACTATCACAAAATAATTTTGAATATCCCACTGTATTTATCTTTGTGTAATCTGTGGTAATATGAAATGATTTTTATATTAAGGGCCGGTTTCACAATATCAGACATTTGTCACAGAAGTTTAATGTGAAGGCGTCAAAAACGAAAATTAACGAATTGCTAAGAGCAAAATCGCATGTAATATGTATTAATTTAATACTAATATTTAAGTTTAAGTTGCTTACAAAACACAGTTTTGCACAGTTTAGTACAAAAACGAACGCATTTTTCTGCACTAGAGTACTCTAATGCGTTCATCGAACACATCTTATATTACTCACGTACGGCAAAATAGAAAATTGGCAGTGTGCCGTATCCGGCGACTGATACGTTGCCAATGTAGCGTTGCACGAGCAAAATATACACAGTCTACTCAGCTGTCAGTTTCTTCCTTGTCCGTCATGACGGAGAGGTACTGATTCTGTTTAGCCCATTAACCAGAGATTTTTGCCCGGTTAAGCAATTTATTTGACAGCTCGCCATACGATTTACGCCAAACCAGCGATTTAATTAACCGGAGGTGGTGAAACCGGCCCTAACAGCTTCCCACTAAACAATTTGTTACGATTTCTTTTCGAAAAAGTTCCGCCGTAACGAAAATTTTTTTCCGAAATCGGAACCGACTTAGCGCCGTTTGCTCGGATTAACTGCTTGCCCAGAATGGTGTGGCTGTAGTACGTAGTAAGAGCTGTCAAAAGTTAAAACAGTACAATTGCATTGCAATGCCCACAATGTGTAGCTGTGTCTGTAGCGTGTAGTTGTGGCTGTAGTAGAAGTAGAGTTACTGCTTGCCCAGAATGTTGTACTACAGCTACGGACTACATAGCTTACTACATCAGCTGATGACTGATTTTGTGGCAACGCTCGAAAATGTGAACACAATGGTGTAGCTCAGTGTATCTCATATATGTCATCTTTTTTATATTTTGTATAGGGGATTCCTTAAATTCCATAAAAACTCTTTATTTTTTACAAGTTCAATTCATTTTTCAGTTTCTTCGTCCTTCATTTCGAATTTCCGTCATTAAAAAATTGAGCTGTCACACTGTAGCGCGCTACAAAGTTAAAGTTAACTCTACTTCTACTACAGCCACAACTACACGCTACAGACACAGCTACACATTGTGGGCATTGCAATGCAATTGTACTGTTTTAACTTTTGACAGCTCTTACTACGTACTACAGCCACACCATTCTGGGCAAGCAGTTAACTTTAACTTTGTAGCGCGCTACAGTAGCCATGGGTAATGGCGCAATTTTTTTTGGCGCTGATACAATAACTCCAGCGCCACTCGTGGCGCCAACTCACGGTACTGGAGCAATAACACCTTTAGCGCAATTGTCATGGAATAATCGATAAATAACATTTTTTCACTTGTTACTGTTCACCATCCCCGTTTTATTTCTTTTGGCGCAATTCCGCTTACATATACGAGGGCACAATTAATTAAAATTTTCATAATCATTTGGAAACATATTCCGTATATTTGTGAAAAAATGCTGGAAATTAGAGTCACATAGATCACTATCAAGCATACATAATTGTGACGGTGTCATACGTATACATACACTATGGTGCTGTTATTGGCGTTGTGGTTGCGCCATTTTACACTAGCGCTATATTGGTGCTGGTGTTAGCGCACGAAATTGAGTCGGTTTTATATTACAAAATTGAGTTGGCGCAATATTGAGTTGGCGCTATAATGGGTTGGCGCATTTCCCAAATCGGAGTTAGCGCAATAACGCCAGGGTTGGTGTTAGCGCAATTGCGCCGCGCAGCGCAGTGTTACCCATGATTCAAATAAAGAAGATTGTGCACTCAGCCATATTCAGCAAAATATTCATCCGTGAGACTGGGTTCATTTTGGTTAGTACGTCATCAACTACGTTATCGACGAGAAAGAAAATTTGTTAACACGCAAAAACTACCTTTATTGGACTATTATTCACACAAATAAATACGCGGCACTTCATTTTTCTTTATTTAAAATAGTATTTTAATATAAATTTCACATTTATCGCACACAATCTTTAGTTATTAGAAAACCGGAAACGAAACTGGGTGAAAGAGAATTTATGTTACTACGTCACTAAATCAGCTGATTCTGTCAAATTTTGGATGAACGCATAGCGGGACCGCTGAATACACAATCTTCTTTATTTGAATCATGAGTGTTACCCATGCCTACGCTACAGTGTGACAGCTCAATTTTTTAATGACGGAAATTCGAAATGAAGGACGAAGAAACGGAAAAATGAATTGAACTTGTAAAAAATAAAGAGTTTTTATGGAATTTAAGGAATCCCCTGTACAAAAATATAAAAAAGATGACATATATGAGATACACTGAGCTACACCATTGTGTTCACATTTTCGAGCGTTGCCACAAAATCAGTCATCAGCTGATGTAGTAAGCTATGTAGTCCGTAGCTGTAGTACAACATTCTGGGCAAGCAGTTATGCTAACCGGAGGATAAAACATAGTGTATAGCATACAGTGAAATGGCTTTGGGATGCGTAGTCCAAATTCGATAAAAAAAAGACGATATGTCATCGGCAAATGTCAAAATCGGGGACAGATTGGTATGGCGGCGACTTCCGGGGGTACAGATTGGTATGGCGGCCAGATGTGGTTGTTGTAAGAAAAGGGACCATAATGACATGGTCGTAGCAATCAAGACAGAAACGCAATTTCGGTTTTGGGAATTGAAAAAACAAATTCATAATTCCGAAAAGAAATTAAGGCTGAGTTCCTAAAACGCAATTCCCGGAGAGAGCGTAAACACCAGCTATTCCACGAATAACATGTGCAAGAATGTAAAATCAACAACCTACAAAACAGAAAGAAGAAGAGCAACTTATATTGCATTCACGATCGTCATTGGGCCATAACAACAACTTCAAAATCAGCTGAGCACAGCTGTTCGACCTTTTTAACACACATCCCAGAGTCAATTCACTGTTCTCCGTACACAATGGGATAAAAGCCCGGTTAAGATATGTATTGCATTATCGACCTCATGTTAATTGCATGGTTTTGGTGAAGTCGATAATGATGTTTAACCGGGATTTAACCGTGGTTAGCGTTAATCAGAGGTTGAGTAAACGGTCCTTAGGGCCGATTTCAGATCAAAAGTTTAAATATCGACTGATGTTTAAATTCTAATATACATTTTCAGACGAAATATTTACACTGCATTTAAACTGTATTTAAATGCCCAAATTCGGCTATTTAAATATGGAAAATGCAACCTTGCTCTCCGACTAGAAAACAGATGATCGGAGCTGATTTTGTCTGTTTTTTGCACTCGATAATTGATTTTTTTGTTTCAATTATATCCAGCAACAATTTGATTTCCTCAGATGAAAAGTTTTTTGTTCGTGGTGTACCCATTTTCCTGAAAATTGAAATGTAATAAAAATTAAAGATATACTTATTTGCAAAAATCAAATGATGCCACTTATTTCTTTTATTTAATTAAGGTTGATCTGAAAACGAAAAAAAGATAATTGGCATTTAAATAACAATCCATAATAAAATTTAAATGACAATTAAATTTTTGATCTGAAATCGGGCCTTAGTTTCGAAATCATAACGATTTTTGTATGAATGTTCTTAACTAAATCGAAACGAATTTATCGTTACGAATCTTTTCGACTCAACCTCTGATTAACGCTAACCGGAGGACAAAGGTCCGGTTAAGCTTTGGTCTGCAGTATCGACTACATGTTAAATGCGTGGTTTGATGAAGTCGATAATGATGTTTAACCGAACTTTAACCGTGGTTAGCGTTAATCAGAGGTTGAGTAAACGGCCCTTAATCTTTGCGAAATCATTTAGAAACTTCCTATGCCATTTTCTTAATATATTTCTTTATTAATTAATAATTTTTTTTATTAATTTATATATTCAAATTCATTACATTTGTACAGATTGTATATATATGTATTAATTAAAAAATAAAATTCATTCACATAACATATACCAGTGGGCCTGTTATGTAACCAATTTGCGACAATTTTCGCATCGATTTCGTAAGTTTGCGACCAGTTTTGCGATTATGCTATTCTGTACGATTTTTCGGTCGAATTTTATCGCAAATTTTGACAGTTGCTTTCCGATAATCATCGTAAGCATGATTCAAATAAAGAAGATTGTGCACTCAGCGATATTCAGCAAAATATTCATCCGTGAGACAGGGTTCATTTTGGTTAGTACGTCATAAACTACGTTATCGACGAGAAAGAAAATTTACAAACAGGCAAAAATACCTTTATTGAACCATTATTCACACAAATAAATACGCGGCACTTCATTTTTCTTTATTTAAAATAGTTTTTTAATATAAATTTCACATTTATCGCACACAATCTTTAGTTATTACAAAACCGGAAACTAAACTGGGTGAAAGAGAATTTATGTTACTACGTCACTAAATCAGCTGATTCTGTAAAATTTTGGATGAACGCCTAGCGGGACCGCTGAATGCACAATCTCTTATTTGTTGATTCATACATCGTAAGGTTATCGAGGAAAATTTTTGTGTCGCTAGACTTTGCGATATTTATTAACTTGAGAGTCCATTAAAAAAATTCATTAATAGCACGATTTTACGACGGAAATATTCTTAAAATTAACGAGTAAGGAAGCCAAGTTCGAGTGGAACCGAATGTATACTTTCTTAGTTTGTTTACGTTTGATGAAAGCATGCATAAAGTGGGCGTAGCCACGCCCCTTTTCAAAATTTGTATCAACCGTCCGACAGCGTATAAATATTCTTGTTAGTGGAAATTTTATTACTCCAGCTATATTATTGACTGAGATACAAAATTTCCGATTTTTAATACATAGGGAAAGTGTGGGTGGTCATGGTCCGACCGTCCCAGTCTAAATTAGAACTTCCAAATTCCATCAAAATATTTAAATTTTTGCACAAGTTAAAATGTCTACAAATGGACGGACGGACATGGATTAATCAATTTCTTATTTTTTTGTTCGCTATTGGCCTTTTGAGCTCTTTTCGCCATAAATTTTCCAACTTTAAATTGCATTTATATTATATAAAAAAATTGTATATGTATGTGCCTATGATTCATATTGAATGTGCAGAGCAAAGGCACTTTGTATAGGAGCTCGAGCACTGCCGTAAGAAATCGAAATTTACAACAACAAATGTGTAATGAAAAAAAATCAAAGAATGAAAGCACTGTAAAAAATTTGTATTCAAAAAATTTTCATATAAAAAATAAAAAAAATTTTTATGTATGTGATACTACCATTTGAAAATAAATTCTAAATAATATTTTACGGGAATTCATAAAAAAAATTTAAATGAGCAAAAAACAATATTTGTAGATGTATTGAGTTTTGTACTTTCAATACGAGAGCGTTGAGCAGCCCTGATTTAGTTATTGCTTCTATCACATCTCCGTCTCGCACACTGTAAAACCTCAGAAATTGGATTGGGACTTGTATATGTTGACAATGCTATACACACTTGCGACTCAATCGATTTAAGGTTCAGTCATTGGTGACTTATAAGTATTTCTGTATCGTTAACCTTATTGTAACTTTATCGCTATCCATGTGAGCTGTGGTGCAGTGGGTAGAGTGCTCGCCTGCTATGCCAGAGGTCTCGGGTTCAAACCCCAGTCCGAGCAAACACCAAAAAATTTTTCTAATTAGTAAAAATCCAATTATTGGGTTTTTTAAGCGCAGCGGTCACCTCTCGGCAGTGGGCGGCATACCCTCCGAATGTATTTCTGCCATGAAAAAGCTTCTCACAAAAAATGCATACGCCGTTCGGAGCCGGCATAAAACTGTAGGCCCACCCAATTAGTAGGAAAAACAAAAAGGAGCACAACTCCAATTGGGAGAGAAGCTCGGCCATAAAACTCGTCAGAGTTATAAAAAAGCGCCATTGTATTATTATATTATTATATGTGAGCTGTTAGTGGTGCCGTAAATCTGTAAACAGCTGACACTTGTCGAGGCAGATCTTGGAAAGTAGGCGCATAGGCGAATTCAGAAATTTCCCATTGGTAGATTGGTAGATTTTAATGCCAAAATAATATTTCTCGTTGTTAAAATATGAATTCGCTTGGGACTCGCCCATTACCATTGGCCATGATGTGAATTTGCTTTGATTTTGATATCATAATCTACCTTTGTAAATAAAAAAAGTTTCTGAATTCGCCTATGCGCCTACCTTCCTATGTATATCTGCTTTCACAAGTGTCAGCTGTTTACGGATTTAGGGCCGTTTACTCAACCTCTGATTAACGCTAATCACGGTAAAAGTCGGGTTAAACATCATTATCGACTTCATCATGTATTTATCATGTGGCCGATAATGCAGTCATTAAGTTAACCGGCCCTTTATCCTCCGGTTAGCATTAATCAGAGGTTGAGTAAACGGCCCTTAGGGTTGCTAACCAAAATCCAATTGGTCTGTAAGTTAACGATACAGCTACAGAATTACGATAAGGCACCAATGACTAGTAGAACAGCTTGTCGTAAGGTTGGTTGAATCAGCTGTTTTATAAGGTTACAGATAAGTCACCAATGTCTGCACTTTTAGTCGGGCTTCGATTTGCATGGGAATGTACTGAAGCATTCACACTACATTCAATTAGTCGAACAACTGAAACAGTTGGATTTGCAGCCCGATTCCATTCCAACTGAAACAGTTGGCCAACTGCTTGATCAGCAAGGCGCCCTTCTACGTATTCACACTACAGACAATTTAGTCGAACGACTATAAAAAAACAGTGATATTCGTAGTGAAAAGAGTTGCCATGCTGACAGAACTACTTTCATTTCACTTTTGGTAAATTGCAGAGATTGAATATTTCAATTAATATTTTCAAAATGTTTAAAAAAAAGAAAAGGTTCGTTTCTTATTAACTAGTTATAGACAAGAATTATTTAACTAAGGATATTTACTTCCGTTTTCATGTGTTTCTTGATATTGTTCTCTTCAAATATGTCATAAATCGCATAGAATTACAACAAAAAAATATTTTTTCAATTCGTCTTGTTTGACATTCTACGTGAACCTTCCTGGCCATGATTGACGGAATACAATTTAGTATACATACATAATTTCAATCAGCTTATCTACTGCGATATCCTCAGTTAAATAATTCTTGGTTATGGATAGTTAGCCAAGTTTTTCTTGGCAAAGTGCTTCTTGATTAAAAAAATTAGCAGAAGAGTACAGAATAAGAATCATAGAGAGCTCCAAATTTCAGCTAGTAAATTTTTCACGAGCTCGAATTATTTGCTGTCAAAGTAGAAAACAGCTGTTTAAAAAAATAAACCAACGAATATATTTGATTTTATTTAATTTGGTGAATTTTTAAAATAGAAATAATGAAAATGAAATTGCATGGGAATTATTAACGGCTAATTTTTACTATTTTTCCGTTTCTTGTACTTCTGTTCGTTTCGCTCTTTAAGAGCGCAATTCCTTCCGTTTTTCTCTTTTCATTTACTTGACAGCTAGTTGCTAGTTTAATAAGAAAGAAAGCCAAACAACATATGCACTTTTTGTTTATTTTATTGTTTTTTATTTATTAATCAAGTTATAAGAAGGTGCTTTCATATAAGAATGCAGATAAACTGATAAAATTTAGTAATTTAATACTTCATCACTTTATATGAAGACCACTAATGTAAAGTTTGCTGTGTAAAATGTGAACATTGGCAACACTATGTCTTTGTCAATCGTCCGACTATTTAGTCTGTAGTGTGAGTAGCTGCCACCGATTCGACTAAATGGTTGGCGTAGTGTGAATACAACAGCCCAATTCGACTAAATCGATTTAGTCGCAAGTGTGTATAGGCTCTGAAGGAATGGCAAACAACCCACATTCAGCTTAGCACTGCTGCTTCGCTTCTATATGAAGTATTCTGTGGATAAGGCCTTAGTTTAGAATCTTAAATATTTTTTAAAATGGCGAATTTTAAAGACTGAAATATATTATTTTTAACTCATAATCGCGTTAACTTATTTTTAATATCAGAATAGAAGTATATATATATATGTATTTATATTTATTTAAAGTTTGTACTATCAAAAATATGTGCAAACATATGTTCATTTATACATAATAATTAACGCCACTGTGCTTTAAAATTCAGAATTTCGGTTTTGATGTCAATTGGTCAATATACATACATATGTGATATGTAGTCGAGTACTAAACCAGTACTCGAGTAATGTACTTGAATACTTTTCACGAGTACTTACTCGATTCTTTAACGAATACCAAAGTACTCGAATACCAAGTATAGGGAAAAGAGGCTACATGTAGGTAAATTAGACCTCAAATTTGCAGTGTAGGGAAAAAAGGACAGATTTTTAAAAATTAGCTAAATGTAGGGAATTTTTGAAGTTAAAAATTTTCCTTTCCTTTGCAACGAATTCATTTTTTCTAAGAACCTAAAATTTTTTATTACGTACAAATAAAATGTTTCTGCATGCTTGAATGTATTATTTCAAAATTGTACTTTGTTCTGATCTGGCAATCCAGGGTTGTTGTTGTTGTAGCGGTACTAAGCCCTGCTTAGCCAACGAGTTCTGCTCAAAAATTGTCATCAATTTCACTTAACGGATGGCCCAAGAATGTTCCAGCTTCTTTTGGGCTTGTCCAGAGGGTCAAGGGTGTTAATCCAGGGTGTTATGCGCTTCCGTGCCCATTAGATGGTTTGCAGTCAGGGGTAACCGAAAAGCCGTTAATAAATGAAATTTATTTGGAGTAAACTAAAATATTTTATAAGCTGACTCAAAATTTTATTAAAAAAAACGAAATAAGGATTGATTAGGTCATCTCACGAAAGATTGCCAGTCGATGATATATATATTGTATCTGAATGTCTCGGGCTTCTAAATACTCTTCCGAAATCAGCTTCTGAACGAATAAGAAGTAAGAAAATTTTTCATTTCCTTGAACATGAAAAGAAGGTTCTTGAAAATATACTTAGAAACATAAAAATTTCTATGTATGAATCAATTTTGTGTGTGTATATGTCAATATAGAGAAAATACGGCGTAGGGAAATTTGTACGGACAAATTTTGTTAGCGTAGGGAATTTTTTGGCATGCCGTAGGGATTTTTGGTCCAAGAATATTGGCATCACTGGCCTACTCGGCAGATCACTAGTTTCTATAACAGGCCGAGCATGATGCAATCATGATTCAAATAAAGAAGATTGTGCACTCAGCCATATTCAGCAAAATATTCATCCGTGAGACTGGGTTCATTTTGGTTACTACGTCATCAACTACGTTATCGACGACAAAGAAAATTTGCAAACATGCAAAAAATACCTTTATTGAACTATTATTCACACAAATAAATACGCGGCACTTCATTTTTCTTTATTTAAAATAGTTTTTTAATATAAATTTCACATTTATAGCACACAATCTTTAATTATTAGAAAACCGGAAACGAAACTGGGTGAAAGAGAATTTATGTTACTACGTCACTAAATCAGCTGATTCTGTCAAATTTTGGATGAACGCATAGCGGTACCGCTGAATGCACAATCTTCTTTATTTGAATCATGTGATGCAATAATAAAATGGTGGACGCAGCAGAGGACGGCTATTTTGTTTTTGGGAAAGTAAGCTGTCAAATTATCGTCTTTTGTTTTGATTTTACCCTCTTGCACGTGTTATTCCTGGAAATAGCTTGTGTGTTCGCTTGTATGTTCGCTGGCGTTTTTTCTGTTTTTGACTGTTTTATGTACGGCCGTTCAACGGTAATCGCCTATTCCCTTTTCAGTGAAACGACCATATTATTATTTGGTCATGAGGCCGAGGCATTTTTCTAACTGAGGTGGTGTTAGTAAGAGCGCACCAATGAAATGCTGTCGCTTGTTTCTGCATACAGATGTTCAGCGAGCAGGGTCATGTGCGCACGCTTCGCGAAATTATGAAACAACGTACGTATACACATACATATCGCACACTAAATCAAAAAGCGTTACAACTCAAAATTCAAAAATTTACAGGGGAGGCAAAAAACTTTTTAATTTTTGTAGGCAATGATATGGGAAAAGGCTACGTATAATAGTTATTTCTCAGTTAAAAAAGACTGATGGAAAAGATTTTTTGGCAGCCGCTAGAGATATATTCTGTGTACCAATTTATGGAAGAAACCCGATTTCGAAAAATTTTGAGTTGTAACGCTTTTTGATTTAGTGTGCGATATGTATTTATGTACCCACGTTATATGCAAGTTTTCCATGTTGTTTGGCATCTGCAAAAAGAATTTCAAGCGACGATCACCTAGCGACCACTTGCTTTCACGGCCATTGTGTATGGAGAACAGTGACTTGACTCTGGGATGTGTGTCAAACAGGTCGAACAGCTGTGCTCAGCTGATTTTGAAGTTGTTGTTATGGCCCAATGACGATCGTGAATGTAATATAAGTTGCTCTTCTTCTTTCTGTTTTGTAGGTTGTTGATTTTACATTCTTGCACATGTTATTCGTGGAATAGCTGGTGTTTACGCTTTCTCCGGGAATTGCGTTTTAGGATCTCAGCCTTAATTTCTTTTCGGAATTATGAATTAGTTTTTTCAATTCCCAACTCCGGAATTGCGTTTCTGTCTTGATTGCTACGACCATGTCATTATGGTCCGATTTCTTACAACAACCACATCCGGCCGCCATACCAATCTGTACCCCCGGAAGTCGCCTGCATACCAATCTGTCCCCGATTTTGACATTTGCCGATGACATATCGACTGTTTATGTCTCCACATAACGTGTTTCGCTCTTTTTTCTGCATTTTCTCTCTCAATCTTGTTTCGACACGGAAACCAGTGCCGTAACTCGCCAATTTCCATACAAACTTCTGAGAGCGAGTGAAGATTGAAACACTGTTTCATTCTGAATCATCTTGCCAACCTCGATGATATCGATGTCTTCTCTAATTTAGTATCGAAATGCTCGCCAACATGCTCGTGGTCAGGAGCATTTTTCTCGTTAGGGTGCGTTTATGTCGGAGCAATAGAAGAACGAAAGATAGCAGTGGGTGATATACGCTTATCGGAATAGCGCTATTGAGTGTTTATGTCGGAGCAGTGATAAAAGCAATAGTAGCGAAGAGGTCAATCAACGGAGGTAATAGCGCTGTTCGACCAAAGCATATAGCGCTATTGAGCGTTTATATCGGAGCAATAGAAGAAAGAAAGATATCAGTGGGTGATATACGCTTATCGGAATAGCGCTATTATCTGTGTGCACACCCAATGCATAAAAAGTAATAAAAAGTAATAAAAACATAAACAATATCCCTCATATTCACAAAAAATAATAATAGACATAAAATATTAAATATTTTATGAAAATGTCACTTACAAATTTTTAAAACCTAATTTATTTTTTATGAATGAAGTCATATGGTGGAGTGAAAACATATGGAGATTTTTTGTTTGTTTTTGTTTTGAACGTACCAGCAATGAAAAGTTGCCTTTATACGAGTTAATGAACCCCACAAAATTTT
Organism: Urophora cardui; assembly: GCA_960531455.1. Taxonomy (NCBI): domain Eukaryota; kingdom Metazoa; phylum Arthropoda; class Insecta; order Diptera; family Tephritidae; genus Urophora; species Urophora cardui. The sequence goes on along the minus strand of OY482670.1, from coordinate 99,575,975 downwards.
ATGGCGATAGGATGACGTTTTGAACTGCCCCCAGCCCCACAAAGTTGAAAAAAATAGCACGATCTGGTACAAATGTGAAATTTCTAAAATTATAAAATAAAAAAACGAAGTATGAGGATTGATAAACATGGCTAAGCTGAGTATTAAAGTGAATTTTTTTTTTGGAAACAACAACAACAAAAGTTATTAAAGGTCAAAGTTTATATTATGCATTTTTTAAATTGCAATTACTTAAAAACTACTGAACCGATTTGGAATATTTTTATACCATTCGATAGGTATTTTGATTCCCTTTAATTTGATATACTTTTTTGTGGGTTCCATAATACTCCCCTGCGGGGGTCAACCCCCCTGTTATCCCTCTAATTTTCATATATAAAATCTGGGGGCACCTCTAAACATGCGAGTAGGTCAATAAAAATTTACAGGCTTATTTCTGGGTTAGAAAGGTGCCGTTCTGGCTTTGGAACAAATTGAATTTCCAAAAAAAAATTTCACTCCACCTTAATATACATATTTACTTACGTAGACCTCATTTCACATGCTACGGCCTTCCACAGTTTATCCAAGACAAACCTATTGTGGTGATTTGGATTTTTTTGATCCCACAAAGACTGCCTTTTATAAATTGCACTGATGAAACTTTCTGTGTCCATAATGAATAGCGCTAATCGACTAAAGAAAATCAATGAATTAATTTTCTTCGCTCTTATACTCCGACATAAACAGAAGTACAGAACTCCCATTTACAATTTTCGTTGCTAGTATGCTCTCTTTCTTCTATTGCTCCGACATAAACACAACACGCGTTTCCCATAAGGTATTTTCTCTGCTATGGTAATAGCGCTAATGTGGTGAATTTCTTTAGTCACCCACTGCTCCGACATAAACAGAAGTACATAACTCCCATTTACAATTTTCGTTGCTAGTATGCTCTCTTTCTTCTATTGCTCCGACATAAACACTATACGTGATTTCCGTAAGGTATTTTCTTTGCTATTATCTGTGGTGAGTTTAGCGCTTATCGCAGCTTCGACATAAACAGAAGTACAGAACTCCCGTTTACAATTTTCTTCGCTATCTTTCTTTCTTTCTTCTATTGCTCCGACATAAACGCACCCTTAGTGGCGCGGTTCGCCAACATGTTGGCAAAAATCAAAATTTTTTGATATTTGGCCAACCGCTTGCGCACATGTTCGTCGTTAGTGGCGTGGTTCACGAACATTGTATTGAAAGCAACAACAACAACCTCATTTCGTGTTGACGCTTGAGCAGTAAACATCGCGGATGAAGTGAGTATCACACTGGAAATTACTGAATTGCATTGAATGCAAAAGAAATATATGCATGTTTAAGGATTTTATACGTATTTAATTAGTTTTTCATACAATTTTCTTCCAAATAATGCCCAAAAGTATGTTTCAATAGTTTTCACACAATTGTTTTGTAGGAACATTTTATGATAAATGCTTATATCCTTAAACGTGCATATAATTTTTCTGTTTAAAAACTGTATAGAAAAATTCTCTATGTATCTTGAAATCAAGAGCTAATCCGGATTTTCTGAAAACGCCATCGTATTTAGTTGGGGTATTTCAGCGTTTTTCTGTGATATTTTTGCCTCCCTACAGTGTAATTAAAAAAAAAAAAAACAAAACATAATCATAAATATATATGCAAATCTAACTCATAGCAAGAGCATCATCCGCGCATTCATTGCCATCTTCCCACTTGAAGTACGCATTTACAAATGAGATGTTCGCACGTTAGTGGGCAAAGGCGACGAACATGTGCGCGCGCATGTTGGCGAGCATGTTCGTCGTCTGTGGCAAGCTCTATACAGTACTTTTTGAGCTGCCATATCAAGGCACACAACATGTAAATAATTCTTTAAACTTAACTTCGGTAAGTTTTTTACTTTTTTTACACTTTAAATATACGCAGAAGGACATCACCGTGGCGGTAGCCACGGACGGCTACCATATGAATCACTGTAGACCTGTAGGCAAGGTTAGGTGAAAAAGAAAAAATGACGGAACCCATTTAGGTGAATATAGCGGACAGTGGCAGCACAGAGTTGCATTTGAATTGCTCTAAAAAACTTTAGAGCTTGGAAACAAAACAAAACTAACTTTTAACTTCAGCTATCATTCGTTGATCACTTTAAAACACTTTCTCAATCTGTTTTAAAGAGTGCACTTTGATATAATTATTTATTATACAACTCTACTACGATCTTAAAATATTTTTTTCCATATTTTCGCTGCGCCGGCAACCCTTTTCTGTCAATGGAACCAATTTTGGTGAATTTCCCAAAATCCCTATCTCAAAGCTTGCCTACAGGTCTACAGCATGATTCAAATAAAGAAGATTGTGCATTCAGCGGCACCGCTATGCGTTCATCCAAAATTTGACAGAATCAGCTGATTTAGTGACGTAGTAACATAAATTCTCTTTCACCCAGTTTCATTTCCGGTTTTCTAATAACTAAAGATTGTGTGCGATAAATGTGAAATTTATATTAAAAAACTATAACTAATAAAGAAAAATGAAGTGCCACGTATTTATTTGTGTGAATAATAGTTCAATAAAGGTATTTTTTGCCTGTTTGCAAATTTTATTTCTCGCCGATAACGTAGTTGATGACGTACTAACCAAAATGAACCCAGTCTCACGGATGAATATTTTGCTGAATATGGCTGAGTGCACAATCTTCTTTATTTGGATCATGGGTCTACAGCATGATTCAAATAAAGAAGATTGTGCACTCAGCGATATTCAGCAAAATATTCATCCGTGAGCCTGGGTTCATTTTGGTTAGTACGTCATCAACTACGTTATCGACGACAAAGAAAATTTGCAAATAGCCAAAAAATACCTTTATTGAACTATTATTCACACGAATAAATACGCGGCACTTCGTTTTTCTTCATTTAAAATAGTTTTTTAATATAAATTTCACATTTATCGCACACAATCTTTAGTTATTAGAAAACCGGAAACGAAACTGGGTGAAAGAGAATTTATGTTACTACGTCACTAAATCAGCTGATTCTGTCAAATTTTGGATGAACGCATAGCGGTACCGCTGAATGCACAATCTTCTTTATTTGAATCATGGGTCTACAGCATAACCTAACTATTGAAGGTCCATGCAAGGGAGAGTAGCTCTTCTTACGCGAGTTTGTAGCTTATGTCAAACTATTGTCTTTTGTTTTGATTTTGCATTCCTGCACCTGTTTTTCGTGGAAATAGCTTGTGTGTTCGGTTGTGCGTTTGTGTGTTCGGTTGTGTTCGCTCGCGTTTTCTCTGCTTTTGACATTCTTGAAAGACGAAATCTAACTGTAATCACCTATTTTGCTTCACATAAGAGGACCTGTATAGATTGGTCTTGGTCTACAGCATGGTATAAAAATTCAGAAGGTATTTTCACTTTACACTTTTTGACGGCTATTGAATTTTTCTGAAGTATGTTTTTTGTAAACATTATGAGTGAGGCTACCATATTGGACAAATATAAAAATGCAGATTTTTTAAGAAAATGTTGGTAATTTTAGTTTTAGTTGAATAAAGCTCAGAAATAATCAAAGAAAGTCATATATTATTATAAGGGATGTGAAAAGTGGGAAGTATTTGGCTCGAATATTTAATACAAAGCCTTACGCAATACAACAGACAGAGCATTTAACAAAGAAGTAAGGCTGGAGTCATCGTTATGTCCGAACAAATTTTTTGTTTACATTTTGCTCGTTCTTTTTCACTTCTTACAGAAAGGGAAGAGAAGGAGTACAATACAAGCAAAAATTGGGGGAACCAAGGCAGATCTATACCGGTAATATAAGCTCAGCAGCTGATTCATTTTCATTTTGGCTAAATTGTCAAATCGTATTTCTTTTATTTTGTTTACTTCCGTCTTGTTTACATTTTCGTATGTGCTTTTTGACGTTCTAGACGAGAGATTTTCAACATGGCCGCCGTGCTGTTACCTTTATAGATCTGCCTTGGGTGGAACAGAAATGCAGAATTCAGATTAAAGGAAACAAGAAGGTATATTTTAAAGTTCTTTATTAAACTCATTTGAGTTGTAATTTTTTTCATTTTTTTGTTTTTGTAATCTTTTTTTCAACAGGATGTCTTCGAGATATTTTCAATTAAATGTTTGTTTATAAAGCACTTTCGTATCTACAGCCTCGAGATATTTGTTCACAAAGCTTTCCACTAATTGCACCCTAAAAAATACATATTTTATTAAGATTTATGCACATTTTAATTATTGCGTCCATACGAAACAAAGTGCATTATAACTTGGCACTGCACATTTCGATAATAACGTTTTGTTGTTTGTGCTACTAATATCGCTAGCACCGAAATGCACTGAGCACATCAACGGGTTCTTTGGAAGATCAACTTCCTCTATTTGGCACGCTTGAAGCCATTGATTCCTTATAAACGGAATTGCTGGAAACCTAGAAAATTTCACCGCTGAGCCTTTGCAAAAGTGCACGGTATTTTCGCATCCCCTGAAGAGGCAGCTCATTTTTAAATTTTTTTTCACAAATTACGCGTATGAAAGTAAATTTATTTATTTATTTGGTTTGCACAAATCACAATTGCTTTTTTGAAAATAAATTAATTTATTTTCACAAACTTCAGATTTCGGCCCAAAAAAACATTTTCTGCTGTTTACTCTGGTAGCATGATTTCAATGAAATGTCATAAATTCAATAAAAGTCAAATGGCTAAGATGGCTGCCTACGTCAATAAGTGATTTTACCTTCTATTTTTCTACCATGGTCTACAGTGATATTGTGGCGAATATAATCGGTTCCACTCTCATATCACTAAATGACTGAACACATCTCTAAAGAAACTGCCAGAACTAGAAGAGACCAGATAATTTCCAGTGTTGCCAGAATTTTCCAGATTGCGTTTGACAGACTATATAAGGCGGCGGCAAGCGCTCCGCAGTCAGTCGTAACTTAACCGTATAAGTGGTAACATCAAGTCAAGTAAAACAAGTGTAGACTTTTTAGTCGTGAAATAAAGCGGTGTGAATTAAGAAGTAAATAAAGACTTTTATTTAACAATTCAGCGATACGAACCCGATAGAAATAATCGAGCTATCGACAAATACGTAACAATATGAATGAATTTGCCTTGCAGAAATGTATGAAAAATATCGAATTTGGCACGAAATGGCGAACAATTATCGATGCACGGTAATTCAAAATAGCTTTGTTCGCGTACTTTCTCCAACAGCATTTACTCAGCAGCCTCCAACAGCCAGGTGTTGGAGAAAAATGTCACCTATCCTCTCACAAGAGAAAAATATCGTAAGAGGTAAACGAACACAAAATTTGCAGAGTTCAACAGCTTTGGCAAACAGCTGATTTTTATTTACATTCACAAGCCCGAATTCAAAGGATAAAAAGGATTAAAATTAAAATGATAATAAAATTGGTGGAAATTATTGCTGTTAATTATGTATATATGTACATATAACATAAAAATAATAAAATAAAACATAGTTTTTTTTCTTATTTAATTTCTTTTGATTCGTTTTGGGTTTCGTTTTGGTCAGTCTTTTGTCACCTCGCGATAACCTCCTCAATCTAAAAATCGTTCGCATAGGCTCGCAAAAAGGTTTTTTGAAGTTCGGAAATGCATCCGGAACTCTCTTTTACAATAAATCGGCACTGTTTGTTCTATATAAATGCTAATGGAGTTACAATTCTGCCTGAAAACAGTGGAGATATATGCACATATGTATGTATGTATCTGCAATACAATTAACTTCATGTTGTTGTTGTTGTAGCCACCAAGACACTCCCCGAAGGTTTGGGGGAGTGTAGGGGATGTGACAGTCCTTTGCCGGATAAATCCGGTACGCTCGGGTGCTAGTCCCTTCTGACACTAGCCCGACTGTCGTGCGAACGATTTTTTCTGGCCATAATCAACCTTCTAGGCCGGTGGATTTTAGTCGCGTCTTACGACAGGCATTCCTTACAACGGTTATATTCTAGATCCCCTAACCCGCTGGGGTTCGCTGTTACTATCTAATAAATATGATTTCATTGTAATAATTATCACACTAACAATTGCTTTTCTTTGTACCCATGTCCATACTGTTTTCCACCGCAGTATGTCTTCGCGTCTGCTGCCCCGCAGAAGAGATTTCAATTTAATGCATCCGGCCCTGGCCATGCTTTAAAAAAATAACCCTTTATGGACCGATCCACAGTACTTTTGAGTAGAACAAACTTTTGCGTTGGCGGCATTTGGCCGCGCTTTAAAAAAAATAGCCCCAGCCAGCAAAATTTCCTTTCTAGAATTATATGATCGGGAGTGTTATAATTAGTAAAATTAACATCCATAGAAGATTTCCCGAAAGTTCCAGTCGTTTGAAAATAAATACGGCGGGCGCATTATACTGAAGCCGACCCACTGCCACCCACTGCCTAGAGTGGCTGCTATTTTTAAAATCCGGATAATTGGGTTTTAGTTAGAATTTGTTGTCTATCCAGGCTCAGTGAAACTTTCAGGAAATATTCTGTAGATGATAATTCATCTTATCTTAACACTTTCAACTATTATTAAATTATAATATTAAAGTTCTCCAGAAATAGAATTCTCCCGGCTGAGGGTTATTTTTGTAAAGCGCGGCTGAAGGCAAAAGGTATTCTATACAAAACAACTGTCGATTGCTCCATGGATATTAATCCAGAAAGAGAATTCTGCCGGCTGAGGGTAATTTTATTGAAGCGCGGCCAAAAGCCGCCAACGCAGAAAGATGTTCTACACATACATACATTAATTTAACAAGGAATGTCTCCTGAACTATAAGCGTCCGGAGGGTAGTACTTTGTTTTTTGTGATCTGTGAGACCACCCCTACCGTCTGGAAAATTAATTGTTATCGGATCGTGGATCATTATATACAAATTTTCCCTCTATCCAGGCTGGGGATCCAACCCATGACCTCTGGTATGGCAGACTAGCCACTGTCCGGCACACCACAGTGGCCACAACACTCCCCACTGCACCACAGCGGCCCCGTTAATATATATTCCCGCAAAGGAGATTACAATTTACTAAGGTACATAATATGCATATAAATACTTCGCAAAAAGTATGTAACTTATTTTGCATATTTAATTTATCCATATTTGTTGCCAATTTAGTGTATTTTTCCAATTTTATAATTGATGTGTATATTTTGCAAATCTTGTTACTTGCAAAAATTCAAGTCAGCTGTTGTTTGATCAGCTGTTTTCCTGTTGGAAAATTGCTGTTGGCAAAAATGTGTCCAACAGAATTCAACAGCTTCTCACAAAATGAAATGTTAGTTTTCTCTCTCAGTTGGTTCTCTTCTGTTGGAGATTTGGCGTAAAAAAACGGCGACAAAGTGTTTGTTTTTAAAAGTTTTGGAAAAACATCAAAAAATATCCGTAAACGAACAAAACTAATATCGTCGATATTATCGGCTGTACTATTTTAAAAATATCGATATATTGATATATATCGGTCAACTCTAACTAGTCAATTTCGCAACAAGCACGAAAAAATTTGGAAAAATAAAAGTAGAATTAATGTAAATAATCTGAACGATGTACAAAGCCTTGCAATTGACATCCAGTGGGGTACGTAAGTTCACTAAGAACTTTATAACTGGCCCTACACGCAGATATGTAAAGGTGGCTTACGATGGGGACGGCAAAACCAAAGTGTCTATATTTAATACCGAATTGGAGCATGGGCTGATGGTCACTGGATTTAGTCAATATGGTTTTCGTCTCAATAATGGCATGGTTATAATAGGACCCATGGCAATATTTCCACGGTAAATGTGAAATAAAAATAGTTTATATATATATGTAAATATTTTAATTTTCATACCAGCAATTATTGCACTTAATATGTAGATCTGTTCTTTCATGGAATGTTAATTCATATGAGGATATAAATGAAGATAGTTTAAAATTTTTCTGTACGCTTGAGCCGAAAATTGATATACTTGTTATTGGAATCGGAGACCAAAATGTTACACAGACGCTATCCAAAGTTATAATTGGATTTATGAAAAAGTACAAAATCAATGTTGAAATACTCCGCACTGAACAGGTATTGCAATACATGAAATAATTTCTGTGTGTACTAATACGTTTCTTGGGTGGGTATTAATTTAGGCGTGCGCAACATTTAACTTTTTGAATGCCGAAAGTCGTATGGTCGCCTCTGCGCTCATACCACCACTTCACATTTCGTACAACGAGAATGATTTATTGCAGAGTACACTACGAAGGAAGAAGGAACTTTATGAAATCGACAAAGACGATTGAAATAAATATATGGGTAAATGTATGTACATATATCGTCGCTTGAATAATGAAACAATGGTTATGTTAGCCAAGCAGATAATTTGTACAACTTGTACAAATTTTCCTGAAATTTGGTGAATCGAGTCAGGCACTGCACAAAACTTGCAAGGAGAAAGCGCATTCTTACATTTGATTTGCAGAGTTTACAAGGGGGGGGAGTTTGGGGAGTCTGTTTGACTCAGTAAAGATTTGCAAGCGTGCCGCACAGAACTAAAGTATAATATATGACACCTCTATACATTATACGTTGCTTCATTATTCAAACGACTGTATGCAAAAAATATAAAAGAATGCCGCTGATGTGTTTACATATGTGTATATATATATATGTCTTTATATATATAAGAGTACGTATTGTATATCGCACGTTTTATTCAATAGGGATTTAACTCAAAAAAATTTTTTTTTTTTGGGAAAACGCACTTTTATAATTTTAAACATGTAGTGTCCTTCTACGGCTAACTACAAAATCACTTTTATTTCCGCCATTTTTATCTTTTTGAGTACATATTTTATAAGACTAGAATCAAAGGCATGGTCCAGTTATTGAAATATATGGCAAAATCCCAGAAATCGAAAATTTCGAGTTAAATCCCTAGTGCATAAAACGTGCGATATATTAATATATTAATTAGTATCGTGATATTCATATATAATGCTAAATAAATATCTTAGGCTACTTCAAATTTGAAAAACTTGAAAAGTACATTTGCAGGGCTTACAAGTGCTACCTCTATTTTTTACAAGCTCAATAAAGAGATTTTTGGATTTTGTTCTGGTCAGAAGCCGTGTTTTTTTTTGCGAAGATGTACTCTGGTGGTCAACCAAAATAAAAAAACAAAAACGGATAAATATTGAACACTGGACATCTCTCATAGAAACTAATCACCTATTATATGTGGTTCTACGTACCGGAACGACTTGGGGTTTCCCCGACCAAGGGCTGACATTTCGGCCTAACCCTGTTTAGACCGAACAACGACAACAACTCACAATTACGAACTCCGCAGTAGGCAATCAGGGAACAACAACAACACCGTGCCACCACCCAGACCTGAGTGACAAAGAGATGACAACAACTCCCAACCAGCAGCACCCCCTACCCTCTGCTCAGTGTGCCAGTCCAGAATACCAAGAAACGTGGCATCACTCAAATGCAACTCATGCCTTGGCTGGTGTCATTTTCGTAGGTGCTCTGGACTGTGCACAACGAGCGCCTGGACTGCTGCATTTACGGCACCATGCTGCACCACGAGGCAGAACACAATACCTGGGGCACAACCCCCAATGGCGCAACAAATACATACGCCAGCCGGTAACATGCTGCAGTCCTTAACCCCGAGGGTTAACATAACCTCTCCCCCTCGCAACTTCAAACTTCTGCAGCTAAACTGCAACGGCCTCTCAGGAAAGATCGCAGAGATAACCTACTTTATGGACAGACACGGTGTCCCTATAGCAGCGGTCCAAGAAACAAAGCTGACACCGTAGCTCAACATTAGTCAGCCACGCTGGCTACAACATCCACCGTAAGGACCGCTCTCGAGGAAACGGTACACAGTGGCATTTTTACTCAATTTAGACGTAAATAATTCCATTTTGTTGTAAAAATTTCACAACTTTTGTATGCAGTTCGAATGGCAGATGATCACTGTGGCCAATGGTGGTTTTTGTTCCTTTCTAACCCCGTTTTTCACGCTGTAACCTAGCAAACACAGTCTCTAACGTTAGAAATTTTGTCGAGATTACCTTAGATAACTAGTGTAATTCTCTATATATTCTCAAATCGATAACCAGGGTTGAAAACTACACTAGAATTCGATTAGCGAGTGATTAGAGAAGGAGCCAAATCTCACGCCTTTTATCAATTCTCAATATATTTCTGTGATATATTGAATATACATACATATATTGAAATTAGATACTAAAAAATGGTAAAGTTAATATTACCGTAGTACAATGTTTTCCATTAAAAAGTACAAGAAGTACCTTTAATTTAAATAATAAGACTGAATTTTGTTTAAATTTCAGTTCTTATAAATGTGGTAAACATATACATGTCAATATATATAATCATATGCAATTTAGGCACATATTGCGTTAATAAAATCTAAACAATGAAAAAATCATGTAAAAGGAGACAAAGCTTTGTTTTTCATTTCAATTGGAAGTATTTGCAAATTCTGATTAGAATCTCATTAGAGAACTACATTAGAATTCGATTCGAGAATTATAATTTTCTCGATTTGAGAATTAGGTACCCTTTTTTTGAGAACGCTATGATTCTCGATAGATTTTCGAGTCGTCCTCTGACGTTAGAGGTTTGAGAATGAGGCTAGTTCTCGAGTCATTCTCAAATCGATAACTAACCTCAGTGTTTGTTAAGGTGTGCATTTTAACTGTGATATTTTTTATACGTGAGTACACATATAATTAAGAGTCAGTTTAAAATTTAATAAGAAGGGTTCTGTCGGTGAAATTTAAAAATATATACTAGCTTAGGGTAGGAAAAATGTGGATTCTTATTTGCAACTACTTACAAGGTTTTGTGTACGTTTAGTGTGCAGATGTAGCGTTGTGAATAATACAATATAATAAAATGGCGCTATTATAACTCTGACGAGTTTTATGGCCGAGCTTCTCTCCCAATTCGAGGTGTGCTCCTTTTGTTTTTCCTACTAATTGGGTGGACCTACCGTTTTATGCCGACTCCGAACGGCAAATGCATTTTTTGTGAGAAGCTGCTTTTCAAAAAACCCAATAATTGAATTTTTACTAGTTATAAACATTTTTTTTTGTGTTTGTCCGGACTGGGGTTTGAACCCGAGACCTCTGGTATAGCAGCCTAGCACTCTACCCACTGCACCACAGCGTTGTGAATACACGTTCATTTATTTGTATATAAAAAATAAGAAACAGTGAAATTAAAACTTCGCCAAAGTTTTCAATTAAGCCGCATTAAAATAGTTCCTTATTTTTAGTAAACACTTTTTTTCCTACATATATTCCATTAGGATTCTTCTGCTCCGATCTGCCCCCGGGAGAAATAATGTCGATAACTGGGAGAGAGTTATATGAGGTGTAGGTTAGAGAACGCAACCAAAACAACAAAGATAAAGCTGTTTTGGACTATATCTGCAACAAACAAGGTTTTGAGAATACTTAGAAAGTGAAAATTACTTCGTTGCAGCCTTCAATAGTAAATGTAGAAGAAATTGGTCACATTAGTCATGATATGCACATGACAATGATTTATGGCAAGACTTTAGTGTTGTTTGTGGCCGGGGGATTAACGAATCTCTGTACAAGCCCAACAAACACTGAGGTTAGTTATCTATTTGAGAATGACTCGAGAACTAGCCTCATTCTCAAACCTCTAACGTTAGAGGACGACTCGAAAATCTATCGAGAATCATAGCGTTCTCAAACAAAAGGGTACCTAATTCTCAAATCGAGAAAATTATAATTCTCGAATCGAATTCTAATGTAGTTCTCTAATGAGATTCTAATCAGAATTTGCAAATACTTCCAATTGAAATGAAAAACAAAGCTTTGTCTCCTTTTACATGATTTTTTCATGGTTTAGATTTTATTAACGCAATATGTGCCTAAATTGCATATGATTATATATATTGACATGTATATGTTTACCACATTTATAAGAACTGAAATTTAAACAAAATTCAGTCTTATTATTTAAATTAAAGGTACTTCTTGTACTTTTTAATGGAAAACATTGCACGACGGTAATATTAACTTTACCATTTTTTAGTATCTAATTTCAATATATGTATGTATATTCAATATAATAATATAATAATACAATGGCGCTATTATAACTCTGACGAGTTTTATGGCCGAGCTTCTCTCCCAATTCGAGGTGTGCTCCTTTTTGTTTTTCCTACTAATTGGGTGGACCTACAGTTTTATGCCGGCTCCGAACGGCGAATGCATTTTTTGTGAGAAGCTTTTTCATGGCAGAAATACTCTCGGAGGGTATGCCGCCCACTGCCGAGAGGTGACCGCTGCTCTTAAAAAACCCAATAATTGGATTTTTACTAATTAGAAAAATTTGTTTAGCTCGGACCGTGTTTTGAACCCGAGACCTCTGGCATAGCAGGCGAGCACTCTACCCACTGCACCACAGCGGCCACATTATGTATATATACAATTATTCAAAAACGCCCTATTTCAGAGAAATATATATGGAATTTTCTCTGAAATAGGGCGTTTTTGAAGCAAAATCTAAAATAGGACGTTATTGAAAACAAATTTTCAAATAGGGCGTTCTTGAAGCAAAATCTGAAATAGGACGTTATTGAAACATTTTTTCAAATAGGGCGTTCTTGAAACAATTTTTGAAATAGGGCGATCTTATTCTCAGCCGTCGATATGCACGAAAACTATTGAATTTGTGTCCAGGGGTCCTATATTTACCAATACATTAAATTTGAAGGAATAATATTATTGAATATATATTCATGCCTATTACGGTATCCGGCGGATGCCTTTCGCAGGGAATGCGAATCGTTTTGATAAAATTTGGTATTCTCATAACCGATCGGCAATGCAGTCCGGGAATAAAAAAAACATGTTGATAAAGCAGTTCGGCGATTCACCGCATTCCTATAACCGTAATCGAAACGCAGTAGCTGTAATTTGTTTTGATTTCGATTCGTCATAAAATTGGTGCGGATTCCAAAGAAATTTAAAAAATTGCATTTTCATTGCGTAGTAAATTTCATTAAATTACAATGAAATTCATTTATTTTAAGTAAAAATATATGAGTTAATTTTATTTTTAAACACAATTCGTACCAAAAACCGTGGGCAGTTTTCTTTTTTGGTTGAGCGAAAGAAGCTTAACGAAAACATCGGAAAAAACATGAGCAAGCAGTCTCCAGAAGTTGTATCTGAGTTTTGGTCAACATTAAGCACGGATTTGAATGCTTTGGCACCACCATCAAAATCACTTCGTCTGAATCCAAATCCTGTATTAAGAATAAGCTAACAAATAACCGCTTCCAAATGCAAGTTAGTGGTGGAGGGCAAAGCGTGGAAGTTCACTGGAAAAGACATTTTGGTAGGCTCTGTACCGCGATGATCAAAACATAAGCGTTAATTGCGAACCATCCGTTAATAATTCGAGACCAAATGCATAAACACCAAATTTAGCGAGTACTTCGCAATAAATGAGAGCTGCTTCAAGTCCGCAAATACAACAAAGAGTTCTTAAAAGAAGTAACCAAATTAAATTATTGAAAACGCAAATAGATTTGCAAAAAAAGTTAAATTTTTCTTCAATTTATTCAATTTTATTTTTTCCAAATACAAATAAATCACAACTGACAATGTAGTATAATGTTAAAAAGCTTTTGACACGATACGCAGGGTGAATCGATAAAGCAGTAATCCGACGGTTATGGTAAAGCGTGAAATTTGACCAGCGAGGGGAGTGCGAATCGGATGGCATTCGCGGGAGTGGCATCCGACGGATACCGTAATAGGCATGATTTACTTTTCAGCGTTTAATTTTGCATGTCTAAATTGAGTAAAAGTGCCACTTTGCGGTGACGGCCTAGCGTTCATAACACACAATACCGTGCAATATCGTCTTATCGACCCAGACATCGACCAAAGGGATACTTCCTTAGAATGTCAGGGAATAGCTATCCAATCTGGCGATGTCGTGCTTGAGATCTTCAATGTTTATATACCCCCATGCATGCTACTGAACGGGGATAACCGCATGGTACTTGGTGACTTTAATGCACACCACGATCTCTGGCACTCGTATCTGCCAATAGATGGGAGGGGGCAATATCTCGCAGAACAGATAGACGATTCGACATTCTGCGCGGTGAACGATGAGGCCCCAACCAGGATTATGGGAAACTGCACCAGCTCGCCTGACATCACAATAGCTAGCGCAGGTCTGATAAACAGCGTCAATTGGCGACCGACACTGACCCTAGCATCAGACCACCTTCCCATAATTAACAGACAAACAGACATACATTAACTTCAACAAAGCGGACTGGGACAGTTACACAAGACACACAGAGAGCATATTCGGTGCGCTGCCCGCACCTACGGATGTGCTCAGCGGTGAGAAAATATTCCGCAAGGTCATTGCCAAGGCTTCTGCACGCTTCATTCCGGCTGGACGGATCCCCGGGATCCGACCACATTTTCCGGATGAAGCCTCTGGTTTAGCCCGGGAGCGAGACCACACCCGCCAAATCGACCCTGGAGACCCCCGCATTAACCTCTTAAGACCTGAGCACAAAATAAATGTAATTTTTAAGTTTTTTAAGGCTTTTTGCAACTATAGGGGCTTATACAGCTGTGTTCAAAATAATAATAGTGCTATGAAATCAATGTGCAACTTTCTCATAAAAAGTTTATTTTAACTTCTTTTTGATTAAAATTGGGTACAAAAGTAGCATAGACATTCATTTCACGTGTCACTAGAGTTCTACGGTGTTAAGTTGCAAGATAACCGATTTAGAAAGACAAAGGTAAAACAACTCAAAAATTCTTTGTTCAAAAAAATTGTAGTATTTTTATTCTAATTTAGATAAATATTTAAAAAAAGATAAAATCAAAAAATTTAGAATATACAAAATAAAGCAGTGTTTAACATTAGTTCGTGGAACCATCATTGTTTAAAAACACCTTACAGCGACGCAGCATAAAATCGACTAATCCTTCACAGCGTTTCTTGGGTATTTTTTCTCAACAATTCTTTCCTACTTCCCAAAGTTCACGACTATTGGCTGGTTTGCTATTTCTTTATGTCGCCCCACAAGTTTTCTATATCATTGAGTTCGGTTGATTGTGCAGGACAGGACATTACCTCAATTCCTTTGAACTCCTTGCCTAGCCGACTCGTATGTTTTGGGTCATTATCCTGATGGAAGGTTCATTCCAGAGAAATTTTGTATTCCGCATAAGGCAGCATATTATTCTGCAAAATACCCACATAGGCACGTTGATCCATGGTGGTGTCAATACGACCCATGGGCCCAAGACCATAAAAAGTAAAACACACTCAAACTAATATTTTCGACCCACAACGTTTAGCTGATTTCTTGCTTTCGTCCGTCCTTTTTCGGGGCACAGGTTCTCAACAGTATGTCCGTCGTCCACCGAATACTGAATACAAGCCTAGATACGCAACCAAAAAGGTTAAACATGGTGGGTTGAAAATATCACTTTGAGCATGTTTTATTTTTTATGCTCTTGGCCCCATAGATCGTATTTACACCACCCTGGATCAACGTGCCTATGTGGGTATTTTGCAGAACACTATGCTACCTTATTCGGAATACAAAATTTCTCTGTAATGAACCTTCTATCAGGATAATGACCCAAAACATAAGAGTCGGCTAGGCACGGAGTTCTTTCGTGCCAAAGGAATTGAGGCAATGTCCTGTTCTGCACAATCAACCGAACTCAATGCTATAGAAAACTTGTAGGGCGACATAAAGAAATGGGAAACCAGCCAATAATCGTGAACTTTGGGAAGTAGGAAAGAATTGTTGAGAAAAAATACCGAAGAAACGCTGTGAAGGATTAGTCGATTTTATGCCGCGTCGCTGTAAGGTGTTTTTAGACAATGATGGTTCCACGAACTAATGTTAAACACTACTTTATTTTGTATATTCTAAATTTTTTGATTTTATCTTTTTTTAAATATTTATCTAAATTAGAATAAAAATACTACTATTTTTTTGAACAAGGAATTTTTGAGTTGGTTTACCTTTGTCTTTCTAAATCAGTTGTCTTGCAACTTAACACCGTAAAACTCTTGTGACACGTGAAATGAATGTCTATGCTACTTTTGTACCCAATTTTAACCAAAAACAAGTAAGGAAGCCTAAGTTCGAGTGCAATCGAACATTAGATACTCAGCTGTATGCTTTCATTGTTTGTTTGCGTTTGTTCGATATAGGGTGTATTTTATATGAAACGAGTGCTGCATAAACAGGGCGCAGCCACGCCCATTTTCAAAATTTATATCAATCATCCAAATAAGCATACAAATATTATTGTTAGTGCAAAATTTCATCCCTCTATGACTTTTAGTTACAAAGACTTCACGTTACAAATTCCAAAAGGGTGTTCCAGAAATATCTTTGTTAAAAAGTAGGCGTGGTCATAAACCGATTTCAATACATTTTTGCGTGTCTATTAACACATGTTATAAAAGTGTATAAACCAAGTTTCGTCATAATATCTCAATTATTTGTCGAGTTAAAGGCTAAGAAATCTCATATATCCCTTTGTCTAAAAAGAGGCGGTGCCACGCCCATTTTCCAAACTTTTTTATTTTTTGTTTCCGGTCTATTGTAAAACTCATGTCACAAAATTTCAATGAATTATCTTTATATTTCACATAGATATCGCTTAAAATGGTTTTATTAGGTCACTTTATAATACACATATATAAAAGTGGGCGCGGTCGTCAACCGATTTTGGTAATTTTTCGTCCACACATTTGGCTAAGTAAATATATCACGCGTACCAGATTTCATCGATATATCTTTAACGGTTTCTGAGTTATGGCTTATTAAACTTTCAATATTCGCTCCTTAATAAGTGGGCGTGGCACCGCCCATTTTCCAAAATTTTTGTAGTTTTTGTTTTATGTCCATAGTTGGACTCCTGCCACAAAATCTCAGTGATTGATCTTTATATTTGACAGAGATATCGCTTAAAATGTTTTTATTAGGCCCCCTTATATTTCCTATATATAAAAGTGGGCGTGGCCGTCAACCGATTTTGATAATTTTTCGCCAAAACATTTGACTAAGTAATTATATTACGCGTACCGAATTTCATCGATATATCTTCAACGGTTTCTGAGTTATGACTCATAAAACTTTCAATGTCTGCCCCTTAATAAGTGGGCGTGGCACCGCCCATATTCCAAAATTTTTGTGTTTTTTGTTTTATGTCCATAGTTGGACTCATGCGACAAAATTTCAATGATAGATCTTTATATTTGACAGAGATATCGCTTAAAATGGTTTTATTAGGTCACTTTATAATACACATATATAAAAGTGGGCGTGGCCGTAAACCGATTTTGATAATTTTTCGTCAAAACATTTGTCTATGTAAGCAAATTACGCGTACCAAATTTCATCGATATATCTTCAACGGTTTCTGAGTTATGACATATAAAACTTTCAATGTTTGACCCTTAATAAGTGGGCGTGGCACCGCCCATTTTCCAAAACTTCATCAAATTTCTTCATAAGGGCCCGAGCTCAATACGTGGGTAAAATTTTAAAACTCTAGCTATATTAGTGGCTGAGATACCAAATTTCCGATTTTTTCTATATAGGAAAAGTGGGCGTGGTCATGGTCCGATTTCGCCCATTTTCAATACCAACCGTCCCAGTCTCGATACCAACTTGCGTTCCAAATTTCATCAAAATATCTCAATTTTTGCGCGAGTTAGAGTGTTTACAGACGGACGGACGGACGGACGGACGGACGGACGGACAGACGGACGGACGGACGGACGGACGGACGGACGGACGGACGGACGGACGGACATGGCTCAATCGATTTCTCTTTTCACCCTGATCATTTTGATATATATAAGTCTATATCTATCTCGATTATTTCATTCTGTTACAATCCACCGTTATGTGATTAAAACTATAATACTCTGTGTACTAGTACAGCTGAGTATAAAAAGTTAAAATAAACTTTTTATTAGAAGGTTGCCCATTGATTTCATAGCACTATTATTATTTTGAACACAACTGTATATAACACATTATTTATTATTATTATTTTTTTTTTTTTTTGAAGTGACAAAAAAGGAAGTGCACATATGTGCCCCTCAGGTCTTAATCGATATATTTTGGGAAGATATCCTGAAAAGTATGGTTGTTTAGAAACAAATATTTTTTAGTAAAATTTAATTCCAAACACTTTATACGGCAGCGTGAGGAGTACGTTGGATGGCGACATTTTGAGGCGGACTTGCTATCTTCGAAGTCAGCCAGATGACCTACATTGTTCAGTCTAGTTTCCGGTTGTGGTTGTGGCTCTATCTGGTGGGTTCCTTTGCAGGTGACCCACTGCAACATTGTGGTATGTGATCTTCATGGTCCAGGGTAGATTCTGCCGAGGAGCTGGTGCTGGAACAAGACCTGTGTACAAAACGCAGCTATTGACAATTGTTGCTATCAAGCTTTTCGACGATAACTGCTCCCACTCCCATACTTTTCATTACCTCTGGAGGTAGAGTAGCCTGTCAACATATATCTCAAAATCTAATACCAGCCCATCTCGAGCAGCCAGCACGAAGTTCTTTAGGGCAAGCGGATTTCGCTTAGCCGGTTAATATTGGCGGTAATCACATCGTCCTGTAAATGGAATCATGTGTTTATCTACGGATATATGCTCAGATCCTCGACAACTATGACATATCTTCAAAATGGTATCTTATTTTTCACAGTCTCTATATTTCGGCTGATTTATATCTACAAAGTAAAGATGGTATCAGAGTCTGTCGCGGTTCATTTCACCCCCAAAAATAGAGTTACAAAAATTTATATTCCAGGAGAGCCTCCCTTGACGATATTTAAGGTTGCCCTTCAGCAAGTGCACGCCGGCAAAATTGGTCATCTCAATAGCATTTGTAATTAATGATTTTAACCCTCTTTGTGCGGAATATAGATTACTCTGATCCGCTACTGAGTCCCGGAAGTCTAAGACCAAATATTTCAACAAACTATATTTATATTTGAACTACCCTCCGAAGTCAAAACATCCTCTGCGATATCTGGCCCACAGGAAGCCATTTTTGTAGCACTCTATAATGATCTTGATGTACTTTGCAGTTTCATTTCTGCATTTACCGTTCTGACTTATTTTCTAGCCCGAATCTTCTTCATCTTCTTCTTCTTCCGTTTGGTGAACTCCTTAGAAGCTCATATAAAATCCGGAGCCAAATACTCCTCATCAACACTATCCCCAGAGTGGTAAGATTAGCTGTAATTCAAAAAATCTTAAATTTCCTACTCTTCCAGTTCCATCTGGAAAACGATCATACATTACACAAAACTACTATTGGATCCTGAGGTGCACATATGTGTACCAAGAAAACAACATAGAATTACACGCTAAAAATTAAAACAAATTTTAAAAGTTACCTTCTTATACGTTAATTCAATTCTTGAGCTTTGTAAATCAATTTAAATATTGGAAAAGGTTAAACAATTGCACTTTTTATTCACTTTCAAAGTTTTCAAGTACACTTCGTTAGTAAAAATTTCAAACTGCCAAATTCAGTTGAAAACAAGTAAGGAAGCCTAAGTTCGAGTGGAATCGAACATTAGATACTCAGCTGTATGCGTTCATTGTTTGTTTCCGTTTGTTCGATATAGGGTGTATTTTACATAAAGCGAGTGCTACATAAAGTGGGCGTAGCCATGCCCATTTTCAACATTTTTATCAGTCATCCAACTAAGTATATGAATACCCTGCAGGAAGTGCATCTAACTTAAAACTGACTTTAAACTGTTTACAAAGACACTAGTGGTCACTTTTAATTGTATATTTTCTTTTAAAAAAGCTAACTACTTTTGTATGGGAATGGCGATAAAAAAGTCAGCCCTGTGTACTTCTGCATTACTTGGAGGGTAACTATAAACTAACTTTTTTGGGTGAAAAATAATTGATCCCCAAATATAACCTCATTCATATTTAGAAAATTATACAAAAAATACAAGGGAATGGTTGCAGATGTAGCTGTTACACACATACATATGTACATGTTTCCATTCATGGAATTCGCAAAAATTTCGATATTATTCCATTGCTTCGCTTCCCAAATCCAAAAAGGAGATTTTTCACAGCTAAATTCTATCAGTTTAAATACATATGTACATATGTATTTTTGAATAAAAATATTTTCATCAGGCATTTGAAAGCTTTTGTCAATGCATACTTTCTCCTTTTTTTGGATTTTTCTGCATGACAAAGCAACTAATTAAAAATGGGTTTCTTGCTGTTTGATACAAATTGATTATTTTTTTCAATTGTCTCAAAATAGCCAGTTAAAAGTCAACTACTTTTAGCAATTGATTTTTTTCTTCCTGCAGGGTATTATTCTTTGTGTAAAACTTCATTCCTTTATGACTTCTAGTTACAAAGATGTCACTTTACAAATTCCCAAAGGGTGTTCCAGAAATATCTTTGTTAAAAAGTAGGCGTGGTCATAAACCGATTTCAATAAATTTCTGCGTGTCTATTAACATAGGTTATATAAGTGTATAAACCAAGTTTCGTCATAATATCTCAGTTATTTGTCGAGTTATGGGCTAAGAAATCTCGTATATCCCTTTGTCCAAAAAGAGGCGGTGCCACGCCCATTTTCCAAAATTTTTCTATTCTATGTTTCCGGTCTATTGTGGAACTCATGCCACAAAATTTCAATGAATTACCTTCATATTTGACAAAGATATCGCTTAAAATGTTTTTATTAGGTCACTTTATAATACCCATATATAAAAGTGGGCGTGGTCGTCAACCGATTTCGCTAAAATTTTGAGCATGTATTACCACAAGTGACAAAAGTGTACGCACCAAGTTTCGTCATCATATATCAATTATTTGTCGAGTTATGGGCTCAGAAATCTAGTATATTCCTGCTTCTAAAAAGAGGCGGTGCCACGCCCATTTTCCAAAATTTTTGTGGTTTTCGTTTTATGTCCATAGTTGCACTCCTGCCATAAAATTTCAATGATATATCTGTATATTTGACAGAGATATAGCTTAAAATTTTTTTATTAGGTCACTTTATAAGACCCATATATAAAAGTGGGCGTGGCCGTCAATCGATTTTAACTATTTTCCGTCCAAATGTTTGGCTAATTAATTAAATCACGCATACCAAATTTCATCGATATATCTTCAACGGTTTCTGAGTTATGACATATAAAACTTTCCATGTTTGACCCTTAATAAGTGGGCGTGGCACCGCCCATTTTACGAAATTTCATCAAATTTCTTCATAGGGGCCTGAGCTCAACACGTGGGTAAAATTTCATCGCTCCAGCTATATTAGTGACTGAGATACCAAATTTCCGATTTTTTCTATATAGGAAAAGTGGGCGTGGTCATGGTCCGATTTCGCCTATTTTAATACCAACCGTCCCAGTCTCGATACCAACTTGCATTTCAAATTTCATCAAAATATCTCAATTTTTGCGCGAGTTAGAGTGTTTACAGACGGACGGACAGACGGACGGACGGACGGACGGACAGACGGACATGGCTCAATCGATTTCTCTTTTCACCCTGACCATTTTGATATATATAAGTCTATATCTATCTCGATTATTTCATTCTGTTACAATCCACCGTTATGTGATTAAAACTATAATACTCTGTGTACTAGTACAGCTGAGTATAAAAAATAACTGCCAAATATATCCGATGAAGCCATTATGCGATTGAAGCCACTTAGTGGCGTGTAAAAAAAGTATTTTTAGTGCTTCCGTTTGCATTAAGATATCACAACCCAACTAGCACAAATAGTCGTTGAAACGTAGCTACGACCAATGTTTTTACTTTAAAGTGTTGTGGCACTAGCCATAGGCACGTAATAGGAACGTTCTTATTACGTGTTTACGCCCAAAATGGGGAATGATTTTCGGTAACCACAACGTTCCAGAGTCGTTGCCGCAACGTGTTCGGCAACGTTCCATTGTCGTTTTAGATACGTAGTGGCGACGTGACAGCATGGTTAGTACCACTTTCAGGGAACTTAGCATATATTCTTCCCTTTTTAACTTATGGTTTGCTGCATCTTTCAACTTATTTGCTTATTTTATATTTGTTTCATTTTATATTCAGATACATGTATTTGAAACTTGTCCATTATTTAATTTGTAAACTAAAATGGCAACATAATAAATTCGTATTAATAATAATGATAATGAAAGGAATGGTTTTGCGACAATTTGAATGAAAAAACTAAGGCGAATGAAAATCTATTGTGAAATATGGTGAGATAGGTTTAAAATTTTCACGCGCCATTCGAATTTTAATTTTTATGAAAATTTTTATTTTATTGACGTCCACCAGAATGCAAAAAAATCGCATACCTAGATGCCAAAACACTGTTTAGTGGTTCTTTGGTACTTAAAAATAAATTTTATTTATTAACCTAGTAATTTCGGTTCATAAATTATAATAATATGGCATTTTTCAATTTATTAATTCAGTGACTGTGTCATATTTACAAACAAATATGGCGGATTTTATAACAAATAACTTTGTAGTCGTATTAACCAAAAATCACGACCTCAAAGTTACTAAAACTTGACGATAGTGACGACTACTGGAAATATGTAACTTCAAAGTTATATTTCCCATAAAGTAACAAATGCCACTATAACGTGACTTCAAAGTAGCGGAAAAGTTATGACTACCTAATTGGAACTTGCTTATATCAACCCTGTGCTTATATTTTTTAAACACGGTTGTCACGCACCTCGCAAAAAATCCAGAATAAAATACCAACAGGTTCAAAATGCAGTCATTGATTTAAAAACCAATATGCGTAGCATTGTAAATTTATTGGTATACTTTTGATTGTAAATATTTATGTACAATCAACAATAATTATCTCTCGTATAGGTGGGCAAACTTTTTCACTCATTTTTTTTTTTTTTTTTTATTAATTTTAAGGTTAAAGCCTGAATCGCAATGTGGCGTTCGGTCGGTCGCGCTTCTGACAAGTGAGTAGAAATGTATGGAAATATATGAAGCAAATCGCATTGTGACCTGAAGCGTTTGATCGTAAAATTTTTGTAATATCGTATGTTCATTGCAACCCTGTATAACGCATGAGTTGAACATTTCTCTACTAAGTCGGGCGTTTGACATTAAGTAATTAAAATTGTTTTTTTTTTTTATGAAAAAGTTTGAAATTTATGAAAAAATTAAAAAAAATATATTAGTGGCAGTGAACATGTTTACAATCCAACATCTAATACATCAACGCGCGACCGACCTAACGCCAAATTGCGATTCCGGCATAAATCTGAAAATTTTAAAATACGATTTTTTTTTCCAAAATGCTTGCACGTATTTTGGTACTTAAACAAATTTAAAAAAATCCCACAAAAGTTGGTAAAGTTTGTATATCTCCCTCAAATCTCAATTTGATACGATGACAAAACTACCATATAAAAATGTATAGAAAACTCGGGATCAAATTGTACCGTAGAAGTATTATTTTAATAAAAAAAAAATGTAAAAATGGATGTCAAAAATAAATTTCTTGACAACAAAATGAGAGCATACCGTTATTCTCTTGAAAAAGCGGTTTTTAAGCTTTAATTTTTACTGTAAATAATCTTTGAAATTTTCCTTATAGTGCTATCGGCTAGTAAAATGTTTTTCACCCCATATCTGGCAAACATTTACTCGTCGTGTTCTTTTCTACCGATTCACACACGGCCTTAGTAAGAATTTTAATAGCGCATTTGAAAGTTACGAAATTACCAACGGCGAAAAAATGACCTACTTTGGATGTTAATTGCAGTGTGGCAATCGCGATTAAACAGACGCCATTACGAGACCAATTTCGTTTGTAATACTCGCCACTAGATAGAATTTTTTACTTCGTTGTGAGCTTAAGAAGTAACATGCACTTTGTAGTAGCCGTTGGTAATTACGTGGTGATCTATAGGTAATGGATACCTTATTATCACCACCGAATATTACCTACAAGTTTCGTGACATTAAGCGGGCAATTAACGTCCCAAAAACGTAACCGAAACTATTACTGTTGCTATAAAGTAGCTGGCACTTTAAAGTTGCATTTAAGTAACATGAATTTGTCGCCGCTACCATTATTTGCCACGTATAAGTTTTAAAAACTTCGAGGTACTTTTACTAGTAACCACGACGTTTCTACTACCGGTAATGTCACTAAAAATCCACTTAACTTTAAAGTAACAATTATAGGTAGAAATTACCACGGAGCGACTGGGAATTTGTCAAAAAAAAATTAATTTCTCACCGAAGTCGTACATTTAGTGAATGCTCCGTAATTGCTACACACCTAAGGTTCCCGTATCCGTCATTGCTACTTAGGTGCTAGTTGGGAACTAGTTTAAATTCAAATATAATTGAGGTGCACATATGTGTACCCGGGGTCTTAAGAGGTTAAGGACCTCAACCGGGAAATTCGGTCACTGGTGGATAAGCACAAACGGTAGAAGTGGACAGAGCATCTAAGAACCTGCAACCACTCTAGTGGAGTGAGCAAGCTGTGGAGCACCGTGGAGCCTTATCCAACCCGACAAAACATAAGGACAAAGTGTCCATAGCCTTTGAAGGCATTGTGGAGTTGGACCCGAAGAAATGTGCGAACTATTTTAGTCGGCAATTTCTACTGCATCCTCCGGGGTATAAGACCAAACGTCGCCAAACAACGACGCATCCCTTGCTCTCTCGCCTACGGAGATTCAGGAAGTCATAAAGAAGGCTAAGGCATCAAAATCAGTCGGACCAGACAGCATATCCATGTTGATGCTAAAACACCTATAGTCCGGGAGCTAGCTGGCATTTTGAGTGACACATTTTAAGAGAGCTAAGATTTTCAGGTAATGTTGCCCTCGTGTTGCTAATAAACGAGGTGAACGTCAGCTGCCATGGTAGCGGTGGGCGTGGCTGCGGCAGCCACCCAAAACCGCAAAATTTCGGAAAAAAAAAACTCATATTAAGAGCACTGAGACTTTGTGTGTACTTTGTTTTTGATGCAAGGAAACAGAAAAAACTAATCAGCTGACTTTGGGGTGGGGGGAAGTACGTCAGCTGCGCCCCCCAACATGTCAAAAATAGGCGAATTCTGAAGTCATATTAAGAGAGCTGAAATTTGAGGAGGTGATAGTAGACGGTACCAGTTTAACAAAAAAAAACCGTCAGCTGCAGTTTCCGTGGTGGAAAAGTGCTCAGCTGGCGACCTAAAGATACGGCGCATCGTTATGGGCGCGGGCGCGATGCATGCTTTCACTGCATCAGCTGAGCACTTTTCCGCTGCGAAAACTTCAGCTGACAATTTTTTTTCATTTAAATCTTACTGATAACTGTTAATTTACGAAGTTTTAGCTTTCTTAATATCGAATAACTATGTATTTTTTATGAATCAAATAGTGCGTACCTATATGCGCGCGCGCTACGCCTATATCACGGAATCGGCTACTTCGCTCTCGTGCTTAATTGTGTTATAGACCACTAATTTATTATTTAATTCAATATTTAAGCATTTATGTAAAAAAATACAATAATCTTAATCCAAATATTCCTTATAATCGCCCTCAAATCCTGGCTCGCTTTCGTGGTCGCTGGAGTCCATGTCGATCGTCCTCATCTGTAGGAAAACATAATAAATAATATATTATAATATATAATTATGCATAAAAATAGCATAACATAATAATAAAACGATGCAACTATTGTGACCTGGTGTAATTTCTTTTTCTTCCTTGATTGTAACATCGCGGGCGGAAGGGGGTAGCTGTACGCCACCGAACCATTTAAATACATAATCAGCAAGAATAAAATAATACTTTTCTAAAACGAAATTTTACGCTGAATATTATCTCCATTTTTTGTGGCAGACCCAGACTCTGAGATATCAGTTAAAATGTAGAAAAAACCACATAAGTATGCTATACTTTGCTCACATAAGCCTCATCAAAAAAATGTATTAGACATCCTAGCGATTTGACATATAAGGACAGCTGGTAAAAGCAGTTCCAACAAATATTTTTTGCCTTCATACTCAAAATTGGTCAAGTAGTTTGGTTACAATGGCAAAAAATCGAATTTTTGTATAGAAATTTCAGATTCGACTGTCCTATAATCATAAAAGCCGTATAGGGGAGAAAAATTCAGCCCCGTATCCTATAGATAATTTAATTTTGAAGGCTTTAAGACTACCTTTGCAATAATCGGATGTGCCATTATTTATATTTAGCTATTTTTATAGAAAGTGTTTAACCAGAAATTTTCCGGCAGAGTAAAATTTCAACAACAAAAATTCGGTTCCTCTGTACAACTTTATTTAGGAATAACATTTAACATTATTTCTTTCTCATTTATTACATGTTTTGAAGTGCACTTGTCTTTCAAAATCAGAAATCCACAAACAGAAAAAAAGTTCTCACTGTGTACATATTTCACGATGGATTGGGTCCTTTGGTTACTGCTTGGAGCAGTTTTATACAAACTCTTTGTGGACATCTAGGTAAAAAAAAGTACCTTATTGCAAAATTATGGAGCAAACAAATTTAATATGCCGCCTAAAATTCATTGCTTGCATTCATATCTTGATAATTTCCCTACAAATTTAGGTGAGAAATTTCATCAGGACTTAATAGCAGGGTTTGAATTTGCTTGCTGCAAAACAGCAATAGCCGATGTTTTTTGCTTATTGCTGAATTCAGCCGAGCCAAAAACGAAAACACGAATCATTCGCTTCAGTTTTCAGCTGAGTCGTGTTTGCTTGTATAGTTAAGCCAAGCAACTCAATTTGAGAGGGTTGCTTTTACTTCCAGCAATTAGTTGAGTAGTAAATTTTTGCTTCTTCTTCTTCTTCTTGATTGGCGCTTAACCGTCTAGACGATTCTGGCCGAGTCCAACAGAGCGCGCCAATTGCTTCTGTTTCGTGCAGCATGGCGCCACTTGGGAACACCTAGGGAGGCAGCATCGCTGTCCACCTGATTTTCCCAACGCAGTGGAGGTCTCCCTTTTCTTTTGCGTTCAGCGGGTTTCGATAGAAATGCTTTCTTAGCCGGAGCGCCTTCGTCCATTCTCACGACATGACCTGCCCAACGCAGCCGCTGGATCTTTATTCGCTGAACAATGTCGATGTCTGTGTAAAGCTCGTACAGCTCATCGTTAAATCTCCGTCGATACTCGCCCACGCCAACGCGCAAAGGTCCATAAATCTTACGAAGAACTTTTCTCTCGAATACTCCAAGTGCCATCTCATCTGATTTTGAAATTGTCCATGCTTCTGCGCCGTACATGAGGACTGGAACGATGAGCGTCCTGTAGAGTGTGATTTTTGTTTGTCGAGAGAGGACTTTACTTTTCAGTTGCTTACTTAGTCCGAAGTAGCATTTATTGGCAAGCGTGATTCTTCGTTGGATCTCCGTGCTGACATCATTCTTGGTGTTAATGCTGGTTCCCAGATAGACGAAGTCCTTAACAGTTTCGAATTTGTAGCTATCAACATTGACGTGGCTGCCAAGGCGTGCTGTTTCTTTGTGTGATGACAGGAGGTACTTCGTCTTGTCCTCGTTGACCGCCAAACCCATTTTCTTAGCCTCTTTATCCAGCTTGGAGAAGGCAGAACATACGGCGCGCGTGTTAGTGCCAATGATGTCGATGTCATCGGCGTACGCCAGCAGTTGCACACTCTTGTGATATAAGATGCTTCCTGTATGGTTAAGTTCTGCAGCTCGTATTATTTTTGCTTACAGTTGCTTATTTTGCTGAAACTAGTTTTTAAGCAAAATTCAACATCAAAAGATGTTTACAAATGGACATACATACATATTATGTGTATATACATACTTACACATAAGTAAATATGTATAAAAAATCGAAATATGCGTAAACAAATCGTTTCAGCAAAATAAGCAAAAGCAGAAAAAATGCAAAGACACAACTAATTGCTGGAAGTAAAATGAAATCCCCCAAATCGCGTTTCTTTGCTTAACTATACAAGCAAACTCGGCTCAGCTGAATACTTGGCTGGCCGAGTTTGCTAATTTACTTTTCGTTAGCAAAAGCAAAGCAAAAGCAAATGCAGCAAAAGTAGCTAAGCAATTTCAAACCCTGCTTAATAGTTTTTGAAAGGCGATATCAAGGATCTTGGTAGGAGGATATGATGGGAAATTATTTTTGGGCAATCATACGTGTAACAAATCCAGAAAATCACTAAAGAGTATTCAAAAATAATTACTCACATCCCTCATAATTTATCCTCTCCTTAAAATCGCGAAATACAGATATTTTTTATTCATTTAATTTGTTTTCCTATTAATCGCTGTTTTCAGAGACACACTTCAAAATATGTAATAAATGAGAAAGAAATAATGTTAAATGTTATTCCTAAATAAAGTTGTACAGAGGAACCGAATTTTTGTTGTTGAAATTTTACTCTGCCGGAAAATTTCTGGTTAAACACTTTCTATAAAAATAGCTAAATATAAATAATGTGCCGATTATTGCAAAGGTAGTCTTAAAGCCTTCAAAATTAAATTATCTATAGGATACGGGGCTGAATTTTTCTCCCCTATACGGCTTTTATGATTATAGGACAGTCGAATCTGAAATTTCTATACAAAAATTCGATTTTTTGCCATTGTAACCAAACTACTTGACCAATTTTGAGTATGAAGGCAAAAAATATTTGTTGGAACTGCTTTTACCAGCTGTCCTTATATGTCAAATCGCTAGGATGTCTAATAAATTTTTTTGATGAGGCTTATGTGAGCAGAGTATAGCATACTTATGTGGTTTTTTCTACATTTTAACTGATATCTCAGAATCTGGGTCTGCCACAAAAAATGGAGATAATATTCAGCGTAAAATTTCGCTTTAGAAAAGTATTATTTTATTCTTGCTGATTATCACCCTTATTACGGTTGTCGTCGTCGACACACACTCGACGCTGTCGGCGACGACCTATCAAAATCGGTATTACGTATGGTAAAGTCGATAACTTGTGACAACTATCGAAACATATTTGGTATCAGCTAAGTCGACGTCGACGGTCACTCGTTGCTAGAGCTGCAAAACCATCGATAGTCGGACCACTCGATAGTTTCGATAGTCGAAAAAATAACTATCGATACTATCGATAGTTTTTTATGAATATTTCACTAAAATAAAAAGAGGGATGGTTTTGTTTACAGTTTTCTTTCCAAAAAGTCTTTAATTTTTTACGCAAAACAATAATTAAATAAAAGATCAAATAAGAATTAGATAATTCACTTACACTGAGAGAAAATCAACCAAAAGTTGGTTAATAATACTAATTTCACACTTGAAATGGAATCAATGTGAATTTTGTTTAATATTACCATTACCATTGTTGATATATTAGACAGTGTTTTTGGTTATATTAACCATGATATTTGTTGATATAACAAAATGTTCGTTCAAATCTTCAACCAATTTCTTGTTACTATTAAACAATTTGTTGGTTATATTTTTATGCCAGTAGCAGCATTGCTATGTATGATCTATAAGAGAGTGTTAATATGTTAAATGAATAACAAAGAAAATTCCAAATACTCACTCTCTCGCTCTCTGTAATTCGGGTCCAGCCATTCAACTTCGTCAAGCACAAACGGTGTGGAAGGCGATGGTAACAACAGAGCCGAAGCCATAAAGCTTCATAAATATATTTACTTTTTTTTTTTAGATATGAATTAACCAATATTTTCGTTAATATAACAAATATACACGTTGGGGAAACCAACTTTCTGTTTGATATTGATTGTTACCAAAATATTGGTTAATGGTACAATGAAAATGTACATATTACATGACATGAATAAATCAACCAATAAAACATTAACCAAGTTGGTTGAAAAAACCATTGTACTTTTTCCTCTGTGTATGTATATAGCATTTTCTGGTTAAATTAAACCTTAAAAAGAGGGATGGTTTTGTTTACATTTTCCTTTTCAAAGTCTTTAATTTTTTTTTAACGCATAACATTAATTAATTAACAAAAGAACAACAAATAGGAATTAAATACTTCACTTATATATATAGCAAATTTTGGTTAAATTATGACTTGAGTCATATAACCGAGTTTTTAGTCCATAAAATATCCTTTTTGTTTCACATGAAAGAAATCGCTAAAAATAATGTTTTTATCAGATATCTTTGATATTACGTTAACAATTAAACAGGCTAATTTTTAAAAAATAAATTTTTTCTGATTTTTACAAGTTTTTATAAAAAACTTAATTTGAAAATCAAAACTTTCAAAAATCGGAAAAAACTAAAAATTTTGACAATCACCAGCTGTCATTTAGCGAGGTGTGGTTTAATTACTACAAGTTGTATATCGTTAGAAGCGTGGATTTTAGTCGCCTCTTACGACAGACCTTCCTTACCACGGGTATATTCTAAGCCCCCTAACCCGCTGGGGTATTAATTTGACCAATTTGATATCGAAATCCAACTCCTCCCTAACATTCAGTATTCTTCTCTTGGGACAAAACTACAAGAATGAATAGGGATAACCATCGATAGTGGAAAAAAACTATCGATAGTGACACGAAAAAAAAACTATCGATACTATCGATAGTGCCATCGATAGTTTTGCAGCTCTACTCGTTGCCATTTTCGTCGAAGCGGTGTTTAATGGTGACAAGAAGAAAATTTAGTATGTATGCATTTTTGTTTTTAAAATTTTATTACGGGAGTGTTAAAATTAGTAGAACTAACATCCGCAGAATATTTCCTGCTAGTTTTATTGAAAAATTCCCACTAGTTTAAAAATAAATTCGGTGAGCGCACATACCGAAGGCGACCCAAAGGTTTTCAATGGGGTACGATACCAACTAATTTTTTACAACATTGACAACCAATCACCATTAAATTGAATGTCTTGGCACCTCCTTTAAGAAAGATTGAGGAGAAAACTAATTTATTAAATATTTATATACATACATACATACATATGTATATATGTATTTCAACTAAAATATTTTTTCTTTTATTTATTAATTACTCGAGCACTTCATTGCTATGTTCATCGCTAAAACTTGATGAATCATATGCAAAATACATTTATTATAAAGAAATAAATTATCTAAATAGCACAGATTAAAAATACGGAAAAAATTGCGCACAGATTCTAAATAAAATCAAACAGCTAGTGCAGAAATTATAGGGATGGTACTTTCGTCATTCGGTTTACCGATAAACAGTCGACGTCGTCTCAATACGCTTAGCTAATACCGATTTTGCGTCGATGTGACGACGACGTCGAGACGACGTGATGTCGACTGAAAAGTGACAACGACGTCGACGACGACAACCGTAATAAGGGTCGATGCCGGCGATGTTACAATCAAGGAAGAAAAAGAAATTACACCAGGTCACAATAGTTGCATCGTTTTATTATTACGTTATGCTATTTTTATGCATAATTATATATTATAATATATTATTTATTATGTTTTCCTACAGATGAGGACGATCGACATGGACTCCAGCGACCACGAATGCGAGCCAGGATTTGAGGGCGATTATAAGGAATATTTGGATTAAGATTATTGTATTTTTTTACATAAATGCTTAAATATTGAATTAAATAATAAATTAGTGGTCTACAACACAATTAAGCACGAGAGCGAAGTAGCCGATTCCGTGATATAGGCGTAGCGCGCGCGCATATAGGTACGCACTATTTGATTCATAAAAAATACATAGTTATTCGATATTAAGAAAGTTAAAACTTCGTAAATTAACAGTTATCAGTAATATTTAAATGAAAAAAATTGTCAGCTGAAGTTTTCGCAGCGGAAAAGTGCTCAGCTGATGCAGTGAAAGCATGCATCGCGCCCGCGCCCATAACGATGCGCCGTATCTTTAGGTCGCCAGCTGAGCACTTTTCCACCACGGAAACTGCAGCTGACGGTTTTTTTTTGTTAAACTGGTACCGTCTACTATCACCTCCTCAAATTTCAGCTCTCTTAATATGACTTCAGAATTCGCCTATTTTTGACATGTTGGGGGGCGCAGCTGACGTACTTCCCCCCACCCCAAAGTCAGCTGATTAGTTTTTTCTGTTTCCTTGCATCAAAAACAAAGTACACACAAAGTTTCAGTGCTCTTAATATGTTTTTTTTTTTTTTCGAAATTTTGCGGTTTTGGATGGCTGCCGCGGCCACACCCACCGCAAAGCGCCAGCTGACGTTCACTTCCTTTACCAGGAGTATTCAAAGAACTATTCTACAAAATCTTAGTGTTCTTAATATTGGTCGTCAAAAATGCCAGCTGGCTCCCGGACTACTAGGACAGAATGGAGTAAGGTTCCTAACTTCAGAACCTGCAACCTCTCCAGTGCAGTGAGTAAGCTCTGGAGCACCGTGAAAGCCTTATCCAACCCGACAAAACATAAGGACAAATTGGCCATAGCCTTTGGAGGCATGTTGAGTCGGACCCGAAGAAATGCGCGAACTATTTTAGTCGGCAATTTCTACTGCATCCTCCGGGGGATAAGGCAAACGTTGAAACTTCAGACGGATGCGTAAACTCCCAAACAACGACGCATCCCTTGCTCTCTCACATACGGAGATTCAGGAAGTCATAAAGAAGGCCAAGGCATCAAAATCAGTCGGACCAGACAGCATATCCATGTTGATGCTAAAACACCTAGGACAGAATGGAGTAAGGTTCCTAACGGAGGTCCTCAATCTGTCTCTGACCACCCTTGTCATTCCCAATATTTGGAAAATGGCAAGGATGGTCCCATTACTTAAACCGGGGAAGCCAGCTAATGCAGGAGAATCATATCGACCGATATCTCTCCTCTCCCCGGTAGTAAAGACACTTGAGGCCGCCTTACTACCATATATAAACGGACATATACAACTTGCCACACATCAACGTGAATTCCGGAAAACGCACAGCACAACAACAGCTCTAAACGCCATAAACACACAGATAGTGCGCGGTCTTAACCAACGACGCCCCTGCGAGAAAACGGTCCTCGTGGCACTTGGCTTGTCGAACACAGTCAATCCTGCCACCCTAATGGAGGATCTAGACGTCTTGAGCCTCCCGCCGAGGCTGAAAGGGTGGATCGCGAACTATCTGAGTGGTAGACAGGCATCGGTTGACTTCAGGAATGGTACCTCAAAACCAAAGAGAATAAAACAGGGACTTCCGCAGGGTGGTGTCCTGTCCCCGTTACTATTCAACTTATACATCTCCACACTCCCATCTCCACCTGAAGGAGTTCGTATCATATCGTACGCGGATGACTGCTCGATTATGGCGTCAGGCACCGACATAAATGACTAAGGCACTCTGCACACGAGGCGTATCGTCATAGACCCGTACGAGACATTTCATGTAGCGTCGATTTCTCTACGCCTCAAGATCTGCACACGAAGCGACATGAAACTTCGCTGCACAAAGCAAACAAACAAATTAATAATACGGTATTTGCTTTAAATTTCGAAGCTTTAAATAGAAAAGATAAAAAATTTTACGGAATCTTCCTTCCTTCTTTAATTATACACTCATTTTTTCCGATTTTTTACACAAATTTTACTGCTTTCATAAATTCCACCAAGTGGAAAAATGTAAACAAACATCTTCTTCTTCCTCTTTTCTAAGCGTAGTACGCCTAGCTACCAGCACTGCTTTACGCCAAGCGACATGTAGCCAGCATACTTTGACGAATGCATGAAGCTGACGACTCGTGTGCAGCCCTCAATTGAAATATACGTGCGCGACATCAAAGCGTACAGCTTTCGTCTGTAGTATCTAATACGCGTCTAAAACAGGACGCTCCGTGTGCAGAGTGCCTTATGCTCGGCACATCAAAAAACACCTCTTCAATCTCATCCCATCATAATTAAGGTCGGGATTCTGTAGTAGGCTCAATTCCTACAGGGCCAGAATCGATCCAAACATACCTAACGTATGTCCCGCATGTGGAGAGACGCCGCATGACACACAGCACCTCTTTGCATGCCGCCTAAAGCCAACCAACTTAACACCCTTGTCCCTCTGGACAAGCCCAAAAGAAGCTACAACCTTCTTGGACCTTCCGTTAAGTGAAATTTATGACAATTTGTGAGCAGAACTCGTCGGCTAAGCAGGGCTTAGTACCGCTACAACAACAACAACCTATTATATGTATACCTTAGCGACCTGCTCTATTTAAAATACTGGCGCTATTATAACTCTGACGAGATTTATGGCCGAGATTCTCTCCCAATTCGAGGTGTGCTCCTTAACTTTTTGTTTTTCATACAAATTGGGTGGACCTACAGTTTTGTGCCGGCTCCGAACGGCGAATGCACCAGTGACCAGATTCTTCTTCTATCAGATGAGGAGTTTGATTCTGAGGATATGACATCTAAATGACAAAATAGTTTGATTTCGCGAAATGATCCATTTAGAAATATTAGGGAATCTTATTAAGAACTACAGTCGTCGACTAGCTCTCAGTGCGAACGGTAGTCATCGAATTCAACTCTGTATTTTTCTTTCGTTTCGCATTCGGAAAGCCGTTAGTTACAACAACAACATACATTTTACTTATTTCTTGGTATTACTAAAACGTCCCAGCCAGCAAAATCATCGTAAACGAGCTCGTAAACGGATGTTTTCTCGAAGAAAACTCTAATAAAATATCGTTTATGAGATCCGTTTACGATTCGCCTACGAATACTGTTTCGCTTTAAAATGTTCAGTGCCTACGAGTGTCGTAAATGTATCGAAAAAGCACTCGTATATGAATCTTTTTACGTCCGTTTTTTTATCGTAAATGTAGAAATTTTACAAACATACATACTTACTTTTAAAATATTGAGTTTAAAATTTTTCGTTTTCTTTTTTTTTTTTTTGACATGATAGAAAAAAGTTTATTTTGTTATTGTTTTCTTATTCGAGAATAGCTCGTAAATTGCAATGTTCGTAAAATGTACGGTACCTTGCTGGCTGGGGTGTTATCAAATACATAAATGCTTAACTACACGTCAACTACAACTATGGCCCCCGGGGCCTTTAATTTTGGGGACAGCAGGTTTGCTGTCCTAGCTACCGGTCCCCACCCTAAAAAAAAAAACACATAAACCATCTACTGAAAACTTCCCCCAACTACCAGTGCCAAAAGTTACCAAACCTAACCCTAAATACATCTTGTCATCAGCAAATGCGGATAAGCCCCTTACTAAATACTCCTGCTTCTCAGTCGAAAATTCAATATATTTAATCACTGATGAGCATCTATGATGTATGTGATACTACCATTTGAAAATAAATTCTAAAATAATATTTTATTGGAATTCATAAAAAAATTTAAATGAGAAAAAAATTGTTCAGTGCATATAAAAAATTTGTAGATGTATTGAGTTTTGTACTTTCAATACGAGAGCGTTGAGCAGGCCTGGTCTAAAGCATTAAATTAATAAATTTAACTATTTAATTTTATTATTTTAAAATGTTTCAGTCGCTGGCTTTGAAGCAATATGTTTACGTCAAGAGACTTTCGCTGTCGTAACGTCATGTCACTACGATTTGATTCTGTTTTCACCCCCAAACTCTGTCAACTCACATTGCATAGCTGCAGTGTCCACAGGAATTTATCAAAAACTTGGCTATGCAATCAGACAGTGCTTTTTCTATTGATCGAATTAGGAAACTGAATGAGCTTCAAGATTTTGAATCAAATGGAATGAAAAAGTTTAACAAAACGAGAAAAAATTTAACATTTTAACACGGACGAAAAAATTTAGCAATTTTGCTTAATTTTAAGCAAAACGGCAACGCTGTACGCGAGTTTCATGCGAGCGCAATAATTAAAACCGAACGAAGTGCTTAGTAT
The DNA here is from genome assembly GCA_960531455.1 of Urophora cardui. Taxonomy (NCBI): domain Eukaryota; kingdom Metazoa; phylum Arthropoda; class Insecta; order Diptera; family Tephritidae; genus Urophora; species Urophora cardui. The sequence goes on along the minus strand of OY482670.1, from coordinate 99,539,952 downwards.
CATTCGGTTTGCCATTCTAGCAGGTCGATCAAGCAATGCGTGTACGTTTCGTACATACGTATATATGTTTGTTTGTAGGTATGTAAACACATATGCGTGTTTTCATACGTACGCTCGCACATCATTGGACAAACGTCTGTTGTCAACAACAATCTGACAGCAACTGATCAAATGCTAGCGGCTGCCGACATTGCCCGACAACGCTCTCTCACTAATACACATGCAACTAATAATTTCTTTGCATGTATTGGAATGGCGATAACTGGTTTAGAATATACTATATCAGAGTTACCCAAATACTCACCTGATATTTTTCGGCAGCATCACAACTTTGCGTTGAATTCTGCTTGAAGGATGGATCATATTGCCGAAGTATATCTTCATACTCAAGAAGCTTATCATTATCGCATTCACTGTCGCTTTCGTTGTCCTTATTAATTGACTTGTACACATCCCAATCATTGTCGTTAACTCCAAACGTGTCGACCCCTTTATCATTATGCGCTAAAAGCGAAATTATACGCATACGTTCTTGCGCCGCCGCAGTATGACGCTTGGCTATTTCCTGCCGATGCGCTTTACGCTGTTCTTTCCTGCGCATTATTTCATCACGTTTGTAATTAACTTCTGATATCCATTTATCTACAGGAATGTCAGAAGGTGGTTTTTTAGAATTGGACGCCTTTTCCTTTTGTGCACGATTACGTGGCATTGAAGCATCCTGCGTTTTGGGGTCCATTTGTTGGAGCTTATTACGAAGAGAGGAAATAGTTTTCTGGAAACATATGAAGATATTCTTAAATACGTAGTCTTGTACGGTCCAACTGCAGCTAAAATAAACGCTGCAACTTTGGCGAAATTGAAGTCTATGTACCGTCATCTCTTGTCAAGTTTGGTTTAGAGACAAACCGGTTTCGGCTAAAATGCGCCATCTTCAGTGTCTTTTCTAAAAAGTTAAAGTACCGTATGCCAAAAAATTCATGCAATCGCGAAAAAACTCGCTAACAAACATAAAATTGAAAATCAAATCAAATACAACAAAAAAGCACAACTAATATCATTAAAAAAATACACAGAAGATGGCGCATATTTGCCGAAACCGGTTTGTCTCCAAACCAAACATCACAAGGGATGGCGGAATTCGTTCCACAATACATCATATTCCTACCCTTTCAGAAAAGCAAGCAACCAAAAAGTAATCTATGTACTGTATCTATGAAGTAGCAACGGTTTAGTTTTTACTTACATCTAACATAGCCAAACTCTCGATGTTGTTTTGTTTGAGTGCAGATTCAAATTCCTCGATCTCGCCAATCTCATGAAGCTCCCTAAGACTACACATAAATCGAAGCTGGTTCTCCATATCTAGTTGCTTGTTTTTAGCTCGGCGAGCATTTATTTCAATCAAACGACGGGTTAATTCTTTACGTTTCTCCAACTTGTGTTCTACATTTTGTGTTGCATTTAGTGTTGGGGTCAACGCAAAACGTAGCTGTATTTTTTTCACATTATCCGTATAGTAATCGATGTCGGACCACCGCCGCAGTTCCTCCATATAATCCAACGCTATACTACTATGGCAATGCAACAGCGTTTCGATTCGGCTAATAGTAATAACATTTGCATGCACTGGATATTTCATTTGCATAAGACGCCATAGATAATGAATTATATGATATCCACCCAAATTCAAACGGCGCACATTTTCCATGCAAATCATACCGTTTATAACAGGTATAACATGCACTGTATGATATCCAAAAGATATGATTAGCACATCAGAACCAATTGCATTGCGTTTCCAACTAAAAAGTGAATCGATTCCATAGCAAACAGCAGGTACACCATAACATTCAAATAACAACTCATTCATTTCTGAAATGATAAGTATATGGCATAACTTTTTATACTCAGCTGTACTACATAGTGCACAGAGTATTATAATTTTGATTTCATAACGGTGGATTGTAACAGAATGAAATAATCGAGATAGGTTTACACCCCTATTGCGAGTGTCGACTATGATAGATAATCGACTGTTGATCGATCCAGGAGCATTATATTTACATGCTCTTTGGACGATCAATAAGGTGATAGACTTATATATATCAAAATTATCAGGGTGAAAAGATTGATTGAGCCATGTCCGTCCGTCTGTAAACCATAGATGGCCATCCCATAGGCACGCGTGCCAATTTTTTCTCTTCTGCTTTCACACGTACACAAGATAAGCTTCACTGCTAACGCACACATATAAGCATGAACCAGTGATGCCGACACTACGGTTTTGTTGAGATCGTGCTTATTCGACGCTCTACTTTCAAGTAATCAGGTTGTTGAGAAAAATGTTTAACTTAAATTAAAATATAAATGTTTGAATGTGATAGTTTTGGCCATCTATGCTGTAAACACTCTAACTCACGCAAAAAATGGAATATTTTGTGAAATTTGGAATACAAGTTGGTATCAAGACTGGAACGGTTGGTATTGAAATCGGACCATGACCACGCCTACTTTTCCTATATAGAAAAAATTGGAAATTTGGTATCTCAGTCACTAATATAGCTGGAGTGATAAAATTTCACCCACGTATTGAGCTCAGGCTCTTATGAAGAAATATGGTGAAATTTTGGAAAATGGGCGGTGCCATGCCTACTTATTAAGGAGCAAACATTGAAAGTTTTATAAGTCCTAACTCATAAACCGATATCGATAAAATTTGGTACGCGTCATGTACTTAGGCAAATCATTGGACGAAAAATTGTCAAAATCGGTTGACGGCACACCCACTTTTATACATGGGTATTATAAAGTGGCCCAATAAAAACATTTTAAGCGATATCTTTGTCAAATATAAAGATAATTCATTGAAATTTTGTGGCATGAGTCCCACAATAGACCGGAAACAAAAAACAGAAAAATTTCGGAAAATGGGTGTGGCACCACCTCTTTTTAGACAAAGGAATCTACGAGATTTCAGAGTTCAGAACTCGACAAATAATGAGATATTATGACGAAACTTTGTGTATAAACTTTTATCACTTATGTATGGACGTGCAAAAATTTGGCGAAATTACTTCATGACCACGCCTACTCTTTAACAAAGATATTTCTGGAACACCCTTTGAGAATTTGTAACGTGACATCTTTGTAGCTAGAAGTCATAAAGGATTAAATATTGCACTAACAATAATATTTATGTATATGCTTAGTTGGATGATTGAAAAAAATTTAAAATGGTCGTGGCTACGCGCACTTTATCCGGGTCATTCAACTCACATAAAACTTTAACGAAATTTTTTAGATCCACTGCCATTTTATGACTGTAGTTTCCAGCTAATTAATTTACCAACTTAACGTAATATAGGAATTGCCCATTAAGGCATTGGAATTTTTTTTTTTGTTCTTTTTTTGAACGTACCAGCAATGAAAAGTTGCCTTTATACGAGTTAATGAACCCCAAAAAAATTTTATGGCGATAGGATGACGGAAACAAAATACCTATCGAACGGTATAAAAATAATCGAAATCGGTTCAGTAGTTTTTAAGTAATTGCAATTTAAAAATGCATAATATAAATTTGACCTTTAATAACTTTTGTTGTTGTTGTTTCCAAAAAAACAAAATTCACTTTAATACTCAACTTAGCCATGTTTATCAATCCTCATACTTTGTTTTTTGATTTTATAATTTTAGAAATTTCACATTTGTACCAGTAGCTGGATTCAGTAACATTAGATGACAACGCAAATCGAGTTGTTAGCTTAACAACAATGACGTTTGCACTGACAACAGTAGGATTCGCTAACTTATTTTTCACGACATAAAACAGCTGACTTTTAGTATTTACTCAAAATGACAAAAAGCTGAAACTCTGCTCACTTCAGCTGTTTGAAACGTTGATATTTACGAAAAGCACAAAAAGGAATGTGCAAAAGTAAATTTTCTTAACAAATATAAATTTTCTTAATAAATATAAATAAATACATATGTAAGTAAATAAATATAATTATTATTAATATATATCTATATATTAATAGGCTAACATTTTTCCCATACAAACAATTGCCAGGCTGTTTAGCACATTTAACATACTCATATCCACATAAAATTGATATGGATGTTTGTATGAGTCAGGAGCAGTGCATAGGCATATATTTTTTTTTATAAATTATTTAATTTGTTTATAATTAATAAATAAAGTTTTTAGTTAAGAAAAATAGATATCGTAAAAATGTTTACAAATATACAAATATATACAAATATATCAAATACAGTTGAAGAGTTGCTTTAATTTCAAAGCACTCTCTCTATTTTATATGCATTGGCCCAGTTTACGCTCAGATCAAAATCAATGCGGCCAAAGATCTCCTATTGCTTTTCCATTAAAGCGAAAAATGAGAGAGAGGGCACACTGAGTAATTTTAATTTTGACCAAGGCATATCTAACAGGTAGGCTCGGCGGCGAATTGAAAGACTTCTTTTTTTATTTACAAAGGTGAAAGTGTAATATCAAAATCAAAGCGAATTCACATCATGGCCAATAGGAATGGACGAGCCCCAAGCGAATTCAGATTTTGACCACGGCGAAATATCATTTTGACATTACACTATACCAATTACAATAACAAAATACATGGGTAATTTCTGAATTCGCCACCGGGCGTACCTTCCTAGATCTGCCTTGATTTTGACCATGATTTCGCGTCGGACTGTGATCAAAAGGGCAAATCAGTGTTGCGGTACAACTGGAATTTGGAAAGTGTTGCTTATCTCCGCGAAAATGAATAATTTTTGTACCAATACAAAGTTGAAAAAATAAATTGCATGGTCGAATTTCGAGCACCGGCGATACTAGTATGTATTAATCAAATATTGAGGCATTTATTAAGATGTCCCCACGCGTCTGTACCAACACAAATGCTTGTGAAAACATTGGTACAATAATATATACATACTAGCCGGACCCGTGCGCATCTCGCGCAAAAAATAACAAAACATACGTGGCGCCAGTCGGTATGTTTTGTGCTGTCACGCCCATTTTAAAAAACATTATTTATTTGGTTTGGTGGAACTTATGGAACTTTCAATGAATTACCTATATGTTTGACAAAGATATCGCATAAAATGATTTTATTATACCTATGTAGGTATGTGCATTATATTTTTATATATTTTACATATATTTTTATGTACATATATGTGGTCCCTGCCGACTTGGGTAATTTTTTTCCACACGTTTGCCTTGGCAAGCAAATCAGTGGCCGAAGCTTAATCGATTTATCTGCTACAGTTCCTGAGTTTTGACTTATAAATCTTTGAAAATTTGGCCCTCTTGGCCCATTTTTTTAAATTTCAGCATATTTCCTCATAACGGCATAAGGTTATTGCATGGATGAAATTCCATCACTCGGGCTTTATTAGTGACTTAATTATCATGTTTTACGTGTTTTTCGAAATTCATATGTATGCCTTATTTCCAACCCCAACCTTCTCTGTTCCCATTAGAATCTGTGTACCAAATTTCATTAAAATATTTCTATTTTTGAGCCAGTTATGCCTCAGACACACATGTGGTATGAATATTAGAATATCAATATTATGATTTGGCTATGCTATGAAAATTTTCAATTAAACAACAATATGAGGGTGACACATATGTGGTATAGATCGAAATATTATTACTATACTACGATGTGTGTCTCTCGCATTAGATTATGTACGGCCGGCCCTTCAATCAATTTTTTTTTTCATCCTGATCGTTTTGATTTATGTAAGTCCATATCTATCTCAATTATTTTATGGTCTTACGTACAGCCGTTATTTGATCAAAATATAAATACATATATATATATTGTACTACGTATAGCTATGTATAAATAAGCACATCTGATGCTGAAAACCCCCCATTCAGCGTAAGTATGAATACTCACATGTTAGCCTAAAATAATGTGATGTTTACATACAAACATACAGCTGAAGCTTATAAAAGTGTTTTAAAATATACACGACTGTTGAACTGGAGCGACATCTACATTTGAAATTTGTATTTAATTCTGCGCTCTTGTTAGAATAAAATAATCCTGAAGGCATAGTTTTAGGCGCAAATCTTTTAGTTTAAATTTAAACATTTTATTTTTGCGAAATACTATTAAACACAAGTAAGGAAGCCTAAGTTCGAGTGGAATCGAACATTAGATACTCAGCTGTATGCTTTCATTGTTTGTTTGCGTTTGATGGACACACGGTCTAGGTACTTTTTATATAAAGCAAGTGCCGCATAAAGTGGGCGTAGCCGAGCCCATTTTCAAAATTTTTATCAGTCATCCAACTAAGCATATGAATATTATTCTTTGTGCAAAATTTCATTCCTTTATCACATCTAGTTACAAAGATGTCACGTTACAAATTACCAAAGGGTGTTCCAGAAATATCTTTGTTAAAAAGTAGGCGTGGTCATAAACCGATTTCAATAAATTTTTGCGCGTCTATTAACACAAGTCATAAAAGTGTATAAACCAAGTTTCGTCATAATATCACAATTATTTGTCGAGTTATAGGCTAAGAAATCTCGTATATTCCTTTGTCTAAAAAGAGGCGGTGCCACGCCCATTTTCCAAAATTTGTCTATTTTTTGTTTCCGGTCTATTGTGGAACTCTTGCTCTTGTGAATTATCTTTATATTTGACAAAGATATCGCTTAAAATGTTTTTATTAGGCCACTTTAGAATACCCATATATAAAAGTGGGCGTGGTCGTCAACCGATTTCGCTAAAATTTTCAGCATGTATTACCACAAGTAATAAAAGTGTACACACCAAGTTTCGTCATTATATATCAATTATTTGTCGAGTTATGGGCTCAGAAATCTCGTATATTCCAGCTTCTAAAAAGAGGCGGTGCCACGCCCATTTTCCAAAATTTTTGTGTTTTTGGTTGTACGTCCGCAGGTGGACTCCTGGCATAAAGTTTCAATGATATATCTTTATATTTGACAGAGATATCGCTTAAAATGTTTTTATTAGGTCACTTTATAATACCCATATATAAAAGTGGGCGTGGCCGTCAACCCATTTTGATAATTTTTCGTCCAAACATTTGCCTAAGTAAGTATATCACGCGTACCAAATTTCATCGATATATCTTCAACAGTTGCTCCTCAATAAGTGGGCGTGGCACCGCCCATTTTCTAAAATTCCATCAAATTTCTTCTTAGGGGCCTGAGCTCAACACGTGGGTAAAATTTCATCACTCTAGCTATATTAGTGGCTGAGATACCAAATTTCCGATTTTTTCTATATAGGAAAAGTGGGCGTGGTCATGGTCCGATTTCGCCCATTTTCAATACCAACCGTCCCAGTGTCGATACCAACTTGCATTTAAAATTTCATCAAAATATCTCAATTTTTGCGCGAGTTAGAGTGTTTACAGACGGACAGACGGACGGATATGGCTCAATCGATTTCTCTTTTCACCCTGATCATTTTGATATATATAAGTCTATATCTATCTCGATTATTTCATTCTGTTACAATCCACCGTTATGTGATTAAAACTATAATACTCTGTGTACTAGTACAGCTGAGTATAAAAAGTACCACGCCCAATAAAACACCGTTTCACATGCACAGCTAATTTATACCTTTAAAACGATGCCTTACTTATTAATTTTGGTAAATTATGTGAGCAGAAAAAGGGATATTTGCAAAAATACAAATTAGAAATATATATGATGTGAGTTAATTAATTTTGAAAAAGTTGTTAAATTTGAGTAATTTAATGCCCATTGTATGTGAATATTGATTCTTAATCAATTCCGGCTATGTTTTAATCAAATACTGAGGCATTTATTAAGATGTCCTCACGGTGGTGTACCAATGCAAATGCTTGTGAAAACGTTGGTACAATAATACATATGTGAGGTAATTAATTTAAATAAAGTTGCTTAATTCAAGTAATTTATTGTCTATTTTATGTGAATATCTATTCAAAACCAATTCCGGATATCTATTTATCAAACATAAGAAAAATATTTGGCTTTAAAACTTTCTCACAAGTTTTCTCACAAATAAACAACACAAAACTACAAGTCATAAAAGGACCGTTCGCCGGCAGCAAATTGCTGCAAATTGCAGAAAAAACTGCAAATTCGCGTTTTTTGAGGCAAAAACTCAGTCAAAATTTGCAGAAGAGAGCGCAATTTTGACAGTTCATTGGCGGAGAAAGCTGCAAAGTTTTACTAACGAAATTTGTCGTTGCAAAGTTCAGTAGACTGAAAAAACATATGATTTGCGATCATATGGTTGCAATTTAAAAAAAAGTCGAAAGTGATTTCAAGTCAAAAAACTAAGAAAATCGGGAATATATGTGATTCAATAGAAAATGAAGTGAGAAAATTATATTATTTTAATTTATAAAGTTTATTTAAATGTTTTAATTTGTTAATAAGGTACCAGCTAAAAGGAAACCTGTTAATGACACCGCAGTGGGATCATCGTCTGCACTCTCGGGATTCTGCGTTGTTGAATCGCAAATAGGAGATACATATACTACTTGAATGGAAAAATTGTCCATTAATGATGCACGCCCCGAAAAAAATGACTTTCACAGATGTCAGAACAGAAATAAAAACTTGCCGGAGACTTATAGTTTATGAGATATTTGTTGGTAAAGTTGTAAAATCCACCAAACAAAACACCAAAACTGCGCACTATTACCGAGGAAAAACCTTTTTGCGTTGGCGGCATTCGGCCGTGCTTTAAAAATATAAACCTCAGCCGGCAGAAATCCCTTTCTGGAGTTATATATGTATATGTATACAGTGATCCACAGTGCTTTTGTGTAAAACATCTTTTTGCGTGGCGGCCTTGGGTCGCGCTTTAAAAAAATAACAATCAGCCGGCAGAGTTATCTTTCTGGGGTAATATCTATGAACCCATCCAACTTTAACTACAAATATCTCGTAAACTATACGTCTCCGGCAACTTTTGATTTTGAGATCTGTAGGAGTCCCTCTACCCCTCTGAGGAAGTGATTTTTCTCGGGGTTAGGTTTCTTAATCGAAAGCCGGTCCACTTAAATAAATAGTTTTGAGTAATAAAAGACAATTTATACTTCTATGAGATTGAAAATGAAACTTTGGTTAGACTTAGAAATAAAAACAAGGAATTCCTGGAATTTGCTTTGGTTTTATGTGAAAATAATTCAAGAAATTCCATAAAGCAATACGTCGAGCAAACAGTTCCGGCTTATACGGAAAGAGAGTTCCGAACTCATTTTCGTATTTCAAAAAGACTTTTCAAAGAATTAAGTGACAAAATCATCCGAAGCGAGCCCTATTGTAATCTCGACCCTTTCAAAAGACTACCCGAAAAAACTTATTTATTATTATTTGTATTGTTCGCTGGTCACGAAGCATGCAGCTTCCGGGATATGTCCGATCGTTTTAACTTGTCATATGTTGTTGTACATATGTAAAATTATACACACATATGTATGTATATGCATACCACCATTGCTTACTGTTTTGAAATTTTTGGGAATGTCTCCGGAGAACAATGCACATCTAGTTTCCCCTTCGATTGCATTTCGTCAAATTTTTATTTTATTATGCACTTGTGAGTGAAGACAAACAGCTGATTTTCTGCAAATTTTGACAAATTTCTGTTCGTTGAAATGCCAGTAAATTTGCATAAGTTTCTCTCTTCGGGAGAGCAAAACATATTTTTCCCTGCTTGCAAATTGCTGCAATTTGCAGCCGCCGAACGGACCTAAAATCACTGCCTTTGACGGCAACAGCTGTTCGTTCGATCGCAAATGTTGTTAAGGAAATAGCTAACGAATATCCAAGGTGACAAAAATATCGTTTAGTTCGCTAAACGATAACGCATGTTGTTAAAATTGGGTAGTGAATTCCGCTACAGATCGTGATATTTTTTCAACTTAGTGGGGCTGGGGGCACCTCTAAACATGCGAGTAGGTCAATAAAATTTTACAGACTTATTTCAGGGCTAGAAAAGTGCCGTTCTGGCTTTGGAACAAATTGAATTTCCAAAAAAAAAAAAAGTTTTCACTCCACCTTATTGCCCATGCTATATCTTTTCAGTGGTCATAGTTTTGGCTAATATCGATTGTCCTCCTCCTATTCTTGCGAATACATTTAATATTTTTGTTTTATTTAAATTAACAATCCACCCAGTCAATTCATTAAGTTGCAATAATGTTATTATTTAATTAAAATTAAAATTAATGTTGGCAAAGCTTTCTTGACGTACATATATGAAGGTTTGTACAATATGGGTAAAATTTTGAATTATGGAAGGACAAAAAGATATGCTTGGAGTACGCCAATAATTTACTATAAATTCCGTCCGATGATAGGTTGCTCTTTTCTATTTCATAAAATATTAAACAAGGCAATATGTACACAAATTTTTGTTAAATTATTAAACTTACGCTGACGGAAGTAGTTTGGATTTCCAAGAGCTTCTGTTAGTAGAACTGGGTGTGTAAAATTCTCCTCGTTGCTAGTACCCAAATGTGCAAATATGTAATCATATATTTGTTCCTGGTTGTGGAAATGTGTTACCACATTTCGATCAAACTATGCGATGTAAAAGAAACCAAGACCGGAAAATAATAATTATTTTTAAAATTTTGAATATACCACTATATTTATCTTTTTATGTGTATAATCTGTGGTAATCTGCAAGGATTTTTTTAAGTTTGCTCCATAAAAATATAAAGTAATAACTACAGCTTGAATTTTATTATTTCGATCAAAAGTAAATACTATTATTTAATTTCAATTTTTTCAACAGAAATATTAATTTTATTCTGTTTTTAATATTTCTGATCACAAATAAGTAATATAATGGCTTTGTTGAGAAACTCAGTTTGACGCGCAACCTACTCTTGTAGTAAATGCAGAGCGTTCATAAACACAAATATCGCAACACTGCAAATGTATCGGGTTCTTAAACGTAAATTTTAAGAATCATAGAGAGCTCCAAATTTCAGCTAGTAAAATTTTCACCAATAACTCAATTCAATTATAAATTATTTGCTGTCAAAATAAGAAACAGATGTAAAAAAAAATAAAGGATTATATTTGATTTTATTACCTACTTTTGAAATTAGCTGAATTTTTAAAATTGAAATAATGAAAATGGAATGCTTAAAAAAATAGCCATTAACGGTTAAAAACAAAATTCAAATTACACTGGTCGGCAAAAAAATAAAAATGTGATTTCAATGGATTTAATATTGAAAAGGTCCCATCACGTAAGGTTTATAAGTTATTTAGCAAAAAAATTTTGGCCAAATTAAGTTTATTCCTAGTTTTTAATTTATATTATTTTTTAATCGTCTCTTATTTAACAAAACACGTACTAGTGAGCCGTTGCGCTAGATATCAGTGAATAAGTTTTCATAAATATTAATTTAAATATAACTTTATTGTCTTGGTGGTATACATTCATTTCGAAAAAAGGTAATTTTAAGTCATTTGCTTAAGACCTCATTTCTGGTAAACTAAATGCTTTTTTATACTGAAATTAACTTAAATCGTTAGAAGAGGGTTAATGAAAGTAGGTTGTATGACGGCTATATGTTATAGTGGTGCGATTTGATACCGAGTTTCAATTTGATATCTCACAAACTGAAGGAATAGTTTGCTTTCCAACCGACGAACTATACGTACAGACGAACAGAACTTCAAAGTCAAATATCTCCTAAACGAGAGCTAACCTAGAAAAATGAATAGCACCATCGTGCTCAGCGTGCCCGAATTATCTTTACTAGGTATTATTATTAATTAAATATGATCGAAAATATGATAAGAAAATCATAATTATTTTTAATCAGAAAAATATAAATTGAACAACAATTATAACATGGAGATTTAAGTTATTTCGCCTATGATTACCGTCCCTGAAATAAGCTATTTATGTTAATATGAATATATGTATGTACATACCTGTGTTTTTAAATTCAACCTCACAGATTCAATGTTCACAATAGAATTTCCTATTTGAGTATGTTTGATTGCTAATGGTTCTACTACCTCTTTCCTTCTGTCTCTTCTTGGTTTCAATATTAAGTTGCGAAACTCTAGTAGCGGAACTGAATTGGTACTCCATCCAGCTCTACACTTAAATGAACCTGTAATAAAAAATATAACATAATTCCCTCCATACGGGTATACCGCACCGGTTCAAGCCGGCTCGCCGATTCCACGGATTATGACGGCGGCAGCGTATATGTCTAGTATGTAGATTGTGATAGAGTGGAATGCCATTGGCCAATCGAAACGACGCACACTGGGGCCGAGCGAGCTCAAAATTCAGTTTTTAAATAATGAGTTTTTCAAAAAAATAAAAACGCAGTATTGTTCCCTATAAAATTCCACACTTCTGGCCCAATTTTCAACTTTCTATCGTTTTTCAGTTGGGAGTTATCGATAGGCAAACATGGCAAATTTTCCAAAAATTATTTTTTTTTCAAAGTGAGAAATTTTAATGTGTATTTGAAATAGTTGGTGTAAGAAAAGGATATAAAATTTTATTATTCTGCTTTTTCCATAACATTAAGTGAAGCTTATATAATCGATTAGTGTTTTTTTTTGAACTAGATTTTTTAAAAAATTAATTTTTAGTATAAAACTAAACGTACCTCTTTTTTTTTAATATTTTTTTTCAAAATGGATTTTTTTAATTTGCGCAAAAACGTAGCAAATGTAAAAATGCAGCAGTAAAATATGGTCCTTTGTGACAAAGAATCCGAGTTCAGAACCAAAAGCAAAGTGCGCATTTAAAAGAAAAGTGAGTTTAAAAATTGCATTCCAATTTTAGTTAAAAAAAACACCTATATCTGGTTGAATTTGATTCTGTTCTATCTTAAATTTAGTTGATCCATTATTTACTGGTTACTTTAATTACAAGTTGTGGTTAAGGTTACTTGTCAACCCAGGTTTCTTTAATTTAGACTTGTAAGTTGTATTATAATTTGAGTTCTTTGAAGCACAAGTTGTGTTACTCCAATTTTGTTTTTTTTATTTTCAGCATGAAAATGTGTGGGGAAGTATGTGTTCTGCTTAAAAGGCTAACGGTGAAGGAATTACTAAAGGCTATGTTTTAGAAAATAAGCCCTTATCCATTATTTTAAAACTGAATATATGTATGTACAATTTAATATTTATCTAACTGAATTTAAGTGCCTTAGAAGGAAAGCTTTAACAAAAAACTGCATTTTACTCTTAGCTATTTACTACGTTTCATCACTGTTAACTTAGTTCTTAGTAAAGATTTCAGAATAAAGAGAAAAATTTCACTAACGAGTTAAAACGTAGTTTTTTATTAGTTACGATACAGAACATTTATGTACTATTTCATTGTAGATATGTATGGCGATTCTGATGCAAATAAATTGATGCGGTATAGCCGTGAATGGGGTAAAGTGCTACACATCTACAAATCATGTATAACGATTCTTATTCAAATAAGTTGATTTCAGAATTTAAAGAGAAAAAAACATATGCCATCAATGGGTTAATACATAGCCGCTAATGGGTTAATATAACACACATTGGCTATTTTTGTACAGACATACTAATTGTGATTTAGATAATTTGGTTACAGATCTTAAAAAAAAATTGGTCACCAACGGGTTAATTCATGACCGTTAATGGGTTAAGATTCCAAATATTACTCGTTTTAGTGTAGATACAACTAATATGATGTACATATTTTGATCTAAGAATTAAGTGAAAAAATTTGGGTCAAAAATGGGTTAATGGGTGGTCGTTAACGGGCTAAAATTCTTGGGATTTACTATTTTAGTATCGATATACCGATTCTGATTCAAGAAAATTAAACTCGAAACTAAAATAAAAAACATAGGTCACCAACGGGTTAACTCATGGCCGTCAATGGGTTAAGATGCTATAGATTAACTGCTTTAGTGCAGATAAAGTGATTCTGATGTAAAAAACTTAATTTCAGAATTTTGAGCGTCCCCATATATATAAGTGGCCCCAATGTGCGACGCAAGTTCGATCCGCCGAAAGAAGTCTGATGAGGGGATGTGGTGGTCTCCGAAATGGATCCATAACTTATTTTTTTCTTAATAAAAACTCACATAAAAATATCTTTTGTACGCCATGATTCTTATGCAAAAATTTATAAAACATTCAGGATCGCCCTTCAGTACGGCCAGGAATTCACAAAGGTGCTAAACTAGATAGAACACGGTTGTTCCTAATGCAATCCACAAATAAAAATTGCACAACCGCACATGAAAAAAGAGTCCTAACAATTCAATTTGTATATTTTTTATACTAAGTTGATGTTTTAGCTAAGAAACTGATCTACGTAACTATTTAAATTTAAGTTTATACACAGAAATAGGTAACGGTTTTGAAATTAAATAGTTTTTATGAGTACGATATGCGATTATGAATATGTATGCGAAAATGAACTTTAAACGACGATATACTTAATTTTTTACTCAGATATTAATGGTTTACTAAATATTTGCGGTCGAAAACCACCCACTATTTTCTAATTTTTCCTACATAATCAAAATAAAACGAAAATTTGGAATTAAAAGTCGTGCAGGAAGGTGTTCCACACAAAAGTATTGTGGATGGGTCCATTCGGAAATTCTCACTCACATTCATTCACGTTCACGAGCGAGAATATTTCAAATTATTTTTTTAGTTCATTTATCACGAGTGAGAAATGCAAAAAAAAAATTATGCCTCTCACTCGCGATGTGAGCAAAAAAAAAATTTCCATATTTTTCACTCGCGAGCGAAAAATAACAAACCAAAATTTCTCACTCACATGTGATAAAACCGAACTAAGCCGGCGGCGGCTGTTCACATATGAGAAAAGCAATGCGAGAAATACTGATCGCGAGCAGTATTTTAGCGTTCACGAAAATAATTTCTCATGGACATTTTTCAGCTGCGTTGTATGGAAGGAAATGCAAGCAGATTTTCGCAGTTGCCTTAGCCAAGCATTTGTGCGCACATATGTATGTATCCACATATTTATGTATGGTTGGGTGTATGCATACAAGGGACTGGTTTCCATATGAAAATATGTATGTATATACCCTGCAGCGAAAACGTGAACTGGTATGCAAGTAAACTAGTTGATCAACTGGTAGGAGACGGAAAAAAACATACCAGTTTGCTTTCTATTAGATGTTCAGCTGGTATGCAAAGACAAATTCGATGTGTTTCCTCCGTTCGTCGATTTCACTACGGCTTTACATATTTCTACAATTCTCAAACGATTAGTGAAGCACTTGGTATAAAGAATTTATTATGTTCATCTTCACTTTTATGAAATGAAATGTTGCCCTTTGTCTGAATAAGTCCTAGGAAAATACTATAGTTGACTAATGTTTTCCGACCCCTCAGGTTTTTTTCATTTTTATTTATTTATTTTACTTATTAAATATTTTTTTTACATTTTTATTAAAAAAAAATTAAATTAAAAAAAAAAAAACTTTAGTCACCTGACTCCGACGAAATTCGAACTCGCGACCTGCTCGATTCGAAGCCAGACGCCCTACCAACGCGCCATCGCACCACTTGTGTTGAGCATGTCAAAAGCTGCACTTCAACTGTATATGTGAACTAACTTTTTTTTGGTATGTGTTCGACTGGTATTTAACTGATGCTGTTGCCGAGGAAGACAATTGCCATTTCGTAGGACATTAACACACGAAAAATACCAGATGTTTACATGGGAAATTTACAGTCGGGCTAGTTTGCAACTGGTTATTTTCGCTGCAGGGTACATACATATTATTTATGTATACGTATTCAATATTACTCGGATTGCCTGCGATCTTTAGTAGAAGGCGGGTAATTAAATTTTCCTTGCTTATTATTATTACATTATTGAGTCTTTTTTTATAATTTTTGTTTTTTTTTTTTGCAAATACATAAATACATATGTTCTAAATAGCCATTTTTATAGCAAATGTAGGTAGATGCTAGCTCCTTTTTTTATACCTATTTAGGAAGGTTTTTGAACGTGGAATGATATACATACATACCTAAATATGTATGTATATACATAAGTATATATGTACATATGTGCATACATATGTACATATGGATGCATCCATGAAGGTACTTAGGTAGCACTTTTTTGTCCTTGGATTTCATTTTAATTGAGAGGCGGTACAATCCACCCAAACTACATACATACAAAAATATTTTTTTATTGTTATTAAAGCTGAAATACCCATATTTAGGTACTAAGTTTGGTAATGATATGTGAATATATGCATATGGGCTAATCCTGAAAAAGTCAACCCAGAGCATGAAATTGAAAATGGTCCGAACTTTATTTTTTGGTATTTATTAGTAAAGATAATACATGTATATGTTAGAAAACCATAAGCATTTTCTATTCGTTCTTAAACTCAGCCTGAGAAAAATAGCCAAAAAATGATTTTTACTAAGGCTTTTTTTATTAGCAAATTATCATTTTTTTTCTTCGCGGGTTTAGTTTATTGAAAAGAGAGTTATATTATTGTTACACGCTCTAATCATTCTACTTAGAACGTAATTTGATTTAAGAGTATAAAATTTGCGAAGCTAGTAAGAATAACGGAGTTTTTGTACTTTAAAATTTCGCTTATCCTTTTTGTCGCGTGCGTTACCAAAAAACTATATAAATAGTTCTTAAAACTAGGAAACCACTTGAAATAAAAAAAATTTCAGTGACAAAGTAAGATTGTGTACCTTTTTCCAAAAATAAAATCAGTGTTGTCCGAAAGCTGAATGTTACAACTTTATATGTGTTTTAAATTTGTAGCGTGCATTAACGTAAGTGCAAAGATTCAATCTATATATAAAACAAAGTAAAAAAAAATTTTAAAAAGCTTTTATTTAATATTAATATAAAAATTTACTAAAAAGGAAAAAAATAAATTTTTAATATTTTTGAACAAGATTTATATTAGTCCTTAGTTCATTTTGGATCTTAATTTCAATCTAAGCATACATTTAACGTATTTCTTCAAAGCATTTCTGTATATGTATCTACATAAATAAAAGCGTGGGTGCTCTTTACGTAATGCATATCTTACGTAATTGGAATTTAAAGTTTTTATCGCTTCCTTCCATTTCACCAATACTGTTTTATAACATGAATATCTAATGAGTACCCGCGTACTCCACGTAAGTGGAGATCGCAGGCAATCCGAGTAATATTGAATACGTATACATAAATAATATGTATGTATATACATACATATTAGATAGGGTCGAAAAAATGGTGTAAAAGTCCATCCCTAAATTTGAAGCTTATGTTGAGAGGGTTAAGGGACACAAAAAAAATTTTTTTTTGACCCCGCGAAATACCGCCGAAATTGTTTTTTTTCTTGTAACTTTGTTATTTTTCATCCGATTTTTAAAATTGATACGTCATTAGTTTCGTATTTTGAAGCTCTACACTTCCTTCTAATATCCTTTTGAGCTCTGAAGTCGTTTTCACATAGTTGGGTGAGCTAACTTATTTGTATGTCGATGAATTATCCTCTTTGTATTACCAAATGAAAGTGCTTCAAAATTCATGACAATGTTGCCTTGAAACGGTTTTACTAAATTAATAAACAAAGAAGTTACGTCACAAAGAAGTTATTTAACGTACCAATTATTTAACTAATTTTTTAAGCAATACAGTATATGTAAAGTTGTAAAAGTCCGACCCTAAATTTGAAGCTTATATTGAGAGGATTAAAGAAAAAAAATTTATTTTTTTTTCTGATCCCGCGAAATACCGCCAAAATAGTTTTTTTATTGTAACTGTATATAATTCATGGACATACAAATAAGTTAGCTGACCCAACTATGTGAAAACGACATCAAAGCTCAAAAGAGCATTAGAAGAAAGTGTAGAGCTTCGAAATACGAAAATAATGACGTATCAATTTTAAAAATCGGATGAAAAATAACAAAGTTACAATAAAAAAACGATTTCGGCGGTATTTCGCGGGATCAAAAAAAAATTTTTTTTTTTGTCCCTTAACTAGGGTTGCCAGACGTACTGATTTGATCAGTACAGTACTGATTTTTCGTGCTCCGTACTGATGGTTTTAAAAACCTTAAGAAATACTGATTTTTTGGATTTTGTACTGATTTGTACTGATTTTTAGCCGACACTAAAAAAATTAATTTTTATCACCCTGGACTTTTTTAATTTTCCAACTGTTGTCATTTGACGTTTGTAATGCCGTGGTTATGCTTACGACAATACTCGCCGAGCAACGTGTAATTGTTGTTGTGCACTCCGAAGAGTGAGAGAATTTTCGGACTCTCACATCGATCAAATTTGCTCGGTGAAACAAGCACCCAGCACGCCGAGGTTTCGGGGAAATAATGTATTATGTTGTGTATGTGCGCTCTAATCATCGATTTAACCACCTCTCACCGATGACGAAAATGTGTCCGAATTTCATCCGTGTTTTGCTCGTAAGCATAACCACGGCATAACCATGAAAAAATTAGGAAGAAGGAAGTAACGCGAACGTTAAATGTCATAGAAACATGATTGCCAGTAATAAAGACGATTTTCTCCGCATATATATATATATTTCTTTTTTTTGGAAAGCAATGTACTGATTTTTTTGGGAAAGGTATCTGGCAACCCTACCCTTAACCCTCTCAACATAAGCTTCAAATTTAGGGGCGGACATTTACAACTTTTTTTTTGTATGGGGACCAACCCTATCTAATACATATGTTCATATGGAAACCAGTCCCTTCCCTGCAAAAAATGCGATTAATCCGGGACGTGTCCGGGATCAATCGCAAGGGAGCATGCGACTAATACAATTTTATATCCCTTTATATGGAGTGAATTGATCGCATTTGTTCGAGCATGTCCTATGAAGAGACTAATTGTTCAACTTGTATACCCGAACGGGTACCAATGTAGATTAATCACTAACATACCGAACGGGTACCAATGTAGATCAATCGCTTTCATCCCGAACGGGTACATATGTAGATCCATCGCTTTCATCCCTAACGGGTACAAATGTAGATCAATCGCTTTCATCCCCAACGGGTAGAAATGTAGATCAATCGCTTCCAGCACGCACGGGTACAAATGTAGATCCATCGCTTTCATCCCTAACGGGTACAAATGTAGATCAATCGCTTTCATCCCGAACGGGTACATATGTAGATCCATCGCTTTCATCCCTAACGGGTACAAATGTAGATCAATCGCTTTCATCCCTAACGGGTACAAATGTAGATCAATCGCTTACATACCCAACGTGTACAAATGTAGATCAATCGCTTTCATCCCCAACGGGTACAAATGTAGATCAATCGCTTCCAGCACGCACGGGTACAAATGTAGATTTTTCCAAGTTGTTTGCCAAGGCAATTTTTAATAACAATCTTTAAAAAAATGTAAATGTTCATGCATATATAAATAAAGATTATATAATGTTTTACTTTTGAAAAAAAATCTCAATAAATAAATAAAAAAAAATGTAAGTTTTGAGTATGCATTATATGAGCGTAATGTAAAGGATTTTTTCATAGGATTTTTTAGGCAACATTTTGTTAAAATTATTATTCATCTACAATTTTTTAAATACATTGCATATTTTTGTAAAATTTCTACATTTAAGGAATCGAGATTTGTACCCGTTCGGAATGAAAGCGATTAATCTACATTTATACCCGTTCGGGATGAAAGCGATTAATCTACATTTATACCCGTTAGGGATGAAAGCGATTAATTTACATTTATACCCGTTCGGGATGAAAGCGATTGATCTACATTTATACCCGTTCGGGATGAAAGCGATTAATCTACATTTATACCCGTTAGGGAACAATTGGTCTACAATTAGTCTACATTTATACCCGTGCGGGAACAATTGGTCTACAATTAGTCTACATTTATACCCATTCGGGAACAATTGGTCTACAATTAGTCTACATTTATACCCGTACGGGAACAAACGGGGACTAATTGTGGACCGATTGTTCTCGAAAGAGATCAATCCGGGACAAATATCTTTCGGTATTAATCGCACATTTTTTTGTATGCATACACCCAACCATACATAAATGCTTGGCTAAGGCAACTGCGAAAATCTGCTTGCATTTCCTTCCATACAACGCAGCTGAAAAATGTCCATGAGAAATTCTTTTCGTGAACGCTAAAATACTGCTCGCGATCAGTATTTCTCGCATTGCTTTTCTCATATGTGAACAGCCGACGCCGGCTTAGTTCGGTTTTATCACATGCGAGTGAGAAATTTTGGTTTATATTTCGCTCGCGAGTGAAAAATATGGAAATTTTTTTTTGGTCACTTATCGCGAGTGAGGCATAATTTTTTTTGCATTTCTCACTCGTGATAAATGAACTAAAAAAATAATTTGAAATATTCTCGCTCGTGAAAATTCTCACAAATGAATGAAAATGAGTAATCATAAATGAGAATTTCCGAACCCTGGTCCATAGATTCTACCCCTGATGGTTATTTTTTTAAAGTGTGGCCGAAAGGTAAACATGTATGTCGTCTTTTCAACCAATTATGTACCAAAATAAAGGTATTTTGAAAAAAGAAATATTTATGTTTCGGAAACTATGGGCCTCCTAACTGTTCCGACTTCTGATATAGGATCTGGGGCGGTGACACGCTGTATTAAGATGGCTTTTTGGTTGCTTGTTTTTCCGACAGGGTAGGAATATGATGTATTGTGGAACGATTTTCCGTCATCCCTTGTCAAGTTTGGTTTGGAGACAAACCGGTTTCGGCTAATATGCGCCATCTTCAGTGTCTTCTTTCGTTCTGAGTTATTTTCTGTAAGTTCGATAGCATTTATAGTAACTAACTTCCGTCGTTTTGTTCAGGTACTTCGTGTTCATGTGATGTGTTCGTGCATTCGTGCGTTTGGGTGACGTGTGTGTGTGTGAGTCTGTGTTGTGTGTTTAGGTAAGCAAATCTATTTTTTTGTCATATTTTCATTATTGTACCCTCATTAACCAAGTAGGTAAAAGTCCGTTATTGTCCGTTTGTGTGTTGTTTTGTTTAAGTCGGTTTTAGGTCTTTTGTCCTCTTTCGGGTATATTAGCTTAAGCGGTTCAAATAATGTATCCGATGCGGTGTTTATTTGTTCATTTATTATTTTACCTACGAATGTTTTTTGTTTGTATATCTCCATATTTTCTAATATGTTAAGTCGTCTTCCTTTATGCTGTATGTGGAGAATTTTAGCTGTTTTTCCTATTTTCATGGGTGTACACTTGTTTTCTGCCATGTGATTGGCGAAATTTGATTCCACTGTCGTTGATGATTTTCTTATTTTCTTATTGTAATCCCTTATGTGTTCTCGATATCTCGTCTTGATTTGGCGTCCTGTTTGTCCTATATAACTGTTTTGGCATTCGCAAGTCAATTTGTATACGCCTTGTTTGTCAAAGAGGTCTTCCTTGTTAATGTTGTTTCGTAGAAGTTTTCCCATATTGTTCCTCGTTTTAAATGCTGCATTAATGTTATATTTTTGGAAAACTTTAGCCAACTTGTAAGATGTTGCTCCGGTATATGATAGGACTGCCCATTTCTTCTCTTCTTTTTCTTTGGTTTCTGACTTTCTAGAATTTATGTTTTTTTGTATTTTCTTCACTAAACTTTTTTGATATCCGTTGTTCTCTGCGATTGTGTATATTGTGCTCAGTTCCTTGTTGTAAGCTTCTTTTTCTAACGGGGTTCGTTCAAGTCGTGTTAATAAATGTCTGAAAGCGGCGTTCTTGTGCTGTTGAGGATGGTTAGATTTATTGTGTATTATTGCATCTGTTGCTGTGGGTTTTCTGTATATTTCGTAAGTAAATTTGTTAGTCTCTTTGTTTATTTTAATTGTTAGGTCCAGGTAGTTGATTTTTCCATTTTTCTCTGTATCCATAGTGAATTTTATATTTTTGTGTTGGCTGTTGAGGTGCTCCAAAATTTGTTCTTCTTTATTTCCCGATATTAGGCAGATGATGTCATCTACATACCTGGCATAAAAATTTACTCCCAAATTTGCCGTCAGTTCTTCCATATAAATTTCCTCCAAATGTTGCATAAATACTTCCATAAGGATAGCTGATGTGGGGCTACCCATGCCTAGTCCGTGAGTTTGTCTGTATATTTTATTGTCAAATTTAAAATAATTCTGGTCCAGGGTTATTCTCAGCGTATTTACTATCTCTGTAGCAATGTCTTTGTTCGTTTTCTCTGTCAGTATTTTAGTTAAAGTTTTTAGTGTTTCTGTCGTTGGTATCGAAGGGTATAGATCCTTAACGTCAAATGATACCAGTTTTGAGTCCTTGGGTACGTTCAGGTTGTTCAGTTTGTTGACTAGTTCCGTCGTGTTTCTGATTGTGTATTTATTGGATAGGTCTAGTTTCTCGGTTAGTAGCTTGTTTAGGTGTTTTGATAGTCTATATCCTGGTGCCGACTTATGGTTTACTATTGGTCGCATAGGTGTTCCTGCTTTGTGGATTTTAGGTAGTGCGATCAGTGACGGGACCGATGGATTCATTGCCGTGAGAGTGTAGGTCTTCTTGTTGTCTATTATATTCTTTGCTTGTTTTATTGCACGCTTTATTGCCATTTGGTATTCTTCCGTTGGGTCTTTCCTTATCACTCGACAGCCCATTTCTTTGATGAGTTGACCCGTTTTTGCGGTGTATTCCTCTTCGTCCATTAGCACCGTTGTATTTCCTTTGTCTGCTTTTGTTGCTATCACCTTATTATCGATTAGTTTCTTCCTTAATACTTTTGCCGTTTTATTGTCGTCCGTTGCCATTTCATTTCCAGCAGCTTTTATACTCTTTTCGATTATGCGTCTGCATAGATGCCTTGCGTGCTCCTGTTCTTCGTTTGGTACTAGTGATATGGCCATCTCCGTGTCTGCAATAGTGTTCTCTACGTCTTTTTTTCTATCGTAGCTTTCGATATTGTACTTCAAACCTTTTTGTAGTAGCTCTGTTTCTTTGGCGTTGATGGAAAGATTTGTTAAGTTAACAAATCTTGGATGGAATGATGTTTTGTTCTGTTGTGAGCCTTTTTTGTTGTTGTTTTGTTTTGTGTCAAGGTCCTCCAGGTTTTTGTTGAGTTTTTTGTATTTGTGTTCCATGGCCTTTTTGATCTCCTCCTTTATAGTGTCTAACGTTTCCATAAGGCAACTAACTAGGTTGTTTTCCATCAGCTCCAGGTGGATGCGTAGTAGTTTACCTACTTGGTTAATGAGGGTACAATAATGAAAATATGACAAAAAATAGATTTGCTTACCTAAACACACAACACAGACTCACACACACACACACGTCACCCGAACGCACGAATGCACGAACACATCACATGAACACGAAGTACCTGAACAAAACGACGGAAGTTAGTTACTATAAATGCTATCGAACTTACAGAAAATAACTCAGAACGAAAGAAGACACTGAAGATGGCGCATATTAGCCGAAACCGGTTTGTCTCCAAACCAAACTTGACAAGGGATGACGGAAAATCGTTCCACAATACATCATATTTCTACCCTGTCGGAAAAACAAGCAACCAAAAAGTTATTAATAATGCCAGTCAGGCACATCAAATCCGGACAAATATTCTACTGACAGCTTACAAAATGCGGCTACAGAAAATACACAACACAAAAGCCAACATATGGTTTAATAAGGAATGTCTAAAGACCAAACTCATTCCAAAATACGCGCAAATAGGGCACAAAGTGAACAGCGAGGATAAACGCAAAATTATACGGAAAGCGGAGAACAGCTTCCTCAGATGCGAGATCAGGAACCAACACGCAAAGAAGGAGCGCATAAATGAGGAACTACTACGCATCCACCTGGAGCTGATGGAAAACAACCTAGTTAGTTGCCTTATGGAAACGTTAGACACTATAAAGGACGAGATCAAAAAGGCCATGGAACACAAATACAAAAAACTCAACAAAAAACTGGAGGACCTTGACACAAAACAAAACAACAACAAAAAAGGCTCACAACAGAACAAAACATCATTCCATCCAAGATTTGTTAACTTAACAAATCTTTCCATCAACGCCAAAGAAACAGAGCTACTACAAAAAGGTTTGAAGTACAATATCGAAAGCTACGATAGAAAAAAAGACGTAGAGAACACTATTGCAGACACGGAGATGGCCATATCACTAGTACCAAACGAAGAACAGGAGCACGCAAGGCATCTATGCAGACGCATAATCGAAAAGAGTATAAAAGCTGCTGGAAATGAAATGGCAACGGACGACAATAAAACGGCAAAAGTATTAAGGAAGAAACTAATCGATAATAAGGTGATAGCAACAAAAGCAGACAAAGGAAATACAACGGTGCTAATGGACGAAGAGGAATACACCGCAAAAACGGGTCAACTCATCAAAGAAATGGGCTGTCGAGTGATAAGGAAAGACCCAACGGAAGAATACCAAATGGCAATAAAGCGTGCAATAAAACAAGCAAAGAATATAATAGACAACAAGAAGACCTACACTCTCACGGCAATGAATCCATCGGCCCCGTCACTGATCGCACTACCTAAAATCCACAAAGCAGGAACACCTATGCGACCAATAGTAAACCATAAGTCGGCACCAGGATATAGACTATCAAAACACCTAAACAAGCTACTAACCGAGAAACTAGACCTATCCAATAAATACACAATCAGAAACACGACGGAACTAGTCAACAAACTGAACAACCTGAACGTACCCAAGGACTCAAAACTGGTATCATTTGACGTTAGGGATCTATACCCTTCGATACCAACGACAGAAACACTAAAAACTTTAACTAAAATACTGACAGAGAAAACGAACAAAGACATTGCTACAGAGATAGTAAATACGCTGAGAATAACCCTGGACCAGAATTATTTTAAATTTGACAATAAAATATACAGACAAACTCACGGACTAGGCATGGGTAGCCCCACATCAGCTATCCTTATGGAAGTATTTATGCAACATTTGGAGGAAATTTATATGGAAGAACTGACGGCAAATTTGGGAGTAAATTTTTATGCCAGGTATGTAGATGACATCATCTGCCTAATATCGGGAAATAAAGAAGAACAAATTTTGGAGCACCTCAACAGCCAACACAAAAATATAAAATTCACTATGGATACAGAGAAAAATGGAAAAATCAACTACCTGGACCTAACAATTAAAATAAACAAAGAGACTAACAAATTTACTTACGAAATATACAGAAAACCCACAGCAACAGATGCAATAATACACAATAAATCTAACCATCCTCAACAGCACAAGAACGCCGCTTTCAGACATTTATTAACACGACTTGAACGAACCCCGTTAGAAAAAGAAGCTTACAACAAGGAACTGAGCACAATATACACAATCGCAGAGAACAACGGATATCAAAAAAGTTTAGTGAAGAAAATACAAAAAAACATAAATTCTAGAAAGTCAGAAACCAAAGAAAAAGAAGAGAAGAAATGGGCAGTCCTATCATATACCGGAGCAACATCTTACAAGTTGGCTAAAGTTTTCCAAAAATATAACATTAATGCAGCATTTAAAACGAGGAACAATATGGGAAAACTTCTACGAAACAACATTAACAAGGAAGACCTCTTTGACAAACAAGGCGTATACAAATTGACTTGCGAATGCCAAAACAGTTATATAGGACAAACAGGACGCCAAATCAAGACGAGATATCGAGAACACATAAGGGATTACAATAAGAAAATAAGAAAATCATCAACGACAGTGGAATCAAATTTCGCCAATCACATGGCAGAAAACAAGTGTACACCCATGAAAATAGGAAAAACAGCTAAAATTCTCCACATACAGCATAAAGGAAGACGACTTAACATATTAGAAAATATGGAGATATACAAACAAAAAACATTCGTAGGTAAAATAATAAATGAACAAATAAACACCGCATCGGATACATTATTTGAACCGCTTAAGCTAATATACCCGAAAGAGGACAAAAGACCTAAAACCGACTTAAACAAAACAACACACAAACGGACAATAACGGACTTTTACCTACTTGGTTAATGAGGGTACAATAATGAAAATATGACAAAAAAATAGATTTGCTTACCTAAACACACAACACAGACTCACACACACACACGTCACCCGAACGCACGAATGCACGAACACATCACATGAACACGAAGTACCTGAACAAAACGACGGAAGTTAGTTACTATAAATGCTATCGAACTTACAGAAAATAACTCAGAACGAAAGAAGACACTGAAGATGGCGCATATTAGCCGAAACCGGTTTGTCTCCAAACCAAACTTGACAAGGGATGACGGAAAATCGTTCCACAATACATCGTATTAAGATGGCTTTATTATTACGGCCGCTGTGGTGCAGTGGGTAGAGTGCTCGCCTGCTATGCCAGAGGTCTCGGGTCAAACCACGGTCCGAGCCAAACACCAAAACAATTTTTCTAATTAGTAAAAATCCAATTATTGGGTTATTTAAGAGCAGCGGTCACCTCTCGGCAGTGGGCGGCATACCCTCCGAGTGTATTCCTACCATGAAAAAAGCTTCTCACAAAAAATGCAGTCGCCGTTCGGAGCCGGCATAAAACTGTAGGTCCACCCAATTAGTAGGAAAAACAAAAAGGAGCACACCTCGAATTGGGAGAGAAGCTCGGCCATAAAACTCGTCAGAGTTATAATAGCGCCATTGTATTATTATTAT
Organism: Urophora cardui; assembly: GCA_960531455.1. Taxonomy (NCBI): domain Eukaryota; kingdom Metazoa; phylum Arthropoda; class Insecta; order Diptera; family Tephritidae; genus Urophora; species Urophora cardui. The sequence goes on along the minus strand of OY482670.1, from coordinate 99,513,176 downwards.
TATTACACACGCCTCCTATAAAAACGATTTTAACCCCTCCTGGATCTGTCTACCAAAAGTGTCGGCTTTATATTAAGGAACCACGGTCCGAGAAAAATGACTTTCGCAGTGGTGTAGAGGGCCTCTCACAGATCTCAAAACTCAATTCAAAACTTGGGAATTCTGCCGAAGGCCGCCGAAGCAAAAAGGTGTTCTATACACACACATACATATGTACATATTTGCGTGTTTTTGTAAGCGCCTTCCTCGGTATATTATAATCATACGCAGTTTTGGGATTTTGTTTGGTAAATTTTACAACTTACAAACATCTCCGGTCGACGGGACTTTTGGATTTAAAATCAGGAGGACCTCCTCTACAACCTCCAATGACTTTCTTTTCCTAACATCTTTGGACCCATCGAACTACCAACAAATATCTCGTGAATTATAAGCCTCCGGCAGGTTTTGATTTCAGTATTGAGATCTGTGAGAGGCCCGCCTGAAAAAACAATTTTTTCTCGGACCGTGGTTTCTTAATGTAAAGCTGACCATTTTGGTAGACAGATGGAAATCTGAGCCAACTTTACTTTGCCTGGAAATGCATTGGGCAGGTCATGTCGTGAGAGCAGAACAAGGTGCTCCGGCCAAGAAAGTACTTCTATTGAAATCCGCTGAACGCATAAACGAGGCCTCCACTGCGTTGGGAAGATCAGGTAATGCTGACTCCCTAGGTATTCCCAAGTGGCGCCGTGCTGCATGAAATAGAAATAGCTGACGCGCTTTATTAGACTCGGCCAGAATCAACTCGACGGTTGCGTGCCAATTAAGTAATGTACTTGCAACTTGCCATTATCAATTATAAGCGCCCCGTAATTAGTTACAGGATCGTAAGTGTGGAAAATGTCTGATTTCGGCGGGTTTTCATTTAAGTATATGATATTCATATTAACCACTATTTATTTCAAGACACAATCAACCACGGATACCCAATCAACAAATCCAATTTAGGGATGGCAACAATAACCGGAAAAACGATTATAATCGGTTAATTTCTTTCGGTTAAAATGTATCGGTTTTTTCCTTTTGATTTTTTTTCGATTAACCTTTTTCTTCTCAAGTCGAAAATAATCGAATTGGAGAATTTCCGCCTTTTCTTCCGTCGGTTTTCAACGGTTTTGTGAGTATATCTAAGAGCGCTTTCACATTACTCGGTGCGGTATCGGATCGACATTTTTGGTTTTTACCGAAAGTATACCGAAACCTTACTGACCACATGTATTTCAATTGGCACTTTCACATTAGTGTTGCCAAAGAACGTAAATCTATAAGAAGGGAAAATTCGCTACTTGAAAAGTATACCGAATAGGCCTTCTCGTTGTAGTGACGCGCAAACCAGGAGTTGTTTTGAACCCATATTCGCGACAAATTCACAATTCTATTCCTTTATGTGCCTCGATTCTATTCTTATTCTTTGCACGTACATAAATATGTATGTACATATATGTACCAACGCAAAAATATATATACATACATACATACATATATGCACATTGAAATCAACCACCAAAAACCATAATGAAAAGGACAAACAAGTGTAAAATACTACAAGCGGTTCATTCATAAAAATAGAAATGTCGCAACAAAGCATAAAAGTGACAACAGAGCCTTTGGACAGATCAAGATTTTTATAAAATTCTAAAATTTGAAGTCGGGCTCATGGGTAAAAAATGGAGACTTCATCCGATGAGCTGACTTCTTCCTCTTCTTCAAAATACACACGCACACTAGCCTTTTGTTTTTGTTTTCGTATCGATAGCTGTCAAATTCCTTTGCACTCATGTTTCCATGACATTTCATATTTGACTTGCGTTCTCCTTCCTAATTGTTTCATTTTCCGCCATCCATCAATGTGGTAGTTTCTTGTTCATGTACGAAGACATCTTTATTTCATCTGTATTTGTGTCACAAGTTGTCGCTTAAAGTGCAAAACAGCATATCAGTCTACTGTACGTATGCGTGCATGTGCGGTTTTGCTTTCAAACGACGATGGTATGAAAATATACCCAGTAAACATTTATCTTTGAAATTAATGTGAATATATATTTTTCCAATATTTATTGTACCTTAATTGGGGCAGAAATCCATTCGAAAACAAGTGCATATTTTCTGTATGATCATCATCTTTGTTTTCCAGTTAAGAAATCCTCTGATGTTAATATAAATTCAATTATGAATTACCAATATTATAACTTTTTCCAAGGTAAGCAAAATATGTATCACCTTCGTGCTCCTGGGTATGCCAAATGCTGTGAGTCTACCGCTGTCTTCATATGCAGTAGTTTGCATGTACATACTCAATAAACATCAGATCAAAATATGTCAAACTATGTTAGTTCTCAAATGCATCACAAGTTGAGAATTAAGGAAAATGTTTATGGGGTATACATATGGATAGATATTAGGGATTCCAATTTTTCCGATTTTTACAATCCCGGGATTTTCGGTATTTTATTTTATAATCCCGGGATCCCGGGATTTATCCCGGGATTTGGACTTTAATTACACAGGCCGAAAAAATTTTCAAAAAATTTTCTAACTCAAATAAAATTCTACTTTTCTAAAGGATTTCAGTGCGCTGATTCTGAATCTGAAGTCGGATTTTCGGTAATATGTATGGTTTTGAGATATTCATGTCCAAAGAGGCGAAAAATGCGATTTTTTGCTATATTCACTGCTCAATCTGTTAAATTACTTACTTTCATTAAAAGATGATTGCAGCTATTGAAAGAACGATCATTTCTCTTGAAAACAGCGCTTTGCTTTTTCGGGTATCTTATTCAGATATCTACGTTGTCTTCAAAAGATCTGATCGTGCTTCCAATAGATGTAATCAGTTTTTAATGAATGTCAGTAATTTTAAAAATATTGAGGTGTGAATATGGCCATGAATATCTTTGGACATGAATATCTCAAAAACTACACCGAAATCCTTTTGAAACGTAGAATTTTATTTCTGTTACAAAAATTTTTCGACCAGTATTATTTTCCAACATTTGGGGTTGAAAAAAGTAAATAAAAGTAAAAGTAAATATGAAAAAGTGTATTTTTATGTAGAATGCTAGAAAAATAAAAAAAACACCATACTAAACAAGTCTGCGATACTTGTCTTATTTCTACTCGTTTTTATTCAGCGATACGCAAATTGTATAAGTCCAAAAAGCGAAGAAAATTGTGTAAGTCCAAAATATTTACATGAACACAAATTTTTTTTTTCATTTAGAAATTTTTTTATTTTTTGTTTTTTGTCTCTCCTACAAAGTTTGAAAAAAAGACTTACACAATTTGCATTCTTAGCTAGCGAAATACATTTTTAGAGAAACGCTACAACTTTAAAATGCAAAGAAAAAATAGATTTTTATTGCCATTTTTTATTATTTCATTAGTAACAAAATAAAATAGGAATGTAAAATCATTCGTATTATTTAATAATACCTAAGAGTTACTTTAAAAAGCACAACCAACAACGAAAATTACAAACATTTGGTGAACAAAACATTTGCCTTTGCAGTTGGTAGATACTTTTAGGATATTAAAAAAAAGGCTTGCAATCATTTGATAATTTCCAATAGAAATTTTTTTAGAATTTAACGACGAACTTTGTTTAAGCGAATATTTCCAAGCTTGCCGAAAAATTCAGAAAATTAATGCAACTTCTGAATAGATAAATATCGGAGGCAAAATTTTGATATGAATTCCGAGTATGCAGCTGCGTATTTAATTTTAGTAGAGTGTTGTAAGACTATCAAGTCTAATTAAAATTTTGTTTCCATTTTCTTCCATTATGTACTTTCCGTGTGGGAAAATTCCAAAAAACATTTGAGAAATAAATGACCAAAAATCAGGAAATAGAAATTATCAAATGAATTTTGCCACAAGCTAAAAGCTTTAAAAAATACCTAACGTACGTTTCCCTACAACGCGTACTTCAACACAAAAAATTTAATTATTAAAAAAAAATCAAAAATTATAATCCTTATTTTGACTAATCGACTTTTTTATTCTAGCAAAAATGTCGCACTTTCTTCCGGCTGTCACATTTTTTTGTTCTCTTCCACACAGACTGAACCCTTTTTTAGGGATGTTTGTTCTATTGACGAAATATAAAACTGGCCCGACTACGGGCAACATTTTCTGCTCTTAGCACAAGTAAAAGGTTGCATTATTTTTGTTTCATTCATCACATGATAGGACACAGGACACATGTTGATAATGCTGCAATGTAATAATGCAACATTTTCATTCAGAATAGGAAATGCTGTTAGTATACAGATCTGAGACCAATAAAAATTATATAAAATAAAACTTTTCTTTGCTATAATAGCGGAATATTCTCTCTTTATCTTATCCCGAAAATCCCGGGATAAAATTCTAGCTATCCCGGGATTTTCGGGGAGTCAGAAAGGGCGGGATCCCGGGATCCCGGGATCCCGGGATCCCGGGATTGGAATCCCTAATAGATATGTATAGATAGATGTGTATGAAGACCTGTAGCGTCCTTGTAGGGAAATGAATAAATAGTGAACAGATGTAAAACTGTAGAATTTGCAAAAATTGTTAACCAGTTCTGAACTATCGAATAGGTAATCCAGCTGTGGATACGTGTTATATTCACCAGTTGCTAAAATGCAATTTGCATGACGCAAAAGAGATTGTGCTCGCACTAGTAGTGTCGAAAAATGATCTAGCTGCTCCCTAGTTATGAACTAGAGATTTTCCCAACAGGGGTAATGGGCATCGTGTTTCTTTCATTTCATTTCTTTCTGCCTCCATTTATTCCTCCATATACTTCTTCCTATTTCGCGGAGACGAAAAATAGTGCGAGGCAACTCCTGGATTGCCGGTCATGCACAATCACTCGCTCGACTAATACTACGTTTATACGTTGGCATATTCATGAAATCGTTTCATGAATTTTCGATGCATAAACGAATTTTCATGAATTTAATTGTTCACGAAAATTATCCATGAATTTCGCCATCAATTCATGAAATTATGAAGTACAAGTCCGGCAACGCCAAACAACCAGCTGTTCATTCAGTCAAGGCAGATTTAACAGGTAGGCTCGCTGGCGAATTCAGAAATGTCCAATGTATTCTGTTATTGTTATTGGTAGTGTAATGTCAAAATTATATTTCGCTGAGGTTAAATTCTGAATTCGCTTAGGACTCGCGCATTCCCATTGGCCATGATGTGAATTCGCTTAGATTTTGACATTACACTCTACCTTTGTAAATAAAAAAAGTAGTTTCGGAATTCTCCACCGACTCTACCTGGTAAATCTGCCTTGACAGCTGATGTCGTTAGAACGTTGCCACTTTTTAAAAAAGCTGAATTTCACGAGTTCATAAATGCTGTATAAACGAGACCATTTTCGAATTCATGAAATTAAGAGTTCACGAATTCTGCCGTATAAACGTAGTATAAGTTCCACTTGCGAATTTTCCCTTCTTATAGATTTACGTTCTTTGGTGTTGCATACATGAAATCGGAGCGGATTAATTTCGGTATACCGCAACGCGGTAAGACCGGTCAGTAAAATTTGAGGAATTACTGCATACATTTTTGCGACGTAATAAAAGAAGAAGAACAAAGTCAGTAAAAAACTCGGTTCGGTTATAAATGTAGCAAGTTATAATGTCTTAGGCACTCTGCACACGGAGCGTACTGCTTTAGACGCGTTTTAGGGTGCGTTTATGTCGGAGCAATAGAAGAAAGAAAGAAAGATAGCGAAGAAAATTGTAAACGGGAATTCTGTACTTCTGTTTATGTCGGAGCTGCGATAAGCGCTAAGCTCACCACAGATAATAGCAAAGAAAATACCTTACGGAAATCACGTATAGTGTTTATGTCGGAGCAATAGAAGAAAGAGTGATACTAGCAACGAAAATTGTAAATGGGAGTTCTGTACTTCTGTTTATGTCGGAGCAGTGGGTGACTAAAGAAATTCACCACATTAGCGCTATTATCATAGCAGAGAAAATACCTTATGGGAAACGCGTGTAGTGTTTATGTCGGAGCAATAGAAGAAAGAGTGGATACTAGCAACGAAAATTGTAAATGGGAGTTCTGTACTTCTGTTTATGTCGGAGCCGCGCTATAAGCGCGTATCAAAGTATAAGAGAGAAGAAAATTAATTCATTGATTTTCTTTAGTCGATTAGCGCTATTCATTATGGACACAGAAACTTTCATCAGTGCAATTTTTAAAAGGCAACCTTTGTGGGATCAAAGAAATCCAAATCATCCCAATAGGCTTGTCTTGGATAAACTGTGGACGGCCGTAGCATGTGAAATGAAGTCCACACGTAAGTAAATATATACGACTTCATGCATAAAAAAAAAAAAAATGTTTTAAAAATTTTTAAGTGACATTTTCATAAAATTTTTCGATTTCGAAAATTTTATAAATCTATTTTATTTTTTATGAATAAGAGGGACATTGTTTATGTGTTTTATTACTTTTTATACATAATTTTTATATAACCTTTCAAATTAAAAAAAATTAAATATATAGATAAGTATGTGTGGAGCAGAAATATATGTAAATATTTACTATGTGTAAAATAACAACGTCTCTTCTCCTTTTCGGTTATTCTAAAATTTTTATTTAAGTACCACAATACACTAAAGACAAATCTAGTACCATAGCTTCAATATACGTAGATAACAGCGCTATTTCACTCTTTGCTAGCTTAGCTCCGACATAAACACTCAATAGCGCTATATGCTTTGGTCGAACAGCGCTATTACCTCCGCTTATTGACCTCTTCGCTACTATTGCTCTTATCACTGCTCCGACATAAACACTCAATAGCGCTATTCCGATAAGCGTATATCACGCACAGCTATCTTTCTTTCTTCTATTGCTCCGATATAAACGCACCCTTAGATACTACAGACGAAAGCTGTACGCTTTGATGTCGCGCACGTATATTTCAATTGAGGGCTGCACACGAGTCGTCAGCTTCATGCATTCGTCAAAGTATGCTAGCTACATGTCGCTTGGCGTAAAGCAGTGCTGGTAGCTAGGCGTACTACGCTTAGAAAACAGGAAGAAGAAGATGTTTGTTTACATATTTCCACTTGGTGGAATTTATGAAAGCAGTAAAATTTGTGTAAAAAATCGGAAAAAAAGAGTGTATAATGAAAGAAAATTGAAGATTCCGTAAAATTTTTCATCTTTTCTATTTAAAGCTTCGAAATTCAAAGCAAATGCCGTATTATTAATTTGTTTGTTTGTTTTGTGCAGCGAAGTTTCATGTCGCTTCGTGTGCAGATATTGAGGCGTGGGGAAATCGACGCTACATAAAATGTCTCGTACGCGTCTATGACGATACGCCTCGTGTGCAGAGTGCCTTAGTCTTCGCTAGAAGACATTATTGTTATTAGCCGTGTTTTTATTCAAGCGCATATACATCTGCGCTTAAATTTTGTATGGACAAATAAGCGCGGATAGAGATGTGCGCTTAGAAATCCATACAAAATTTAAGCGCAGATGTATATGCGCTTGAATAAAAACACGGCTATTATTGAGTGATTTGTTGAAGTTAAAAAATTTGTTTTGCAAATTTCGATGTTTGTTTTCCTATTTTCTGCCGATTACGCACCGAAAGTATTCCCACAAGTGTGGAAAACACAGCAACGCGGAATCGTTTCGGTAAGCCGAAAATACCGAGCAAAAAATGTCGATCCGATGTCGTACCGAGTAATGTGAAAAGGCCCTAAGAGCCTATACACACTTGCGACTCAATCGATTTAGTCGAATTGGGCTGTTGTATTCACACTACGCCAACTATTTAGTCGAATCGGTGGCAGCTATTCACATTACAGACTAAATAGTCGGACGATTGACAATGACATAGTGTTGCCAATGTTCACATTTTACGCAGCAAATTTTACATTAGTGGTCTTCATATAAAGTGATGAAGTATTAAATTGCTAAAGTTTATCAGTTTATCTGCATTCTTACATGAAAGCACCTTCTTGTCAGCTGTCAACTTGATTAATAAATAAATAATAATAAAATAAACAAAAAGTGCATACATTGTTTGGCTTTGTTTCTTATTAAACTAGCAACTAGCTGTCAAGTAAATGAAAAGAGAAAAACGGAAGGAATTATGCTCATAAAGGCGAAACAAACAGAAGTACAAGAAACGGAAAAAGAGTAAAAATTAGCCATTAATAATTTCCATGCAATTTCATTTTCATTATTTCTATTTTAAAATGCGATAAATGACATTTGAAGAGAACAACAATATCAAGAAACACATGGAAACGGAAGTAAATATCCTTAGTTAGATAATTCTTGTCTATAACTAGTTAATAAGAAACGAACTGTTTTTAAACATTTTGAAAATATTAATTGAAATATTCAATCTCTGCAATTTACCAAAAGTGAAATAAAAGTAGTGCTGTCAACATGGCAACTCTTTCCACTACGAATATCACTGTTGTTGTTGTAGTCGTTCGACTAAATTGTCTCTAGTGTGAATACGTAGAAGGGCGCCTTGCTGATCAAGCAGTTGTCCGACTGTTTCAGTTGGAATGAAATTGGGATGCAAATCCAACTGTTTCAGTTGTTCGACTAATTGAATGTAGTGTGAGTGCTTCCATACATTCCCATGCAAATCAACATTCGACTAAATCGATTGAGTCGCAAGTGTGTATAGGCTCTAAAAAAACGCAATAATTCACTCCAGGAAGCATTGCCGAATTGACGATTTGACGATTTTTGCTCATAAATGACGATTTTTTCGTTTCATACCGAAAATTTTTATTTTCTTATCGTATTTAGCCATTAAAAACTCAACAAATAAATATTTTACCTGCAGCAGGCGCCTTATATTATTGAAAGGATATTGCGACGACCCCTAAACTGATTACAGGAAATCGCTGGGGTACTCAAAAACAAGTTGGCTAGCATTAACCACAGCAATTGAGAATGTTTTAAAATTGTTTGAGCCATTAAAGACATATTTCTTGAACTTGGAAAAATGTCCCCTAAATATAAAAAATCTTTTTGGATGAATTCAATTATTCGCGATTAATCATCGAACGCTTGCGAATACTGCTTGCCCAGAATGGTGTAGCTGTAGTACGTAGTAAGAGCTGTCAAAAGTTAAAACAGTACAATTGCATTGCAATGCCCAAAATGTATAGCTGTGTCTGTAGCGTGTAGCTGTGGCTGTAGTAGAAGTAGAGTTAACTTTAACTTTGTAGCGCGCTACAAGTGTGACAGCTCAATTTTTAATGACAGAAATTCGAAATGAAGGACGAAGAAACGGAAAAATGAATTGAACTTGTAAAAAATAAAGTTTTTATGGAATTTAAGGAATGCCCTGTACAAAAATATAAAAAAGATGACATATACACTGAGCTACACCATTGTGTTCACATTTTCGAGCGTTGCCATAAAATCAGTCATCAGCTGATGTAGTAAGCTATGTAGTCCGTAGCTGTAGTACAACATTCTGGGCAAGCAGAAAACCTAAAAATCGGTTAATCGCTTATTTAATTTCTTTTGCCATCCCTAATCCAATTAGCGTTCCAACGATACCACCGAGTACTTTTTACTGGATGCTTTTTCACTCCGATATTTCGCCGATACCAATAAGTATCGATACTTTGGAATTGGGGCACCTCCAAATAATAGCCCAGTTAGTCAAGAACGTGTGGTCCGCCCGCTGACGCAAACGCCCGTATGCAATTTTTAGGATTTTTTGAGCCCGTGGGGCAACGGAGCAATCAGCTGTTTTACTCACACATATTTACATATATATATAGTTTGTTTACATTTTGGCAGGGTTGCCATTTAGTAATTTTTGAACAAACAAGATTTTTACTAATCTTCAAAGTGTTATGCGGATTACTCTTCAATACACAACTGTGCATTATTTGCCAAATGACAAGAAAATACTAATTTAATCATTTTTAAAGTTGTCGTTGACGACTTTTTTTTTTTATTAATTTAGTTACTTTTTTACGGCTTAGGCACTCTGCACACGAGGCGTATCGTCATAGACGCGTACGAGACATTTTATGTAGCGTCGATTTCCCTACGCCTCAATATCTGCACACGAAGCGACATGAAACTTCGCTGCACAAAACAAACAAACAAATTAATAATACGGCATTTGCTTTAAATTTCGAAGCTTTAAATAGAAAAGATGAAAAATTTTACGGAATCTACAATTCGTGGGGCAACGGAGCAATCAGCTGTTTTACTCACACATATTTACATATATATATAGTTTGTTTACATTTTGGCAGGGTTGCCATTTAGTAATTTTTGAACAAACAAGATTTTTACTAATCTTCAAAGTGTTATGCGGATTACTCTTCAATACACAACTGTGCATTATTTGCCAAATGACAAGAAAATACTAATTTAATCATTTTTAAAGTTGTCGTTGACGACTTTTTTTTTTATTAATTTAGTTACTTTTTTACGGCTTAGGCACTCTGCACACGAGGCGTATCGTCATAGACGCGTACGAGACATTTTATGTAGCGTCGATTTCCCTACGCCTCAATATCTGCACACGAAGCGACATGAAACTTCGCTGCACAAAACAAACAAACAAATTAATAATACGGCATTTGCTTTAAATTTCGAAGCTTTAAATAGAAAAGATGAAAAATTTTACGGAATCTTCAATTTTCTTTCATTATACACTCATTTTTTCCGATTTTTTACACAAATTTTACTGCTTTCATAAATTCCACCAAGTGGAAAAATGTAAACAAACATCTTCTTCTTCATGTTTTCTAAGCTTAGTACGCCTAGCTACCAGCACTGCTTTACGCCAAGCGACATGTAGCTAGCATACTTTGATGAATGCATGAAGCTGACGACTCGTGTGCAGCCCTCAATTGAAATATACGTGCGCGACATCAAAGCGTACAGCTTTCGTCTGTAGTATCTAATACGCGTCTAAAGCAGTACGCTCCGTGTGCAGAGTGCCTTAGTTGGTAATTAAAACACATTTTTCTTGTAATTTTGTTTCTGCCCAATATATTTCCATCACACCTTGGTGATAGTTATCAAGGGCTAAAATATAAAATAACAAAAAACACAGTCAGAACATTAAATTTACAATTGAAAATCCATAAAAAAATTATATTGGGAAGCAACAAGATTCTCACAAAAATCTGTGTTTAATTAAGAAATCTGTACTGAGTTTCTGTAACTCATATCTTCTAGTATAAATAGGTGGTGACAAAGTGTGGATCGTATTAGTGTGACATCACTTTAATTGATTTTGTTACAGAAACTCAGATTTATTGTGGCAATTTATAACTTTTTAATGTAGAAAAATTGCAGAAGAAGACCACCAAGAGTTATCAATTAAGAAAATACCGCCACCATTGTGGATAAATACAATTTTTGCTTTAATTTTCAGTAATATCTTCATTTATTAGGAGTGTTCAATATCTCAAAATTTGTACATATTTTTACGAATAGTTACGAATTTATGTTCAATAACCCAAAAAATTCGAAAAAGAGAGCCAAATTGAGATAGTAAGACCTCGAGAGAGTTGATAAACGCTGCAAGTAAAATTTTCACTTGCAACTACTAGCAGCTTTAAAAAAATAGAAGTGTCCAAAAAATATATGATCACAAAAATTTCAATTGGAAATATACAAACATTTTAAACGCAAATTTCTAATTGTGTACTAAATAAGTTAGCGCAAAAACGAATCTTGGTGATGTTGTGGAATAGCCAAAGTAGAATTTTGTTTTCCTAATTCAGTTATTTCCATTCATTTCCAATTTCAAAAATTTCATTTACAACCTAACCTAAAAATCAAATTGTCAAAAGAACGTATCAGCTATTTTCTTGCGAATGTTTACGATTTTGTGTTCAATTACTTTGGTTGATAATTTTCTCTTTTTCTCGTTTTTACTCTTAATTTGACATTGACGCTCTTTTTACAAGTACTTGCAAGTAAAGTTGTTGAACAAAGCTATTATCTTGTTATTAATTTATATATATATTTACATTTTGTTTGGGATTTAAAAAAAATTTATAAACGTTTTCTTTCCTTTCTTTTTAAAAATTAAAGTAATAATAAATGGTTCGTTTAAGTAGACATACTATTTTTTCCATGTGAACACATATATGTATATTCGATAACATTTTACAATCTTGTTGAGTTAGTTGTATGATGCTGGGAAAATTACTGTTTAAATATTTAATAACTAAAAATGTTCAACTGGCAACCCTTCTACCGTGCAACCATGCGAGCTATCAGCTGCCACGTTTTTACGTAAAAAATCAAAATGATTTTGATTTCTGCGGTACGGGCTTCTGCGTCGTACGTCGTTGAATAATCGGTTACATACAAATCCCATTAAATAGGTTGGATCAGCTGACACGGTACACGGGTTTACGTTCTCGACTAACTGGGCTATAAAGGACTAGGCCAATAATATTGTGGCGAATATAATCGGTTCCACTCTCACATCACTAAATGACTGAACACATCTCTAAGGAAACTGCCAGAACTAGAAGTAGACCAGATAATTTCCAGTGTTGCCAGAATTTTCCAGATTGCGTTTGACAGACTATATAAAAGCCCGTCTCCACATAACTTGATTCACCAGAGAAACATGTAGCAAAACATCTCGCTCAATAACCCGTCTCCACGTGGCTAATCGTGATTCAGTTTGACATTTCTCCTTCCTGTTCTTCTTAAAGGTTTGTATGTTTGCTTATTTTTGCGTCTTTGTTTTGGTCTGTGTGAGATTTCGATAGATTTTCGATACAAAATTAGAGAAGACATCGATATCATCGAGGTTGGCAAGATGATTCAGCATGAAACAGTGTTTCAATCTTCACTCGCTCTCAAAATTTCGTATGGAAATTGGCGAGTTTCAGCACTGGTTTCCGTGTCGAAACAAGATTGAGAGAGAAAATGCAGAAAAAAAGAGCGAAACACGTTATGTGGAGACATGGTATAAGGCGGCGAGCAGGCGCTCCGCAGTCAGTCGTAACTTAACAGTAGAAGTGTTAACATCAAGTCAAGTAAAACCAGTGTAGACTTTTTAGTCGTGAAATAAAGCGGTGTGAATTAAGAAGTAAATAAAGACTTTTATTTAACAATTTAGTGATACGAACCCGATAGAAATAATCAAGCTATCGACAAATACGTAACAATTGGTGTCAGAATTGGAATTGTTAAATAAATTCCAGGACCAAGGATAACGAAATAAGGATAATGGCAAAGTTAAACGAACTGAAAATCCAAGAGCTTAAAAAGGAGTTAGAAAAGAGAAACCTGAGTACAAGCGGCAATAAAATTGAACTACAGGCAAGGTTAAGAGTAGCTATGGAAGCATATAACATTAATGTAGATGAGTTTGATTTCTACGATGATGTGGAAGACGTCCAAAAGGAAGAGCTCCACGGTCAGTAGCAAACGTAGACATGAACTCGATATTGGCTGTACTGACACAAATATCGGCCAAAATGGAAGATCAACAGGCACAGATATCGGCAAAAGTGGAAGATCAACAGGCACAGATGTCGGCAAAAATTGAAGAACAACAGGCACAGATAACGTCCAAAATGGAATTGCAACAGTCAGTACTTTCATCACAGGTGTCCGGCATTGCAGCTCAGTTGGAGGCACAAGAAGAACGCATGTCCTTACAATTCAAGGCACAGGATGCAAAAATTATACAAGTTAAGGAGGTCCTTGAAGAAAGACAAGAAAAATTAGAGGACGATGTAAAAGCATTGAAAGCCCGTCTTCAGGATATTCAACTAAGTCGTCCAGTCGCTTCAACTGCTACACAGAAGATAAAACCTCCGTCGTTTGATGGAAGTGGTCCATTTCAAGTATTCAAGCTACAATTTGAGAAAACGGCAGTTGTAAATAATTGGAGTGCGGAGGACAAAGTCGCTGCCCTGTTCGTAGCATTGAAAGGACCTGCAGCAGAAATATTACAGACTGTTAGCGAGGGCGAAAGGAACAGCTATGACGCAATTATGGGTGCCGTTGAAAGACGTTATGGTAGCGAGCACAGGAAGCAGATATACCAAATGGAGTTGCAAAATCGCTTCCAGAAACCAAATGAGACGTTACAAGAATTTTCTTCTGAGATTGAGAGGCTAGCTCATTTGGCAAACGCAGGAGCACCTCAAGAATTCATCGAAAGAATGAAAATTCAAAGCTTCATCAATGGAATACGAGATATTGAAACGAAGCGGGCTACCTATGCAAATCCAAAAGGAACTTTTGCTGAAACGGTCTCATATGCCTTGACGCAGGAAACGGCATCTCTATTCAGCAAGCCCACTTACAAGGCTCATCGTGTGGAAGTGGAAACGCCAGACTTACTAAGCAAAATATGGGAGGCGTTGAATGAAATGCAGAAAAAGAAAAGTAATGCTGTGAAATGCTTCAGATGCGGAAAAATGGGACATATAGCACGTCATTGCAGCAATGATTCCAGTAAGTTCAGCACTGCAGATGGGCGCAAGCGCAAGACTGATGGGTATGAACAAGCGCCCAAATCAACTGAGTCGTTAAACTAAAGCGGGCCAGCCAAAAGGGGCGTGGGCTGGTCCCCACAATGGAATGCCCCAAAATCTCTGTCTCTCACAAAGCACGAGTAATGTTACTATTGGTGGTTTGGTGGACGGAATGGAGCGCATGTTGACTGTGGATACGGGAGCATCTCATTCCATCATTCGATCTGACTCTTTAAAGAAGGAAGTAAGGCCATTGTTTGGAGCAAAATTGCGTACGGCAACAGGCGAGGATACCCAAGTCCTAGGGGAAGTTACATGCGAAGTTGTAATTGGAAATGTTGTCGTACTACACACCTTCATAGTGGCGGAAATTGTTGATGAAGTCATAATTGGCGTGGACTTCCTAATCGGCCAAGGCATTAAGATTGACATGAAAAACAAGGTTATGAGTTGGAGGTGCCGCTAAGTTTTGGCTACGATAAGAGATACAGCAGTAAGAAAGTGCTCGTGGCAGAGAATCAGCAGATACCGCCAAAGTCCGAGGCAATTATTTGGGCAAAGATTGATGGAGAATGTGGGACAAACAAATTGTGGGTTGTTGAAGCAGAAACAGAAACTAAATCAAATGTACTTGTTGGAAAAACCTTGGCTATGACAAAACAAGATGGACGTATACCAGAAAGAGTACTTAATGAGTTCTAGTCACCAGTCAAACTCTCCAAAGGTGCTATCTTGGGAAAATGCGAAGAGGTTAACATCATCATGAATTGCGAACAATCCCAAGGAGAAGTTTCTACTGGCAATACAGATCTTTCAGATGAAATAAATGCTTGGACAGAAGAACTGCAGGAGAATCACAAAAGAAAGGCGAAAGAATTACTTGCCAAGTATTCCAGCATATTTGATAAGGATGGTACAAAACCAGGCAGGACAAATATTGTGAAGCATCAGATTGACACCGGTGATGCAAGGCCAATCCGCCAGGCTCCTCGCAGCGTTCCATTAGCTAAACGTGAAATGGTGAGCCAGATTATACAAGAAGTGAGCGACAGTGGGGTAATAGAGCCATCAGTCAGTCCATGGAGTTCTCCGGTAGTACTTGTTAAAAAGAAAGATGGCAAGATGAGATTCTGCGTTGACTACCGGAAACTGAATGATGTAACGAAAAAGGATAGTTACCCATTGCCAAGAATTGACGACACTCTGGACTCGCTATCTGGAACGGAATGGTTTTCAACACTGGACTTGAAAAGCGGCTATTGGCAAGTCGAAGTAAAAGAGGAAGACAAGGAAAAAACAGCCTTTAGTGTAGGCGATGGTCTTTGGCAATTTACGGTGATGCCATTTGGATTATGTAATGCCCCAGCTACCTTTGAGAGACTTATGGATCAGGTACTGAAAGGATTACACTGGAAAACATGTCTTGTGTACCTGGACGATATAATTGTACTGGGAAAAAGCTTTGATGAACATCTCGAAAATTTGGAGGAAGTTTTCCGAAAAATAGCTGGCGCTGGTCTCAAGTTAAGTCCTAAGAAATGTGCATTATTCAAGAAAGAAGTAAAATACTTGGGACATAAAGTGACTACAAAGGGCATCTGCACTGATAACGAAAAAATAGAAGCAGTAAGAGATTGGCCAAGACCTCGGAATCTACATGAATTGCGAAGCTTTCTTGGGCTGTGCGCATACTATCGCCGATTTGTACCCAATTTTGCCAGCGTAGCAAATAGTCTCACGGAGCTTATGAGGAAAAATAAGACTTTTGAGTGGAGGAAGGAAGCTTTCCAAACGTTAATAGATCGGCTTTGTACTGCCCCAATGCTAGCATACCCGGTTCCAGGAGCGAGGTTTATTTTGGATACTGAGGCGAGTGGTTATGCTATAGGAGGTGTTTTGTCACAAGAAATCGACGGACAGGAGAAGGTTATCGCATACTACAGCCGATCAATTGGGAAACCGGAAAGAAATTACTGTGTAACACGAAGAGAACTATTGGCATTGGTAAAATGCATCAAACACTTCCATAAGTACCTCTATGGTCAGCGATTCCATGTCAGGACTGATCATGCAGCGTTAAAATGGCTTTTGAAATTCCGAAATCCGGAGGGTCAGTTAGCAAGGTGGATTGAGCGACTACAAAATTATGACTTTTCTATAGACCATCGTAAAGGCAGTACCCATGGAAATGCTGATGCAATGTCGCGGCGACCATGTAATCTTGAATGCATGCAAGCATTGCTCTAAAGCTGAGGAGAAGGAAGACATCATAGATGTTCGGTTAATGACAATAACATCTACAGACGAATGGAATGCGGAACAATTAAGGAAGTGTCAGCTAGAAGATCCAGATCTGGCACGTGTAATGATCGGTTTGGAGCAAAATGAACGACCATCAAAAGAAGAGATGTCAGCAGAAAGTCCTGTTGCCAAATCATATTGGGCACAGTGGAATAGTTTGCAATTTGTAAATGTTTGCCTACATCGTGTTTGGGAGAGTGAAGATGGCCAAAGTTCTAAAACATTGATAGTTGTTCCAAGGAAAAGAATACCGGATGTGCTAAATGAACTACACAATGGTCCAAGTGGAGGTCATCTTGGAGTAACAAAGACGGTAGAGAAAATCAAGAAGAGGTTTTATTGGGTCGGATGCCGTCAGACAGTTGTTGAGTGGATTGCGAACTGCGATGTATGCATAAAGGCTAAGGGCCGTTTACTCAACCTCTGATTAACGCTAACCGGAGGACAAAGGGCCGGTTAAGTTTTGGACTGCGTTATCGACCACATGATAAATACCTGGTTTGATGAAGTCGATAATGATGTTTAACCGGACTTTTACCGTGATTAGCGTTAATCAGAGGTTGAGTAAACGGCCCTAAGGGTCCCAAATCCAGGAGTCATGGGCTGATGAAACAATACAACTCAGGAGCAACATTTGAGAGAATTGCCATGGATGTAGCTGGGCCATTTCCTACTAGCAAACTTGGAAACAAATATGTACTGGTGGTCATGGATTACTTCAGCAAATGGCCGGAGGTGTACCCGATTCCAAATCAAGAAGCAGAAACTCTAGCCGAAGTATTCACCAACAATTGGGTGACGAGATATGGTGCACCTATAGAGCTACATTCTGACCAAGGAAGGAACTTCGAATCAGTAGTGTTTCAGGAGATGTGCAAGACACTGGGTATTAGGAAAACCCGAACAACTGCATTGCATCCACAATCAGACGGCATGGTAGAAAGATTTAACAGAACATTAGAGGAACATTTACGAAAGGTGGTGGACAAGTTCCAGAGAGATTGGGACACTCATATTCCTCTGTTCCTGATGGCATATCGATCGGCCGTACACGATACAACAGGTCAGACTCCTGCAAAAGTAATCTTTGGTAGTGATCTTCGATTACCAGCTGACTTGAAATTTGGGATAAATGCCGATACGGGAATAAATACCAGACAGTCTAACAACGTTCTGGAAGAGGAAATGAGAGAAATACATGAACTTGTAAGACAGCGAACAAAGATCATGGGTGACAAGATGGAGGCCAGATACGACAAGGCGATGAACTCAGAAGGTTTTGTTAAGGGAGATCTAGTTTTGATATACAACCCGCAGCGAAAGAAAGGTTTGTCCCCGAAATTGCAGTGTACTTGGGAAGGGCCATACAAAGTGATTAAACGGCTCAACGATGTTGTGTATCGCATACAAACGATTGGAAGACCGAGGAATAAAATGAAGGTGGTTCATCTGGAAAGGCTAGCAGCATTTGGAACGAGTAATGTGTCAGATCTGGACGATCAGACTTAGGTAGAGGGCAGTGTGGCGAATATAATCGGTTCCACTCTCACATCACTAAATGACTGAACACTTCTCTAAGGAAACTGCCAGAACTAGAAGAAGAGACCAGATAATTTCCAGTGTTGCCAGAATATTCCAGATTGCGTTTGACAGACTATATAAGGCGGCGAGCGGCGCTCCGCAGTCAGTCGTAACTTAACAGTAGAAGTGTTAACATCAAGTCAAGTAAAACAAGTGTAGACTTTTTAGTCGTGAAATAAAGCGGTGTGAATTAAGAAGTAAATAAAGACTTTCCCCCTTATTATGAATTGTCATACGATAGCTATCGGCCGCTTGCAAGCGTATCGTATAAAATGAGTTTCCATATTATGAATTCCACACGCCCGCTAGGTGCACTATCGTGAATGACATTTGTTTAGGGTTCAATTAGTTATGCGTTAACTTTATTTCCATTACAGTCTATCGGGTTTCACACGATAGAAATTATTTCGTAATACGAAGTACCCGACTGCAAGCGTTTAGCGTGTATCGTATTAATTCGTAATAGGCCCCTTTTATTTAACAATTTAGTGATACGAACCCGTTAGAAATAATCAAGCTATCGACAAATACGTAACAATATTTTGCAGTCTTATACCATGTTTACATATAACAAGATTTTCGCCAATCTACCCGTTTACATATAACATGAAATCTAGATTTGCTGGGAGAGGGATTGTCAACTGTCAATTTTCCTTACCTGCATGACCCAATAATAATATGGTCGTAGCAGTCAAAAGAGAATAGGCAACTACCGTTCGATGGCTGTTTTCACGAATGTAAAAAACAGATATTTTGTTTTTATTTAACTTGAAAAACGCTAGCAAACACAAGCTTTTGCACGATTAATACGTTAAAGAAAGTATAATTAAAAAAAAGACGATCATTTCATAACCTATAAAACAGAAAGAAGAAGAGCGACTTACTATTGCGATACGATTCTTGTTGGGCCATACTTACTGGCGTCCATTTTGTTTACTTTTCATTTTGACGTTTCTCCCAAATTCGCCAAAAAAATATCGATAACACGAAGAACACAGGGTTGTATTGAGAAAACTATCGTGATAATCTCGAGATTCATTTTAAATCGCGAATTTTTGGTAGCGGATTTTTGTATGGCAAACCTCGAATTTCAATCGAAGATTTTGTGTCAACCTCGAAAAAAGTAGATAATCTCGTATATGTAATCAAAAAAATTTCCAATTGAAGTGACCA
This sequence comes from Urophora cardui, assembly GCA_960531455.1. Lineage (NCBI taxonomy): Eukaryota > Metazoa > Arthropoda > Insecta > Diptera > Tephritidae > Urophora > Urophora cardui. Next base: position 99,493,599 of record OY482670.1, on the reverse strand, counting down.
TAGCAAACAACTTTGACCTGAAAATGGAAAAATATTTGGAGGTTTTACTAAATGTGGTAGAATCATTCAGCCCCCAGAACTAGTGTTGCACTGTGTAAAAACTTACTATACTGAAGTAAAAGAACGGTGTGTTTTTTATTTAGTGCATATATACAACTTATTACAATTTTTCTTTTTATAGCCTTATTCTGGCGCGTTTACATAATTTAACGGTAAAAAATTAGGAACTTTAAACACCATTTTCGTATTATTGCAACAGGAAAATCAAGCTACTATTTACGTTTTACAAGCCTATTGAGGTGGTACCTTAAATTTCCCGTTGGAATAATACGAAAATTTTGTTCAAAGTTCCTGGGCCGTAGTCATAGTCGATTTAAAACAGTGTTTTACCACACTTAGAATGATGCTAGCATAAACGTCATTTTATCTCTGTCATAGTCAAACGATTTTATCACTAAAACAACGTTTTAACTTTAAAATGAGGTGAACGTCATTTTAAAATCTTAAAATATTGTCCTAAGCTGGAAAGTCGTCGTGAAAAACTATAAAAATAGAAAAAGAACGTGAATTCAATAAAAAATAAATAAATAAAACGTAAAAAGAAGTCATTTTAATAAATATGTTTTGAAATAGCAGAATTTTTCAAGATTTTGCCAAGTATTATAGACGATGCTATCCCGGAACGGAGAGCAAAGGTATATAGAAGCCGATGGGAAGGAATTTTATAGATACTGAGGGGCCTGTCAGTAATAGGGGACTTCGAATCTCACCCGACATGGAAGTTCTGACTAAATTACGATTTTTAGGTCGAAATATTCATCACATATGTATTCATGACATATGTATGTATGTACATAGGTTAGGTGGCACTAAATGCTTTCCTGCAAACAAGCTTTTATTCTTGAGCTCCAGTTTGGTTCACGAGCTCTTTTTGTTCCCTAAAATCACAAGTTTATTTTGATTTATATGAAATGTGTAGTTTTATCTCAAAATTTAACTCAAAATAACAAATAAAATTTGCGAAAACCGAAATGTCGTAGAGATGATACGCTTACTTATTTTCTTTGTGAATTTAAAGGTTGACACAGGGTGAAATTTTAAAACCCTCGAAATTTCTTAAAATAACAGAGGGAGTCTTATTATTTCTTACGGGTAACCCCACTATTTTAAACGTCGTTCTAAATTTAACACCGATTTTAACTAAAACCGATTTTAGTGAACCACTATGACTACGGCCCCCTGACTTTTAGCGGAAAATTCAGTAACTGCTCCAGAATAAGGCTGTTTAACGATTTTCGATACCAAGTACGTATCGATGCTTTTCATCCGATACATACTCGAGTACCGATACTTTTTGGCGATACTACACCTTTTCCAGTTTAAGGGCCGTTTACTCAACATCTGATTAATTTAACCGCTGGTTAGTTTGACGTACATTGTATGGTGAGCTGTCAAATAAATTGCTTAACCGGACAAAAATCTGTGGTTAAGTGCTTAACCTGAGCTTGAGTAAACGGCCCTAAGTTCAGAAAGTTACAATTGAAGTTCAGAAAATTACAATTGAAGGTCAGAAAATTACAATTGAAGTTCAGAATTTCCAATTGAAGTTCAGAAAGTTACAATTGAAGTTCAGAAAATTACAATTGAAGTTCAGAATTTCCAATTGAAGTTCAGAAAGTTGCAATTCAAGTTCAGAAAATTACAATTGAAGTTCAGAAAATTCCAATTGAATTTCAGAAAATTACAATTGATGTTGACGGTATTTGAACCGCCGTTTATTATTATTAAAATTATTACAAAAAAAGTACAAATTTGTTTATAACAAAGGGCTTGTTAAAAAACCCGTCGACCTTAGTCCCTCGCTGCCACTCGCTCAATGCCATCTCACTTCTCCCCTTTCATGATCGTCTTCGGTTTTCAACCAATCAGCGATTAGCACGTACCAGCGTCGAATAAAGTAGGTTTCGGATTGTGTTGCCACTCTATAGGCAAAGGAGTGGCCGGATCTTGCTCAACACTCCCCCCCGGTGTTGCCTGGCTGGGCATCACCAACTCTTTCAAATCAAGTACGGCCAATTTCGTTGCCGGCCTTTCGTATAGTCCCGTGGCGGTTTTGACTGTTGCACTCCTTACTTGGTCATCCACTCCCTTCCGAACTTCTACTACCCTGCCCTTAGGCCAACAGTTGCGAGGGCCATTAGGATCCACTATTACTACTACAACGTCTCCAACCTCTATGGGCTTCACTGCTTCAAACCACTTAGAGCGCCGGGTAATGATCGGAAGGTATTCACCTACCCATCGCTTCCAGAATGAGTTGGCCAGTTGTTGCGATGCAAGCCAACCTTTACGCAGAGTAACTCCATCAGCAGCGACCTGACACATGGGTTTAGGAACAGCCGGCATGCCCAACAAGAAGTGGTTCGGTGTCAATGCTTCTTCGTCATAGTGCGATATCGGAACGTACGTTAATGGCCGGGAGTTGATGACCATCTCAGCTTCCATTAAGGCCGCTCGTAATACTTCATCACTTAGTTTTTGATTGCGCAATACGGAGTTCACCACATCCTTAACAGATCGTACTAATCTTTCCCAGGCACCGCCCATATGTGGCGAAGCCGGAGGAATAAATTTCCAAGTCATATGGGAACTAGTAAAGGCTTTGATGATCTGGTTTTTGTCTATCAGTGCAAACACCTCGCGCATTTCTTTTTCCGCTCCTCTCAGGTTGGTCCCGTTATCACTCCACATTTCGACGGGATTCCCTCGCCTGGCCATGAAATTTCGCACGGCGAAGATGCAAGAGTCTGTTGTGAGTGTATGTGCTATTTCGATGTGTATTGCCCTGGTGGTAAGGCACGTAATTAGTACCCCGTAACGCTTTTCACTGCTTCTGCGTATGGCCACCAAAAATGTGCCGAAGTAATCCACTCCTACGTATGAAAATGGTCGATGGAAGGCAGCAGCTCTAGCTTGCGGAAGATTACCCATTCTCAGAGGATTGGGCTGAGCGTTGTTAATTTTGCAATGTTGACACCGCCGCTTCATTTGGTTGACAAGTACTCTCAATCGGGGTATCCAATAACGCCCTCTAACTTCATTCACCACCGTTTCTGAATTTTTGTGGTGGAACTTAATGTGGATGTCGTGCACGATTAGGTCCGTTATGTAATGATCCTTAGGAAGGATCACTAGATCGTTCGCTACGATCGAGTTCAGACGCGAACTAAGTCGAATTATATTGTTATCGTCTAAGTAGGGTGACAGATTGTAAATCGGACTGGTTTTGTCTACATATCTTCCTTGTTTCAGTGAGAAGCATTCATCCTTGAAGGAGTCGTACTGTGCCTGCTTCCATAGCATTCTCTCTGCCAGCTGAAAATCTTCGGTACGAGGAGTGCTATACCTTTCGACCACTGATGAATTCCTTATTTTGTTCATCCAGAGTTTGCCACAGTATATTGTTGCTGCGGTACTATTTAACAGTCGACGCCAGGAAGAAAACCGTTTCACGTCGATTTTAATGAACTCATTTAGTTTGCCTTCATTATGGATTCTAGTGAATTGTGGACGAAGCTCCTCGGCCGTGGTCAAAACGGTCATATGGTTCAATTTAGGCCAATCATCTGGATGGAGTTTCAAAAATTCGGGACCGTTAAACCAACGGGTGTCGCCACTAGCTTCTGGAACCTTTTTCCATTTGGTTGCTTCGTCGGCGACGTTATCCTGCGTGGAAACCCAACGCCAGTTTTCCGTATCTGTGTGCTCTAAAATTTCGCTTACGCGATATGCCACAAACTGTTGGTACCGCCGATGATCACTATTGATCCATGAAAGAACTGTTCGAGAATCGGTCCAGAAGTGACGTCTACTTACAGTAACAGAATGGAACTGAATGACACTCTTTGATAAACTTGTTCCCAATACCGCTGCTTGCAGCTCTAAACGAGGGATGGATAGGAGCTTTAACGGAGCCACTCTAGTTTTGGAGGCAACCAGCACGCATTGAATATTATCTCCGTCGCAGTACCGAAAGTAGCAGACAGCTGCATATCCATGCACACTCGTATCTATAAATGTGTGTAGCTCTAGATCAGGGTACTTGGGCATTGGGCCACGAAGATAGCATCGTGGAATTTTGATGTCCTCCATTTTTGGAAGGTTCTTAATCCAGCGTGACCAATTAGCGTAAACTTCATCCGATATATGATCATCCCAGGAACTACCAATTCGCCAAATGTCCTGCATGATCACTTTAGCATACATAACGAAATATCCGATCAGCCCTAGAGGATCGAATATGGACATAATGAGGCTGAGTACTTCCCTTTTTGTAGGCCTTCTGTTTGGGTGTAGCAAGTCGCTATTTCTCATCCGATCAGAGATTTTGAATGTAAGGCAGTCGTCCGCGGTGACCCACCAAATGCCAAGTACTTTCTCTGTAGCCAAATCATTGTCCATATCAAGATTTACGTCCGCTGACCGAACTAAGTTCAGTCGCTTTAAGACTGATTTTGAGTTAGATACCCAGTTCCGGATGTTAAAGCCGCCCTTCTGGTGAACGTGTTGCACTTCTGAGGCCAAACAGAACGCTTCTTCTTCCGTATCTACACTGTCGAGCATGTCATCAACATAGTGACTGTCTACGATACACTGCGCTGCTGCCGGATAACGATCCTTATACTCTGCGGCATTTCTATTTTTCACATATTGTGCGCAACTAGGGGAACATGTCGCTCCAAACGTCATGACGGTCGTTACATATGTTGACGGCTGTTCAGAGCCCGGCTCGTACCATAAGACGCGCTGATAGTTTTGATCTTCGGGTCTGACCAATACTTGGTGGAACATTTCAGCAATGTCCCCGCCAATAGCGACGCTTCGCTGGCGGAATCTGCACATCACGGAAATTAGCGATGTTAGTTGATCAGGGCCCTTCAATAATAGGGAATTTAGCGATATGCCATTGACTTTGGCGGCCGCATCCCAAACTATGCGCACTTTGTTCGGTTTGTTTATGTTCCTCACAGAAAATATCGGCAGATACCACCGTTTTGCGACCTCTATTTCAGTAGGTAGTAATTTTCGTATATAGCCCTTTTCCAAATAATGGTCGATTTGAGTCTGCAATGTTTCCTGAAGTTGTGGATCGCGGAGTATTCTAGCACGTAAGCACTTGGCTCTTCGTTTGGCCATTGGTAAGCTATCATGACATAACAGGATACTAGGCTAGTTTGAAATCGATCGCCAACACGTTTGGTAAACTTATCGAGCTGACTCAATGCCGACTCGTCATCTTTGGATAAGGTTTCCGTAGGCCTTGGTGTAATGCCCAAGTTATCTAAGCAGACGTAGGCTTTAAGCGATTTAAGAAGTTCGTCACAAGCAGAACTAGAACAGTCGCATATACGAAAGAGCTGATGATCGCGGGAAACTATTGCTGATGACAAATGGCCTTTTACAGTCCAGCCAATTCGCGTTTTCTCAGCTACTGGTTCTTCTAAAGTACCAGTTCGGGTCCTTATCGTCGCTATTAAGGCACTATTGTTTAAGCCGGTTAGTAGTTTTGGTCGAATATTCCGATAGGACACCAGTGGAAGGTTGCGAAGATGTGAGTATTTAAGTTTTAGCGCATTAACATCGAGCGTCTGTGACGGTAAGTCCAAACTGTTGACCGTATGCAATTGTTTTAGCATTAAACCTTTTCCACCTGGCGATGATACAGGAATATCGGCAACTATCGACTCATCCTCGTAACGATGAGTATCGCTTGTCCATCGCAGACAAATAGGCCGTTTAGTACCTTGAATATTTAGCTTCCGCTGCAATTCCGCATCTATGAGCGTGATTGAACAGCCGTCGTCGAGAAAGGCATAGGTGGATACTTTGGTACCGTTTCCGTAGAGTACCACCGGAACGATACGAAATAGTACTGTGCTGTTGTCGCTTATGTGGGTGTAGACCGTGTTATTGGGGTACTCAGACTGAGCTTTATGCAACAATTGATGATGTCGTAAATTACAACCGTTGATACCACACGGTGCCTTTCCCTTGCAATTGTACACGCTATGTGGGTGAAGGCATCGACGACATAGTTTATACTTTCGTACTATTTCCCACCTATCGGTTCTTGACCTTTCCTTAAACGAAGGACAATTAGCGACATTATGATGGTCTGACTTACAAACGATACATCTTACCAAATTAAGTTTCTTTTTTCCTCAGAGTGTACATTCAGAATGCCGCGCTTACGCTCCTTTTGTGATGATCCGGGAATAATTACGTTGTTGGCACCTTGGGCTAGTTGGAATAGCCAGTTGCTAAAGTGTTCCAGATTGCTTTCTCGTAGCGTCATCTTGTGCATTCCCCAGAATGCTTGAAACATGGGGGTAGCTTGGTGACAAGTCTCTGCTCCAGTTCCGGATTATTTAAGTGCATATTTGACCGGATGCTTTCATGGCAGCGCAGACATTTTGAACTTCCAGGGCGAAATTAACCAGTCCATCCAGATCGTCTTGCGTTTGCGGGGGCATATTGCGAATTTGTTGGAGCAGAACATTTATGACTAACTCGGGCCTGCCAAACTTCATTTTCAATGTGGCGATTACCTGGGGAACGCATTGGGTGTGCAACAGTAGATTTTTTACAGCTTGGCGTGCTGGACCTTCTAGAGCCTTCCTTAGCCTGATAATGTTCTCAGCCGGAGAAAAGCCACATATCTCAGTAGTCTGATTATAGGTGGCAAAGAAAAAGGGCCACTCTTCTGGCTTTCCGCTAAACTTTGGAAGCTCCTTACCTACACTAGTGCGCGTAGCAAGCCGGCTACGTGTCAAACGCCTCTGGTCGGCCGCTGGTGTTGCCCGAATCTCTGGTTGAACACTATTGGCTACTGGGACTATGTTGGGTAGCCATTGAGGGACTGCTGTCTCTGGGGCCTGTTCTGTGGATATAGCTTGTGCATATTGTACCGCAGTATAACCTGTGCCTGAGTCACAGCGGTCGTCCTCGTCGGATTCACTGTCGGAGTCTATCAGCTCCATACGTTGTAGAAGTTCTTTACGCTTGTTTAGGAGTTCTTGCTTCTGTCGCAAAATGTCTTCCTCTTCTTTAAGGATTCGCTCTTCCTCCTCCATACGTGCCTTACTGACGGTTGATCTGCGAGATCTTGATGAACATAGCGAGTTAGCTGGACTCAGAGAACGGTGCCGATTACCTTCCGAATTGGCTGACGATTGCTGAGGTGTTTTGAGCTGGTCTGCTGGTTGGAGTTCACTGACGTTGTTGCGGCTTCCTGGTTGAGCTAACTGATCTGCTTCCATCAACGGCAAAGCATTGGCATCAATTTGGTTTGCAAACATTTGTTGATTTAAATTTTTATCATAGGTAAATTTGCTTTCCGTTGCTGCAGTTGATATTTGGCGCACACTGTGTGTGCTCCCTGTCCCGGTCGCAGCTATTGTTGAGCGAGTGACGCTATCATCATTCTCGGTATCGAGTTGTTGAAGTGTACCGGCGCCAAGTTGAGCCGGAATGCATGATTTGCAAATCCATCGCCGAGTATCGACGCCGCTTCCCACTTGTGCGCACTTTTTGTGATACCTCAATCCGCATCCTGCACATTTGATCATGTGTGGATTGTTGACTGCATTGCAGAGGCTGCAACTATATAGTTTCGATGTGGTGCCGGTATTCTTATTTTTACGGGTGGACATGATGATTTAGCGAAGGGTTTTTAAGCTGTTGACGGTAATTGAACCGCCGTTTATTATTATTAAAATTATTACAAAAAAAGTACAAATTTGTTTATAACAAAGGGCTTGTTAAAAACCCGTCGACCTTAGTCCCTCGCTGCCACTCGCTCAATGCCATCTCACTTCTCCTCTTTCATGATCGTCTTCGGTTTTCAACCAATCAGCGATTAGCACGTACCGGCGGAGTTACCAGCGTCGAATAAAGTAGGTTTCGGATTGTGTTGCCATTCTATAGGCAAAGGAGTGGCCGGATCTTGCTCAACAATTGAGTTTCAGAAAATTACAATTGAAGTTAAGAAAATTCCAATTGAAGTTCAGAAAATTACAATTGAAGTTCAGAAAAGCTACTCATATGCCCTATGTACATAGTGTCTCGGTTGCAGGAAAATTGTATGGATTTGTTTGAAGATTTAATAAAAATGTAAATTCTCGTGTCTTTAGCGCCCTTCGTTGTACATATGTAGATGCATTTTTCAAACTTTTCAATTGCATAATAGTGTTTTCAGACAAAGATGATTTGTATGTTCATTTCGCATCATAAAACGTGTAAAGACTACGGCATGGTATCTCTAATAGCATGTTCATGGTGAGCCTGCGTTTTGCGTTTCGGAGACATTTTTGCGTTTAGTCCAAAACGCAACATTAAATGTTACATTTCTCCATACAAATGCCACCACCAAAATGCAACTTAACGCAACTATTTTTTTGCGTTTTGAATGCTAACGCAGAAAGCAACCCTGAAATCTTCGAAAAAATTTGCCATTCGAATGGAAAATAGTGGCAACACTCTGGCAATACAATAACGAAATACCTACAAGATTACGCATATAGAGCAGCATGAGCATGGGCACACGAGCTCCATGATGACGTCACTCTACATGTAATGAACAAAAGTAAACAAAACAGAGATAAAAATTAATACCAAAGCGGTTGGTACGTTTGGTCTGCAAAATTAGTGTATTATATTATTACATATTTTGCAAATTCTTGTTCTATTTTTTTAATTAGACAAAACAAAAAAATAAACCTCAACACCTGATTGCGTAATCTGGGATATTAGCTCCGTTTGTTTCGAACTTCTCAAATGCGCATTTACAAAACGCGGCAGCATGAACACTTTTCGAAAAGCCATCTTCGAAAATGCAAAATGTTGCGTTTCAAATCCAGCATGAACATAGTATAAGGCAGCCGCGTTCTTATGTTACTTATACTATGTTCATGCTGGATTTGAAACGCAACATTTTGCATTTTCGAAGATGGCTTTTCGAAAAGTGTTCATGCTGCCGCGTTTTGTAAATGCGCATTTGAGAAGTTCGAAACAAACAGAGCTAATATCCCAGATTACGCAATCAGGTGTTGAGGTTTATTTTTTTGTTTTGTCTAATTAAATAAATAGAACAAGAATTTGCAAAATATGTAATAATATAATATACTAATTTTGCAAACCAAACGTACCAACCGCTTTGGTATTAATTTTGATCTCTGTTTTGTTTACTTTCGTTCATTACATGTAGAGTGACGTCATCATGGAGCTTGTGTGCCCATGCTCATGCTGCTCTATATGCGTAATCTTGTAGGTATTTCGTTCTTGTATTGCCAGAGTGTTGCCACTATTTTCCATTCGAATGGCAAATTTTTTCGAAGATTTCAGGGTTGCTTTCTGCGTTAGCATTCAAAACGCAAAAAAATAGTTGCGTTAAGTTGCATTTTGGTGGTGGCATTTGTATGGAGAAATGTAACATTTAATGTTGCGTTTTGGACTAAACGCAAAAATGCCTCCGAAACGCAAAACGCAGGCTCACCATGAACATGCTATTACATATGTATTTATTCCGAAATAATGCATTTTATGTAAATAATTAATTTATTTGCTTATATGTATGCAATTCCGAAAATATTTAGCTTCATTGTTCATGAAAAGTAATAACATCAGTTTCATTCCATGTGAATGCGCGAACATTTTTTTCATATACGGTTTCGATTGCTTGATGCACTTTCTTGCAACCAATGTCAAAATTTCTGCATATATAGACGTTTGTTTCAAGCCCTATAAAACATATATGCGATTAATCGAATTAAAAATGCATCTACCCCGAAGGGCGTTAAAGATACGAGAATTTACATTTTTATTAAATCTTCAAACAAATCCATACAATTTTCCTACAATCGAGCGTATGAGTAACTTTTCTGAACTTCAATTGTAATTTTCTGAACTTCAATTGTAACTTTCTGAACTTCAATTGTAATTTTCTGAACTTCAATTGTAATTTTCTGAAATTCAATTGTAATTTTCTGAACTTCAATTGTAACTTTCTGAACTTCAATTGGAAATTCTGAACTTCAATTGTAATTTTCTGAACTTCAATTGGAATTTTCTGAACTTCAATTGTAACTTTCTGAACTTCAATTGTAACTTTCTGAACTTCAATTGGAAATTCTGAACTTCAATTGTAATTTTCTGAACTTCAGTTGGAAATTATGAAATTCAATTGTAATTTTCTGAACTTCAATTGTAATTTTCTGAACGTCAATTGGAAATTCCGAACTTCAATTGTAATTTTCTGAACTTCAATTGTAACTTTCTGAACTTAAACTGGAAAAGGTGTAGAAGCAAGTAGAAGTATCGGCTACCGATGGTCCTGCTGAGCTGTTGGATTTTTCACTTATATATACCATTGCTCTATTCAATCTAACCTCACTTAGTGTACGATTTTCGTACATCTGCTATGCAAGTGTTGAATAATGGTTGGCAGCTGACGGACAGCGGGTCGCAGTGCTTAGCGTTTCGCTAATATTCTACTACTGATGGGTGGAGCGTAGGTTCAAAGCCTGGTGTGCTCCCGAGAAGATGTCTGATGATGAAGAAAGTGGTTTTTCTTCGAAATAGCTATCACATCTACCATCGCTGTATGAGCTAATTGGATTTTTCCGCTTATTCCAAAGCATAAAAATTAAAATTAAAAATAATAATTTCGTGCTAGACACTAACATACCTAATAATGTTATATTATAAATTGTGCTGTTGTACATACAACTACTGTACACAGCGCCCGCTGTCCGTCAGCTGCCAACCATTATTCAACACTTGCATAGCAGATGTACGAAAATCGTACACTAAGTGAGGTTAGATTGAATAGAGCAATGGCATATATAAGTGAAAAATCCAACAGCTCAGCAGGACCATCGGTAGCCGCAGTGCTTAGCGTTTCGCTAATATTCGACTACTGATGGTTGGAGCGTAGGTTCAAAGCCTGGTGTGCTCCCGAGAAGATGTCTGATGATGAAGAAAGTGGTTTTTCTTCGAAATAGCTATCACATCTACCATCGCTGTATGAGCTAATTGGATTTTTCCGCTTATTCCAAAGCATAAAAATTAAAATTAAAAATAATAATTTCGTGCTAGACACTAACATACCTAATAACGTTAAATTATAAATTGTGCTGTTGTACATACAACTACTGTACACAGCGCCCGCTGTCCGTCAGCTGCCAACCATTATTCAACACTTGCATAGCAGATGTACGAAAATCGTACACTAAGTGAGGTTAGATTGAATAGAGCAATGGCATATATAAGTGAAAAATCCAACAGCTCAGCAGGACCATCGGTAGCCGCAGTGCTTAGCGTTTCGCTAATATTCAACTACTGATGGTTGGAGCGTAGGTTCAAAGCCTGGTGTGCTTCCGAGAAGATGTCTGATGATGAAGAAAGTGGTTTTTCTTCGAAATAGCTATCACATTTACCATCGCTGTATGAGCTAATTGGATTTTTCCGCTTATTCCAAAGCATAAAAATTAAAAATAAATAACTTTGATATAAAAAAATACGACAAACATCCATACTTTCTTTATGACCCGCTGGACATAAATAGGAAACTAAACTGCATAGAATTTCTCGACGTCAAAAAGCAATCATCAAACCCCACTCAAGTCAAACAGAAGTTCGAAGATAAAATGACCGGAAGATGGAGAAATTTCTCAAGAATTTACACCGATGGCTCGAAAACCAACCACAAGGTCAGCTGTGCGATTTGGTTTCCGAACTATGATATCGAGGGAACTTTCTCTTTAAATCCACAAAGCTCTATATTTTCCGCAGAAGCCTATGCCATCATTGAAGCTATGCAGCTTATACAAATTCAAGAAGACAACAATTTTCTAATAATCTCAGACAGCAAATCGGTACTGATAGCACTTAACTCCTACTGCACAAGTAAAACACACCCGTACATCTTTGAAATTAAGAAATTACATTCAATCTTGAAGACTATAGGTAAACGAGTTCATTTACTATGGGTGCCGAGCCACCTCGGCTTGGGAGGTAATGAATACGTTGACAAACTTGCATCTCAACACATCCCGACACGTCCCACTGACAAGATATTACATAGAGACTTAACATCATATGACAAGCAAATTACTATAACATCTTGGCAAAATAAATGGAATGATAGCCCTTACGGCAGACAACTACATTCCATTGCACCCAAGATAAATACAACACCTTGGTTCCAAAATGTCGCACTACCTCGAAAATTCATTACTACAATCAATAGACTTCGCTTCGCGCATATCCAATCTCGTGAACACTTGGCAAGGATTGGTATTCTGCCTAGCGCGAGGTGCAACTGCGGCCTAGTGCAGAGTATCAACCACTTGACTTTCTTTTGTACCTTGATAGACAGAAGCGCACGTATCCAACTTATAAGAGATCTACTCGGGCTGGAAATTAGAACATTTAATGTCCTCGTAATATTAAAAAGTAATAATATCGATGCGTACAGAGCGCTATACAGATTTTATTCTGCTGTAAACATTAATATTTAATAGCTCAAAAAAAAAAAACAAAAATTAAAATTAATCAAGGGAAAGAGAAAAAAATTAAATTATAATAATAATTTTCACAAACCAGTCTAAAATTGCAACCCTAGTCATACACCGCTGTATACAAATTATAATAAAGAAAGGGGGTATGTATATGTATATATATACATATATATATATATATATATATTTATTTATTTATTTTTTTCATTGAAACTAAAAAGGAAAGAAAAATAAAATTATTAAATTCATGTCAATAATATATAAATAGGCTTATATATATATCATACTTTGTAGCTTTTACTTAAAGTTGCACTGCAAAAAAAGACTTTCATACACACATTTATATACCGTAGTTTAATACTTAGTACCTAAGACATAATCAATGTCACAACTGAAATAAAAATAAAAAGTATGTAAAGATATATTAATAGGCTTATATATGTATATCATACTTTGTACCTCGTACTTCAAGTTTAACTAGATAAAAATGCAAGACTTTCATATATATGTACATTTGTATACACATATACACATCTTTCTTAATCGTAGTTTAGTACGTAAGAGAAAAACAATGTCAAACTAAAGAAAAGAAAACAAAAAAAAAAATAAAAAAAAAAATAATAATAATGAAAAAAACTAAAAATTAAATTAAAAAAAAAAATTATAAAAAAAAGAAAGAAAAAGAAAAAGTGAAAAGAAAAGAAAAGAAGAGAAAAAAAAAGAAAAGAAAAGAAAGGAAGAAAAGAATAAAATATAGGTATAAATATACAAAAAAAGATACAAAAAAAAAAAAAAAAAAATGAAACCAACGAAACCTCACCTGTATATCAGAATATAACTACAACAATATCACAGATAAACAACTATATCCAACCAGTACAACCAAAATCAGCGTTATAGACCAAGTGTCTCGAGCTGATTTTTTTTTTGTGAATTTCCCTACTGGGGTTGCTGATGCGCTGTCATCAGCAAATGAATGAAGAAGTATCGATACCTTAAAGCTGATTCCACATAAAACTTTTCCGCTTCGCGTTACGCCGCTTTCTATGTCAAACAACGCAAAACTGAAAAACTATGCCACAATGAACGCTGCAACATCACTCAAAAAATATTTATTTTCTGAAAAATCTCTCATTCTCCGTTTTTATTTACAAAAAAGTAAATAAGAAAATAAAAATTAATGGTATCGTTGGAACCCTAAGAGCCTATACACACTTGCGACTCAATCGATTTAGTCGAATTGGGCTGTTGTATGCAAATCCAACTGTTTCAGTTGTTCGACTAATTGAATGTAGTGTGAATGCTTCCATACATTCCCATGCAAATCAAAGCCCGACTAAATCGATTGAGTCGCAAGTGTGTATAGGCTCTAAGAGCCTATAGCCAACAACATCAGAGAGATAGTCGTTTATACGAGAGCACATGCTATCAATGTCGGTGCCAGTGGCCATGATCGAGCAGTCATCGGCGTAGGAGATCAAGCCGACTCCTTCGGGTGGGGGTGGGAGGCTGGAGAGATAATAGTTAAAAAGCAGGGGGGTAGTACACCGCCCTGTTGGACTCCCTGCTTTATTCTCCTAGGTTTAGAGACCTGGTTCCTAAAGACTACCGATGCCTGTCGACCACTCAGATAGTTCGCGATCCACCTTTACAGCCTCGGCGGGAGGCTCGAGACGTCTAGATCCTCCATTAGGGTGGCAGTATTGACTGTGTCGAAGGCTTTCGACAAGCCAAGTGCCACGAGGACCGTTTTCTCGCAGGGGCGTCGTTGGTTAAGACCGCGCACTATCTGTGTGTATGGCGTTTAGAGCTGTTGTTGTGCTGTGCGTTTTCCGGAATCCATGTTGATGTGTGGCAAGTTGTACATGTCCGTTTATATATGGTAGTAAGGCGGCCTCAAGTGTTTTTACTACTGGGAAGAGGAGAGATATCGGTCGATATGATTCTCCTGCATTAGCTGGCTTCCCCGGTTTAAGTAATGGGACCATCCTTGTCATTTTCCAAATATTGGGAATGACAAGGGTGGCCAGAGACAGATTTAGGACCTCCGTTAGGAACCTTACTCCATTTTGTCCTAGGTGTTTTAGCATCAACATGGATATGCCGTCTGGCCCGTTGAGGCCTTAGCTTTCTTTATGACTTCCTGAATCTCTGTAGGTGAGAGAGCCAGGGATGCGTCGTTGTTTGGCAGTTTACGCATCCGTCTGAAGATTCGACGTTTAGCCTTATCCCCCGGAGGATGCAGTAGAAATTGCCGACTAAAATAGTTCGCGCATTTCTTCGGGTCCGACTCCACAATTCCTCCAAAGGCTATGGACACTTTGTCCTAATGTTTTGTCGGGTTGGATAAGGCTTTCACGGTGTTCCAGAGCTTGCTCACTCCACTAGAGAGGTTGCAAGTTCTTAGGTGCTCTGTCCACTTCTGCCGTTTGTGCTTATCCACCAGTGACCGAATTTCCCGGTTGAGGTCCTTAATGCAGAGGCTTCACCCGGAAAATGTGGTCGGATCTCGGGGATCCGTCCAGCCGGAATGAAGCGTGCAGAACCCTTGGCAATGACCTTGCGGAATTTTTTTCTCACCGTTGAGCACATCCGTAGGTGCGGGCAGCGCACCGAAGATGCCCTCTGTGTGTCTTTTGTAACTGTCCCAGTCCGCTTTGTTGAAGTTAATGTATGTCTGTTTGTCTGTTTCGATAAAGTCAGTTGGTGTCTCTATTGAGATTATTATGGGAAGGTGGTCTGATGCTAGGGTCAGTGTCGGTCGCCAATTGACACTGTTTATCAGACCTGTGCTAGCTATTGTGATGTCAGGCGAGCTGCTGCAGTTTCCTATAATCCTGGTGGGGGCCTCATCGTTCACCGCGCATAATGTCGAATCGTCTATCTGTTCTGCAAGATATTGCCCCCTCTGATCTATTGGCAGATACGAGTTCCAGAGATCGTGGTGTACATTAAAGTCACCAAGTACCATGCGGTTATCCCCGTTCAGTAGCATACTAATGTCAGGTAGATATCCCGCAGGGCAGCAGGTGGCAGGGGGGTTTATAAACATTGAAGATCTCAAGCACGAAATCGCCAGATTGGATAGCTATTTCCTGACATTCTAAGGAAGTATCCCTTTGGTCGATGTCTGGGTCGATAAGACGATATTGCACGGTATTGTGTGTTATGGACGCTAGGCCGCCACCGTTTCCTCGAGCGCGGTCCTATCTCTCTGATCTCTCCTGTTACTTTGCTACAGCCCGCGAAGACCTCCGCGACCATATTCACGACATAGACGAGGGAGGTAGGACTGGACTTAGGCATACGAATAGGGAATATACCCATCCCTACCGTAAACAACCCAAAGAGTTTGCGTGTTACCTTTGACAGTCTTGTCTCCTTCTCCGCGCATACGACCGCAATCGCTAACAAGGCCCATAGCCGCAATAAAATCCTCAAATCGCTTGCCGGCAGCACGTGGGGTAAAGACAAAGAAACAATGATAGCAACATATAAAGCAATCGGCTGGCACATCAGGAGACATTGAAAAATACATTAAACAACCATTAGACCCAACGGCTTACAGGCAGGCCTTAAAGGAAATACACACCGACACCATCATCACATTCTTTTCAGTCCGTCCGTCATACCTAATATTGAGAGATTAACCACCCCCTATAGCAGAAGAAGAATTGGAGCTGCCAAGAGAAACGCGCGTCACTCTTACGCAACTACGGTCAGGCTTTTGCAGCCGCCTGAACTCATATAGGGCCAGAATCGACCCCAACATACCTAATACATGTCCGGCATGCGGAGAGACGCCGCATGACATACAGCATCTCTTCTCATGTCAACTCAAACCTACTCACTTAACCCCCTTATCCCTATGGACTAGCCCAAAAAACGCTGCCTCATTCCTGGGCCTCCCGTTAAGTGAGCCTGACGACGATCTATGAGCCTATCGTTCCGGCTAAGCAGGGCTTAGTACTGCTATAACAACAACAACAGTTCGTTTTTGCCCTTTTATCTTAGGGGAAAAAACGAACTAAAAAGTTTTGTCGGCATGTTTTTGCGCTTCGAGTTTTCGCGTCTTTTGTTTGTACGAAAGTTCGGTTTTGCGCTAGAAAATAATATAACGCATTTTTGCGCTGGGTTGTACACAGTAAAAAATGATATTTTATTTCTAATATCATTTTGTACTTAATTTAATCATTCTTGGAATTAAATATGAATTTTAATACCAAAAATTCTTATTTTGAAACTATGAGAGGTTTTACAATTTTATTTAAACCAAAATGGTTTAAAAATAAAGTCTTAAAAAGTATTAAAATTCTCTCTTTCTCACTTTTGGTTTGAAATCAAACCAAAAAAATATTAGAAAAAATTTGTCAAAGTATGTAAATATATACAAAATTTTATTAAAGTGAAATGGGTACGATGCAGAAATTAAATTTATTAAAACAAATTTCCCGAAAAGCGAATTCTTCAGCCCTAGTGGAACAATTGTATCAAGTAAGTAATACAGGAAATTAAGTGAATATTTTGAGGGTAAAGTTTGTTTTATTTTTTTCAGTCTTGAGGCAACAATATCTCTGCAACACCGCGATGGTGCCGAAATTTCTCTGGCAAAGGCCAGTAGCTGTAGCAGTTTTTTTACTGACGGTGGTACAACTCGACAAGGGAGCAGCCCATCCTATTATCTAGGAATACAAACAACAAAGTCTATGTGATATTTTCTATCGTTGTAATATTGTGTATATGTATATATATATATATATATATATATATATATGAAATAAAATGAGCATTTCTACATACATGTTTTTGCTTTGGATTTAATACCAAAAAAGTATAGTATTTATTCCAATTTTCGGATAGATCTTATACCATTTCAACTATTTTTAATACCAAAAATATTCTAAAAATAATTAAGATTTGGTTTTGATTTAATTCCAAAAAAGTATTAATTTGACCAAAAATAATTTCTGTCTCTCATATTCTCTTCTTTTTTTTAAACCAGAATGGTTTTAATTTTATACTTTTTGGCATTGTTATATATAAATACCAAAATGGTATTAAAATTAAACTAAAATTTTTACTGTGTACATATCGACTTTTTTTCTAACGATTTTCGATGAGCTGGATTACTTGTATTTTTACACTATGATTCGCCCTTCGGAGCCGGCACTGTGGGTCCACTTAATTTGTAGAAAAAAAAAAAGTTAGGAGCACGCCTCCAATTGAAGTTTAGAATTTCCAATTGAATTTCAGAAAATTACAATTGATGTTCAGAATTTCCAATTGAAGTTCAGAAAGCTACAATTGAATTTCAGAAAATTACAATTGAAGTTCAGAATTTCCAAATGAACTTCAATTGTAATTTTCTGAACTTCAATTGTAACTTTCTGAACTTAAACTGGAAAAGGTGTAGATCGACGGACTTTTATTTATCATAATTTACCACCATTTGTTCTTGTTAATGAAGTAACGAAACTGACTTACATGCATTATTCGTTTTCTGGAACAATGATGGTTTATTCCTCAGACAAATTATACTTTCTATATTTTTTTACATATAAGTTAAATAGAAATTGTAACCAGTATTTATAAGAATTATTCAACTAAAAAAGATGTATATATGTACATATATAGGTCAATGTAAATATTTCATTTTATTGTTTAACAATCTAAAAAATTTGCTGCCATCAACAACTCCAGCGCAATTTCAGGGGCAATCGGGAACTCAGGAATTTCTGTGGAACTATTGGTATAACGCACTTTATATGTGAAGTACATGCAAACCTTTTGTAGTACATGGGAACTGAAAATGGAGAAAATCAATATATGTATATGTTTTTACGTAATTTACATATGTAATTTGTTATGATAAAAAGTAAGTGTGGCACAGGACAAGACTATGTCTGTTAGCGCATTTCCCTGGTATCAAGAGTGGAAATTTTCTTTTTCTATATAAGGACTGCGTTTGAAAAAATTTTATATCAATAAAGATGGAAATTTTAAAAATAAGTCAGATTTGGCAGCCAATTTTATTAAATGTTTAAGTTTTTTTCATAATAATTATTTCCAAATATTTTTAAATTTTTCTGGTACCCCTTGCATAACCGACTTTATAGTATCCTCTGTTACTTCTCGAGATTCTGACCGCTAATTATTGCGAAATCTTTTTCCATTCTCAACTACTTTTTTCTTTGTCTTAATCGCCCTTTTGACCAATGCCCAGTATCTTTCAATGGGTACGTTCAGAAGGCGCAACGGTGGAGCGCAACGGTAGAGCACAACTGTTGTGTAGATATCAGTAATCGGAAAGTAATACAATTTTCGCCTTCTGAACGAGCTGATACATTAAATAAACAAATTAGTATTTTAATTATCCCCAACGTAATTGCCAATAATTTCGCGGCTTTGAAACATTTTTATTACATTCCAAAATTCATAAACACTATTTATATTTTTGTAATAATAATATAATAATAATATAATACAATGGCGCTATTATAACTCTGACGAGTTTTATGGCCGAGCTTCTCTCCCAATTCGAGGTGTGCTCCTATTTGTTTTTCCTACTAATTGGGTGGACCTACAGTTTTTATGCCGGCTCCGAACGGCGAAAGAATTTTTTGTGAGAAGCTTTTTCATGGCAGAAATACACTCGGAGGGTATGCCACCCACTGCCGAGAGGTGACCGCTGCTCTTAAAAAATCCAATAATTGGATTTTTACTAATTAGAAAAATTGTTTTGGTGTTTGGCTCGGACCGTGGTTTGAACCCGAAACCTCTGGCATAGCAGGCGAGCACTCTACCCACTGCACCACAGCGGCCACATTTATATTTTTGTACATATGTCAAAATCGTAAGCTGTTGTGTAGAGTGAGCGTAAAAAATTTATGATGGAAAAGTCTCCAAAATCACAACATGTTGTGTTGATCAGAAATACTCAACGTTGCGTTCAGCAGATAAAACACAAAAACTGCAACTGTTGCGCCTCTAGCCAATCAGTCTCAGTTCTAGGCAGTTGTGCGGCACCAAAATCACATTATTTTTGAAGCACCACTCCAAAGCCAATTTGCTCTACTGACTGTACTGAGGCTAGGTCCGGCCAGAAGATTGTGGAAATCTCATACTTTTGTCAGGCATTCCTTACCATAAATTTGCGTGTTTATTGTTGTTCTTGTTCGAAAAACCTGCTTCGTTCACCAGTTTCAAATTTGTTGCCAAGCAATGCAGAAATCAAATTTCTCAAAAAAATCTGTTATTAAATCTTTTTCCACGCTGTTTCGACACTTTGTTCCTCGCAGCAATCCGATCTGCAACTTTCTGGAGTTAAAATGTCTTCCGATAGCCTTTTTTTTTGCTTTGCGGACAAAAACTCAGAGAACTCTACCTTTTTTCATAATTTCCTGCCCGAAGTGTTGGGGTTGTCTGTAAAATGGCAACAATTTTATTTATTTTTTATTTTGGTCACTTCTTTGCTTCCGAGTAAAAGTAATACTGAAAGTTCATTGCCCTGTGAAGTTGGCACATCCTAATGCGATTTTTTGTAAAAAATATGTATGTAAAACCTTTGCTCAGAAAATAGTTTCGTTAGCTCAGGTTTTCTTCAAAATTTATTGCAAGAAAAATGTTTGCAATTTTTTTTCACAGCCAAATGCTCATTTTCTCGAAGGAATACGTAGATACGTACAATTTTTTTGGCTAAAGCTTTTTCTCATCGTTAGCTTAATACAGGAAAAAAATTTCTTATTCCCATTTTTATATAAAGTTATTCAAAACACAAATATTTTCGGGATCAGTACCTCTCCACAAAAAACAGAAAAAAAATATTTTTTGGCTAAATTGTTTGCTCATCATTAATTAAGAATAAAACAATGGGAAAATTAAATTTTTCGGTATTGCTCAATAGAAATTTTCTTGAAATAATAGGTAGGTTAAGATTATTCAAGAAGAAATTCTGTTTTCCCATTTTTACTCAAAAAGTTATTGCGAAATAAAATTCGGGATGAGCATCCCGAAAAAAAATAATCGCAAAACATGATTTTTTTGCCTATATCGTTTGCTCATCGTTTGTCCGGGATCAATCGCAAGGAAGAATGCGACTAATACAATTTTACATCTCTTTATATGGAGCGAATTGTTCGAGCATGTCCTATGAACAAACTAATTGTTGAATTTGTATACACGAACGGGTACAAATGTAGATTAATCGCTTCCATCCAAACTTGTAAGCCAAGGCTATTTTTTATGAAAATGTTTAAAAATTATAAATTGTTATATATATCAAAAGAAAGTTTATTCGATTAGATTTCATCTTGTAGTGAAATCTTTAAAAAAAAATTAAGTATTTTCTCCAAATATTTAAAGTTTTGAGAATACATTATGCGAGTGTAAAAGATATGTGAGGAATTTTTCAAAGTTGTTAGCCAAGGCTATTTTTTTATAACAATCTTTAAAAATTATAAATGTTCATGCCTATTTAAATAAAGATTATACAATAAGTTTTACTTTTGTAAAAAAAATCTAACCAATAAATTAAAACTTAAATATTCAGTTTTCAGTGTACTATACACGGTAGGCAGGAAGCGACGATAGGTTGCATGAAAATGTCGAGAAAAAAGGAAAGTGGGGTTGTGTTATGTGATGTTTATAGATGGAACATCCGTTGAAATTAAAATCCGAGCTGCTCCTTTTTCAAGGATATCCACATTTTTTGTTTTTTTTGAAAGGATCAAATATTGAGAAAATCGAAAATTCGCCACCGTCCAAATTTTTCCGATTTCAATACATTATTTGGTCGCTAAGGGATACAAAAAAAGGTATTAAAAAGAAAAATGGACACCTGTAGTGGAAAAATCCAATGTGAACAGGACCTAAAGGATAACCACTGAAATTTAAAATAACACAAAAAGTACCCACTTTAATTTGCGTATAACTCCTAACATGTTAACTCTACGTGAAAATTCCTTATAATAGATTTCATTCAGAATAAATAAAGGAATATTTCTTTGATATACAATTTTGATGTACCTGCAGTGGTTAATGCACTTTGGTCCATCTAAAGTGAAAATTTCAAAAAAGGAACGTTTTTTTTATGGTGCTATTTTAAGTTCAAATATTTTTCTAGTTTATGTAAATATTTTAATCTAATGATCCAATTCTCATTCTTACATATCTATACGTTAATATTAAAAAGAATTAGAGCTGAAATACGCGCTAGCTGTGCACGGTGGGCGGTAAGCAACAATAGGTTGCATGAAAATATCGAAAAAACGATCGCCGGCTAAACACTTACGTAAAATGATATTCTAATATACTTCATAAACACACAGCAAGCGTGAATAAAATCTCCAACATTTTTTTTAAACGAAAATTAGTACCAGCACACAGCTAGGCACATATTCGTTGGGCCATCGTTTTTACGATATTCCCATGCAACCTATTGTTGCTTCCCGCCCACCGTGCACAGCTAGCGCGTATCTCAGCTCTAACTCTTTTTTAGTATTAACGTAGAGATATGTAGGAATGAGAGTTGGATCATTAGATTAAAATATTTACATAAACTAGAAAAATATTTGAACTTAAAATAGCACCATAAAAAAAACGTACTTTTTTTGAAATTTTCACTTTAGATGCACAAAAGTACATTAAGCACTGCAGGTACATCAAAATTGTATATTAAAGAAATATTTCTTTATTTATTCTGAATGCAACATATAATAAGAAATTTTCACGTAGAGTTAACATTTTAGGAGTTATACGCAAATTAAAGTGGGTACTTTTTGTGTTATTTTATATTTTAGTGGTTATCCTTTAGGTCCTGTTCACATTGGATTTTTCCACTACAGGTGTCCTGTTTTCTTTTTAATACCTTTTTTTGTATCCCTTAGCGACCAAATAATGTATTGAAATCGGAAAAATTTGGACGGTGGCGAATATTCGATTTCCTCAATATTTGATCCTTTCAAAAAAAACAAAAAATGTGGATATCCTTGAAAAAGGAGCAGCTCGGATTTTAATTTCAACGGATGTTTCATCTATAAACATCACATAACACAACCCCACTTTCCTTTTTTCTCGACATTTTCATGCAACCTATCGTCGCTTCCTGCCTACCGTGTATAATTGTAATTGATTTTTCAATTGAAAGTAAAATTTTGTCAAAATTATTAAGAATAATTGTTATTAAAAAAAAGCGTGTTCAATTAGTGTTACCTATTGTTATAAAATTTTTTTAATGCATACATTGAATATTTTTGTAAAATTTCTACATATATATGTATAATCAATAGGGAAGCTAAAAATATGCACGAAAAATATCAAAATATGCATGCTAATATGCCCGAAAAATAACTGAAATATGATCAGAAATATGCACGAAAACATCTCATTGGCTACGTTCAGAAGGCGCAACCGTGGCGCAACAGTTGAGCAACTGTTGTGTTTTATCTTCTGAACGCAACGTTGAGTATTTGTGATCAACACAACATGTTGTGATTTTGGAGACTTTTTTCCATCATAAATTTTTTACGCTCACTTTAGACAACATGTTGAGCTTACGATTTTGACATATGTACAAAAATATAAATAGTGTTTATGAATTGTGGAATGTAATAAAAATGTTTCAAAGCCGCGAAATTATTGGCGATTACGTTGGGGATAATTAAAATAATAATTTGTTTATTTAATGTATCAGCTCGTTCAGAAGGCGCAAATTGTATCACTTTCCGATTACTGATACCTACACAACAGTTGTGCTCCACCGTTGCGCCTTCTGAACGTACCCATTATATGCATGTATGCCTGAAAAATACCTGAAATATATAAAAGGTGTACATATATACATATGTATGTATTTCATTTCAAGTTTACGTTTTTATTTCACGAATTCTTACAAAAAAAACATAAAAACAAAAAATAAAAATAATATATGAACTGAAACGTAAAATTCACATTTTCAATGGGCCGCACATACATTCTGCGGAAACAAAATAGGAGTGGTCGTAGGGCTTTGAAATTTTGCACACAGATTATATGTATATACATATATATTTCCAAATATGGTTGAAATCGGTCAACTCCTAGGGGTACCTCCCTTGGAACCATGAAAAAAGGAATTATTTAAAAACTTTAATTTCAGCTGAAAAAAATTAAGATATTTTCACGAAACTTCGAGCATAAGTTACTCTTATGAAAGGCATTGACGGTGCGAAAAATCATTGAAATCAGCCACTGTCTAGAGGTACCTCGCTTGGACCTACAGTAAAAAATAAAAAAAAAAAACAAAAAAAAACATTAAATACAAATTTTAATTTCAGCTCAAAAAATAAGATATCTTTACGAAATTTTGCATATCAGTTACCCTCATAAAGGGCATTGTTGGTACTAAAAATAACTGAAATCGGCCACTCCCTAGGGGTACCTCCCTTGGACCTATAGTAAAAAATAAAAATATTTTTAAATTCATACCTTTACTTAATTTTGAATAAAAGCGAAACGCGTTTATCGATTTTCATGATTTATGTATCATTTTGTTCAAAGGTTATGCGACTTTACGTGAAAGTAATAGGACTTTAAGCTTTTTTACCGTTTTGAATTTTTTATGCCTTATCAGAAATAAGTCGCGAATCAATCAGCTCAAAAATGTTGTACTGTGTAAAGCAATAAATTGAGTGGTGGCACCTGGTGGCATTTGAAATTGATTGAAAATGTAAAAACAGATATGAGACAATGTATTAGTAGTGATTTCCAACTGTAGGAAACTATAGCTAAAATTGCAGGTCCAAATGTTTGGAGAAAAAAGGGATTTTTGTTCTATGTTCATAAAAATAAACAAACGAAAAAAATTTAAGTCTCTGCAGAGTTTATTTTTTCAACTTTAGTAGACTGAAATATCCTACTTTGTCTTTTTTCGAAAAAGACACTGAAGATGGCGCATATTAGCCAAAACCGTTTTGTCTCCAAACCAAACTTGACAAGGGATGACGGAAGATCGTTCCACAATACATCATATTCCTACCCTGTCGGAAAAACAAGCAACCAAAAAGTATTTACTATACAATACTTTAGATTAATGTTAGCTTTGTATTTATGTAAATGAAACTATTCCATTAATATTGGGAAGGGTTGCATTGAGCTATCATATCTTTTACTATATTTTCGAACTGTTGTATGCGGAAAACGAATGCTCTACATCGCAGGACGTGTTCGACAAAATTTAAATAAGGACAATTCCTTTGGTCAAAACCCTGCTATAAACTTGCCTGTGAAATTAAAGTTTTTGTATAAGACATTTCAACCCTTCAGCTGTTTTCTATAAACAGTCAAGTCAAGTATCCTTGTTTGTATGTTTTTCGTGGTGAACTTCTCTACGGAAACGCTGTATTTCTAGTCATATGCTTGCTAGATTTACTCAATATTATATAAGCAAACGCAAAGATCTGAATTAACCATAGATAATATGTTGTTAGTTTAATATTCTTCGATATTTGTCAATTAAGTGACAAAATATGTACGAATTTGCATATTGGCGTAACTATGCTTTGTAGGTCATAATTTGCATATGCAATATGCATTTGCATATTTTTAGCTTCCTTAATAATCAATCTATGTAGATTTGTATCCGTTCGGGATGAAAGCGATTAATCTAAATTTATACCCGTTCGGGAACAATTGGTCTACAATTAGTCTACAATTATACCCGTTCGGGAAGCATCGGGGAATAATCGTGAACCAATTGTTCTCGAAAGAAATCAATCTATGTATATCGGGATTAATCGTACATTTATTTTTTTTTTTCAGGGATATTACAATGAAAACAATCGCATGTACATATGTACATGTGGTTGT
The DNA here is from genome assembly GCA_960531455.1 of Urophora cardui. NCBI lineage: Eukaryota > Metazoa > Arthropoda > Insecta > Diptera > Tephritidae > Urophora > Urophora cardui. The sequence goes on along the minus strand of OY482670.1, from coordinate 99,468,178 downwards.
GTGTTTTTGTTTGTACTAATTCTATTTATAGCAGGGCTGAAATTTATTGATATTTTTAACGATAAACAAAAAATAAATTTGTTTATGTTGAAACTTTTCATTTTAAAAGCATAAAAAATTTAACAAAATTCAGACTGCTTCAACAAAAATCAAAAAAATTATCAAAATTTTTTCCGTTTCGATAATTGCCGAAACAAAATTTGTTTAAAAATATTGTTTCAGCTGCAAACAAAAAATTGATTGAAAGAGTTTTTAGTGCTTAGCACGAAATTTTTATTTTAATCCAATTTTTAATTGTTGGGGTAAGTGGAAAAAAATTCAACAACTATTTACAGCGAAGGTTGAGTGTATAGCTATTTCACGAAAAACCATTTTCGATCATCAGCACTCTTTTCGGAAGTGGATGCACCGGGGATTGAACCCGAGTCCATTCCAACTTCAGCCGCAATGACCCAACGGATAAACACACTCGGCCATTGAGACTCTGTGCAAGCTGTTGGATTTTCCCCACTTTTGCCTTTTTCATTTTCAACATTAACGTTAGTGTGTTGGAAGTTGGAATGGACTCGGGTTCAATCCCCGGTGCATCCACTTCCGAAAAGAGTGCTGATGATCGAAAATGGTTTTTCGTGAAATAGCTATACACTCAACCTTCGCTGTAAATAGTTGTTGAATTTTTTTCCACTTACCCCAACAATTAAAAATTGGATTAAAATAAAAATTTCGTGCTAAGCACTAAAAACTCTTTCAAGTAAAATTGTTAACGTTGTTTGGTATATACATAAAATAAAATACCAACAACAATGTTCATTGCGAACTGCCTACAACAAAAAAATTCAGCACGTTTGTGGAGAATATATGCAAAAGCATATACACACTAACGTTAATGTTGAAAATGAAAAAGGCAAAAGTGGGGAAAATCCAACAGCTTGCACAGAGTCTCAATGGCCGAGTGTGTTTATCCGTTGGGTCATTGCGGCTGAAGTTGGAATGGACTCGGGTTCAATCCCCGGTGCATCCACTTCCGAAAAGAGTGCTGATGATCGAAAATGGTTTTTCGTGAAATAGCTATACACTCAACCTTCGCTGTAAATAGTTGTTGAATTTTTTTCCACTTACCCCAACAAAAAATTGATTACCAAAATAATTTTGTTTCCTGTGCCTATAAAAAAAACTGAAAACCTATCATATAAATATGTATTCATACATACATATGTACATACATATGTATGTATATCTTAGCAACAAACAAACAAACATAAACAAAACGAAATCCTTTTTGTTATTTTGTTTTGATATCAAATTAGCAAAATTAATTGTGATACAATTTTATTGATAATTTTGGAATCGGAAATATTTTGGTTTTGATAAGCAGCAAAGCAATATCGCTAGCTTAGAGTGCAAATTGTGTAAGTCCTTTTTTAAACTTTGTAGGAGAGACGAAAAACAAAAAATTAAAAAATTTCGAAATGAAAAAAAAAAATTCCGTTCATGTAAATATTTTGGACTTACACAATTTTCTTTGATTTTTGGACTTACACAATTTGCGTATCACTGAATAACAACGAGTAGAAATATGACAACAGTCACAGACTTGTTTAGCGCGGTGCGTATTTGATTTTTCTAGCGTTCTACATAAAAATAAACTTTTTCATAAAAATGGACTTACACAGTTTGCACTCTAAGCTAGCGATATAAATTTTTGATATTTTTTTTATATGTTTATTGAAACAAATTTTTTTTGTTTATTTTGTTGAGCAGCCTTGATTTATAGAAAAGGCGAGTTTGTTTATCGGCAAACTCATCCGATTGGTTTTTATATTGGTTGTTTGGTCGTTTTTATTTTAATAATAAAATAGTATGTAACCCCCAATATTCGGGTGGCAATTTTATTTAATAAAAAATTATAAAGAAAATTGTTTAATAAAAAAGAAAAAAAGCAACAAAAAACTGACTCGACCTGGATGGGCCTTGAGAAACTGAGAACGATGATGTCTTACCAGCAAAGAAGCCTAGATCAATGGCCAATAAAAAAGGAAGACCGATGGCGGCCCAGGTGATCAAAAAGATCAACAACGCGGTATATAACATGATAGTGGTTGACATGCTACTACTTTCATTTAGCGAAAAAAAGGGGTTCCAAAATTTTATTAATGTCGGGATTCCTGGCTACAATATGCCAGGAAGAAAATCAGTGACAACCAACATCAAGCGGATGCATAGTGCTTACAAAACTTCAGCGATTGGGATTGTTTCAACGCGCATCATCACGCAAGTAAAATAACGAAAGCCATAAGAACAGCGGCCAATAAATCCATTCCTCAAAGCAACACATCAGTTTTGAAAAAAATTTCCTCATGGTGGAATAAAGAGCTAGACACCCTTCGAACCAATAAACAGAGGCTCTGGAAATTATTCAAATTCGCACCATCTATCCCCACACTAATAGAATACAAAAAAGGGAATGCTTTATTCAAAAAGACAGTCAAAGCCACCAAAAGGGAATCCATAGCCAAATTCACAAGTACCATTAACCCAACATCGTCTCCTAGAAAAATTTGGTCCTCGGTAAAATCACTTTCAGGTATCCCACCAACTCCCATTTCAAACGACAATTTGCCAACGCTTACGTTGTCCTCCTCCTTTGATATTGCCAACGTCTTTGGGAAAGCCTGGTCTGACTACTCAAAAGACGATAATTTCCCAACAGAGTATGTCACTCGCAAACGGGCAGCACTGTCGAATATATATGAACCGCGTACACCAAATAAGCACGCACAAGCCCTGGAGGAACACTTTACTTTGGTCGAGCTCGAACTTGCCCTTAAACACGCCAAAGGAAAGACTACAGGAAGAGATAGAATTTCATACCCATGCTTCGCAATCTTCACCTATTATCCCTATATAACAAAATTCTCCAAACCGGTAGTTATACGCATACGTGGCTTTTAGCCATAGTTCTTCCAATACCCAAACCAAACAGGTCTATAAATCAAATCGAGGGTTACCGACCCATCTCCCTCCTGTCCTGTTTAGCAAAAACTCTAGAAAAAATGTTAGCAAATCGGTTGATGTGGTTCCTAACAAAAAACAATCTGGTTAGTCCCAACCAAGTGGCCTTTAAGGAACAACATGGTACCCTGGAAGGACTACTCCCACTACAGCATTATATTGCAGACGCTCTCTCGACAAAAAACCATGTCACTATCCTATCAACGGACTTTGAAAAAGCTTTCGACCGCATTGGCATACATGCTGTCCTCGATCAACCCGCGTCCTGGGGTGCCGGCCCAAAAACTTACAACCTTATTAAATCCTTTCTTTCATACCGTACATTTCAAACTCGTATTAATGACTCCTTTTCCTCTAGCCACCATATTGAAAACGGCATTCCACAGGGCTCACCCCTTTCTGTGGTTCTATTCATGGTAGCTTTCGAACAGCTGAACAAAATAGCCGAATACGGAATATATGCCGATGATGCTTTCTTTTACTCAAAAGTCAAAGATATCAACAAAGCTATTAGAAATTGGGCAGAATAGTGTAGTTTATTTAACAACAATTTTCTATTATTAATATTAGTAAAATATTTATGAAAGAAATAAATTTAGATAAGGAAAAGTCTCGCCTAACATCCCCTCAAAGATTCATTTGAAACACATTAATACTTTTGGAGATATAGCTTTTGGTAGACAGAAGGAAATGTGAGCCAGTTTTAATTAATTAGTACTTACGGAATTTCTCTGAAATGCACTTCATTGGCTTCATTTTCGGCAAATTGTCCAGGGCCCGAGAGCATAGCTTTAATGGTGCCAGAGGTCAGAGCGTGTTCTCTCTTTACTATAAACTCTTGACCATCAGATGATATCAATTTGACATACATGGCATCAGGACCTTCGCAGCCACCGTAGATTTTATCGCTTCTTTGCTCCTCCATATTAGATTATCTTTGTAGTATCTGCGAATTTTCTGTTCAAATCCAATCAGCTAATTATTATTTGCCTTGATATACATGTTTAACAAAAGCAAAATTACAATGTGATATCATGAAACAAATTGTAGGGTGATTTAGAAACACTTTTTGTATTAAAACTGCCCGTCTTTACATGCTGTAAAATCCGGTATATCGGACGAAGTATGCGAAATCGATGCTTTGATACATAATGCAGCCCACTAACCATGCAATTTATCGTACGACCTGGCCTCGTTGTACAACAAATCGTCAGGTTAGTGGGCTTGTTGTACAAGTTTGACTGCAAGTTGGATGAAGATCAAACGATTTTGATATTTTGTCGCGTTGTACAACAAATTGGAACGTTAGTGGATATGTTTGACAAACTTCATAATTTTTTTCTCGCTCAAGTGAAAGCATCGCGCATATCGTGGTGGAAATAAGGGCCTTTTCACATTACTCGGTACGACATCGGATCGACATTTTTTGCTCGGTATTTTCAGCTTACCGAAACGATTCCGCGTTGCTGTGTTTTTCACACTTGTGGGAATAATTTCGGTGCGTAATCGGCAGAAAATAGGAAAACAAACATCGAAATCTGCAAAACAAAATTTTTAACTTCAACAAATCACTCAATAATAACAATAATGTCTTCTAGCGAAGACGAAGACATTATAACTTGCTACATTTATTACCGAAACGAGTTTTTTACTGACTTTGTTCTTCTTCTTTTATCACGCAGCAAAAATGTATGCAGTAATTCCTCAAATTTTACTGACCGGTCTTACCGCGTTGCGGTATACCGAAATTAATCCGCTCCGATTTCATGTATGCAACACTAATGTGAAAGTGCCAATTGAAATACATGTGGTCAGTAAGGTTTCGGTATACTTTCGGCAAAAACCAAAAATGTCGATCCGATACCGCACCGAGTAATGTGAAAGCGCCCTAAGAAATAAAAGTGGCAAAATTTAATAAATTGTTACAAAAATATTGCCACATGTGCAATGTTAAGTGCGAAAAATGTGAGCAATTAGCATTTTTAAATTATTACATGTACAATCCGTATGCATTGGCTTGTTGTTTACTCTTCAAAGCTTGGGTAAAAATTATGTTTGACGGTAAATCGACGTAAAAGTTGGAACGTTGGTGGCGAAGCATGCGATTTATCGTACGATGGTGTAGTACGATAAATTGTATGGTTAATGGGCTGCATAAGGTTGGCTAGGTAGAAACCAAGCACGGTATATATATTGAGACGGTAATGCCAGTAGGCGGAAATGTCAAATACTGCTTAAGTCACAGGACCAATAAAGCCGCGAACAACCAAACAAACAGCTGTGCCAATTGCAAAAGGAAATGACGTATGAGGACCTGATACTTTTTTCTAAAACCGAAAGAAATATGGCGGCCAGCGAACTGACATGACCTTTTAATCTTCCAAAAAAAAGAAATTTTCAAACCGCCCCCCCTTGCCGAAATCCTGGATCCGCGCCTGATGGCGCTAGTGCTGCTGGATGTGTCGATCCCTATGCAAATACATACATTCCACTCAGCTGTCAATACATTCTGCTCCGTCAAAATTTCATTGTGACGGGGCTATAAGCGCGGATAGCGGTATTAATTTGGTCGATTATTGGTGCAGTAACAGTAAACAGCTGAACAGTGATCATAGCCCAATAAAGGTGGCCATGCAATAGAGTCGCTCTTCTTCTTTTGATTTTTTAGGTTGCGAAATTATCATATTTTGTATTAACGCTAATTGCGTGTTCTCTTTTGAATGCTGCGACCATATTATTCAAATTGGATGGCTATTTGACGTGCGTTGTGGATGCGTGTAAGTTGCTGTTTGATCAAATTTCAGTGCCAAATTAGCATTCGACGTGTGTTGCAACCATTTGATCAAATTTCAAATGTAAACAAACATGTGAGTAGGCAAGTGCGCAAAATTAAATTAAAAAGACAATTAAATTTGGATCGGGACAAAAAGTGATAATTATGGTGTTTTAAAAACTCAAATATTGTTAATTGTGCATGCTACGGCCACTTGTCGCGCTTCAAATCGCTTATATTTTAACAATTTCCTTTGTAAATTAATAGAAAGGTAGCATGAAAATTGATGCCGATTTGATGTGTGTATGTAAAACCGTCAAATTACACAGACACGCGATTTGATCAAATGATTTGATCATGTAAGGTCCCTATAAGGTTGGTTGATTGGCTGTTTTATAACGATACTGTTACTGCATAACTAATTTGAGCTTAAGTTGTCAACGGCCTTTAGAGCCCGTGCACACCTCGCTTTTCTTCAGAGTTTTGCTTTGACAGTTCCGTTGAGCATGCGCTTTTCAAAGGGATATGTTCACAATTGAGGTGAAGCGAGTAAAGCATCTCCCCTTGTGTGTGTGTGTATGTTTGAATAGCTACAATTTATTTTAGCGGTTTCGCTCAATTTCGTGAGAAGTGAACAGCGAAAAGTAAAAAATAACATTCGAATAAGCAGAAAAAAGCAAATTCCCAAAAATCAGGTTTATAAATTAAAGCAAAGAAGTGAAGTGGAAAATGTCAAAGTGCTTATTGTAGCAAGCATCTGGAATTTCGCTTTGTTTTAAGGTTTTTTCTATCAAAGTTGGAGCAGACAAAGCCAATTGTGCACGGACTCTTTTCCTTTTACCTTGGACACGTGGTGACATAAATTTACTTACCATTTTCATGTCCACTTTTTTCAATTAAAATAATCAATCATGTTTAATTTTTTCCTCTGCTCTTTCTTCTTCTTTGCTTTTGCATCCCGCCAGCAATATTTGCTAGTGGAAATCAATTAAGTAAAAATTAAATTCTCTCCCGCTTGCTGGCATCAAAGTACGGAAACACAAAATTAGTAAAAATATATTACATTGGATAGTACGGAAACAGACATAAGTTCACATCAACACTTAGAAGTTGGCTGCGATTGAAGGCAGCGGCAGCGAATTTAGAATTTGGGCTAAACGGAGCGGTGCTGCCAGCTGCCTCTGCTGTATTATGTGCCGCTTCATTGCAAACCGTAGTTTCTAAAAATCAGCTGATTTCGAAAAACAGTCGCTGCCACAGCCACAGCGCTATTGTAATTCCGGCTTTATAGGCCATTTACATATACGAGATTATCTACTTTTTTCGAGGTTGACACAAAATCTTCGATTGAAATTCGAGGTTTGCCGTACAAAAATCCGCTACCAAAAATTCGCGATTTAAAATGAATCTCGAGATTATCACGATAGTTTTCTCAATGCAACCCTGTGTTCTTCGTGTTATCGATATTTTTTTTTGACGAATTTGGGAGAAACGTCAAAATGAGAAGTAAACAAAATGGACGCCAGTAAGCATGGCCCAACAAGAATCGTATCGCAATAGTAAGTCGCTCTTCTTCTTTCTGTTTTATAGGTTATGAAATGATCGTCTTTTTTTTTCATTATACTTTCTTTAACGTGTTAATCGTGCAAAAGCTTGTGTGTTTGCTAGCGTTTTTCAAGTTAAATAAAAACGAAATATCTGCTTTTTACATTCGTGAAAACAGCCATCGAACGGTAGTTGCCTATTCTCTTTTGACTGCTACGACCATATTATTATTGGGTCATGCAGGTAAGGAAAATTGACAGTTGACAATCCCTCTCCTCTCTCTAGATTTCATGTTATATGTAAACGGGTAGATTTGCGAATCGAGATTTTCTGATAATCTCGTTATATGTAAACATGGTATTAGAGCGCTTTCACATTACTCGGTGCGGTATCGGATCGACATTTTTGGTATTTACCGAAAGTATACCGAAACCTTACCGACTACATGTATTTCAATTGGCACTTTCACATTAGTGTTGCATACATGAAATCGGAGCGGATTAATTTCGGTATACCGCAACGCGGTAAAGCTTAGTATCGACCTCTCAAGAACGCAAAAGTTTCATATAAAATGACGTACAAGAAATGCTCAAGAAATTTTTCTTGTGAAACTTTCTTGAGCGAGTATCGACCTCTCAAGAAATTTAGTACACTTTTTTACCACTATTTTTCAGCATAATGCGAACACAGCAACACAGGTTTTGCCAAGAAATATATCATCGAGCATTTATTTCTTAAAGAAATTTTGACGTTTGTTGCGTGTTGAAAAAAATCGTGGAAATCGTTAGTGAAAATGGCAAAAAAGAAACGAAAAATAGAATGCACAATTTTTCTAATGATGCAAGGGCATAGTTGGCATCGATTTCTCATATTTTATTCCATTCCGGCCATCAATATACCACAGTTTATCAGTAATATAAGGTCATCCTCGTTGCTTTCGATGATTTCCTGAAATAACAACAAAATAAAACTATTGAAAACATATATTTAAAGCTTTTATTTAATATTTTTTAAGAACTTACTAATTGCTTATGTTTACAAAAAGGTTTATTTTGTTTACGTTTTTGATGATCTTCTTCATTTAACTTGGTATTCACGGTGGATTACTAAACGTCAAAATTTCTTGCCTACTACTATTTTTACTCAAGAAATAAATCCAAAAATTTCTTGAGCTGTTTCTTGAGAGGTCGATACCAGCCTTAAGACCGGTCAGTAAAATTTGAGGAATTACTGCAGACATTTTTGCGGCGTAATAAAAGAAGAGGAACAAAGTCAGTAAAAACTCGTTTCGGCTATAAATGTAGCAAGTTATAATGTCTTCGTATTCGCTAGAAGTCATTATTGTTATTATTGAGTGATTTGTTGAAGTTAAAAATTTTATTTTGCAAATTTCGATGTTTGTTTTCCTATTTTCTGCCGATTACGCACCGAAAGTATTCCCACAAGTGTGAAAAACACAGCAACGCGGAATCGTTTCGGTAAGCTGAAAATACCGAGCAAAAAATGTCGATCCGATGTCGTACCGAGTAATGTGAAAAGGCCCTTAAGCTGAAGGTACATACTTTTTATTGCTGCGTTGACGGCGTTCATGTGTATATGCGTTGACGGCGTTGAATAATTTGCTGTTACACACCTTGCGTCAAAGATGACTAGATACGAAACTCTTTTTTATTCTCTCACTTTAACAATTTTCCCACGGGTCTAATGTGGCTTTGTTGCCAGCATCAACACAACATAAAACCCGGCCGATCAGCTGTTTGTGCAAATTGCAGGTGCCAGAAAGGAAAACGCGCTAAAATAAATTGTTACTTTCGGTGGATTTTGATGTTTTGTTTTATGTGCTCAATTTTGTTGAAATAATAAAGAATTATAACAAATACAGAGTTAATTGTATTGCTTGTGTGTAATATGCAGTGAAGTTTACTGTGTCAACTAGAAAAAATTGTGTTTCAGTTAAAATTATAAAAAATATGCTACTGAGATGGAACGCGGGCAGCGGTTCTTCAGTAGATTTATATACATATATATCCCGTTAAAAATTATTATATTTCAGTTCTAATATATTCACATTTTAATAGAATTGCAAAATAGAGTAAAATATTTCTTAAAAAATACCACCCAACTACATATATTATCGTCCACCACTTTTTGTGCGTTATGCTTAAATTGTCTGAGATTGGGTTTCGAACGTGAATACTCGGAATGTGGGAAAATCATACTATCTTGTGTATCACTTTTATGGTTATATCCTTATCTTAATTTGGCATAAGCAAAATTTTATTATTGCTATAGTCTTCAATAACATAAGGAAGCCTAAAAATTCCCAGAATTAATATGTAAAATACCCATTTTCGATTTTCGGCAGAGTGGCACCAATGAAAAATGTTATAAAAATGCGCATTTTGACAGCGCTCTTACGAAATCAGGAGTTTCGTATATAGTTATCTTTGCCTTGCGTTATGACGCACTTAAATTGTAAACAAAAATCAGCTGTTCAGCATTATCAGAGCATCTTTCGTTTGAGAAATATAAATTAAAATTAATAATTTTCCATTAAATTTTCTGCCATGATTTTTTTTTTGCCTGTTGCAGCTTGGATTTTTACACTTTTCGTTGTAAATTTAAAGTGACAGCCGTTCGTAACGCAAAAACGCAGGAAAAAAGTAGCGAGTTGGGCTACTTTCGACGGCGACTGCGCTAACGCATTCGTAACGCCGTCGTCTGTAACAGCTTTCGTTGTGAATGCACATTTTCAATATTTTTTGACAGCCACGGCGTTATAGCATGTTCATGGTGAGCCTGCGTTTTGCGTTTCGGAGGCATTTTTGCGTTTAGTCCAAAACGCAACATTAAATGTTACATTTCTCCATACAAATGCCACCACCAAAATGCAACTTAACGCAACTATTTTTTTGCGTTTTGAATGCTAACGCAGAAAGCAACCCTGAAATATTCGAAAAAATTTGCTATTCGAATGGAAAATAGTGGCAACACTCTGGCAATACAAGAACGAAATACCTACAAGATTGCGCATACAGAGCAGCATGAGCATGGGCACACGAGCTCCATGATGACGTCACTCTACATGTAATGAACGAAAGTAAACAAAACAGAGATCAAAATTAATACAAAGCGGTTGGTACGTTTGGCTTGCAAAATTAGTGTATTATATTATTACATATTTTGCAAATTCTTGTATTATTTTTTTAATTAGACAGAACAAAAAAATAAACCTCAACACCTGATTGCGTAATCTGGGATATTAGCTCCGTTTGTTTCGAACTTCTCAAATGCGCATTTACAAAACGCGGCAGCATGAACACTTTTCGAAAAGCCATCTTCGAAAATTCAAAATGTTGGGTTTCAAATCCAGCATGAACATAGTATTACGCATTTAACGCCGAACGCGAGTTATGTACCTTCGCTTTTAGTGATTGTTTCGACTGGCGGCCATTTACGATCACTGTAGAACTGTAGGCAAGCTTTGAGATGGGATTTTGGGAAATTCACCAAAATTGGTTCCATTAACAGAAAATGGTTGCCGGCGCAGCGAAAATGTGTGAAAAATATATTTTAAGATCGTGGTAGAGTTGTATAATAAATAATTATATCAAATTGCACTCTGTAAAACAGATTGAGAAAGTGTTTTTAATATATATCAAAATTATCAGGGTGAAAAGAGAAATCGATTGAGCCATGTCCGTCCGTCCGTCCGTCCGTCCGTCCGTCCGTCTGTAAACACTCTAACTCGCGTAAAAATTGAGATATTTTGATGAAATTTGAAATGCAAGTTGGTATCGAGACTGGGACGGTTGGTATTGAAAATAGGCGAAATCGGACCATGACCACGCCCACTTTTCCTATATAGAAAAAATCGGAAATTTGGTATCTCAGTCACTAATATAGCTGGAGCGATGAAATTTTACCCACGTGTTGAGCTCAGTCCCCTATGAAAAAATTTGATGAAATTTTGGAAAATGGGCGGTGCCACGCCGACTTATTAAGGGTCAAACATGGAAAGTTTTATATGTCATAACTCAGAAACCATTGAAGATACATCGATCAAATTTGGTATGCGTGATTTAATTACTTAGGCAAACATTTGGACGGAAAATAGTTAAAATCGGTTGTCGGTCACGCCCACTTTTATATATGTGTATTATAAAGTGACCTAATAAAAATATTTTAAGATATATCTCTGTCAAATATAAAGATATATCACTGAAATTTTGTCGCATGAGTCCAACTATGGACGTAAAACAGAACACACAAAAATTTTGAAAAATGGGCGGTGCCACGCCCACTTATTAAGGGGCAAACATTGAAAGTTTTATGAGTCCTAACTCAAAAACCGTTGAAGATATATCGATGAAATTTGATGTACGTAATATACTTACTTTGGCAAATGTTTGGACTAAAAATTGCCAAAATCGGTTGACGACCACATTTTAAGCGATATCTTTGTCAAATATAAAGGTAATTCATTGAAATTTTGTGGCATGAGTTCCACAATAGACCGGAAACAAAAAGTAGAAAATTTTTGGAAAATGGGTGTGGCACCGCCTCTTTTTAGAGAAAGGAATATACGAGATTTCTTAGCCTATAACTCGACAAATAATTGAGATGTTATGACGAAACTTGGTTTATACACTTTTATAACTTGTGTTAATATACACGCAAAAATTTATTGAAATCGGTTTATGACCACGCCTACTTTTTAGCAAAGGTATTTCTGGAACACGCTTTGGAAATTTGTAACGTGACATCTTTGTAACTGGAAGTCATAAAGGAATGAAATTTTGCACAAAGAATAATGTTCATATGCTTAGTTGGATGATTGATAAAAATTTTGAAAATGGGTGTGGCTACGCCCACTTTATGCAGCACTCGCTTTATATAAATTACACCGTGTTTCCATCAAACGCAAACAAACAATGAAAGCATACAGCTGAGTATCTAATGTTCGATTCCACTCGAACTTAGGCTTCCTTACTTGTTTTTTTTTTTTTTAATATTAATATGAAAAATATTACCTGTGAATGCAAGGCAAAGTAGTTAGTATAGAAGTAGGTATTTTACAGACTTTATATGTTTATTAAAATATACATATAAATATATATTTATTTACTTTATGTGCCTTTAACTTATGTATTTAAAATTGAACTGAACTGTAAAGTTGTGATAAACTAATTTTTTGTATGTGTGATTACTAGGGAAGCTAAAAATATGCACGAAAAATTTCAAAATATGCATGCTAGTATGCCCGAAAAATAACTGAAATATGCTCGTAAATATGCACGAAAAAATCTCATTATATGCATATATGCCTAAAAAATACCTGAAATATGCTCAAAAAATGTATGTATTTCATTTCAAGCTTACATTTTTATTTAACGAATTTTGCAAAATAATAATATAAGAACTGAAACGTACAATTCACATTTTCCCCATTTAAAAAATTTGTTTTTAAATACTATAAAATACTTACAATTAATTTTAGGTTTGTATTCATGTAAATACATGAAATCTTTTTACAAAGCAAACGAAACCATTCCATTAATACTGCGCAGGGCTGCATTGAACTATCGTATGTTTTACTATATTTTCCAGTGTGAATTTTTGGCGGTTTTCCGGGAAAAACCTCTTGTATGGGAAAACGATTAATATTGACCATGTAACATCGAGTATTGATGGATCGCGATTCACATTTTCAATATTTCACACATTTTCAATATTTTTTGACAGCCACGGCGTTATAGCATGTTCATGGTGAGCCTGCGTTTTGCGTTTCGGAGGCATTTTTGCGTTTAGTCCAAAACGCAACATTAAATGTTACATTTCTCCATACAAATGCCACCACCAAAATGCAACTTAACGCAACTATTTTTTTGCGTTTTGAATGCTAACGCAGAAAGCAACCCTGAAATATTCGAAAAAATTTGCTATTCGAATGGAAAATAGTGGCAACACTCTGGCAATACAAGAACGAAATACCTACAAGATTGCGCATACAGAGCAGCATGAGCATGGGCACACGAGCTCCATGATGACGTCACTCTACATGTAATGAACGAAAGTAAACAAAACAGAGATCAAAATTAATACAAAGCGGTTGGTACGTTTGGCTTGCAAAATTAGTGTATTATATTATTACATATTTTGCAAATTCTTGTATTATTTTTTTAATTAGACAGAACAAAAAAATAAACCTCAACACCTGATTGCGTAATCTGGGATATTAGCTCCGTTTGTTTCGAACTTCTCAAATGCGCATTTACAAAACGCGGCAGCATGAACACTTTTCGAAAAGCCATCTTCGAAAATTGAAAATGTTGGGTTTCAAATCCAGCATGAACATAGTATTACGCATTTAACGCCGAACGCGAGTTATGTACCTTCGCTTTTAGTGATTGTTTCGACTGGCGGCCATTTACGATCACTGTAGAACTGTAGGCAAGCTTTGAGATGGGATTTTGGGAAATTCACCAAAATTGGTTCCATTAACAGAAAATGGTTGCCGGCGCAGCGAAAATGTGTGAAAAATATATTTTAAGATCGTGGTAGAGTTGTATAATAAATAATTATATCAAATTGCACTCTGTAAAACAGATTGAGAAAGTGTTTTTAATATATATCAAAATTATCAGGGTGAAAAGAGAAATCGATTGAGCCATGTCCGTCCGTCCGTCCGTCCGTCTGTAAACACTCTAACTCGCGTAAAAATTGAGATATTTTGATGAAATTTGAAATGCAAGTTGGTATCGAGACTGGGACGGTTGGTATTGAAAATAGGCGAAATCGGACCATGACCACGCCCACTTTTCCTATATAGAAAAAATCGGAAATTTGGTATCTCAGTCACTAATATAGCTGGAGCGATGAAATTTTACCCACGTGTTGAGCTCAGTCCCCTATGAAGAAATTTGATGAAATTTTGGAAAATGGGCGGTGCCACGCCGACTTATTAAGGGTCAAACATGGAAAGTTTTATATGTCATAACTCAGAAACCATTGAAGATACATCGATCAAATTTGGTATGCGTGATTTAATTACTTAGGCAAACATTTGGACGGAAAATAGTTAAAATCGGTTGTCGGTCACGCCCACTTTTATATATGTGTATTATAAAGTGACCTAATAAAAATATTTTAAGATATATCTCTGTCAAATATAAAGATATATCACTGAAATTTTGTCGCATGAGTCCAACTATGGACGTAAAACAGAACACACAAAAATTTTGAAAAATGGGCGGTGCCACGCCCACTTATTAAGGGGCAAACATTGAAAGTTTTATGAGTCCTAACTCAAAAACCGTTGAAGATATATCGATGAAATTTGATGTACGTAATATACTTACTTTGGCAAATGTTTGGACTAAAAATTGCCAAAATCGGTTGACGACCACATTTTAAGCGATATCTTTGTCAAATATAAAGGTAATTCATTGAAATTTTGTGGCATGAGTTCCACAATAGACCGGAAACAAAAAGTAGAAAATTTTTGGAAAATGGGTGTGGCACCGCCTCTTTTTAGAGAAAGGAATATACGAGATTTCTTAGCCTATAACTCGACAAATAATTGAGATGTTATGACGAAACTTGGTTTATACACTTTTATAACTTGTGTTAATATACACGCAAAAATTTATTGAAATCGGTTTATGACCACGCCTACTTTTTAGCAAAGGTATTTCTGGAACACGCTTTGGAAATTTGTAACGTGACATCTTTGTAACTGGAAGTCATAAAGGAATGAAATTTTGCACAAAGAATAATATTCATATGCTTAGTTGGATGATTGATAAAAATTTTGAAAATGGGTGTGGCTACACCCACTTTATGCAGCACTCGCTTTATATAAATTACACCGTGTTTCCATCAAACGCAAACAAACAATGAAAGCATACAGCTGAGTATCTAATGTTCGATTCCACTCGAACTTAGGCTTCCTTACTTGTTTTTTTTTTTTTTTAATATTAATATGAAAAATATTACCTGTGAATGCAAGGCAAAGTAGTTAGTATAGAAGTAGGTATTTTACAGACTTTATATGTTTATTAAAATATACATATAAATATATATTTATTTACTTTATGTGCCTTTAACTTATGTATTTAAAATTGAACTGAACTGTAAAGTTGTGATAAACTAATTTTTTGTATGTGTGATTACTAGGGAAGCTAAAAATATGCACGAAAAATTTCAAAATATGCATGCTAGTATGCCCGAAAAATAACTGAAATATGCTCGTAAATATGCACGAAAAAATCTCATTATATGCATATATGCCTAAAAAATACCTGAAATATGCTCAAAAAATGTATGTATTTCATTTCAAGCTTACATTTTTATTTAACGAATTTTGCAAAATAATAATATAAGAACTGAAACGTACAATTCACATTTTCCCCATTTAAAAAATTTGTTTTTAAATACTATAAAATACTTACAATTAATTTTAGGTTTGTATTCATGTAAATACATGAAATCTTTTTACAAAGCAAACGAAACCATTCCATTAATACTGCGCAGGGCTGCATTGAACTATCGTATGTTTTACTATATTTTCCAGTGTGAATTTTTGGCGGTTTTCCGGGAAAAACCTCTTGTATGGGAAAACGATTAATATTGACCATGTAACATCGAGTGTTGATGGATCGCGATTCTGGATCGCAAAATATTTTGAAATCCGCGATCCGAATCACAATATTGACAAGACTGTGTAGCATGAAAATTTTGCAACCCATCAAAATGCGTGCACTCAGAAAAAAAATCATCAACACGATTCATGTAAAATTAACACGATCGATCTTTACACATAGAACAGCAACAATTTTTTTCAAATTACACGATGTTTGAAACATGATTTTGGTTTTGTAACTGTCATCTGAAAATTTGGTAAATTCAACCAAATTTTGTTGTTGATACAACATGAAGAAATTTTAAAATATACAAGATGATTCAAATATAAAACTTTATTCCTAAATGTCATTTGGAATTTGGTTTATTTAACATGAGGATAGTGTCAATATAAACTAAAAAAAATGTTAGAAAAATGACGTCCCAATTTTAGTGTTAATACAACATGAAAACAAATGTGAAAACAACAAGAACCACAATTAACAATAAAATTTGGTTGGTATAACACGAAACAATGGTCAAACACAAACGTCATTTGTAATTTTGGTTTATTCAACACGATGATAGTGTCAATATAATCTAAAAAAAAGTGTTAAAAAAGAACGTCAAAACTATTTTGAAACATACATAATTTTTTTGATCATTTGAAGTCTGATTTTCGTGCAAAACGCAAATTATTTAAAAAAAAAAAGGAAAATTTTGTGCTGTGGCAGTGATGCGAGTTTAGCATCATTGTCAGTTCGCGATAGTGGGTTTTCGATTTATATTTTCAGTTTGAAGGTGAGTTAAAAGAGGATTACATTTTTGTTTCTAAAAGTATTTAATGTTCAATATTTTATTTTTCCTCTTCATAGGTTGCAATATCACGAGGAGGTTTTTTAGCGAATGGGGGTTTGCGTGCAGCATGCGGTTGTTGCATTAGCGGCCAAACATTACTCGGTGCAAGTGATAGTACTATCGCCCATGTATAAACTATCGCCGGTACATTTGTGTTCGTATGAGAAGGACGCCTTCAATTTGGTCAGTTGTGCGGGTGATGTACGAATGTGCTTAATTGAAGTGATGATTATATATTTTATGTTTTATATGTTCTTTTATTTAAAAAAATAAATTGTACAATCAACAAGACTTTCTAGTTAATTAACAATAAATTTAATGTAAAATCAAAAAGATGTTATTGTTAATTCAACAGGACCATTTCGTGTTAATTTAACCAGCTTTTATTGTAACATTAACTAGTTAAAATTGTAAAATCAACAGGAAGACTCAATACTTTTTAGTGTTAATTCTACAGTTGTCATCCTGTTAAACTAACACTTGACAGTAGTGTTAAATTTACACGATTACATGATGGCATACATTAAGCATCGTGTTGAAAAAAATTAACCACAAAATTTGTTGATTTTTGGTTGATTTCACACTATTTTTTTTCTGGGTGTGTATATTTAGAAATTTTGAAATCTGTGATCTAGAACGAAATATCGGCAATAAGCGAATTAAAAGTGAAAGTGTGAAAAGGACGGAAGTAAAATATTTTAAACCTCAGAGCGAGAAAAATATCGCAATATTCATATTGAACGTGTAGCACTAGTCTGCGATTCATCAGACCATCGCGATTCATATTGACAGTGTAGCGTATGCCAATGTATGTCGATACATATTGCATATTATTATTCCCTTCAAAATTTCACACTAAGGCACTCTGCACACGGAGCGTCCTGCTTTAGACGCGTATTAGATACTACAGACGAAAGCTGTACGCTTTGATGTCGCGCACGTATATTTCAATTGAGGGCTGCACACGAGTCGTCAGCTTCATGCATTCGTCAAAGTATGCTGGCTACATGTCGCTTGGCGTAAAGCAGTGCTGGTAGCTAGGCGTACTACGCTTAGGCACTCTGCACACGGAGCGTACTGCTTTAGACGCGTATTAGATACTACAGACGAAAGCTGTACGCTTTGATGTCGCGCACGTATATTTCAATTGAGGGCTGCACACGAGTCGTCAGCTTCATGCATTCGTCAAAGTATGCTGGCTACATGTCGCTTGGCGTAAAGCAGTGCTAGTAGCTAGGCGTACTACGCTTAGAAAACAGGAAGAAGAAGATGTTTGTTTACATTTTTCCACTTGGTGAAATTTAAGAAAGCAGTAAAATTTGTGTAAAAAATCGGAAAAATGAGTGTAAAATTAAAGAAAATGGAAGATTCCATAAAAGTTATCATCTTTTCTATTTAAAGCTTCGAAATTTAAAGCAAATACCGTATTATTAATTTGTTTGTTTGTTTGTGCAGCGAAGTTTCATGTCGCTTCGTGTGCAGATCTTGAGGCGTAAGGAAATCGACGCTACATAAAATGTCTGATACGCGTCTATGACGATTCGCCTCGTGTGTAGAGTGCCTTAGAAAAGAGGAAGAAGAAGATGTTTGTTTACATTTTTCCACTTGGTGGAATTTATGAAAGCAGTAAAATTTGTGTAAAAAATCGGAAAAAATGAGTGTATAATTAAAGAAAATGGAAGATTCCGTAAAATTTTTTATCTTTTCTATTTAAAGCTTCGAAATTTAAAGCAAATACCGTATTATTAATTTGTTTGTTTGCTTTGTGCAGCGAAGTTTCATGTCGCTTCGTGTGCAGATCTTGAGGCGTAGAGAAATCGACGCTACATGAAATGTCTCGTACGCGTCTATGACGATACGCCTCGTGTGCAGAGTGCCTTAAGCTGTTTTTTTTTATCAATAACAGGGCATCGGAGCAAAGTTTTTTTTACTCTGGGTTTGCTTCGAGGCTCTGATCAGCATACTAGAACTTACCCCCTTATTATGGATTGTCATACGATAGCTATCGGCCGCTTGCAAGCGTATCGTATAAAATGAGTTTCCATATTATGAATTCCACACGCCCGCTAGGTGCACTATCGTGAATGACATTTGTTTAGGGTTCAATTAGTTATGCGTTAACTTTATTTCCATTACAGTCTATCGGGTTTCACACGATAGAAATTATTTCGTAATACGAAGTACCCGACTGCAAGCGTTTAGCGTGTATCGTATTAATTCGTAATAGGCCCCTTAGTCTTTGTCGTGGTGAATTTTTATAATGGAAAATGCTCCACTCCGGGGCCCAGATCAATAGTTAAATAGCCTTGTTTGTATGTATGTATACGCAACTATCGATATTGCTCGATTAAGTGCCAAAATATGCCAAAATAAGCACGAAATGCATTTTGACCGTAAATATGCATTTTAGGTCTAAATATGCATTTGCATATGCATTTGCATATGCAATATGCATTTGCATATTTTTAGCTTCCCTAGTGATTACACATAGATGTGTATGAGTAGGTACATGCACTAAATGAATTGTTATATGTACTGATTCTTTTGTTTTTATTGTACTAAATGAATATATTTTCAATAAACTTCAAATTGAAGAAAAAAATTTTAAAAGTGGAAAAAAATTTTGTAGGATTTGGATGGGTTGCCGACCAACTTTTGGTAGGAAAAAAAATTTGTCTACGGCAACCCTGCCTACAGGTCTACAGTAGCCGTGTTTCACATACGGTGATCCTAACCCAGATAAAAATTTTTGCATGTAAATGCAACAACAAAGATTTCAGCTCGATTAAACCAGATAAATTGCTGGTTCAATTTCTGATCCGCCCTGTTCGATTTTTTTTTTCCGTTCTGATTTGGCAGCACAGTGCTTTTTTGATTTGGCAGAACTGAAAAGTGACATTTGTGTATGTATACATATATATACATATACCCTGCAGTAAATGATCATTGATCATTCTTTGTTGAATATTCATCACTATCGTTTTGCGTTGGTGCAAGCTATATTGAAAAAACCAAACGAAATACCATCTAGGCGGTTAAAAACCCATGAGCCAGCTTGTATTTCGGTAGGTTTTTTGACATTTGGCAGCTTTTCTGACAAATTTTTTTCAATTTGACAACTATAAAACAAATTATATTTAAAATAAAAAATATATGGAAATACAAATTTCAAATTTGCCTCTTGTAAGCTTCTGCTTTGGCCGTAAGGGGAAAGAAGAAGTCCGGAAGAAAAATTATACTGCGCACTGGCTTCTCCTTATAACATGGAATACATAGCTATCCCGCCATTTGAGTTTCATAATTTATTTCAGTAATTTAAATTCAAATTTCCTAAAAAAAATAATTTTTGAAATAGTTATTTTCATTTAGTTTGAAGTTTAAAGTCAATCAAATTGTTTTTGAGGGAGTATTTGTCTCTTTTCAACGTACAGAAGAATTGTTTTTGCGCTATTATAACTCTGACGAGTTTTATGGCAGAGCTTCTCTCCCAATTCGAGGTGTGCTCCTTTTGTTTTTCCTACCATTGGACAGTTTTATGCCGGCTCCGAACTGAGTCATATAGGCATGAGGTAAGCAAACCATTTATTTGAAAAAATTCAGGAGCCTTTATAGGAAAGCATTCACTGATGCCTCCTCATGATGAATTTCATCCGTCATTCATAAAGGATTTATTTCAGATTTTTACTGCTGGGTATATGTTGTATATGTTTCTTCTTCTTTTTAGTTCTTTTCAAGTGCAGCCAATTTTCATTATGAGCCGGATTAGGCGCATTTCAGTTATTACATCTGGGTCTGGGTCAAGATAAATTTTTACTGAAACAATCCGGATCATAATGAAATTTGGCTGCACTTGAAAAGAAGTAAAAAGAAGAAGAAATATCAACAAACCATTTGTGATTTGAGAAAGTAAAAGAAAACAAAATAAAAAATCATGGATCAAGAATTATTTGAGGCAAATTTATATATAATTTAATTATATGACCTTTATACTCATATTTTATGTGTTGCTTCCATAATTTGTTTTGTTTTTTCACGGCGTCTGAATGAAAAATATGGCCGACAGCTGCTTGTGTATATACATATACAAAAATATACCCCGCAGTAAAAATCTGAAATGAATCCTTTATGAATCACTGATGAAATTCATCTGAGGAGGCATCAGTGAATACTTTCATATAAAGGCTGCTGAATTTTTTCAAATAAATGGTTTGCTTTCCTTATGCCTATATGACACTACGTTTTTTCTCTGGTATTTTTGGTTTGGAAAACCCACCGAAAGTCAAAATACAAAAACAATTCTTCTGTACGTTGAAAAGAGATAAATACACCCTCAAAAACAATTTGATTGACATTAAACTTGGAACTAAATGAAAATAATAGTTATTTCAAAAATTATTTTTTTGGAAATTTGAATTTAAATTACTGAAATAAATTATGAAACTCAAATGGCGGGATAGCTATGTATTCCATGTTATAAGGAGAAGCCAGTGCGCAGTATATTTTTTCTTCCGGACTTCTTTCCCGCAGAAACTTACAAGAGGCAAATTTAAAATTTGTATTTCCATATATTTTTTATTTTAAATATAATTTATTTTATAGTTGTTGTTGAAAAATTTGTCAGAAAACCTGGCGAATGTCAAAAAACCTACCGAAATACAAGCTGGCTCGTTGGTTTTTAACCGCCTAGATGGTATTTTGTTGGTATTTCGTTTGGTTTTTTCAATATAGCTTGCTCGCTTGCACCAACGCAAAACGATAGTGATGAATATTCAACAAAGAATCATCAATGATTATTTAGCAGTGAAACAAATTTACTGCAGGGTATATGTATATATATGTATACATACAAAATGTCACTTTTCAGTTCTGCCAAATCAAAAAAGCACTGTGCTGCCAAATCAACACTGAAAAAAGAAATCGAACAGGGCGGATCATAAATTGAACCAGCAATTTATCTGGTTTAATCGAGCTAAAATCGTTGTTGTTGCATTTACATGCAAAAATTTTTATCTGGGTTAGGATCACCGTATGTGAAACATGGCTATTGTTTCAGTAAAAATGCCCCTAGTGTTTACGATTGACTCGAATACGAATCACAATCGAGAGAATCATTTTTACATCTCGGACTCGCTCATCACTAACTTTAGCATAATCACATCTGAGTTTGCCGTATATTTTTTAAGTTCTAATTTTGTAATTTTTCTTAATTTTCTTTATCAAAAATGCAGTCGCAATTACTCAAGGGCTTTCAACATGGAATGTTCATTATAAATCCTTTCACATTGGCCTTGGCAGCCTCTCCATATAAGTTTGGTAAGCTAACGAATGTACATAATCGGTGACGTTGAGAAGTACAAAGTTCATTTCTCATAAGATACAAAATATGTGCAAGTTACTACTAAGTATGGAACAAGTGCAGAATAGCTACATTTTAGCTAGATAAAAATAAAAAAGTGGGCGTGGTCCGCCCTTTTTTTCTGATTTTAGTGGTGTATTTTTTTTTTGGTGCAAACCAACGGGGAGGGTGTTAGGAAGGGGTAAAATGGAAATCTAAATTTTTTCAAAGGCGTATATCTTGAAAAGTACTAATCCAATCTTAAAAAACTTTATACCGGTGAATAGGTAATTAAACGGTCTTTCATTTGGTGCCCATATTTATATAAAGTTTTATACAAATTTTGAAAAAAAAAAAACACTTAAAAAACATAATTTTCATATTTTTTTATAAAACACATGTTTTTTCGTAAAAATGCCTAACTAACTATATTTAAATGTATCATTGTCAGAAAGAGCTTTAAAATACCTTTAATTTGGTGTATAACTTGTTGGGAAATACCACAGAGTTCTCCTTCTAGAGTAGAATATATGGACCGATCCACAGTACTTTTGCGTGGAACACCTTTCTGTATTAGCGGCCTTCGGCCGCGCTCTACAAAAATAACCCTGGGTTGGCTTTCCAATAATGTCACACACCCCGAGAAAAACGACTTTTACTGGGTTGTAGGGGAGGTGGAGTAGGTTCTGAATCAGTTAAATTTAGGCGCCGGACGTACGTAGTTTTCCCGGAATTTGTTAAAGTTGTTAAGTTTTTACCAATAACAACCCCATTTCCTCATTTACAAAACAAATTTCACTCTTTATTTTAGTCACAACACGAATATTACTAATATATTTAATAAATTTTACAATATTGCGTTAAAATCACTTTTATTAAAATGTTGCCAATAGCGACTTCACAGGGTGTACTACGCAGAAGGACATCACCGTGGCGGTAGCCACGGTTAGGGCACACGTCCGGACGGATGGCGTAGCCCAGGGTTATTTTTTATAAGCGCGGCCGAAGGCCGCCAACGCAGAAAGGTGTTCTGCGCAAAAGTTTTTTCTTTATCTATCGAATTTATATGGAGTTACTAAACTTTAACCATAAATTTCTCGAAAATGAGGTACGTCCGGCGCCTAAAATTTACGGATTCAGAACACCCTTCCCTTCCCCTACCACCCGGTAGAAGTCGTTTTTTTGGGGGCGTGTGACATTATTGGAAAGTTTCCCCATAACCCTCAGCCGGCAGAATTCTCTTTCTGGAATAGTATCTAAGGACCGATCCACAGTACTTTTGGGCGGAACACCTTTCTGCGTTGGCGCCCTTCGGCCGCGCTCTACAAAAATAACCCTCAGCCGGCAGAATTCTCTTTCTGGAATAGTATCTAAGGACCGATCCACAGTACTTTTGGGTGGAACACCTTTCTGCGTTGGCGGCCTTCGGCCGCGCTCTACAAAAATAACCCTCAGCCGGCAGGATTCTCTTTCTGGAATAGTATCTAAGGGCCGATCCACAGTACTTTTGGGTGGAACACGTTTCTGCGTTGGCGGCCTTCGGCCGCGCTCTACAAAAATAACCCTCATCCGGCAGAATTCTCTTTCTGGAATAGTATCTAAGCACCGATCCACAGTACTTTTGGGTGGAACACCTTTCTGCGTTGGCGGCCTTCGGCCGCGCTCTACAAAAATAACCTTCAGCCGGCAGAATTCTCTTTCTGGAATAGTATCTAAGGACCGATCCACAGTACTTTTGGGTGGAACACCTTTCTGCGTTGGCGGCCTTCGGCCGCGCTCTACAAAAATAACCCTCAGCCGGCAGGATTCTCTTTCTGGAATAGTATCTAAGGGCCGATCCACAGTACTTTTGGGTGGAACACGTTTCTGCGTTGGCGGCCTTCGGCCGCGCTCTACAAAAATAACCCTCATCCGGCAGAATTCTCTTTCTGGAATATTATCTAAGCACCGATCCACAGTACTTTTGGGTGGAACACCTTTCTGCGTTGGCGGCCTTCGGCCGCGCTCTACAAAAATAACCTTCAGCCGGCAGAATTCTCTTTCTGGAATAGTATCTAAGGACCGATCCACAGTACTTTTGGGTGGAACACCTTTCTGCGTTGGCGGCCTTCGGCCGCGCTCTACAAAAATAACCCTCAGCCGGCAGAATTCACTTTCTAGAATAGTATCTAAGGACCGATACACAGTACTGGAATATTCGAGAACTATAAGCCTCCGGCAGGTGGGGTCTTCAGTTTTGTGATCAGGGGGCCCTTCCCTACCCCCCCTAAAAAACCGTTTTCTAGGCGTGGTGGAGAGGTGTAACCCGGCCCAATTTCTCCTTTTTATATTAATTCGTGAGAAAGTGGTTACTTAATCGCACTATTTTACATAACACTTAAATATTACCTAACAATGTTATACACCAAAATCAAGGTAATTTTGTCGCTTTATTTTAAGATAATTTTAGCAGTTTCTTTATAGGGATTTTTTTTAAGAAAACACACATTTTCCTAAATTAAATGTTTATAATTTCGTTTTTTGCTTTTTTTTTTTTACAAAAATATAAAATTTTTGGTAAAGTATCTATATCGCCTGAAAGGCAATTAAATTACCTTTTTAACGACGTAAAATTTTTGAAAATAGACCCAATACTTTCTGAAATATAAGCATTTAAAGATATTTAATTTTGAAACTTTACCCCCCTCAAACTCCTCACCTATATATTTGCACCAAAAAAAAATTATATTTTTAAACTCACCTTGAGAAGCTTTATCGATCCCAATATAAATTTTGTCGATTTGCAAAATGTAGCTATTCTGCACTTATGCCCTAAGTATTAAAGTGAAACTGATTTAAATTTCGAAAAATGTTGCTTTTATTGCTCATTAGGGTGCAAGTTCATAAGTCGTGCCAATATT
Organism: Urophora cardui; assembly: GCA_960531455.1. Classification (NCBI taxonomy): domain Eukaryota; kingdom Metazoa; phylum Arthropoda; class Insecta; order Diptera; family Tephritidae; genus Urophora; species Urophora cardui. The sequence continues at coordinate 99,443,133 of OY482670.1, read as the reverse complement.
CATAATTTCTAAACCACGGTAAATTTTTCAATGAAATTCACAGGTGTATTGGGAGTGTCTATTAACAGTTGGAACTTCATAAGTCGTGCCAGGATTCCAAGAAAACTAATTTTAAGGGGGCGTGGTTTTATGAAGGTTATAAGTATAATACTCTTATGGGATGGCGGCCTTCGGACGCGCTTTAAAAATCAGGGACTTGTAACGCGTTACGGTTTCTGTTACACAGCTAAGTAACGAAACTGAAACAGAAACAAAACTCCTTTGTAACAAAAGTCGTAACAAAACTCCGAAACGTTTCCAGCAGAAACAAAACCTGTAACGAAACTAAATTAATTTTGTTCCTTGTAACAGAAACAGAAACAAAACTCCTTTGTAACAAAACTCCGAAACGTTTCCAGCAGAAACAAAACCTGTAATGAAACTAAATTAATTTTGTTCCTTGTAACAAAATCCGTAACGAAACAAAATTAATTTTGTTCCTTGCAACAAAAACAAAACCAGAAACAAAATTAATTTTGTTCCTTGCAACAAAAACAAAACCAGAAACAAAATCAATTTTGTTTCTCAGTAGAAAAACTATATATACAGAACATTAGGATGGACTTGTTATTTTTAGGTATATAATATACATACATATATATGTACATATATCTGTGGCAACCAACTAAAGTATGGAATAAGACACTTATATTTTTTAAATATTATCGTAAGGGACATTTATTCAAATACGCTCAAGGTTGACTTTTACTCAGTATCATATTAAATTTATTACACTATTGGTAACAAAAATTGGCTATAATAAATAACAAACGAAGCTCGCCCTATGCAAGTGAAAATTCTTTGGCATTTGGAAATGTTTATATAATTTGAAATTTCACAGCTTTTGCATGTCTACATCTACTTCCACACTTACATCTACCTTCTAATCTACCACTACCACGGAACCAACTAAAAGAACTTAACTTGACCTCTGTTCAAATCCAAAAATATCTTAAGTGAAGTTAAAAAATGTGTATTTGCTTTATTAATCAAGCTTTATTACATTTCTGTCAATCTATCATTTCTCGCAGCCAATTATAGTCCGAAACAAGTTTCTAATAGGTATTAGTTAATAAAGCAAATTATAAGGGTTTTTTTTAATTTCGCCTTAATAAATTTTGACATATTTTCCTAACCTAAAAAAGGAAACGTGAGTAAGGAGTACTCATGAACATTGATGTGTAATCAGTTTCGAAATAGGACTTTTATTCCCTTTCCCTTATTCCTTTTTTCACTGGTTTTCTATCGATTAAAATGCGACTATCGTTATAATTTTTTGTTGCCATTGTCACTGCTACATTTTGTTGTTTTTGTTTGTTTTGGTGTTTGGTGTTTGGTGTTTGGTTTTTGATTTTTAATTTTTGATTTTTGATTTCTGATTTTGATTTGTTTTGCTTTGTTTCGCTCAGAAACATGCCAGAACATTCGGATCCACGTTTGACCCATATCTCGGGGCTCCGTGTAGAAGTCCAGCTCAAAACCTTTCATTTGATACCAACATTGCTCAGAAATATTCAAGGATCATCCGGGTCCTCATTTTGACCCATATGTGGAGACCCGTAGTGAGTTTCTGTAAGAAATCGAGTGGATTTGTCTGTTTTGATGACGTCACGTCGATTCTATCAAAACTTCTCTATTGATCGATAGCGAGTGTTTCTACAAGCATTAATCGATAAAATTCGGAACAGTGATGGAAATGAAACGCCAATCGAGAACTTAAACGCCAAAATAAATGTAATGCTCTAAGCACATTCGAACCGGCGAGCGAAAAGCAGTCAGCTGTCAAAAGTAAAATGCACACGTTCTTATGGGCGCACACATTTTAACGCCAGCACGACTTCACGGCAGAAGGGTTGCATTTGTCGCTGCCGCAAATATAGACCTATTTCTAATTTGACAAGCGACAATGCGCATGTACAGGCAGAAACGTGTGGATGTGTGCATTTTGGGAGTACAAAAACGCTCCTTAAGAGACTCTACAAATCCTTTAAATATATATTAATTATATTTAAATGTATATTCATTAATATATAGTATGTACATATATACATAAATAATTTGTTTTAATTAAAATATACTTACATTCTGGCTGAATTCGGCTGTTTTGTCCATTTTTTCGACCGGTGAAAGCTTTCTCACCGTTTAAAAAGTTGGCGAGTATATTGATAGATAATATATCGACTATTTTGCTTACAGAAACACCTTTAATCGATCATTCCTACTGAATTGGAATGGAACATATCAGCTGATTTGTCAGTTCTATCGATCCATTCGACTCATTTTCATACAGAAACGCATGCATCGAGAATGACGTCATGATGACGTCAAATCGAATATTTCAGTAGAGAACATTGATCGATATGAGTTACAGAAACTCACTACCGGTCTAGAATAGAGCTCTATACGAAAGCCCCGCTCAACATTTTTCATTTGATACCAATATTGTAGAAGGCCAGCTCAAAACCTTTCATTAGATACCAATATTACTCAGAAACACACAAGATCATCCGGGTCCTCGTTTTGACCCATATCTCGCGACCCGACCTAGGAATCATAAAGAATAGGGCTCCCTGTAGAAGCCCTGCCCAAAACTTTTCATACATATATATGGTATACATATATATATTATATACCTAAAAATAAAAAGTCCATCCTAATGTACGGCAAATAGTATTATAATAATTTTTAGTTTTGCCACTGAGAAACAAAATTAATTTCGTTTCTGGTTTTGTTTTTGTTGCAAGGAACAAAATTAATTTTGTTTCTGATACTGAGAAACAAAATTAATTTAGTTTCGTTACGGATTTTGTTACAAGGAACAAAATTAATTTAGTTTCGTTACAGGTTTTGTTTCTGCTGGAAACGTTTCGGAGTTTTGTTACGACTTTTGTTACAAAGGAGTTTTGTTTCTGTTTCTGTTACAAGGAACACAACTAATTTAGTTTCGTTACAGGTTTTGTTACTTATTGAAACGTTACAATCTTTTGGTTTCGAATTTAGTTTCTATCCTTTAATGTTTCTTGGAACAGAAACGCCAGAAACGAGAGTTTCGTTTCGTTACGAGTTTTGTTGTAGAACTCGGAACAAGTACAGAATACCCAGAGCTGTAAAAAGCTGCAATCAGATTGTATTGCAATCATAAAAAGTGTATATTATTGTAAGCAGCTTTGATTGTAAATCATATTGCTAGTAAATTTTTTGATTGTAAAAATAAAAATTTCAAAAATTTAGAAGTACTATGTTATTGCGATCGACCTTCACCATCAATCATTTTGATTTCAGAAATTAGAATTGCAATAATTTACAAAAGTTTCATTGCAATCAACTTTAACCGTAAATCATTTTAATTGTAAAAATTACAATTACAATAATTTAAAAAAATTTCATTGCAATACACTTTTCTCGTAAATCATTTCATTACAATAATTTACAAAATTTTTCATTGCAATGAACTTCAAACGTAAACATTTTCATTGTAAAAATAGCAATAATTGTATTGTAATAAATTTTCATCGTAAATCAAATTTGATTGAAAAATGTTTGATTGTAAGGCTAGCAATAGCAATCATTTTCCTCATAACTTTATACGCATGCATTGGGACTGATGAAAGGCAAGCGCCTGGGTAATGCGAGTAATACCCGGCACTTATATCACACGCGTAGCCGCGTAATAACCCATGTCCTGGGTACATACATATGTACGTAGTTATGTACATATTGGATGCTGCCGGGCACACGGTACTGGCAATATTTGCAGTCTTCAATATGCACATATAAAGTCTGGATGATAAGATGATGAGAAAGAGGATGATGTGTGGATGGGGATAAGGATATATATTTATTTTTGTACCATTTGCTTTTTCATTTACTCCCGGATATCTCATTACTGTCATACATATGCATGTATGGTTGTTTAACATAAATATATATATACTTATCCCCATCCTCATGTTCAATTTTATCCATATCTTTATCCTTATACCCATCCGCACCCTCAACCTCTTTCTCATCATCTTATCATCTAGACTTTATACAAATTGACGACTGCAAATATTACCAGTACCATGTGCCAATATGCACATTAGGATACATAGCATATTTTCTCAACCTCACCCCCTAGGTCGATGCTAATATAGTCTAAGATACCACATTTATATTTTTGTCCCGATCGAAAACCGTTAAGGGGTGTCGCACAGGTGCCAAACTCCAGAAAACTCTATCGAGGCTCAAAAATTTAAGTTTAGTTTTTTGCATATCTAATGCGCAAATCGATTGTCCTGTATTCAAAAATACTAAATTCAAATTTTGGTCCCGATCGGAGGTGGTTAAGGGTTGTCGCAGAGGGATCAAAGTTCAGACTACCATATAAAGACCAAAAAATTTAATTAATTTTTTTATCTAATGGCCAAAGTCGATAGTCTTGTACTCAAGGATACCAAATATAAATTTATTTCGTTCGAACGAAAAAAGACACTGAAGATGGCGCATATTAGCCGAAACCGGTTTGTCTCCAAACCAAACTTGACAAGGGATGACGGAAGATCGTTCCACAATACATCATATTCCTACCCTGTCGGAAAAACAAGCAACCAAAAAGTATTATAAATTTTGGTCCTGATCGGAGAGGGTTAAAGGGTGTCGCCCGGGGTCCCATATGGTTATCTAAACTTTTACCGCTTTGCGACACCCCTTAATCGTCTCCGATCAAGACCAAAATTTATTTATGGTACCTTTGATCATGTTGTTAATGATGTAGGGGGTGAGATCTAAGAAAATCGCTAATCTGATTTTAAGGACACCCTAATGTACATACATACATACATATGTACCCGGGAAATGGGTTATTACGCGCAAAGCGTGTTATATGAATGCCGGGTATTGCTCGAATTACCCAAGCGCTTGCCTTTCATCAGTCCCAATACATTCGTATAAAGTTATGAGGAAAATGATTGCCATTGCAAGCCTTGCAATCAAACACTTTTCAATCAATATGATTTACGATGAAAATTTATTACAATACAATTATTGCTATTGTAATTTTTACAATGAAAATGATTTATGAGAAATGTTTATTGCAATGAAATTTTTGTAAATTATTGTATTGAAAATTTGTACAATGAAAAAATTTCAATAAGTTTTATTGCAATGAACTTGATGCCCAACAATATCAATAAACATTTCTTGCAATAAATGGAAGGTAAATTATTGCTGATTGTAGTTATTTTACAATCAAAAATTTTATATACATAAATGTTTATTGCAATCTATGGAACACAAATTATTTCAAATTGCAATTTTTACAATCAAAAAACTGCAATAAATTTTCATTGCAATAAAATTGGAAGAACAATCAATGATTGCTGGGACGAATGATTGCAGCTTTTTACAGCTCTGAGAATACCGACCGTTTAGCTGCACGGAAAAAACTATATTGATGTCACATCCATAATGCGGATAAACTTATAGGGCCGTAGTCATAGTCGTTCACTAAAATCGGTTTTAGTTAAAATCGGTATTAAATTTAGAATGACGTTTAAAAAAGTGGTGTGTCATAGACCAGTTAGAACAACGTTTTTGCTAAAATGAAACGGAACAGGGTTACCCATATAAAATAATAAGAATCGCTCTGTAATTTTAAGAAATTTCGAGTGTTTCAAAAGTTCACCCTGTGTCAACTTTTAAATTGAAAAGAAAAAAGTAAGCGCATCTATCTATTCGGCTTTTGATGTTTGCATATTTTAACTTAATCGTATATTTAAAAAACAACTAAAAGTGAGTTAAATTTTGTGATAAAACTACACACTTCATATAAATCAAAATGAACTTGTGATTTAAGGGAACAAAAAGATCTCGTGCACCGAACTGGAGCGCAGGAGAAAAAGCTTGTCTGCGGGAAAGCATTGAGTTCCACCTGCATATTTATTAAAATGTCTTTATAAGTTTTATTTATTTATTTTTTATTGTATTCACGTACTCTCTTTCTATTTTTATAGTTTACATGACGAATTCCCAGCTTAGAACAATATTTTAAGATTTTAAAATGACATTCACCTCATTTTAAAGTTAGAACGCTGTTTTAGTGATAAAACCGATTTTAAGTCGACTATGACAGAGATAAAATGACGTTTATGCTAACATCATTCTAAGCGTGTTAAAACACTGTTTTAAATCGACTATGACTACGGCCCATAGTCGTTCACTAAAATCGGTTTTAGTTAAAATCGGTATTAACACAGCTATTCTACCATCCCTCGGAACTCCGATCGCGGCGACGCCGACTGCTACGACAAAACGAAAATTGGTATTCTGGTTTACGACGTTTCGAACATAAGTGTTGTTAAGTGTTAAACTATGTTCGAATCAGTGTTAGGTAGCGTTTATGCGAAATAATATGTATTATTTGACAGCACATTTGTATTTTTGACAGCAAATTTATATTTTCAGTAAGTTTTAGATTAAATTTTCAGAAAGAATATATTAAATGGTTAAAAAATGGATTCCATTGCTGCAACAGCTTATTTAGTGGAAAAATAAATGGAAGAACAAAGGAATTTGGACATTAATTTTAATTCAATTTTTTAAAATATTGCTTTCTATTATAAAAAAAAGTGACAACATATATGAAAACGGCATTTATAGAATACTGTCACCAAGTTTCATGCGATAATACCTTGTAATTCGGAAATTAACACCGGCTAAGCTTGGATAGAATGAACCAATTTTATTTATTTACAAACTACTGCGAATTTTTCAGTGAAACTTTCAGGAAATATTCTTTGGATGATAATTCATCTACCTTCAACGCTTTCAACTATTATTAAATTATAATATTAAAGTTCTCCAAAAGGAGAATTCTGCCGGCTGAGGATTTTTTTTCTACACACACATTGCTTTAACAAGGAATATCTCTTGCGCTATAATCGTCCGCGGGAGCGACTTTTTTATGATCTGTGATAGGATCGTGGTTCATTATATACAAATTTTCCCTTAACACCAGTGGTAAATTATTGCGATTCCCACTTTAACTATTAGTAATTTAAAAATAATGAAAAAAACTGGACTCCATGAACTCAAGGGCAATGAAAATGCCAACTTTAGTGAAAATAACATTTACAGCTTATTCCAACAAAGTTTCATGCGAAAACCTCTTGCAGTTGGTTTGTTTTACACAGAGCTGGGTGATAAGGATTACGATTACAAGATGATTACGATTACAGTAATCGTAATCTTAGAAATTTTGAAATTACGATTACTGTAATCGTAATCTACGTTACAAAAATTACGATTACTGTAATCGTAATCGTAAAAAACTTGAAATTACAATTACTGTAATCGTAATCGTCGTTACAAAAATTACGATTACTGTAATCGTAATCGTAAGAAACTTGAAATTACGATTACTGTAATCGTAATCGTCGTTACAAAAATTACGATTACTGTAATCGTAATCGTAAGAAACTTGAAATTACGATTACTGTTCTCGTTTTCAGTGATATACTTACCCAACATCGTTTTCCAAGAAATAATAATAATTTTTACATACATCCATACATATGTGTTTATTTCTCACACATTAAGTAAACAATTAAAACTGGGATGTGTATTAAGAAGAGAGAAAATTCGCGGAAATAATAAAGATACAAAATTAAGACTGCTGTTTGGATAATTTACATTCAATAATATTCAATATTAGCCTTAAGCAGAACTAATTTTTCAAAAGAAACATCGGAGAGTGCATGGCGTCGAGGACTGTTTATAATGCCCGCCAACGAAAATAGCCTTTCCACAGGTGCTGACGATGTAAGCGGGGTGCTGAATCTTAAAGATGCTTTCTTTATCAGAGGATATCTTTTAAAACATCCATGGCTACTATCAGCATCGTTCAAATATTTAAAAAATTCTTCTCCTATAATATTTGAGCCACTACCAGGAAGCACTTCAGGTAAATCAGTGTTTTCTAAAGGTATATTGAATTTTAAATAAAATATATATTAAGTTGCTATATAGATATGTAGTTAGGTATTTACCGCCGAAGTCAAAAAAATCTTCATCTAATATTGGCTTTTCATAGTTATGGTCATTTACATCTTCAAAAGTTGCAGTGGAGTTTTATTACTTTTTAATTTTGTTATGAGATAAACCTAAGTAATTTGTTTAGTAAAATCTAGCAATTGTAATACATATTTTTTATACATGCAAAATCGACATTTTACGAAGAAAATTAGTGTGAGCTACACCTCAATTTTTATGCATGAGGCCATTGTCTCCATCCCACTAAAAGCTGCTATCTCAACCGCAAATATTTCAAAATGTATATAATATGTGTGAAATTGCAAGCTTTACATAATTATTTGTAGTTTTTAGCACTTCTTTCAGAGCCAAGCACATTTTCCTCCCTACACCTTTAAGTATCAAAAAGCAATTATAATATTTTTTTACATGTAATTCTTAAATTTTGTAATTTAAGATTACAGAAAATAAGGATTACTGTAATCTTAATCGTCAAAAACTTGAAATTACAATTACTGTAATCGTAATCGTCGTTACAAAAATAAGGATTACTGTAATCGTAATCGTCAAAAACTTGAAATTACAATTACTGTAATCGTAATCGTCGTTACAAAAATAAGGATTACTGTAATCGTAATCGTCAAAAACTTGAAATTACAATTACTGTAATCGTAATCGTCGTTACAAAAATTACGATTACTGTAATCGTAATCGTCAAAAACTTGAAATTACGATTAATGTAATCGTAATCCTATGTGTAATCGATTGCACATGTAATCCTTATCGCCCAGCTCTGGTTTTACACTATGTATTTATAGTAATATGTTATATTGATGGAATCCATGGATGACGCTCCACACTGGTCGCATATCAAAAAGTTTTTATGGATCGCAAATTTGAGATCCAGGTTGCGATCAATCAAGTCATGAATATGTACATATCGTGTAGCAGGAATTTTGTGACTCGCCAGGACGCGTTGAGCATGAACTGATATAGAAAGTGAGCACGTTTCTTCGATTTGTTAGTTTCTCGTGCAAATGTTTGTAAATCATGTTGCAAGGCGATATTTTAAATCTTTAAAAAGACACAGTCAGGCAAAAATGCTTAAAGGAGTACATCTTGGCACAGAAATTATGCCCGACTTGCGCTACCCACTCATATTACATGATCGTAGTAATAATACACAATTAAAATTATTTTCAGAAGCTTTTATTAAACAATAATATATAAATATTGCTAAAAAGGATAATAAATTCTATTATTAAATAAAAGTTCAATACGTTGCAACTCCTTGTACTTATTTCCCTCTATTCAGTCTATTGTACTAAAGCAGATTCCTTTTGTTCACTTATTTTGCAAAGAAAAGGCCAGTAGCATAGCTAAACCAAGCCCGTTTTGTATAATAATGTTGCATAAATTTAAAAATCATAGTTTAATTACATTAAATTGGTAATATTTCCAAAAATAATCAATATTTCTATTGCCTCCGACACACAAAAGCTGACGGAAAGAATCGCTCCGATAAACTGTCAAAAATCCGATCCATCGTGAACAAGAATGCCGATTTCCGAACTTCGAAAAAATCTGACGTTCATCGGACGTCAATCGAATTGCAGAATGCCATTTGATCCGATTCACCTCCGATGAAAGTGGATCGTAAACCGGAATAGATGTGTAAATTTCGAATGATGTTTAAAAGAGTGGTGTGTCATAGACCAGTTAGAACAACGTTTTTGCTAAAATGAAACGGAACAGGGTTACCCATATAAAATAATAAGAATCGCTTTGTAATTTTGAGAAATTTCAAGTGTTTTAAAAGTTCACCCTGTGTCAACTTTTAAATTGAAAAGTTCACCCTGTGTCAACTTTTAAATTGAAAAGTTCACCCTGTGTCAACTTGTAAATTGAAAAGAAAAAGGAAGCGCATCTATCTATTCGACTTTTGATGTTTGCATATTTTAACTTAATCGTATATTTAAAATACGCTAAAAAACAACTAAAAGTGAGTTAAATTTTGAGATAAAACTACACACTTCATATAAATCAAAATGAACTTGTAATTTTAGGGAACAACAAGGTCTCGTGCACCGAACTGGAGCGCAGTAGAAAAAGCTTGTCTGCGAGAAAGCTTTGAGTGCCACCTGCATATTTATTAAAATGTCTTCTTTATACGTTTTATTTATTTTTTTTTATTGTATTCACGTACTCTCTTTCTATTTTTATAGTTTTCATGACGAATTCCCAGCTTAGAACAATATTTTAAGATTTTAAAATGACATTCACCTCATTCTAAAGTTAGAACGCTGTTTTAGTGATAAAACCGATTTTAAGTCGACTATGACAGAGATAAAATGACGTTTATGCTAGCATCATTCTAAGTGTGTTAAAACACTGTTTTAAATCGACTATGACTACGGCCCATAAACTTTAACAATTTATTACTTTATCACTTTAGATGAAGACCACTTAATAATAATCAGGGACTGTAACCGCTATGAGTTTTATCAAACAAATTTTTTTTTCATCATTATTTGACGATCTGCTCACAAAATAAAAGTTATTTCTTGAGTTTTATTTTTCCCTCAGAAAATAAAAGATATTTCTTGAGTTTTATTTTTCGATCAGAAAATAAGTTATTTTTTGAGTTTTATTTTTCGATCAGAAAATAAAAGTTATTTTTTTAGTTTTATTTTTCGACCAGTAAATAAGTTATTTTTTTAGTTTTATTTTTCGATCAGAAAATAAAAGTTATTTTCTGAGTTTTATGTAGTGATGGGCGAGTCCGAGATGTTTAGACAATCGACAGAATCGCCATCGTTGCAAAATCACAATCGAGTCAAAAGTTGACACGCTCCTCAACTACACAATCGAGATGTTTTTGCGATTGTTCCGAGTCGGCGAGTCGGAGGTGGTTTCGATGACATCTCGACTACACAAGCGAGATATTTTTGCGATTGTTCCGCGTCGGCGGGCCGGCTGTTGTTTTGATGATATGTTTTAGTTGATAAAATAAACTGAATGAGGTTTGTTGATAAAGAAAGTAGGATTTTTAATGGAAGTGAGGCAAATACATAAATAAATTAACCAAATTGAAAAATATGCTATACATAGACGCTGCATTATTGCAATCACAACTAAAGAGTGTTGTGCATAATAATAATTAATTATTTAAACATTAATAAATTTTCTGAAGTGAGACGCTTATGAAACAAATGAATTTTACGAGTAGCAACAACGGCAATAGATTTGCACCACTCTGTATGTTGTTTAAAGCAGGGATGGCTTCGTGTGTAAAAGTCCACGTAAGTGGGGAAAGCTTCTGACTGCCATCCACCTGGGGGTGGCCAGAGCGATTCTTTTGCATGCGGAGCAAGCAGCTCACGACTTCCGCGCAGTGTCCTCTGGATAGCCACCGAACACCCGTTTGGTGGTGAACTAAAGTGAGAAGGCGACAACTCGACAAGGCCACTCCGACATATTCGGTTTAAGGGCTTGTTGAGGGGAATAACTGCAGCGTCTGTTCACCAGAAGGTGCGGCTGCGAGCGGGCGTCTGTCTTGGAGCAAGCGGCTCGCTATATAAACGTGTAACAATATACAACTCCCGTAGGGCGGGTTGTGCGTCGGGCTTGGGACCCACCACGTAAAAATCCTATCCAATGAAAACAACAACAAAGCCTCGGATGAGACCACCCCTTTCTGATGACAACCACGGCAAACGTTTAAAGGATTATGATTTGAGGGTAAGCACCTGGAACGTCCGGACCCTTAATTGGGAAGGTGCCTCTGCCCAGCTGGTTGATGTCCTCGAAAGAGTGAAAGCTGACATCACCGCCAAACAAGAGATGCGGTGGAAGGGGCAAGGCAAGAAGATATATATTACAGTGGCCATGCAGAGGAGCGTATATTTGGTGTTGGTTTTGTGGTGGGAAAGAGACTCAGCCGCCGAGTACTGTCGTTTACGCCAGTGAACGAGCGTCTAGCCACCATCCGCATCAAAGCGAGATTTTTCAACATATCTCTCATCTGCGCCCACGCCCCGACGGAAGAGAAGGACGATGCGATCAAAGACACTTTCTATGAGCAGTTAGAGCATGCCTACGACCGCTGCCCCCGTCACGACATTAAGATTGTGCTTGGCGATTTTAATGCCAGGGTGGGTAAGGGAGGTATCTTTGGCAGCACAGTCTCCACGACGTAACCAGTCCCAATGGGACGAGGCTGATCGACTTCGCCGGGTCACGAAACATGGTCATTAGCAGTACCAGATTCCAGCACAAAAAATACAGCAAGCCACATGGCTGTCTCCTGATCGAAAAACGCGAAATCAAATTGATCACGTCATGATCGACGGCAGACACAGCTCCAGCATCCTAGATGTGCGCACAATCCGTGGTCCCAATGTCGACTCCGACCACTATCTTGTAGCAGCCAAGGTACGCACCCGCCTCTGTGCAGCAAAGAATGTGTCAACAGGACAGCAAGGAAAGTTTGAAGTCGAAAGGCTGCACATGACGCAGACAGCCAATGAATACACCACTCGGCTCTCACTCCTGCTCTCTGAGAGCAACCCTTCATCAAACGATGTATCTGAGGAATGGGAACACATCGCTCGTTCACTTCGTATCGCCGCTGAGGAATCTATAAGATACAAGCGAGCCCACAAAAACACCTGGTACGACAAGGAATGTCGCGATGCCTCGGAAAGAAAGAACGCCGCCTACAGGGCTACATTGTGTGCGGGCGCAACGCGAAGCGTATGGGAGCGTTATCAAACGGCGAAGAAGAAAGAGGCGCCTTTTTCGAAAGAAGAAAAGGGAGGCTGAAAGGCGCGAGTGTGAAGAGCTTGAGATGCTGGCGGGTAGGAACGATGCTCGAAAATTCTATAAAAAAATCAGGCGGATGACTGAAGGTTTCAAGACCGGGGCAAATTCCTGCCGGAATGATAACGGTGATCTGGTAACTGATGTCCAGAGCATACTTAAGTTGTGGAGGGATCACTTCTCCTCCTTGCTAGATAATGGCAACAGTGAAAGTGCGGAAGGAGAAGATGTACGACCCGAATCCCCAATAGCAGATGATGGTAGGCATGTTCAACCACCCGATCATGACGAAGTGCGAATAGCAGTATCTAGGCTTAAGAATAACAAGGCCCCGGGCGCTGACGGCTTGCCAGCCGAGCTATTCAAACAGGGCGGCGAAGAGTTGATAAGGAGCATGCATCAACTCCTATGCAGAATATGGTCGGACGAACGCATCCCCGACGATTGGAACTTAAGTGTGCTCTGCCCAATCCACAAAAAAGGAGATTCCACAGTACGCGCCAATTATCGTGGGATAAGCCTTCTGAATATCGCATATAAGGTCTTAGCAAGTGTATTGTGCGAAAGATTGAAGCCCACCGTCAACAAGCTGATTGGACCTTATCAGTGTGGCTTCAGACCTGGTAAATCTACCATCGACCAGATCTTCACAATACGCCAAATCCTGGAAAAAACTCATGAAAAAGGAACCGACACACACCATCTCTTTGTCGATTTTAAAGCCGCTTTTGATAGCACGAATAGGAATTGCCTATATGCCGCAATGTCTGAATTTGGTTTCCCTGCAAAACTTATACGGCTATGCCAAATGACGTTGACTAACACCACCAGCACCGTCAGAATTGGGAAGGACCTCTCCGAGCCGTTCGAGACCAAACGAGGTTTCAGACAAGGTGACTCCCTTTCGTGTGACTTCTTCAACTTGATGCTGGAAAAGATAATACGAGCTGCAGAACTTAACCATACAGGAAGCATCTTATATCACAAGAGTGTGCAACTGCTGGCGTACGCCGATGACATCGACATCATTGGCACTAACACGCGCGCCGTATGTTCTGCCTTCTCCAAGCTGGATAAAGAGGCTAAGAAAATGGGTTTGGGGGTCAACGAGGACAAGACGAAGTACCTCCTGTCATCACACAAAGAAACAGCACGCCTTGGCAGCCACGTCAATGTTGATAGCTACAAATTCGAAACTGTTAAGGACTTCGTCTATCTGGGAACCAGCATTAACACCAAGAATGATGCCAGCACGGAGATCCAACGAAGAATCACGCTTGCCAATAAATGCTACTTCGGACTAAGTAGGCAACTGAAAAGTAAAGTCCTCTCTCGACAAACAAAAATCACACTCTACAGGACGCTCATCGTTCCAGTCCTCATGTACGGCGCAGAAGCATGGACAATTTCAAAATCAGATGAGATGGCACTTGGAGTATTCGAGAGAAAAGTTCTTCGTAAGATTTATGGACCTTTGCGCGTTGGCGTGGGCGAGTATCGACGGAGATTTAACAATGGGCTGTACGAGCTTTACACAGACATCGACATTGTTCAGCGAATAAAGATCCAGCGGCTGCGTTGGGCAGGTCATGGCGTGAGAATGGACGAAGGCGCTCCGGCCAAGAAAGCATTTCTATCGAAACCCGCTGAACGCAAAAGAAAAGGGAGACCTCCACTGCGTTGGGAAAATCAGGTGGACAGCGATGCTGCCTCCCTAGGTGTTCCCAAGTGGCGCCATGCTGCACGAAACAGAAGCAATTGGCGCGCTCTGTTGGACTCGGCCAGAATCGTCTACACGGTTAAGCGCCAATCAAGAAGAAGAAGATAGGCGTTTCATAGATCAATTGATTGCGCTCAAATCACACAGACACGGTATGCTCTTTCTTTTGTAAACGATTTAGTCGTCGCTCAGCAAGTGGCGTAGCAACATCGTGGGTGAATGTCGCTTGTTTACGCATATGTATATATGTAAAAGCATAATTACTTATACATATGTACGCTGCTTGTCGTTTTTATAACCGACCGCATTCATTGAGGGCCAGCAAGCGACTAAACGAAAACGAACCAATTGACTTGCGCGATGACGGCGCTCTCACTAATACAGCTGCATTTAAATTTTGCCTATCACTGGTTTAAAGCAATTTTAATATTCAAGCGGGAACAACAAATATTAAGGTTGTTCTCTCTCTGTGATTTTGGCCTGGCAAATTTGCTGAGATGACATAAGTGTGATAAATTTGCCGATCACAACAACAAAATACACGTCTTGTCAAATTTGGAGCTTCGGCAAATTTCTCATACCCCAACCCGTGATATGTGATATCATGAGAAAAATATCACGGGAAATGCAACCATGTTATTACATTCACAATGGTCTTCTATGAGAAGTGAGTTTCAATTTATGCTTCTAGTTCTTTTTTTTTAAGTATTTTATTTTATTCAGATAAAAAATTAATTAATTCGAGATTGAAGCAAGCAAAGCAAAGCGACAACAGTTGTATAAAGAGTGGAAAGAATATGACTAACATGCTAGTTCACAATGAAGTCAGTTAGAATTTTATTTTCTTAAAGGTGCGCTCTCTCTGTGTGGCAAATTTCTCAAGATATCATGATATCTCGGCAAAAATATGAGACACAGAGAACAACCTTATTATGTATTTTTTGCAGCGAGTCCGAGATGTTGTAGGGTTGCTTTGAAAACGAGAGGAATCGTTGGCGAGTCCGAGATGTTTTAGCGATTGTTTCGACTGACGGTCATTTACGACTTGACTCGAATACGAATGAAAACGGCTGCAAGTTCATAAGTCGTGCCATTGTTCATAGTTTCTAAACCACTTCATATGTTTAAATGAAATTCACAGGAGGTGTAGTGGAAGTGTCTATTAACAAATATATGTAAAATTTTTTATGAAAATGTTTATAGTTTTTGCTGCATTTGTTAATAAAAATCCCTTCCTCTATTTTTGTATTTTTTTTTGTATTTCTTTCACTGAAAACACTGAAATTTCACTTTGTTATAATGTTTGACATTTTAGCTGGTATTTGCAAGTCCATTTATACACATTTTTGACAATTTTATTGCAAAAATACGGAATTAAATTATTTGTTACCGAGAACTTCTTACTAGCAGCTTTAACTGAACCTACACTCAACCACTGAATACACCCAACTGTCAGTTGATTAGTGCGAAGAAAGAGTTGCCGGATGCTAAGAAATTTAATACGCTGAAGGGTGTACTACGCAGAAGGACATCACCGTGGCGGTAGCCACGGTTATGACACGACCGGACTTGGATGGCGTAGCCCAGGGTTATTTTTTATAAGCGCGGCCGAAGGCCGCCAACGCAAAAAGGTGTTCTACTCAAAATTACTGTGGATCCATCTTAGATTCTACTCCAGAAAGAGATTTCTACCGGCTGAGGGTTATTTTCTTGAAGCGCGGCCGAAGGCCGCCAACGCATAAGGGTATTATACGCATAACTTTTTATAAAACATCTCTTTGTCCATTTTAGACATTTTTTGGTTGCTGGTTTTTGTGGATTTTTTGTTGTTGTGTTGCAGCATTAGACCAACAGACCAATCAATTTGGATACAAAAAAGGGTTGTTCAATGTGACAATTTACGCAACTTTAAACATTAATATTTCCAAAATTATTTATTTTCTTGCCGTTTGGACTTCAGATATAGAATCGGGGGGCGGTGCCACGCCCCTTAAAAAACAGTTTTCCTGGAATCGTGGCACGACTTATGAAGTCGGCGATACCGAAATGACGTTTTCGGCAAATTGGCATTATGACAACCGACGGCGCGCCGAATCTTTCGAAGTTAGGTAAATCGACATTATGAACACCGAATGAACGAACATTTTGACAGTTTTTCCTGCCGAAATTTGCCGAAAGTATTTGGTTGCGGCGATATTAACAAAATATCAAAAATTACAATAAAAGTTTAAGTAAATTATGTAAATGCATGTGAATATATAAATTAAATTATGTAAATGAGTGTGAATATATGTAAATACATTAATCAACCGGTCGCGAGAAGCCACAAACATGGCGTGGGTCCATTGCATTTTCCACCGCGATTGAATTGCTGTTATATGCAAAGAAAAACTTCAAAGAAAAAATTGTGAAATAATGATAAGAAGAGTGATTTGTTTGACTACTATAAAAAAGCAACTAACGAATAATGAATGTGTATTACCAACAATTTACCATTTCAGTAAAAACTTTCGTATCAGTAAGGACGCGTTCAAATAAATATTGCAGGTGGTGGAAGGACGGCTTCAGTATAATGCGCCCGCCGTATTTATTTTCAAACCACTAAGAATGTTTCAATGAATCCTTCAGGAAAAGTTCTGTGAATGATAATTGTACTAGTTATAACACTCCCGACTACGCAAAATTACTGTAAATCTCTCCAGATCTAACTCCAGAAAGGGAGTTCTGTCTGCTGATGGTTACTTACTTTTCAAAGCGCGGCGGCCTTCGCAATGCATAATGGTGCTCTACGCAAAAATACTGTGTTATTAAGTTTCCGCAAGATTTCGTTTGCATTTTAGTGATCTATCGCCAAAAAAAAGAAACGACAAATTTCGGTGCCGGGTACATTGTTATTGAAATTTTCCCCTGTTTTTGTATACAATTTGCTTTTATGTAGTTCAAAATAATTCTATGAAAAACAGAAAAAAGGACAAGGTAAAGGTTTCTTTCACGCAAAATTAAGACTATTATTTTTATTTTGTGGCCGCTGTGGTGCAGTGGGTAGAGTGCTCGCTTGCTATGCCAGAGGTCTCGGGTTCAAACCACGGTCCGAGCAAAACACCAAAACAATTTTTCTAATAGTAAAAATCCAATTATTGGGTTTTTTAAGAGCAGCGGTCACCTCTCGGCAGTGGTTGGCATACCCTCCGAGTGAATTTCTGCCATGAAAAAGCTTCTCACAAAAAATGCATTCGCCGTTCGGAGCCGGCATAAAACTGTAGGTCCACCCAATTAGTAGGAAAAACAAAAAGGAGCACACCTCGAATTGGGAGAGAAGCTCGGCCATAAAACCCGTCAGAGTTATAATAGCGCCATTGTATTATTGTATTATTATATTATTATTATTATTTTTATTTTCAGCCTCTAATTAAATTTACGCTTGTTTACTTAAAGCAAAAGGATTGCTATGATCCCTTAAAAACTTTCTCTCGTTTATCAGATTCCTTTGCTTTTCTTCCTCCACTAATATAGATGCTATCGCAATAGAATCCATTATTTTATTATTTAAATAAATAGTTTTTAGTAAAATAAACTAACGATGTATTTGCTTTTATCAAAAAGATAAGAAACGTCAGAAAATTCCGCTCAATTCCGCCAGCCAGATTTAGAAAGGTAGGCGCATACTTGAATTCAGAACTTTAATATTGTAATTGGTAAAGTTTAATGTCAAAATAATGTTTGGCTTGGTTAAAATCTGTATTCGCTTGGGACCTCCCATTCCTGTTGGCCATAGTGTGAATTTGCTTTGATTTTGAAATTACACTGTACCTTTGTAAATAAAAAAAAAGTAGTTTCTGAATTCGCCGCTGCGCCTACCTGTCTTGAATTTCGCATCAGTACTTGGCAACACTGATTCGAACACAGTTCACATACTTGGCTACACTGAACTTCGAACCGTCGGGGTTGCTGATGCCATTTTCGATGAGTTCGGTGCTGTGGCTTTCGGCATTTCGGTGACGCCGACGGCGTTGGTGATACATACATACGTGTTAATGTGGCAAAATCGACAGCTGCAGCTAAAATTAAACTGAAAAAACTTTTATTCTCTGAGCAAAAAGATTAAACTCAGAAAATAACTTTTATTTTCTGAAGGAAAAATAAAACTTAAAAAACAACTTTTATTTTCTGATCGAAAAATAAAACTAAAAAAATAACTTATTTTTTAAGCGAAAAATAAAACTAAAACTAAAAAAACTTACTTTCTCAGCAGAAAATAAAACTCAGAAAATAATGATTAAAAATAAATTTTTTTATCGCCTGCGTTGCGATGATTAAATCTGTGTACTTCTTTTGTATTTAGCATTTCCCCTCAGTATGATTTCTTTTAGTCAAAATTTAAAACAACGATTATTTGCAATCCCTGATAATAATTTTAAAATAATAATTTATAAACTACAGAACAAAAGTTGTAAGCATCAAAAATCAATTGGCACGGTTGGTAGATTATGTACATTAAGCCGTATCACGTTATATGGAAAAAAAAAAGTTTAGTGTGTGTCAGTTTTATTTGAACACTTATGTCGAAAAAATATTTTTGGTGTAAAAATTTTTTTTTAGGCCCGCGTTAAAAACAGCTAAATCGCGTTTTTTGTAATAACTTCCTTATTTGATGTCGGATCTCTATGATCTTAATGTCGCAGAAAAGGTCTCGCTCAGCACTATATTTGGCCCATATAAAGTTTCGACCTCAAAGGTTGTCCTGAGTTTTACCTTTAAAAATTTTGGAGTTACTATCCCTAGATTTTTATTTTTATCACTAATACAAAGCTCTCAAAAAACCATGAGGAATCCCCCAAAGAAATTCTAGCCTTTATTCACAAACAAAAAAGTTATAACGTTGTAAAATGAAACACTTGTTTTTTTTTATAAAAAATTACCACAGAGAAGCGGCGAAACACGTCAACTTAATTTTTGGCTCCAGATTACGATGGCGTTTTTAGAAGTGAAGTGTATGCACACCCATTTTCGAGATATTTAAGAAAACATTTTCAGTTTTCACATATAAAGCGATCCGATGTGGGGGCGTATGAGTAACTATTGTTGAGGTAATAAAAATAAAGAAAAGGGGAAAAAACTATACGTACATATATGTATGTAAAATGCATATGAGAAGGAAGAGAATTCCCTGCACATAAATTCCAATTTGTTTTAAACGTTCGAAACCTGCACTGAAAAAACAACTTAGCCAGATTATGGAAAAATGGGAATGTTTCGGCGCTAAAGACACATTTTCATTGTTTTGATGTACAATTTTCTTTAAATCAAGGAATAAAAACAACGTTTTGAAAGAAAATTTTATTCAAAACAATGAAAATATGTCATTAGCGGCGAATCATTCTCATTTTTCCATAATCTGAGTAATTTTTTTTTGAGTGTGAGCAAAGTAATATAAGCGACGAAGAATTCACTTTCAGAGCTCTGAAACTGCTTTCATAAATATCTCTAAATTTGGAGGACATCGTCATTTTTGGTCTCGGTTATCATAGATAAGAAGATGTTTTGGGGATTAAAGTAAAGTGCGTTGTTTTCAATTGTAGGCTGAATAATTAACTGCATTTCTAGGGGCAGACGACGCATCCAGCGCAAGTATTGATAATACATTTAGGCTTCCGTTGTCTCTTCTTAGGCGCGTATAAATTTACAACGAACTATAGCAGTTTTTCTAAATAACTTGGATGATTTTACGATACGCACGGATGCAGAAATCGTGAAGCCGTTGTAAGCCAGCGCGTTGTGCTTAGAGATCCCACTTGAATACTTACCAAATCTTCACTACAGCCATTATCATTCAATATAAATAACGTTGATCAGCACGAATAGTCCAATCATCAATAATTTTTGGCATATCATGTATCCAGTATTGGTAGCTGTTCCATCGCGGTACAACATTCTCAAGTCAAGCGAGGACTTAGAATACTTTTTAATCAAAAACTCATACTATATGGTGTTACTGCCTCATATAAATAAGAACTTGGGATAATTTTTCAAAAAACAGGTTCTCTGATTTTAAAACGGTATAACTTTTTTGTTTGTGAGTAAAGGCTACAACTTTTTTAGCGGAGTCCTCATGGTTTTTTGAGAGCTTTGTATTAGTGATAAAAATAAAAAAATCTAGGGATAGTAACTCCAAAATTTTTAAAGGTAAAACTCAGAACAACCTTTGAGGTCGAAACTTTATATGGGCCAAATATAGTGCTGAGCGAGACCTTTTCTGCGACATTAAGATCATAGAGATCGGACATCAAATAAGGAAGTTATTACAAAAAACGCGATTTAGCTGTTTTTAACGCGGGCCTAAAAAAAAATTTTTTACACCATAAATATTTTTTCGACGTAAGTGTTCAAATAAAACTGACACACGCAAACTTTATTTTCGTGATACGGCTTAATGTACATGCAATAAACCCCGGGTTTGGGGAAAAGAATTTTTGACAAAATACCTATACCTACATATACTATTAATGAAAGTCTTGATACCCTTTTAACAAATGTACAAACAAAAATTGTATACAATTTATTTATTTCTTCAAGATCCACAAGTTCATGCTTGCAGATGCATTTTCATCTTCGCTATCGCTGAACTACAAATCAACACCAACCACTTTCAATTTTTTATGTTGGAATTTATTTATGTATTTTAAGAATTGTCCCACAATTTCTTTTTTACAACTTTGCAAAAAACGTAAACATACTCAGAACTGTTGATCTTAATTCAGTGAACCATTCACAATGATACAATTTGATCGATCAAGTTACCCAATACCAAAACAAAACACAATCGACTCAATTGACAAGGTTCTATTCTACTGATAATCGACACTCACAATATGGGTCAATGTATCTACGCCTTTTTCAGTTTGTATTCAGAAAGCTGCAATTGATATTCAGAAAATTAAAAATCATATTCAGAACTTCCATTTAACAACAATTACAATTAATATTCAGAAAATTAAAATTGATATTCAGAAAGTTGTTCAGTTATTTTTTTATACCTTGCATTCAAGAAAAATCTAACATGTTGGATGCATTGTATAGCTTCACATGAATGCAGGCTTTATGTATGTCGGACTTTTGGAAAAACTGATTGGACCTGGAGGGAGAGGAATGGGATGAAGAAGACAGTAGCGGGGTGAAAGAGAGTCAGAAATGAAAAGGGTGTATAACGAAATCCCGAAAAACAAAATCCAGACACATAATCCAGAAATACACAATCCAGATTCGACCAATCCAGACACTACACAATCCAGACAAAAATCCAGACAAATATAAAGGTACATAGTTCAAAAAAATCGCGCTATTATTATTCTTATCATTATTATTATTATTAGTATTATTATTATTATACACAATCCAGATTCGACCAATCCAGACAAAAAAATCCCGACAAAAATCCAGACAAATATAAAAGTACATAGTTTAAAAAAATCGCGCTATTATTATTCTTATCATTATTATTATTATTGTGGAACGATTTTCCGTCATCCCTTGTCAAGTTTGGTTTGGAGACAAACCGGTTTCGGCTAGTATGCGCCATCTTCAGTGTCTTTTTTCGTTCTGAGTTATTTTGTGTAAGTTCGATAGTACTTATAGTAACTAACTTCCCTCTTTTGGTCAAGTACTTCGTGTTCGTGTGATGTGTTCGTGCATTCGTGCGTTCGTGCGTTCGGGCGACGTGCATGCGTGCGTGCGTGCGAGTCTGTGAGTTTAGGTATGTAAATCTATTTTTGTATCCTCATTAAACAGGCAGGTAAAAGTCCGTTATTGTCCTCTTGTGTGTTTTGTTTATGTCGGTTTTAGGTTTTCTGTCCTCTTTTCGGTATAATAGCTTAACTGGTTCGAATACTGTATCTGATGCGGTGTTTATTTGTTCATTTATTATTTTACCTACGAATGTCTTCTGTTTGTATATCTCCATATTTTCTAATACGTTAAGTCGTTTTCCCTTATGTTGTATGTGGAGAATTTTAGCTGTTTTTCCTATTTTCATGGGTGTACATTTGTTTTCTGCCATGTGGTTGGCGAAATTTGATTCCACTGTCGTTGATGATTTCCTTATTTTCTTATTGTAATCTCTTACGTGTTCTCGATATCTCGTCTTGATTTGGCGTCCTGTTTGTCCTATATAGCTATTTTGGCATTCGCAAGTCAATTTGTATACGCCTTGTTTGTCAAAGGGGTCTTCCTTGTTAATGTTGTTTCGTAGAAGTTTTTCCATGCTGTTCCTCGTTTTAAATGCTGCATTAATGTTATATTTTTGGAAAACTTTAGCCAACTTGTAAGATGTTGCTCCGGTATATGATAAGACTGCCCATTAGAGCGTATCGCCAAAAAAAGTTTAAAATGTTCCCCTCTGGTTCGAATGTTTACTCCTTGGAGATTTCAAAAATGGAAAAAAAAATTTTTTTCGGCACCCTGTAAAAACAGCGAAATTCGTTGTTTGCTTATAACTTTTCTATTTGGTGTTTGATTTTAACGAGCAATATATTGTTGTAAAGGTTTTAACCCGTGTCATATTTCATCCATATAAGCCATTAACCTGCGACACAAACTTTAGCTTTTATTAAAATTTATTTAAAACCAACACCCTGTATTAAAAAAAAAAATTTTGAATAAAGTAAATTTAGCCTTGAATTTAGTTTTGACATCATTATATGAGTAAAAAAGATTATTACTTATTAATATTAGCTCTGTTTAATGAACAAAAAAAGTTCGGAGCAGGTTAGAGCAGAGCAAAGTAGGGCAGCTGTCGAAATAGAGCAACATAGAGCAACTCAGAGCAGAAATGCCATGAAGAAGTACATAGTACACTCAAATGATCGATTGGAGCTCATTTAGAATTACAGAACCACCATGCTTGCAATTTTATTCTGATACGGACTTGCAGGAACTACAAAATTCTAATGATGTTATAAAAATACCTGATTAATATTTCCAAACAGCAGTGATTGATACTAATTATACTAATTATAACCTATTAATTTACTTAGATTTTCTATGCCATTCTCTAAATACTGAGCGATTTAAACAGGCAGTAAGTGATTCTTGTACAGAAGTTGCCGACGAGGAACGCCTAGGTTATATACTCGCTAAAGTAAGTAGCCGAGAACGTTACAGAAAATTAGAGCCAAGAAAAGATTTAGCATAAATGCATTACATTTATTTCCTCATTATATGCAGGTAAATATTCTTTTTATACCATTCATGGGAATGAAATGGTATTATAACTTTGTACCGAAACACGAATGGTGAAAGTACCAGAACGAGGCGTTGCAGACCTACGAAAATATATACCAATATGATCAGGATCATGAGCTGATTCGATTAAGCCATGTCCGTCTGTCTGTCTGTCTGTTTAATCGCAAACTAGTCCCTCAATTTTTGATATATCTACATGAAATTCGGAACGTGAGTGTATTTTTAGGAGAAGCTTATCATTTGTCGGAATCGGCCGAATCGGACCACTATATCATATAGCTGCCATACAAGCGATTGTTCAGATATATATATTTTAGGGTATAACTTCTCCATCTAAATAATGACACTTCTTTTTCTAAGGAATCTTTGTATAAATTACCCAGAGAATTGAAAGTATAAATTAAACAATATCAGACTATGCAACTTTTCATTTCCCCATTCATGAAAGGTATGCAGTCTTTGGTACGTCCGAAGTTAGCCGCGCTCTTACTTGTTTTTCTTAGTATTCAGGAAACAATTTTTTTTTTTCAAATACAGGGTGTTGGATTTAGTAAAAATAGAATAAAAGCTGAACTTGGCATGGTGGGCTAAAAGTTTCTATGGATGAAATATTGCCTTGGTGAATACCTTTCTAAAAATGTATCACTTTTGAAAATCGAACGTAAAATATAGAAGTTATAGAAAAAAAACAAATTTCGCTGTTTTTACAGGGTGACAAAAAAATAAAAAAATTTTTTTTTGAAAACCTCATAAGGTAAGTGTTCAAACTGGGGGGGAACATTTTCAACTTTTTTTCCCTCCATACACCGTGATACGCTCTACTGCCCATTTCTTCTCTACCTTTTCTTTGTTTTCCGATTTTCTTGAAGTTATGTTTTTCTGTATTTTCTTCACCAAACTTTTTTGATATCCGTTGTTCTCCGCGATCGTGTATATTGTGCTGAGTTCCTTGTTGTAAGCTTCCTTTTCTAACGGGGTCCGTTCAAGTCGTGTTAATAAATGTCTGAAAGCGGCGTTCTTGTGTTGTTGAGGATGGATAGATTTATTGTGTATTACTGTATCCGTTGCTGTGGGTTTTCTGTATATTTCGTAAGTAAATTTGTTAGTCTCTTTCAAGGGCGTAGGCAGGTAGGGGCAGGGGGGGGGGGGCAGCTGCCCCCCCTGGCTACTGCTTAATATTATAATGGCATCAGAGAATAGTACAGAAATTTACATGTCAAAATAAAACACTGAGATTTGTTTCAATTCGTGTCTACAGTTCACTAAATATATTAGCATTGATAAGCAGAATCTAAGGCCCGGTTTCACCAGCGTGACTAAAGCTAATACTGATTTCACACAGGCGGTTAATGGAGTAATTATCCACATTTTCTTCATTAAGTTGATAATGAAGCTCGATTTTCCATACAGAAGTTTAATTATTAATGGATCCATTACAATTAATTGAATTTTCCAATACAACTCTGGCAGGTAAGTTCGTTTTTATTAATTTTGAAGTTTTCAGTGTCAACCGTCAATTCGTTTTGGCATGAATTTATTATCCCAACAAACATTCTCAGAGCACTCATAATTTGGAGTCGGATATGAATCACAAACATGTGTGAAATATGTATGAGCTTAGGAAAAATTTTTTTATAATTTTTTTTCTTGTTTTTTTTTTAAATGATAATTGTAATTCGAAAAATGGGAAGTAGGTATAAAAGTATCACTAAAGTTCATCCGCAGGAAAATACAAATAGACAACACTATAAAGCAAGCAATGAAGGTCCCACAATGGTTGTGTTCAGAATCCCAACGGTTGCACAACAGTTGTGTTTTTATCTTCTGAACGCAAAGTTGAGTATTTCCGATTGACACGTGAGTTTGGACACTTTTTTTCATCATACATTTTTTATGCTCACTTCGGACAACATGTTGTGCTTACGATTTTGACATATGTAATAATAATATAATACAATGGCGCTATTATAACTCTGACGAGGCCGAGCTTCTCTCCCAATTCGAGGTGTGCTCCTTCTGTTTTTCGACTAATTGGGTAGACCTACAGTTTTATGCCGGCTCCGAACGGCGAATGCATTTTTTGTGAGAAGCTTTTTCATGACAGAAATACACTCGGAGAGTATGCCGCCCACTGCCGAGAGGTGACCGCTGCTCTTAAAAAACCCAATAATTGGATTTTTACTAATTATAAAAATTTGTGTGGTGTTTGCAGGGACTGTGGTCTGAACCCAAGACCTCTGGCATAGCAGGCGAGCACTCTACCCACTGCACCACAGCGGCCACTTTGACATATGTACAAATATGAATTTTTGAATGTAATAAAAATGTTTCAAAGCAGCGAAATTATTGCCGATTATGTTGTGGATAGGTTATTATAATACTAGTTTGTTTATTTTCTGTATCAGCTAGTTCAGAAGGAGCAAATTATATCCCTTTCCGCTCAGTGATATCTACACAACAGTTTTGCTCAACAGTTCCGACTTCTGAACGCAACCAATGAGAAAAGAGGTGAATAAGCTCGCGTGAATGGAGAGAGAGGATGAAGAGAATTGGGTCAGGGGAAGGAAAATGCAAAAACAAAAAATTTTTTTTTGGTTTTACTACATATTCAGGCTCATAAAATGTATGAAATTAGGCTCATATCAGGGGACCACCTTAAGAACAGAAATAGATACATTTCGGGCTCCAAAATGAGCTCATAATGAGTGTGAATGCTCCAGTTTAGGATTCCTTTCTGATTTTTTTAACTATGACTCCGAATGTTTACTGGGATTATTTATTAAAAAATTCTTGTCAATAATAACAAATTATTTAATGAAAAGTGACATCTCCTTGTTAATTGAGTGTGTGTGAAACACAAGAATTTATTGTTAAATTATAAATGTAATGTACTACATTAATTTTCTGTCGGAAAACAGTATAAAACTAAGTTTTGACTTAAGTTAGCCCAGATTTGGGGCTAACTTACTTTTGGGTTTCACCAAATGAGCGACTTGAATAATTTTGCACACAACAACCCGATCAGCTGTTTTATACATAGTAGTATTTTAGTAGTTTTTTTCCTACCTTTTGACTTTGCGCAACCCAGTTTGTTTGACAGTTGTTGTTTGACAGTGTTGCTGTAGCCGCACTCACAAATTAGTATTATTTTTGACATTTAAGTGCGGAACAGCAACACTTGATTTTAGTCGCAAACAGATTGATGTTTGACTGCTTCAAATATTTGATGTGCTTCCCCCCCCTGATAAAATCCTGGCTACGCCCTTGGTCTCTTTGTTTATTTTAATTGTGAGGTCTAGGTAGTTGATTTGTCCATTTTTCTCTGCGTCCATGGTGAATTTTATATTTTTGTGTTGACCGTTGAGGTATTCCAAAATTTCTTCTTCTTTATTTTCTGATATGAGGCAGATGATGTCGTCTACATACCTGGCATAAAAATTTACCCCCAGATTTTTCGCCAGTTCTTCTCTCTTTGTGATTTTGGCCTGGCAAATTTGCCGATATGACATAAGTGTGATAAATTTGCCGAGCACAACAACAAAATACACGTCTTGTCAAATTTGGAGCTTCGGCAAATTTCTCATACCCCAACCCGTGATATTTGATATCATGAGAAAAATATCACGGGAAATGCAACCATGTTATTACATTCACAATAGTCTTCTATTAGAAGTGAGTTAAAATGTATGTTTCTAGTTCCTTTTTTTAATTAATTTATTTTATTCAGATAAAAAATTAATTAATTCGAAATTGAAGCAAGCAAAGTAAAGCGACAACAGTCGTATAAAGAGTGGAAAGAATACGACTAACATGCTAGGTCACAATGAACTCAGTTAGAATTTTATTTTCTTAAAGGTGCGCTCTCTCTGTGTGGCAAATTTCTCAAGATATCATGATATCTCGGCAAAAATATTAGACACAGAGAACAACCTTAATAAGATATACAGACAAACTCACGGACTGGGAATGGGTAACTCCACATCAGCCATCCTTATGGAAGTATTTATGCAACATTTGGAGGAAAGCTACATGGAAGAACTGGCGAAAAATCTGGGGGTAAAATTTTATGCCAGGTATGTAGACGACATCATCTGCCTTATATCAGAAAATAAAGAAGAAGGAATTTTGGAATACCTCAACGGCCAACACAAAAATATAAAATTCACCATGGACGCAGAGAAAAATGGACAAATCAACTACCTAGACCTCACAATTTAAATAAACAAAGAGACTAACAAATTTACTTACGAAATATACAGAAAACCCACAGCAACGGATACAGTAATACACAATAAATCTAGCCATCCTCAACAACACAAGAACGCCGCTTTCAGACATTTATTAACACGACTTGAACGGACCCCGTTAGAAAAGGAAGCTTACAACATTATACACAATCGCGGAGAACAACGGATATCAAAAAAGTTTGGCGAAGAAAATACAGAAAAACATAACTTCAAGAAAATCGGAAAACAAAGAAAAGGTATTGTCTGGATTATGTCCTGTCTGGATTTTGAAAATTCTGGATTATGGTGTGCACCCAAATGAAAAATCTTTCCACAAATACACACGGCAACATGGTAATTCTTTATTTTCATACCAGAGATCAGCATGCGATACATTTTTTGTGATTTAGAGTATACTCATAAAAAATGCGGTGGGAGTATGACCGCAACCGCAAAATATGCGATCATAATAAACACCGTACCGCATTTTCTTGATCAATTCCGGTATGCGGTAGTATGGATATCACAACACCGCAAACACCGCATATCGTAAACACCGTATACCGCAAACACCGCATATCGCAAACACCGCATATCGCAAACACCGCATACCGCAAACACTGCATTTCCCAAATAGAGATATTTACAATGTTGCCAGTGCGATTTTTTCTTTGTAATTTTTACCGTCTTATGGATTTCTGATGAAAAATACTACTAATTACAATTTCATTTTAACCAAAGAATACCTATGTATATAGGAAAACTCTCAGGATTGGTTTTTTTTTTGTAATTTTTTCATTGAAAGGGCCACTTAAAATTTAGAGTTTGTTTACATTCCAAATAATTTGACTAATGAATTTCAAAATAAAAATATGTCCTATTTACATGAAATAGAGTTTTTTCCTAAAATCCTTGAATCACATTTATGGTTTCTTAGTAATACACATACAACTATAAATTTTGTTTACACATTTTTGTTTGTCTGTGACATAATTCTTTATTTTCCAACGAGGCATTCATTCAATTTTCACAATCGATAAAATTGGCTACGATACATTGATTGAAACCGAAGTTTTGTCATTTTATTGGAGCAAAAACAATACACATGTTTATGTCGGAATGAATACTTTTCCGCCAATCTAGCAATTCGTTTAACTGACAAACATAGTTGAATTAGATGTCTTTTTTACGGCAAAGCTGAAGTACTGAATGTGTCGATCGTCATTTAAATACATTTAATTCAACTATGTTGTCAATTAAACGGATTGCTAGTTTGACGGAAAAGTATTCATTCTGATGGCCCTATTAGTCGTATTGGATTTCAAAAATGAGTTTTTGATTATTTCATTATTGAAAAATATTTTATTATTCAAAAAACTGGCACAAAAAATAAAGCACACAAAAATAAAAAAAATAATTGAGAATAAATTTGCTGTATATCTTCCCAATAAACACAACGGATTCGCCTCGAATTCGCGTCGGATTCGCTTTCTCTGATTAAGTATATTATCGCGGCAATAGTTCGCAGCGATAGATCGGCGAATCCGAATTCGTAGGAATGTCACCTATCACTAGCGATTCGAGAATTTCTTCATTCTCGGATCGCTGGCGATTCGAATTTTTTATCATTAGCGATTCGAGAATTTTTAATTTCTCTAATTGCTGGCGATTCGAAAATTTGTACATTCTCGGATCGTTGGCGATTCGAATTTTTTATCTTTAGCGATTCGAAAATCTGTGGGAATGTAATCCTCCATGGAACTCAGATTTAGAAAATCTGATTTTTGGCATAAGTGTCGACTAGGCGGTTCTGAAAGTTCATATTATAGTTGCTTATCTAGATCAATTTTACGATTTTTTCCGTGAGGTTGTTCCTCAAATGATTCGGATGCACTCGATTCTGAACTGGAACTAGTCCTTCGCTTACTCATGTTGAAGTTTTTTTGCTTTGATTATTTAATATGTTTCTTTAATTCCAAATTGAAATTGATTAAAATTTGTTTGACTTTAAAAAAAGTTGTTGACATTTAAAACCATGAAAAAATAAAAATACAAAAATGATATCGCGAAAACTGATTTTATCGGACTTGCCGCGAACTCGAGGCGAGTCCGAGAAATTACATTCGCGAAAATCTGCTTTCGCGAACTCGCCTCGAATTCGCCGCGATATCATCCTCGCGGCTGTGTTTATTGGGTTATAATCAGTAACACATATATATGTATTTATGTACAAAAAATTTTCAATTGCCTATACCTTTGCAGTGTATGAAAAATTTCCGGCAACACTGAATAGCATACAAATAAACAAATGCGGTGTTTGCGGTGTTTGCGATATACGGTGTTTGCGATATGCGGTGTTTGCGATATGCGGTGTTTGCGGTATACGGTGTTTGCGTTATGCGGTGTTTGCGGTATGCGGTGTTAACAACACTACATACCGCAATATCATTTAGGTTTTCAATCAATGCGGTGGCGGTGAATTTTTTTCTGGGTACTTATTTTTTGAGCAGTGGCCGCTGTGGTGCATTGGGTAGAGTGCTCGCCTGCTATGCCAGAGGTCTCGGGTTCAAACCACGGTCCGAGCCAAACAAATTTTTCTAATTAGTAAAAATCCAATTATTGGGTTTTTTAAGAGCAGCGGTCACCTCTCGGCAGTGGGCGGCATACCCTCCGAGAGTATTTCTGCCATGAAAAAGCTTCTCACATAAAATGCATTCGCCGTTCGGAGCCGGCATAAAACTGTAGGTCCACCCAATTAGTAGGAAAAACAAAAAGGAGCACACCTCGAATTGGGAGAGAAGCTCGGCCATAAAACTCGTCAGAGTTATAATAGCGCCATTGTATTATTATTATTATTATTATTTTTTGAGCCACTTAAAAAATAAGTATTTTTGCGGTGCTTTAGAAAATGCGGTGCACCGCTGCTGATCTCTGTTTCATACAATGCAAAATATTTACATAGTAACAATATACATATGTAGAAAGTGCAAAAAAGTAATGTTAAGTATTTGGCGGAGGGTAAGGCTACAATTACCTTCCAGCCAGGTTAGCACCTGCTCAATCTGGTCTGCAGTGAGCTTCCGCGGCTTTTTACGCCGGCACTTTGTTTTTCCAGTCTTCCACTTACAGCCCAAGTGTAGGCGATGCCAAGCGATTTGGCTAGGGTTGGCCAATCCTCCCCTTTGTTAGCGGCATTGACAATGTCCATCAAGGAGTAAGACTTGTAAGTGCTCCTTTCAATATCTTCGGTGTCTGAAAAAAAAAGAAAAAAAAAATGAGGTGTTAAAAACGGTTCTGAAAAACCTTCCTCAAGTTTCAAATACTTGCCATCAATTGAAGCTCTGAGTATTGCGCAGAGCTTGGGAATTGCCATGAGCAGTACATATGTATACAATATAAAATTTACACTCGTACAGTGAAATTTTCTGAATATCAATTTTAATTTTCTGAATATCAATTGTGATTTTCTAATATCAATTGTAATTTTCTGAATATCAATTGTAATCTTCCGAATATTAACTGCAACTTTCTGAATATCAAATGGAATTTCTGAATATGAATTGCATTTTTCTGAATATCAATTGTAAATTTCTGAATATAAACTGTAACTTTCTTAATATAAATTGTAATTTTTTGAATATGAAATGGAAATTCGGAATATGAATTTCAACTTTCTGAATATGAAATGGAAATTCTGAATATGAATTGTAACCTTCTGGATATCAATTGTAATTTTCTGAATATAAATTGTAACTTTCTGAATATAAACTGAAAAAGGTGTAGTAATTTTGTTTTGAGGATAAAAAAAAAACTGGTTTCAATAATTTTTATACTCAGCTGTACTAGTACACAGAGTATTATAGTTTTAATCACATAACGGTGGATTGTAACAGAATGAAATAATCGAGAGAGATATAGACTTATATATATCAAAATGATCAGGGTAAAAAGAGAAATCGATTGAGCCATGTCCGTCCGTCCGTCCGTAAACACTCTAACTCGCGGAAAAATTGAGATATTTTGATGAAATTTGAAATGCAAGTTGGTATCGAGACTGGGACGATTGGTATTGAAAATAGGCGAAATCGGACCATGACCACGCCCACTTTTCCTATATAGAAAAAATCGGAAATTTGGTATCTCAGTCACTAATATAGCTAGAGCGATGAAATTTTACCCACGTGTTGAGCTCAGGCCCCTATGAAGAAATTTGATGAAATTTTGGAAAATGGGCGGTGCCACGCCCACTTATTAAGGGTCAAACATGGAAAGTTTTATATGTCATAACTCAGAAACCATTGAAGATATATCGATGAAATTTGGTATGCGTGATTTACTTACTTAGCCAAACATTTGGACGGAAAATAGTTAAAATCGGTAGACGGCCACGCCCACTTTTATATATGTATATTATAAAGTGACCTAATAAAAATATTTTAAGCGATATCTCTGTCAAATATAAAGATATATCACTGAAATTTTGTCGCATAAGTCCAACTATGGACATAAAACAGAAAACACAAAAATTTTGAAAAATGGGCGGTGCCACGCCCACTTATTAAGGGGCAAACATTGAAAGTTTTATGAGTCATAACTCAGAAACCGTTGAAGATATATCCATGAAATTTGGTGTGCGTAATATACTTACTTAGGCAAATGTTTGGACTAAAAATTGCCAAAATCGGTTGACGACCACGCCCACTTTTATAACTTGTGTTAATAGACACGCAAAAATTTATTCAAATCGGTTTATGACCACGCCTACTTTTTAACAAAGATATTTCTGGAACACCCTTTAGGAATTTGTGACGTGACGTCTTTGTAACTAGGAGTCATAAAGGAATAAAGTTTTGCACAAAGAATAATAGTTATATGCTTAGTTGGATGGTTGATACAAATTTTGAAAATGGGCGTGGCTACGCCCACTTTATGTGTCACTCGCTTATATAAAATACACCGTGTTTCTATCAAATACAAACAAACAATGAAAGCATACAGCTGAGTATCTAATGTTCGATTCCACTCGAACTTAGGCTTCCTTACTTGTCAATTTATACAACAAAATTTAGTTATTCCGGGGTTATCTGGGTCCACTTGAAGACCCCGTCTAGGCATCACAGTGAAAATAGCTCTATGTTGAAGCCGTTTCCAACACCTTTCATTTGATACCAATATCTCACAAAAACATCCGGTTCCGCATTTTGACCCACATCTGGGGACCCGACCTAGGAATCACAATCAGAAGAGTTTTGTATTGAAGTCCTGATCAAGGCCTTTCATTCGATACCAATATCGCTCAGAAACATTAGATGTTCAGCCGAGTCTACGGTTTGATCCCGGCCTGGGAATCAGTGTTAAACGAGCAATGAGTATTGTGTAAACAGTTTCGAAACCGGACTTTTCTTACCTTATTACTTTTTCCCTGGTTTTCTATGGATTAAAATGCGACTATCTTTTTTGTAATTTTTTTTTGTCATTGTCACTGCTACTATTTTGTTGTTTTTGCTAGTTTTGGTTTTTGATTTTTGACTTGATTTTGATCCTTTTTTGCCTATTTGTCGCATTTTTGCAGAAAACAACAACTTCGCTTTGCTTCGTTGCTCTTGTTGATATTTGCATTTGCACGGCTATGCATTCAAGCATTTTTATATAAGTATGTACATGTGTACCTACCCTGAAGGGAAAATCTCTAGTTCCGAACTAGGTCGCTTCTAGTGCATTTTTCGACACTACTAAGTGCAGCCTTTCACACACTAGATGCAAGTGGTGCGATGGCCAACTGGCTAACGCGTGTGACAATCAATCTGGCGAGCGCGGGTTCGAATCCTGTCGTCGAGGCAGATCATAAATTTTTTTATTTATTTTTTTTTTATTTATTTATTAACAAAAACGTAAAAAAATATTTAAGAAGTAATAAAATAAAAAAAAAAATTTTAAATAAGACCGAGGGATCCGAAAAGCATAATTTGGCGAACATTTCATTTCATTAATTGAAGATGCAAATTGTACTCTTTATACGATATGCTTCACTAACAAAATGTTATTTTTACCGACTTTTCTGAAATATATTTGGGGGTTCTGAAAAACATTGAGCTTTTCTGAAATACATTTGACTTCTTCTGAAATACATTTGTGTTATTCTGAAATACATTTGTGGTTTTCTGAAAAATATTTGGGGTTTTCTGATATTTGAGCTTTTCTGAAATACATTTGACTTCTTCTGAAATACATTTGTGTTATTCTGAAATACATTTGTGGTTTTCTGAAATAGATTTGCGGTTTTCTGAAATACATTTGAGCTATTCGGAAATGAAATTGAGGTTTTCTGAAATAGATTTGGAAAATATGAAATACATTTGAGCTTAAATACATTTGAGGTTTTCTGAAAAATTTTTGGGGTTTTCTGATATTTGAGCTTTTCTGAAATACATTTGAATTCTTCTGAAATACATTTGTGGATTTCTGAAATAGATTTGGAAAATCTGAAATACATTTGAGCTTAAATACATTTGAGGTTTTCTGAAAAATATTTGGGGTTTTCTGATATTTGAGCTTTTCTGAAATACATTTGACATATTCTCAAAAACATTTGTTGTTTTCTGAAATTAATTTGAGCTTTTCTGAAATACATTTTCACTTTTGCGAAATACAGTTGGAAAAGGTGTAGTTCCTATTCGACACCTTTTCGCTAGATCGGAACTAGAAATTTTGCTCACTAGTTATTGAGCTCCCCGCAGGGTACCACTGACAATGCCAAGCAATTCACACGGGCAGCAGCGCTCTAACACAAAGGTCGTTTACAGTCCTTATTTTATAATAAACGCTTAAGTTACTTAAAGTCGTAGAAATTAGGAATTTCAGTTTTGAAAAACCACTTAAGTAGACAAATCATTACAGAGGGTAAGTTTTGCGAAATTCTTTTAAAACTTTTATTCAGGCTTACAACCAGCGCAATATACTTGAGCTCTTCAGCACGAAATCCTTCGATAGGTTATGTAGGCTTAAAATACATATGCATAGAATAGGTATCCTGTCAAGTAGTCTATGTCGCTTCTGTTATAGGGAAGATGTGTCTGCAGAACAAATACTGATCGAATGTCATGCCATTGCAAGCAAACATGGAAGGTTCCTGGGCACGTCTTGGCCAGGTCAAGGGTACATTCAGTCTCTAAAGCCGAGCGCTATCCTTCGATTTCTGGAGAAGCTCGGATTACATGAGATAATGTGATCAAGGAGAGGGAGATTACAATAGACCTAATGGTTGCAGTACAAACCTTTTAGTTATTGCAATCATCAGCCTTTCTATCCAAAATAAAATTTTCTCACTTAAGTTCAATCCAAGAAGTTAAGAAAAATACATCTTCACAGCTTTTCATAAAGGTTTCTCAACTTCAAATGCACATCACAAAGAGAATACCAAGCCGTTCAAGAAAAGTTTTGAACCAAACATTGTGTTGGTAGATGGCGTTCGTACACCTTTTTTACAATCATTCACCGACTATTCAAAACTTATGCCACATGAGTTAGCTCGTCATGCTTTAATGTAAGTAATTTGATGTCCTATGAACATGAACCATGAAATTCAATTATTCTAACCCGAAATTTTAGAAACATACTGGAGAAAACAAAATTAGATAAGGACATTATCGATTACATTGTTTATGGCACAGTGATACAGGAAGTTAAAACTTCAAATATCGCTCGGGAAGCAGCTTTATCCGCTGGTTTCAGCAACAAAACTCCAGCGCATACAGTCACAATGGCCTGTATTAGTTCCAATGTGGTATGTACTATAAAAACTGTTCATAGATTGAGATGAAATATGTTTTAATAAATTAGTAATATTGGTATTTGTATAAGGGTGCGTTTATGTCGGAGCAGTGTCAAGAAATTGAGAAAGATAGCGAAGAAAATTGCAAACGGAAGTACCCGAATGCATTTTTTGTGAGAAGCTTTTTTTATGGCAGAAGTATGCCGCCCACTGCCGAGAGGTGGCCGCTGTTTTTAAAAAACCCAATAATTGGGGTTTTGCTAATTAGAAATTTTTTTTTTTGGTGTTTGCTGGGACTGAGGTTAGAACCCGAGACCACTGGTATGGCAGGCGATCACTCTAGCAACTACACTACAGCGGCTCGATTACCGCTATTCAATATGGACACAGAAAATTTCATTTGTGCCCTGCTAGAAGCTGTATCTCTCTTTGCTAGCTTCGCTCTGTTTTAAACAGTCAATAGCGCTATATACTTGAGTCTTTAAGTACCCGTTAATTTATCTCTTTACTACACGGAAAAAACTATATTGATGTCACATCCATTTATGTGGACAATATTGTCTGATATATTTATACATATATTACAATTTTTTTTTTTATTGATATACCCATTATATGGATATCACACCCATAGTTTATGGATCAGACAGGATTATCCATATACATATGTACATATATGGATGTCACATCAATATAGTTTTCTCCATGTCCCTTCGTTCCTCGCACTGCTCCGACATAAAAAGTCAATAGCGCTACACCCTATAGTCGTTTATTACCCTTTGATATATCGTCGCCTGAGAAAACGAAAGTCGTTTTTTACAAAACATAGTTTCGTAGTCATATATTTTATCTAATCTGGAGTTTTGTACTGTAACTTATGTTTTTTATATTCTTTTGTTATTCGACCACATTTTATGACGACTTTAAATAAATAAATATATTGACAGGCTATAACAACAGGTATTGGGCTATTGGCGACAAATACATACGATGTTATCGTTGCTGGTGGTGTCGAATTTATGTCCGATGTTCCCATTCGGCACTCGCGCAAAATGCGGAGTCTTATGCTGAGAGCGAACAAAGCAAAAACACCAGCACAAAAATTGGGTCTGCTGGCGACTCTGCGTCCAAATTTCCTTATTCCTGAGGTGATCATTATTTACGATTCCCATTACATATACATATGTATATACAGATATACGCATTTAATAGTCCGAAAAAAAAACAATTATTATCTCTATTTACTTTAGCTGCCTGCTGTTGCAGAATTTTCTTCTGGCGAAACCATGGGTCACTCTGCAGATCGTTTGGCAGCTGCTTTCAAAGTGTCGCGCAAAGAGCAAGATGATTATGCATTGCGTTCACATACTCTAGCTAAGGAAGCACAAGATAAAGGATATTTCACAGATCTTGTTCCTGTCAAAGGTCTGATACAATCTCTTTTGTTTAATTTTTAACTTTTTTTTTTGAAAGTCGTTGTTTGTAGTGCCTGGAAATACCAACTTTGTTGATAAGGACAATGGTATACGCGTTTCAACACCCGAAAAGTTAGCTCAATTGAAACCCGCATTTGTTAAACCATATGGTACAATTACAGCGGCTAATGCTTCATTTTTAGTAAGACTAATTATTTTTGTAAATTTTTAAGCTTTTGGTTTTTTTAATTTTTTTATATTTTCCTTAGACTGATGGTGCTTCCGCTTGCGTAATTATGAAAGAGGAAACTGCAAAGAAACTTGGTTTAAAACCAAAAGCGTATTTGCGAGATTTCCTATACGTCTCACAAGATCCAGTTGATCAACTACTTTTAAGTCCTGCCTATGGTATTCCGAAGCTGTTGAAAAAGACTGGCCTAACTCTTAATGACATTGATACTTGGGAAATCCATGAAGCATTCGCTGGTCAAATTATAGCGAATCTGAAGGCATTGGACTCTGAATGGTTTTGTCAAAATTATATGGGCCTTAGCGGGAAATTCGGTGCACCCGATATGAGTAAATGGAATACATGGGGGGGCTCGCTATCTATTGGACATCCCTTTGCTGCCACTGGTGTGCGATTATGCATGCATACGGCAAATCGTTTGGTGCGTGAAGATGGTCAATTGGGCGTTGTGGCTGCCTGTGCTGCTGGTGGTCAAGGTGTTGCGATGCTTCTGGAAAGATATCCCGATGCTACTGCCAATTAACATGCATTCAAATTTAGTAACTAGGTAGCAAAGTCTTCAAAGTTGTTTAATTTTTCGTCTTTTTTATGTAAAACATCGAAATCATGGCAATTAAAAATCATTGATCAATTATATAAATATAAAATATAAAAGGAAAGTAATCAAGAGCATAACTTTAATAGATGGTATCGGTTTATTACGTCAATTCATAGAAACGTGCATATGTATGAAAATTATTATTATATCATATCGTCGTTTAAAGTGCAAAACCGCGTATCGACTAAGTACACACCACGTAAGTAACATTTTGAACAAAAATAAGATTTCCGCAAAAATACATTCCTGGGGTCCGAACCCATCCATTCATACAAGAATTTTAACATTGGAACAACCCGCCAAAATCCTTTTATGGGTGGATGGAATCGGACCTCAGGAATGTGTTTATATTTTTTGATATGATATCGTACTGTACGAACCATTTATTATTAGAAATCCAAATAGGCATGGTCGAGGAATGGAACAAAATACTTCCGGAATTTTGCCAAAAAATAGTAGTGTCTATTCCTAAGCCCTCGGAAGCCATTTCGAAACAGAATGAACATCATTAAAAGTATTTACCAAAATTACCAAATGCAAAATACTTTTTTGAGCAAAAATGTATGATTTTTTCTGTTTTTTTTTTAATTTTATATTAAAGATGAAATGCATTTTTGTTTTTTAATGAATGTGTTTGTGTAGTATGAAGCTTCAGCTATAATATCATATTCAAAATATTTTCCAACTAATTCGAAAAAATAGGCGAATTTCCAAAGATTTACATAATTTTTATAGTTTTTAGCAGGGACCGGGAGTTTTATTCCTTTTATAATAAAACACCAAAGAAAAATGTATATTTCGAGGAATATTTTATTTGGACAAAAATAATCAGTCAACTCTGAGTTTTATTTTTTTACGACACCGATAAAATATACCAGCGATAAAATAAATGCTTGGTGTTTTATTTTTTAGCTGCAGTGATAAAATAAATACAGGTTATTGATTCTGGAGGTCCTGAGATGAAAGTAAAGTGAATGATTTTGCCCAAGGACACTATCTAGCCCTGGAGTTTTATAAAATCGAAAAAAAAAAATTTTTATTTTCGGTCCCTGGTTTTTAGCACTTCCTTCGGTGCCAATCATATCAAAAAGCAACTTTAATACTTTTTACATATTATTCAGATTACAGAAAATAAGGATTACTGTAATCGTAATCGTAAGAAACTTGAAATTACAATTACTGTAATCGTAATTGTCATCACA
The DNA here is from genome assembly GCA_960531455.1 of Urophora cardui. Taxonomy (NCBI): domain Eukaryota; kingdom Metazoa; phylum Arthropoda; class Insecta; order Diptera; family Tephritidae; genus Urophora; species Urophora cardui. Next base: position 99,403,844 of record OY482670.1, on the reverse strand, counting down.
AAAACAAAAATTACTGTAATCATAATTTAAGAAATTTTGCAATTACGATTAATTAAATCATAATCCTATGTGTAATCGGTAACACAAGTAATCCTTATCGCCCAGCTCTGTGAAAAGATGATACGGCGCACAATGGGTGATTGCGGCCAAAAATAAATTCAAAATTAAAGTATGAGTAAAACCATTTTTTTAAATAGAGATCGACAGATATATGAAATTGTAATAAAAAAGCTTATATAAAAATTTGTGAGTCTGTTTTCGTTTAGCCGTACAGGGTGCCCAAAGTTGAGCAAAAAAAGGTTCTTTTCGCCCGTTTTATGCAATAGGGATTTAACTCGAAATTTTCGATTTCTGGGATTTTGCCATATATTTCAATAACTGGGTAGTGCATTTGAGTCTAGTCTTATAAAATACTCAAAAAGATAAAAAGGCGGAAATAAAAGTTATTTTGTCGTTAGCCGTAGAGGGAAACTATTCGAAATTATAAAACTTTATTTGCGTTTTCCCAAAAAAAATTTTTTTTTAGTTCAATCCCTATTGCATAAAACGTGCGTTTTATTTCTCAATGAACACACCCATACAAAATGCTCTATCTAATTTAATTGTTAACATACGAACTCGAGTAAAACATCATTACATAGATAATGGGTATGTTCAGAAACGCAGCATGAAACGCAACAGCGGCAGTAATTATTTTTTTGATTATTGTGATGACGCTGCATGCAAAATTTACGTTTATGAGCGCTCTGCTTGTACTACAAAATCAGGTTGCGCTTCAAACTGAGTTTCTGAACAAAGCCAATGATTTTCTCTTTCAGAAATTATAACTTGGTTATAAATAGCTTCACTATTGAATTTATATGACTTCAAATATTGACAAAAAATGTCCATGAGAAAAATAATTTGCTCGACTTTGAATAAAAAAATTGAAAAAAAAAAACAAAAAATATGACCTCAATTTTTTTTATGCCTTGAAAAATAATGGTATTCATATAAAGTGATAAAGTAATAAATTGTTAAAATTTATCTATTTATCCGCATTTTTACATGAACGCACCTTGGTAAATAATTATTTAAACTCCTGTCAGCTGTCAATGTCAACTTGATTAATAAATAAAAATCCCAATAAAATAAACAAAAAAATGCATATAACATTTTTGTAGAAATTATTTTAATAATTCGTGCTAAAATGCCGAAGGAAAGCACAATTTCTTCTTTTGAATTGAGAAAGTAAAACTGACAATGTGTCAGACTTGAATTTTACCAAAATTAATGAATTTACGCAATCGTTCGGTAAAGTAATAAAATTTGCTTAAATATATTTTCATACAAATTTTGACAGATACTTTATCACAATTATTATTTTATCACTTTACCCCATTTACCAGCAATTTATCACCTTAGATGAAGACCCTTAATATTGTTAATCAAACTGCATTTTCATTTTAAAAATCAACTTGGTCCATTTGGTTTTATAATTTTTTCCTCATTTGCCTAAAACTGCGTTTTTGTAAACGCATTAATTATGCTAGTTTTGACATTATGAAAAACGTTTATATTTAGGCGACTCATCGAATATTTCTTTATTGTCTTGCAATAAATGGTGCATACTTTCAAATTATGAGGTAAATTTTTTTATCAGCGTTAATTCATATCTTTGGCAGCTTTTTTTCTTTTGGAGTATAAAAAAATGTGTAAAAATTGTAAAATTTTAAAATGAAATGACCTTAATTTTTTAATATTTGATAGTCCTAAATGTCTTTTATAAACAGGTGAAAAAATCGTAAAAATCCGTTTGCTCCATTTTGTTTTATGAAGTTTTTTATGGAAGGTGTTTTTTAAGTTTTCGTGCATTTTTCCCATACAAAATGCTCAGAAGTATGCTTCAAAAAGTTTTAATTTTTTTGTATGGGGAATATTTGTCAAAATGATGAAACTTAAATATCGATATTTTCAATTCTAATTAAGATATTCGAAGAAACTAAACGCTGTTTTAAAGGGTAATGATTGTGCTATCAACTGGTTTACTCGAATTTGAGTGGAAAATAATTAGATAAGATATTAAGCAGGGAATAGAGCCAAAAACGTGTTTTTGCCTATTTGGGGATGAATATTTCAGAAAATAGAGCCAATTTGGAAAATCTGACTCCATACTCAGGTTTAGCGCACTGAAGTCCTTTAGAAAAGTGCAATTTCATTTCTGGTATAAAATTTGTTTGAAATGCGATTTTTTTGTATGATAAATGCTTATAAAATACTTAAAAGTGGATATATTTTTAATTTAAAAACGGTGGTGCTTTACCCCTTTTCCAAAATGATTACTGTATTTGATTTATATTTCAAAAATGTATACACTGATCAAAATTGAGCATTTTAGTTATAATAGTTAGGAAAATGCTGAAATTTGAAAAATACCGTTATATGGGAGGTGGGCGTATTTGTGGGTGGATTTTGTTCAAATTTTCACAGTTTACAAATTTCAGCCAAAAAAGCTTAAGTGCCGAGTTTCAAGAGTCTAGCTCAATTACTACTATTTTTGGCATACCTGTGTTTAAATGAGGAAAACTCCAGTGACACGGATGTAAATGCACCACACGCATAGAAAATTCGAAGATGATTTCCAACACGCAATCGAAATTTTCTATTTCTATGAATTGCCATGCGTTTCGCAGCCAATATAAAGTTGGTTGCTACATCGGTATACATATTTTTTTGGTCAAAACTTCGTTAGATTTTAAGTGAAGAAGTGAGAATTTGTTTCCCAGCAGAAAAGTAAATTAAAACGTGTTTTAAATATATGTATTTAGAAATGGTTAGTAATTATTCATTACACTGGATAACAAAATTAAATTTGTTGTCTGTACTTGGGACGCCACTATCCTATTTATATGTAAGACCTGTCGCTGATTCCGAAAATCGAGTTATAATGCCTTCGTCTTCGCTGGAAGACATTATTGTTATTGTTGAGTGATTTGTTGTATTTTAAAATTTTATATTTTTAATTTCAATATTTGCTTTTCAATTTTCTGCCGAAAGTATTCCCACAAATGAGAAAAACACTGCAACGCGTTCTCGTTTCGGTAAGATGAAAATACCGAGAAAAAAATGTCGATCCGAAGTCGTACCAAGTAATGTGGAAAGGCCCTTACTTTGCTGAAAATTTTTACCAATTTTACAATCGGTATTCTGGCACAAATGACAACGCCGTCAAAGAAATTCCATACGAACGGAATGGAATCGGACTGAAAAAGGTAAAAAATTTTAACCACTTATTGAGGTGGTAACATAATTTTCCTGCTGCTAGAATACGAGAAAGGTGTTCAAAGTTCAAGATTCTTCACGCCGGAATAAGGCCGTTAGAGGATATTTTGCTTTAAATAGAAATAAAATACAACACCGGCACTGCCGTAAATTCATGAATTTCAGCCTTGCGTGAGCCAAATCCTTTTTGATTTCATATAATGAATAAATTTTGTTTCTGATTTCGTTCTTCATCCAAATCCAGAAAACTTTATTTGTGATTTGATTTTCAGTCAAATCAAAGAATATCGTGTATTTCATTTTTGAAAATATAAATCTTTCCAATAATATCGGTTGTATGGCAGCTATATGTTATAGTGGCCCGATCTTGACAAATTTCGGTTACATTATTTAGGTCCATATGGGTACAAATAATTCAAAGTTTCATGGCCTTATTTGTTTAAATGAAGAAGTTATACCTCAAAATGTCCATATCTGAACAATCGGTTGTATGGCAGCTATATGTTATAGTGGTCCGATTCGGCCGATTCCGACAAATGATCAGCTTCTCCTAAAAATACACTAACACTCCGAATTTCAAGCAGATATCTTAAAAACCGAGGGACTAGTTTGCGATCAAACAGACAGACAGGCAGACATGGCTTAATCGACTCAGCTCATGATCCTGATCATATTGGTATATATTTTGGTAGGTTTGTAACACCGCCTTCTGGTACTTTCACCATTCCTGTTTTGGCACAAAGTTATAATACCATTTCATTCCCAAGGTTAGGTTGCAGTGACTGCTATGACTCATAGCACACTTAGACCCTGAGGTCCCATTGTGATACCACGTGGATCCGAAGACCTCCTACTCGAACCAACGTGTGGATTCCACAAATCTTAGAATTTTCCTAAATTCTATTGTAACTGGATCCCCTAGTTCATTAAATTGGCAAGCTCCTAAATGCTTTAGTCGCCTCCTTTCTATTGCTGGGCAATCACACAGCAGGTGTTTTACTGTTTCCTCTTCGTCTTCACACGCCCTACAGTAATCATAATGTGGAGCAGACGCTGACAGTGGAGCGGATGTGCCCTCTCTAGCAAGTTCGTCCGCCATCTCATTTCCCGGTATGTTACAGTGTCCAGGCACCAGGGGCGGATTTACCTCTAGAAGCGCCCTGGGCAAACAAATCAAGCCGCGCCCCAATATTTCCAAAAAAACCGTACTTGCCTTCGTGTGGTGAAATTTCATTACTGATATATTTTACGGATTGAAAAAGTTTGATTCGATTCTTATATAGGTACCACATTTTTTTCCATTTTCTAACCTTCAAAATGACCTGATCTTAAACCCTCATTATTAGGTGGCACAGATTTCGCAATATCGTTAAATTGCATTTCATTATACGAATCTGAAAAACAATTTTATAGTGAAAATGTTTCGTCCTGAAACTAAACTCACAATTTTTGACAGTAGGGTGCCTCCCAGGTAGCGAAATCTGGCTTTCTGGCCCAGAATCTACCTGGGCTAACCTAGCTGTCGATCAATTGACTTATGCATCTTTACCTTTTTGGTTATGATCAACAACGGAGTCATTTTGTTTTCGAGGAGTTTGAAAAAAAAAAAACAATCAAGTTTAGGGGTTTTAGACAGTAAATCTTTGTCTTTCTGCACTTTCTCGGCTGTTTCCTGGGCCGCTTAACTTTTTCATATTTGCACTCATTCTTCTATTTTTCACAAAAACATTAATTCACTGACACTTTTTTGATGTTTTTAACTCGGAACGACTTTTAAGATTACATAAAATGTACGCAGCGCATTGTATAGAGGCGCGAACTATTCAAATTAACCAGAAACAGAAAATATTCAGATCTTAATTTCCTTTGAAAAAGTGAGCTCGCGCATTTCCCCCGAAAAAATATTTCAATGCCTACTTGATTTTTAAATTTGAAATTTCAATTAAATTTGAATCTTTCACGTCATTTACTGCACACAAGCTACTAAAACTTAGTGCTTACATATCGCTCATTTGCTGCAATACCGGCATAAATCAAAAAACGTGATTTTTGAGTTAATGCTGCAGAATAGTTAGTTACATCGTACTTCATGTTGAGTAAAAAATTCTTTATGATTTTTTGAAAACTAAGCGCTTCAGATACAAACCAAATGTTTCATTTACTTGCGCACCATATCGACGCTTCCAAACAATACTGTACTAAGTCGACTTAGTACATTTTCCCGGCGTTTTCAAGTATTACGTGTCTTAATTTAGATGCTGTCTAATTTTGGTATCAATCGGACAATCCAATCAAAAGTTATAAGCAAAAGTGTACATATAATACAACACGTGATTTTTTCAGAATAAAAACTTTGAGAGCTTGCCATGAAAAACAACGTAGTAAGTTTTTATTTTTTCTTACGGTTTTATATAAAGCGTACCCTAACTTTTATACTGTCGAGTTTTGGTGTTGATCGTTCAATCCAAACAGAAGTTACAACTGAAAATGTACTTAGCATACAACTGCAGTATCATATCGAGTTTAAACATTGAGAGCTTCTCCTGCAAAACACAGTTTTCAGACTTAGTACAGTTTTGTTTGGAAGCTTCGATATGGCGGTTGAATCTCAAAATTGCCCTTCCTGAAAAGTTGTGTATTTTGAAAAGTGCAAATGCAGCAAATGAGCGATATTTAAGTCCCACTGGGGCGAAGGTTAAGAACTGTACCAAAATTCTGAAATGTACTTTGATTAATTTTTTTCTCTGTAAAAAATTGAAAAAATCTTTCATTCTTGTTGTACTCGTAATATTAAAAAAAAACTTTTTTTTGATAAATAAAAAAAAAATTTTTCCTTGTCTTAGTTTTGGCGCCCCTATTGAAACGGCGCCCTGGGCAGCTGCCCATGTTGCCCCTATGTAAATCCGCTCTTGCCAGGCACCCATACGAGGTGTATGGCAAATTGCTCAGCCATCTCGTTAAGAGATCTGCGGCAATTTTCCACTGTTCTGGATTTGCATATGACAGACCCAAGCGCTTTCAGAGCAGCCTGACTGTCTGAGAAAATGTAGACTTCCTTACATGCGTTTCTCCTTGCCTTAAAGGACTCAATCGCCTCCTGTATCGCTGCTACCTCCGCCTGGAAGACACTGCAGTGATCCGGTAAGCGAAATGACAATTTTAGCCCCCCGTCGGCTGAATAGACTCCCCCTCCCACCTTAGCATTCAGCTTAGATCCATCGGTATGCTATAATCCGATAGTTGGTTTGGGATAACCCTGAGTATAGAGGTATGACCCTGGTCCATTACCTTCCATTCGGGCAGCTCCTTTAGCCGCATTGCCGAACACGCAGCAAATAACCTACCGCTGAGATCAATCGGTAGTATGTTAAGAATGGCATCTAGTGCCTCTGAGGCGGTCGACCGCAGCGCACCACTTGCGCAGACAAGTGCAGTTCTCTGCACCTTTTGTAGTAGTTGAGTATTCGCTCTCGTACTCAGACCTGTCCACTAGACCACTACTCCATATAAGAGAACTGGCCTCACCACGGCGGTGTACAGCCACATTGTGATTTTGGGCGTTAGCCCCCAGTTTCTTCCTACAGCTGTCCTACAACAGTACAGAGCAGCCATAGCTTTTCTTGAGCGTTCCTGGATGTTACCTCTCCAGTTTAACGTCCTATCAAGAATAACTCCCGGGTATTTTGCCGATTCACCTAGCGTAAGGGTAGAGCCTCATAACACTGGAAGTTTCATCTCTGGAATTTTGTATTTCCGTGTAAACAGCACCAATTCTGTTTTGGCCGGATTAACCCCAAGACCTTTGTCCTTGGTCCACCTTTCTAGCAGTCGTAGTTTTGTCTTCATTATGTCACAAAGCGTCTGTGGAAATTTACCACTCACCACAACCATAAGGTCGTCCGCATACGCTATGACTTTAGAGCCTCCCCCCTCTTCCAAGGCCACCAGAAATCCGTTCATTACTGCCACCCACAGAAGGGGAGAGAGCTTGTCAAAGTTCCGGCTAGATCTGCAAGTACCTTCCTGCCCGTTAGCATTCGGTCTACTGGAGACACTACCCATGGTTCGACACCCAAATTCGCCAGAGCTTCAGTGATTTTCCCCCAACTCGCTCCCTAATGGGAGATTCAAGCAATCTCTCCAATACCTTGAGCTGGAAGGACGCCAGACTGATAGGCCTAAAATCTTTAGGGCTAACATGTGCCTTTGGCGTGAATATCACCCTTGAGTTTCTCCAAGAGCGTGGAATATACCCTCGGGCAATAATTCCCTTGCATATAGCTAACGGCCAGGGAGCACTTATTTCCACTGACTTCTGAAGTTGCACCGGTGTCACCACATCTTGTCCCGGCGCTTTATATGGCTTGAAGGACTCCATAGCCCATCTTATTCCATCTTGTGTGAGATGATGGCCTAGATGAAGCTGGCCACCACCTCCACTCACTGTGAGCTGTGTTCCGTCCGCAGCCCCTGGAAAGTGTGTCGTTAGCAGTAGGTCCAGCGTTTCCTTTCCGGTCTCTGTCCATGTCCCGTCAGATTGTTGCAAGCATCTGGACCCTTCTGACACAGATTCCTGCGTGCCTCCGTTGAGGCTTTGACGTTATTGAAAGGTTTGCGGCATTACCTTCTAACATCGTCCAGCTCCGGACTCCACCATGGTTTCTCTTTCCCCCTCACTTTCTTTAAGGGACATGCCTTGTCCAGTGCCTCCCTACACGCATTTGTGTGCTCCTTCAGCACCCTCCAATTGATGCATTCCCAAGAAAGGTATAAAAAAAACCGCGTGTAGCACAGTAGGTATACGTCATAGAAGTTAACTTCTTACATCTTGTTCAATATTTCAAATAATTGTGTTTTCAATTTAAATCTTGCGCGTACATACTAGAGCATTGCAAAGAGACTTTCCCACAAGTGTAGATTCGTGTAGTTTTCGCTTTATACAGAGAACTTATAAAACCAGAGAAGGTCCACCGATTGCAGTATCTTTTAAAGTATCTTTTTTGAAAATTAAATCAGACATAAGATGATGCTTCTCGTTCGGCAGTTTTTATGTAGTTAATTTTCAACGCCACCTCTGTATAAAAACGAAAGGAAAAGTTCAGGGCCCTCACAGAGTAGTTCTATTCGAAAGCGAAATTCGATTCGAAAGTACATTTGTATTGTATAGATTCTATAGAATATCGTCGTACCATATGAAAACTAGCAGTGGCTGACGAATATATGTAAGCACATTCTATTTTTGGCTGACGAAAACTATCAATTTCGTTTAAACAACAACAATTTTAATGTAAAAACAGTATATCGCACGTTTTATGCAATAGGGATTTAACTCAAAAAAATTTTTTTTTGGGAAAACGCAAATAAACTTTTATAATTTCAAATAGTTTCCTTCTACGGCTAACTACAGAATCACTTTTATTTCCCCCATTTTTATCCTTTTGAGTATTTTATAAGGCTAGACTCAAAGGCACAACCCAGTTATTGAACAATATGGCAAAATCCGAGAAATCGGAAATTTCGAGTTAAATCCCTATTGCATAAAACGGGCGATATAATTACTGATACCTTTCGTCAGCCAAAAGTCGAACTTGTTACTTTTCGTACAGAATTTTTTTTATTGATAGCTTTCGCCAGAAATCTAAAATATGCTAGTTTTCGTATGGTACGACGATATGTACATTTTTTTTTTCTTCACAGAAAACTATTTTGATAATTTTTTTTTGATAACAGTTGAAACGAAATGGATTTTGTTATGCTTTTTATGTTTATAAAATCGAATATTTCAACAGAAACACATTTTTTTGTTTATTGTTAAAAATAACGTTAATTTGCAGCAGCAAAAACAAAAGTTAAAGAGCACACCTCGAATTGGGAGAGAAGCTCGGCCTTAAAACTCGTCAGAGTTATAACAGCGCCAGTGTATTATTATTGCAATGCGAGTGAATGTGCATGTTTATACATACCTTTATGAGTGAACGTAATATGGCTACACGTTGTCTTTGTTACCGCTAAGCATCATACTTCGCTGTCGCACCAGCGTATTAAGTCCTTCGGGTAGCTGAGCGATGAATTCATCAACGTGTCTTCAAATTATACATCGCTTATTGTTGTACTGCATGAGTTCCTTTAGAGAACATATCGACGCGTCCAAACAATACTGTAATAAGTCGACTTAGTACGTTTCCCCCTTTTTGGCGTTTTCAAGTATTACGTGTCTTAATTTCGATGCTGTCAAATTTTGGTATCAATCGGACAGTCCAATCAAAAGTTATAAGCAAAAGTGTACATATAATACAACTCGAAATTTTTACAGTATAGAAAGATTGGAAGCTTGCCATGAAAACAAACGTAGCAAGTTTTTATTTTTTCTTATGGTTTTATATAGAGCGTACCCGTGGTATCGGGTTTTGGTATTGACCTTTCAATCCAAATAGAATTTACAAGCGAAGATACATTTAGCATACAATTAAAAAGTTTCATATCGAATTTAAACTTTGAGAGCTTCCCCAGCAAAACACAGTTTTCAGACTTAGTACAGTATTGTTTGAAAGTGTCGATATATTAATATTAGACTGACTCTGTTATAAATAAGAGATACAATTTACCTGATTAACAGCACCAATATAACCTCGCAACCAAATCTTGATCATCCAACAGCACAAGACCATGTCATCGTAGAGACGCAACAATAGTGCAGCCATTGGTATTTTTCATTTTGCAGCAGTTTACAAATTTGTTTTCTTTTAAAATGTGTTTATTTTTATTTTTATTTTTCGTTTTTTTTTTTTTTCAAAATTACGAATTACACTTTACGAAATCGTTTCGAAATCTTTAAGCTAGAGCGATAGAATGTCGGCTCCGATCAAAAAATTTAATTTCCGAGAATTTCAGAATTTTCTTTACGAAATTGGAACGAAATCGTTAAGCTGTAGCGGAAAATTTTCGGCTTTGTTCAGAAAAGTCTGACTACCGATAAAATCGAAACCAATTAGGGGTATTCGCTATCCCTAGCAAGATAGCACGGATTGCAAATATGCTAGACCAAAATATGCTACACATCGAGAGCACCCCATTGCACAGTCGTAGGAAATTTTAAGAAGCAGCTTTTCTTTTTAGCCAAAGGGACGCGTTCATCACTCACTTTTTAATAAATAAATCATTTTATTTTAGTAAATTTAATAAATACACACAAAACACAGCATTTTAAGCAAAATTCGGATGCTCAAATTGAAATTGAAATTAGCAATTGGTAAATGTCAGCTGACACAGGGTCGCAATTAATTTCCTACACTTCATAGCAAATAAATATACATAGGTTTTGGTGTAGCATATTTTTGAGGTCTAGCATATTTCTGTGCGCCTATATTTTGTTGTTGTGCGTTGTAAAACTTTGCAATCCGTGCAATCCGTGCTACGTGCTAGGGTTATGCTATGGATAGCGAATACCCCTATTGTTTTGTGGGTAGTTATGCTATTAATTTAGACAAAGTGATATAATCCTATGAAAATGGCATGTATTTATATAACTTGCAGATATTTTTAATCAACCAAAAGCGAAATATGATTTGGATTTTTTGTTTCTGCGTTGCGCCCATTACAATACATTAGGGTGCTCCGTAAAAATCAAATCGATCGAAGTACCACATATACACCCTTATTACGGTTGTCGTCGTCGACACTCTCTCGACGCTGTCGGCGACGACCTATCAAAATCGGTATTACGTATGGTAAAGTCGATAACTTGTGACAACTATCGAAACATATTTGGTATCAGCTAAGTCGACGGTCACTCGTTGCCATTTTCGTCGACGCGGTGTTTAATGGTGACAAGAAGAAAATTTAGTATGTATGCATTTTTGTTTTTAAAATTTTATTACGGGAGTGTTAAAATTAGTAGAACTAACATCCGCAGAATATTTCCTGCTAGTTTTATTGAAAAATTCCCACTAGTTTAAAAATAAATTCGGTGAGCGCACATACCGAAGCCGACCCAAAGGTTTTCAATGGGGTACGATACCAACAAGGCTTATCCAAATAGAGGTTATATTACTTCCGTTTTTATGTGTGTGTTTTCTTTAAAAATGTCAATGTGAAAGAGAAGAGAAATGAATATCAAGGAAAAATTTTTTGTCAATTCGTTTTGTCTGACATTCACACTTTTTAGTATACATACACAATTCCAATCAGCTTATCTACTGCGATATCCTTCTTTAGATAATTCTTGGATACCAACTAATTTTTTACAACATTGACAACCAATCACCATTAAATTGAATGTCTTGGCACCTCCTTTAAGAAAGATTGAGGAGAAAACTAATTTATTAAATATTTATGTACATACATACATACATATGTATATATGTATTTCAACTAAAATATTTTTTCTTTCATTTATTAATTACTCGAGCACTTCATTGCTATGTTCTTCGCTAAAACTTGATGAATCATATGCAAAATACATTTATTTTAAAGAAATAAATTATCTAAATAGCACAGATTAAAAATACGGAAAAAATTGCGCACAGATTCTAAATAAAATCCAACAGCTAGTGCAGAAATTATAGGGATGGTACTTTCGTCATTCGGTTTACCGATAAACAGTCGACGTCGTCTCAATACGCTTAGCTAATACCGATTTTGCGTCGATGTGACGACGACGTCGAGACGACGTGATGTCGACTGAAAAGTGACAACGACGTCGACGACGACAACCGTAATAAGGGTGATAAATTTTGGTCCCAATCGAAGATTGATAAAGGGTGTCGCACAGAGTCCAAATTCCACTTTACCACATCGTCGTTTAAAGTTCGTAATCGCATAAGTGACATTTTCGTAATCGCATAACTGACATTTGTGCCACAAAATTAGAGTTTCTAACCCTGAACTTTTGCCGCGCAGCTCTATCGATCACACTTTTTTAGTTTATATTGACACGGTCATCATGTGAAATAAACCAAATTTAAAATGACATTTAGGAATACAATTTTTTATTTGAATCATAGGGCCTGTGCCAATTGGTTGAAAAGTTCTATGGTGAAAAAACTTTTTACTATGGTGAATATATTTTACGTATCTGCTGTGCCAATTCGAAACTTTTTCTGGCTGGAAATTTATGACAGTTGAAATTTAAGCAGAGATGTAGAGTAATTATTATTTCATTTTGAAATTATAAAAAAGTCTTAAAAATTGTCTTCAGAATCATAAAAGTCTTTTGATAATAATTTTTTCCTGATGTAATTATTATCAGTAACAAGTCGTTTTTTATATCTTCGAAGACTTTTTCATTGAGACAAAGTTCAAAAAAGTCTCAGAAAATTTTCAATAACTTTCATATAAGTACTTGAAAATTCAATCGAATTTCCAATTTGAAATTGTATGAAAGATTTTTTTATCGTAGATATAAAAAATAAATTTGTTACTCAAAATAATTACTTAAAGATATTTTTGAAATTCGTCTCAATGAAAAAGTCTTTGAAGACTTAAAAAACCACTTGTTACGGATTTGTCTCAATATAAAAGTCTTTGAAGATATAAAACAAAATTTCTCATCATAATAATTACAAAGACTTAAAAAAAATATCTCAGAAATAACTATTATGGAAAGACTTTTAAAATATCCTTCTTTCTTTTAAAATATCTTCCTCCATGGTTTTGATAGTAACGAATTTTTTCAATTTGAATTGAAAGAAATTTTTTAAATTTGCAAAATTACACAACTCTTCAGTAAATTTGTTTTACTGCTGAATGTTCATTGATGGTTCTTTGTAGAGCTTACGATTTCTCGAGTTCGAGCGAGACGAGTTTTCTCGCGAGACTCGAGTTCTCGCGAGATTCTCGAATCTCGAAAATCTCGAAAGGCTCGCGAGCTTCTCGACATTCAACTACATCGCAGAAATAGCGGTATAAGCATACTATGCTGTTTCGTTGCTTGTTCTGCTTGTATGTACTTACATGTGTATTAATATGTGCCATTTATGCCATTCCCACGTTTATTTCACAAAATTTCGAGTGAAAGACAATTGAAACTTCATAATATAAAATTTCTTCTTTCTAATGACATAAGAGAAATTTTCGATATTCATATTTTTTTGACACAATACACAAAATATGTTATCGAGAAATCCGAGAAACGAGATTTAATCGAGAACCCGAGTCTCGGTTTTCTCGATCCTCGAATTTCTCGACACTGCTCGGGATCGAATCGTAAGCCCTAGTTCTTTGTTGAATATTTATCACTGTCGTCATAACTGAGTACAATTTTAATTTTTTTTGTTGTTTTTTTTTTTTTTTTTTGAGGAAAGCAAACCATTTATATGAAAAATTCAGCAGTCTTTATTTGAAAGTACTCACTGATGCCTCCTCAGTCATAGGTGAATCTCATCAGTGATTCATAAATGATTCATTTCTGATTTTTACTGCGGGGAATATCAGTTTGGCCGTACTACAAAGTAGCCCCTTCCCTGTATTCTAGGTGAGTTTTTAATTTAGTAGTTACGATCACTTTTAATTTAGGTTTGTGATCACTCTGGTATATAGTTTGGGGAGGTTTTGGAGACTGATCTATTATAACTCCATATCATCGCATAAAGTGCAATACGGCGTATCTGGTGCCACCTAAATTTTACAGGAGACAGTAAAAACTGTTTTAATGCAAAACGGTTCGGAATTTTACAACCCACATTCAAATCAAGGTAGCTTTTGGATTATATTCTTAATCCAAATATCATTTTGGCGCAAAACAGTTAAATGTGCAGTAATTGGCTTACATATGTATTTATAAGCGGTCTTGCATCTTTTATTTTGTTCAATAGTGACGTATACGCAATTTTGCAGGAGTACGTGAAAACTGTTCTTAAATAAAACAAAGCTATAATCCATTTCGTGTTTATGAAAGGTATAATAAACTTTAGTACATAGAGTTATGAAGCACTAACCTATTATTCGCGGTATTGGTTCGAAAAATTTCCTCAATTCTTCAAAAGCGGTTTTGAAACTCTGTCATTATTTGGAATTGCGTTGTGTGAATCTCAAAATTGTTGCATGAATGGATGGGGACGGACGCCAGGATTGTATTTTTGGTGAAATATCATTTTTGGCAAAAATGTCACGCGGTTTTGCACTTTAAACGACGATATGTATGTACACCATCATACCGAGTGAGCATTCCAGTCTATATATGTATGTATGTATGTACATATGTCCAATCCAATTACAAAAAAATATGTACGATAGATTTTACCAATATGAGTTGCTTATTTCCGCGGTGCAATAATACCGAATATGGCTGCAAAGATGGTGATATAAAATTTTTCCAATTTCCGACCATACACTTTATTCACGGAGAGTGGATGAAGATTTGTGGAGTGAGCGAAGAGGAGCTACCGAAAGTTCCAAACATCAACTTACTAGTGCCCTTTCCCAACAAACACTGAGGTTAGTTATCGATTTGAGAATGACTCGAGAACTAGCCTCATTCTCAAACCTCTAACGTTAGAGGACGACTCGAAAATCTATCGAGAATCATAGCGTTCTCAAACAAAAGGGTACCTAATTCTCAAATCGATAAAATTATAATTCTCGAATCGAATTCTAATGTAGTTCTCTAATGAGATTCTAATCAGAATTTGCAAATACTTCCAATTGAAATGAAAAACAAAGCTTTGTCTCCTTTTACATGATTTTTTCATTGTTTAGATTTTATTAGTGCCAAATTGCATATGATTATATACATATATTCGCATGTATGTATAAGTTTATCACATTTATAAGAACTGAAATTTAAACTAAATTCAGTCTTATTATTTAAATTAAAGGTATTTCTTGTACTTTTTAATGGAAAACATTGTACTACGGTAATATTAACTTTGCCATTTTTTAGTATCAATTTCAATATATGTATGTATATTCAATATATCACAGAAATATATTGAGAATTGATAAAAGGCGTGAGATTTGGCTCCTTCTCTAATTACTCGCTAATCGAATTCTAGTGTAGTTTTCAACCATAGTTATCGATTTGAGAATATATAGAGAATTACACTAGTTATCTAAGGTAATCTCGACAAAATTTCTAACGTTAGAGACTGTGTTTGCTGGGTTCTAAGTATTTTCATTTTCTCTTTCTGTCCACTGATTCCTGAAATACCCAAACTTTCAAACAGAAATCTACGCATTCAAAAAATAAAAGTCCGTCATCGCTATACTCCAAAACTGACATAAGATCAAACTTCAAAAATCTGCTTTTTAATCAAAAAGATAGCGTCACAATGACAATGCACATACCTGTATTTTTTATACCATGGTTTCCTTCAATAATAATTATTTTTTGATTTTTATTTTTTCTCTTATAATAATTACAACTCTGAATTTAAGTTAATGAAATGCAGCAATTATATAAAAAATATTTGCCTTTGTTAATTTCAATACTCCTGAAATTGAAAGCGATGCATTAATTGGACCGCCTGGCAATTGCATAAAATCAAAGAACACGCCAAAACCACCAAGTAAAAATCCTTACAAAAGTGTGCAATTATTTCCAATCTGCATTGTACATTAGGGTGTTCGAAAATTGTATGAATCAAATCAAGTTCTCCCGAAATCCGAGGAACAACGCGCATTTCATGCGGCTGTACTACGGAAATCTATATCGAAAATTTTTCCTCAATATATTAAAGTTTAGAGGTCGCGCAAATGCCGCAGTTTTCTTCTCCTTTACACCAATGATGGTTCATAATTTTTATGGAATGTTTTTAATTTTTAATTAATTAAAAATTTAATTAATTTTTTTATTATACTTGCTGCCAAATTTTTCACTAGGCCTGATTGATCGGTAAATTTTTTTCACCTCATATCCGTCAAAAATTTACTTTCCACAGTACACTAATTGGCACTGACCCATAGTGTATATTTTAAAATTGCTTCATGTTGTATCAACAATAAATTTTGGTTGAATTTACCAGATTTTCAGATGGCATTTACAAAATTCAAACATCGTGTAATTTGAAAAAATTGTCGCTGTTCTATGAGTAAAGACCGATCGTGTTAATTTTACCTGAATCGTGTTGATGTTTTTTTCTAGGTGTGGTATCCTTGACTATATTATGTGCCTATTGCTGCTCTATATGCGTAATCTTGTAGGTATCACGGTATATATATTGAGACGGTAATGCCAGTAGGCGGAAATGTCAAATACTGCTTACGTCACAGGACCAATAAAGCCGCGAACAACCAAACAGCTGTGCCAATTGCAAAAGGAAATGACGTATGAGGACCTGATACTTTTTTCTAAAACCGAAAGAAATATGGCGGCCAGCGAACTGACATGACCTTTTAATTGGATCATGGTAGGTATTCCGTTCTTGTATTGCCGGAGTGTTGCCACTCTTTTTCATTCGAATGGCAAATTTTTCCGAAGATTTCAGGGTTGTGTTTAGCATTTACATTCAAAATGCAGAATTGAAGTCGCATTTGCATTTCGGTAGAGAATTTTGTATGGATAAATGTAACATTTAGGGCCGTTTTCACCATCTCCGGTTAATTTAACCGGTGGATAATTTGACGTAAATTGTATGGCGAGCTGTCAAATAAATTGCTTAACCGGGAGAAATCCTCCGGATGATGGTGAAGACGGCCCTAAATGTTGTATTTTAGGCCAAATGCGAAAATGTCTCCGAAATGCTAAATGCAGGCTCAGCATGAGCATGGTATAACTACGCGTCTTGCGTTTCCTAATTCTTACTTCAAAATGAAATATTTAATTTAATTTTTGGCATTGATATTAATATTAGTTTTAATAAATAAAAGGTACATATTTTTATTATTTCAAAAATCTTAGAAAAAGCAAAAAGAGAAAAATGCAAAAAACACACAAGAATAAAAACATATGGAGAGTTGCCAGAGTTACAAGAACTTTAAATCAGTGATGTGTAAACAACACTTTGAGTGCTTGAATCTTATAATATTTTTTATAAAATGAATATCGTTGAAATTATTGTACTTTTATCGATATTGTACGCGTAGGATTGAGGATTGAAAAAGTCATGAAATTATTGTACGTGTACAATAATTATTGTACGGTTGCTGACACTGGGTTGGTGCGATATGTACATTAGGCCGTCTCGCCTTATAGGGAAGCAAAAATAAAGTTCGCCGTACGCCCCCACATATGATGTCTTTTTGGAAAACATTTTCGGAAAAGTTTTTTAGTTTTTTTTTTGAACGCCGCTAGATGTCGCTAAAATTTATTTTTCTCATATCTTCGGTATTTATAGTCCGATCTCTAAGTTTAATATACCAATGTCTTTGGCTTGAAAGGACGCCTTATACTATGGAATATTATTAACCCTATGTGCGTCATTGGGGTCACTACCACCCAGTACTTAGTTTATACTAACCTAATGCAATTTTTTATGCCTCATGTTAAACGTAGTCTAAAATCATTGACCTTTTGCAAAAGAAGTATTTCGATCGCTTCAGTAGAACCCGAAATAAAACACGTTAAAGATTCCGTGGAATATATGCTTTTCGCTTCCTTTGGTCCTTTAGGTTCATTTTACAAAGATTTCTTCTGAAGAGACCCCTACTGAAATTTTGTGGCAAATAATTTTCTAGAACATTTTAACCCTCTAGTACCGACATTAAAGGGCTATTTTGACCCCTTTTTTTAGAAAATCAGGAAAAATAGTATTTTTAAGATCGCTAGAGGGTTAAAATGTTCTAGAAAATTATTTGGCATAAAATTTTACTCGGGATCTCCTCAGAAATTTTTTCTGTAAAATTAACCTAAAAGACCAAAGGAACCGAAAAACCGAATGTTTAACGTGTTTTATTTCGGGTTCTGCTCAAGCGATCGAAATATTTATTTTGCAAAAGATTAATGATTTTTGACTACGTTTAACATGCAGAAATAAAAAAAGTACATTAGGGCGGTATAAACTAAGTACTGGGTGGTAGTGACCCCAGTGGCACACATAGGGTTAATAATATTCCATAGTATAAGCCGCCCTTTCAAGCCAAAGACATTGGTGTATTAAACTTAGATATCGGACTATAAATACTGAAGATATCAGAAAAATAATTTTTAGAGACATCTAGCAGCGTGCAAAATAACATTAAAAAATTTTCCGGAAATGTTTTTCAAAAAGACATCATATGCGGGGGCGTACGGCGAACTTTATTTTTTGCGATACTGTCTAATGTACAATGTATGTAGTTTATGTATTGTAACATAATATAAGAAAAATGAAGTTATTTAACTGTAATATCGTGCCATATTCCGTATTTATGGCATTAGTATAAATAAGAAGATTTAAGAGAAATGGAGTCAGTTGCAAAGAAAATTAAGCGAAGAGTTGAAAACAAATCAATTTTTAAGCTGCTAGAAAAACAGAATTAAAAAGTATTAAAAACAGAATAAAACAAAAAAAAAAAAAACAAATTAAATATCAACATTAATAGTTTTAATTGCAATTTTATAGTCACAGCTAGTCGTTAATGAATAAATATGTATGTATGTATAAGTAATTTTAAGATTAATTGTTATGTAATTTTATATATAGTATGTATTTCAAGTATTCTTAATTCGAATTTTGGGGTTAAATGTAAAACAAAAAAAAAAAACAATTATCAATTTACATTTTGCGACTATAATCGCCAATAAAGTAATACATACGCAAATAAAAAACATCTTCATTCTTTCAAAATTTTTAAATAATTGCATAAATAAATATGTATATGAATACATGTATATAAGTATGTGCATATGTTATATATATATACTTGTACATTTGTATGTACATTAGAGTGCGTATAATTTGTATGAAAAAATTAAAAGTTCGCCCTCTCAATCGGTAGTGACATGGCCAAAGATATCACACATAAATTTTGGTCCCGATTGGTGGCGGTTAAGGCGTGGCGCATTGAGGTCAAAGTTCAGAAAACTCTATGAAGAGTAAAAAATGAAACTATTTTTTCATTATCTAATACCCAAGGATAACAAATATAAATTTTGGTCCAGATTGATGACGGGTTAGTGGTGTTTTAAGGTGGCCAAAGTTCGGATTACCATCTACAAGACTAAAAATGTAAATAATTAAAAAAAATTTTGATTTTTTGACCCTTCATAGTTTTCTGAACTTTGTCCTCAATGCGTCACGCCTTAACTACCACCAATTGGGACTAAAATTTATGTGTGATATCTTTGCCCATGTTACTACCGATAAAATGCAATAAAATACATAAGATCGTTTATTTGAATTTTAAACGCACACTAATGAATGTACATATTTGTTACTCTGTTTTCGCATTGGTTAATTGCATGTAATTGTATGTACGACTATATAAAGTACTTTTTTGTTTGACTATAAATATTTTTATTCGACTAAGTTCTTGTTTTAAATTAGTTGCACCTCTTTTCTGAAGCAATGTTGGTGTTCGAATATAAATGATTAAATTCCGAATTATCAGTATCAGTACGTTCCACAATTTGTAATTGTTCGCTCATATATTCGAATGCAGAATCTGGCCTTCGCACAATCCCATTGTCGTAAGTTGTCAAATGAACATTTCCAATGTTTAGTTGTTGTTCACTCAATTTTACATCGTTTTTGTCTTTTTCATTTCCGACTAATGAATTATTGAAATGTGGAAATTTACTATTGGACATCACTTGATAACCATCTTCGGTAACAGTTCCGGTTGTGTCCCCACTCATCTTGGCATTCATATATTCACAAAAGCCAACACTTTGTTCGATTGGCTTAGTAGTCACTGCATTCAATGAATCACTTAAATGGGATGATGAGACTGGTTGAGATTGCGCTCTTTCCTGTGCGTGGGATGAGAATGGTTGTAATGGCAGTGAGAAAATGCCATGTCGCTTGCGTAACGAGTCGACTACGTCAAATAAATTTTTGGCATCCATAGCTAGAATGTGTGCCGAAGACAACATATTTCTGTTTACAATAATAGAAAATTACGAAACAAATTAACTATGTAAACGTAGACAGGTCGAATAATTTAAAACTTTGAATTCACATATTCTTTTCAGTGAAAAAAGTTAATTGTATGAAAAGAAGACTTGAATATGAAACTTCATCGATTATTACACCGTGCACGAAAAATTAACTTTTTTTCAACAGAGATGAGACATATGTACCTATTAAAGTTAATTCGGGCAAGCTGAACACGATGGTGATATTAATTTTTCTGTCCGTCTCACATAGGGGTATTTTATCAATCTGGGCGGCCAAAACCTCATTTCCTAAAACTGGCCCGATTTCCAAAAAATAAAATTTTTTAGTAGGCCAGGACCCTAACGCATCATTTTCAATAAAAGTTTATTCTCAAAACTCAAACACAAAGTTTTTACAGTCAATAAAAGTTTGGTCATTTGTGTATTTCTCACGGCATTTTATAACGTTCTTAAAGTTTCAACATTTCAAATTAATATTTTTACGATTTAAAGTGAAGTTTTTTAGAATACTGTTATGGATTCTTATAATACAGGTAATCGAGTACAAAATTCATGTTTATAGAGATTTAGTTAGTTGTTAGCGTCTTCTTAATTACATTTTTAAAAAATGATGTATTAAAAAAAAAATTTTCCCAATTTTTTGTTTTCAAAAGGGTTTTTGTTTAGGTGCCCGGCATTGTCCGGCACTGACTCTTTTTTTTCTAGATAGTCTGTTCCCTGTTATTTTGAGTTCAAGAAAGATCGGTCCCGGTTTTTTCCGGTTTTAAGAAAAACAGGCGATTTTTCAAGTTGGGAAAAATGACCCCACCACACAAAAAAATTTGGATTCGACAACACCCATCTAGGAACATATAAATCGACGTGCTCCGAATCCAAAGTCCGCTTGTCCAATATACCCCCAAAATTTCGAAAAGCTAAAAAAGGCCCCAAATGGCACATTTCATCGACCTAACCTACTAACATGTATTTCGACGTTCTGAATCCAAATCTGAGGTCGGTTTGGTCTCACTACATCACTTTTTAAAAATGTACAGCCACATTTTTTTTATGTTAAATTGAATTGAAATCACCATGGGTAACATAATTAACAATTTAAAGCCAAAAAAGAGTTTTGGCCGCCCAGATTGATTAAATACCCCAATGTGCGTCTGTACGTATAGTTCATCGGTTTGAATGCAAACTATTCCCTCAATTTGTGAGATATCAAATTGGAACTCGGTATACGATTATATTATTATATTCAATTGATCATTTGTCGAAATCGGCTAAATCGGACCACTATAACATTAAAACATATAGCTCTTATACAACCGATTGTTCAGATATAGACATTTTGGGGTATAACTTCTCCATTTAAACAGTTAAGGACATGAATCTTTGTAGTATTTGTACTCATATTGACCTTAATAATGTCACCAAGAACTGTCAAGATCGGACCGCTATAACATTAAGCTGCCATACAACCGATTGTTCAGATATATACATTTTGGGGTATAACTTCTATATTTAACCGTTGATCTTGTTACCTGTCACCAAACTAAAAACTTTAAAAATATGGGTACAAAAAATTTCACGTCTATTTTGGAAAAAGATCTATTTTGAGTGCTTTTTTGGAGCATATTTAAATGCATATTTTGAAATTTTATAAAACCTTTATAAACGCTTAAATCTCAATTTTAAATGCATATTCTGCCTTGCCCTAGTTACTACGCTACTACAAACTCAAGAACCGGGCCGATTTTGATGATTCCGACTTGTCTTCGGGTAAAAAAAAATATCCACGAAAATTCCTGATTTTAGCCTGGCTCCCCAGATAGGGGTAGGAATGGCAAAAAAAATGAAATAACCGATTAACGGTTGTTTAGGTTAATCGAAAGCGTTCGATTATTAATCGCGAATAATTGTGGGGAACTAACCGATTATAACCGTTTTTCGATTACAATTATTCCTTAAAAAAATATATCGCTAGCTTAGAGTGCAAATTGTGTAATACCATGTCTCCACATAACGTGTTTCGCTCTTTTTTTCTGCATTTTCTCTCTCAATCTTGTTTCGACACGGAAACCAGTGCCGAAACTCGCCAATTTCCATACAAATTTCTGAGAGCGAGTGAAGATTGAGACACTGTTTCATTCTGAATCATCTTGCCAACCTCGATGATATCGAAATCTCACAAAGACCAAAACAAAGACGCAAAAATAAGCAAACATACAAACATTTAAGAAGAACAAGAAAGAGAAATGTCAAACTGAATCACGATTAGCCACGTGGAGACGGGTTATTGAGCGAGATGTTTAGCTACATTCTTCTCTGGGGAATCAAGTTATGTGGAGACGGGCTTTAAGTCCTTTTTTCAAACTTTGTAGGAGAGACAAAAAAAACAAAAAATAAAATAATTTCAAAATAAAAAAAAAATTCTGTTCATATAAAAATTTTGGACTTACACAATTTCTTCGCTTTTTGGACTTACACAATTTGCGTATCACTGAATAACAACGAGTAGAAATATGACAAGTATCACAGACTTGTTTAGCGTGGTGCGCATTTGTTTTTTCTAGCTTTCTACACTTAAATACACTTTTTCATAAAAATGGACTTACACATACTACGTTTATACGGCAGAATTCGTGAACTCTTAGAGCGCTTTCACATTACTCGGTGCGGAATCGGATCGACATTTTTGGTTTTTACCGAAAGTATACCGAGAGCTTACTGACCACATGCATTTCAATTGGCACTTTCACATTAGTGTTGCATACATGAAATCGGAGCGGATTAATTTCGGTATACCGCAGCGCGGTAAGACCGGTCAGTAAAATTTGAGGAATTACTGCATACATTTTTGCGGCGTAATAAAAGAAGAACAAAGTCAGTAAAAAACTCGTTTCGGCTATAAATGTAGCAAGTTATAATGTCTTCGTCTTCGCTAGAAGACATTATTGTTATTATTGAGTGATTTGTTGAAGTTAAAAATTTTTTTTTGCAAATTTCGATGTTTGTTTTCCTATTTTCTGCCGATTACGCACCGAAAGTATTCCCACAAGTGTGAAAAACACAGCAACGCGGAATCGTTTCGGTAAGCTGAAAATACCGAGCAAAAAATGTCGATCCGATGTCGTACTGAGTAATGTGAAAAGGCCCTTAATTTCATGAATTCGAAAATGGTCTCGTTTATGCAGCATTTATGAACTCATGAAATTCAGCTTTTTTAAAAAGTGGCAACGTTCTAACGACATCAGCTGTCAAGGCAGATTTTTTTTATTTACAAAGGTAGTGTGTAATGTCAAAATCTAAGCGAATTCACATCATGGCCAATGGGAATGCGCGAGTCACAAACGAATTCAGAATTTAACCACGGCGAAATATAATTTTGACATTACACTACCAATTACAATAACAAAATACATTGGACATTTCTGAATTCGCCCCCAAGCCTACCTGTTAAATCTGCCTTGACTGAATGAACAGCTGTTGGTTTGGCGTTGCCGGACTTGTACTTCATAATTTCATGAAATGATGGCGAAATTCATGAATAATTTTCGTGAACAATTAAATTCATGAAAATTCGTTTATGCAGCGAAAATTCATGAAATGATTTCATGAATTTGCCAACGTATAAACGTAGTAACAGTTTGCACTCTAAGCTAGCGATATAATAAAAGAAAAAAATCGTCATTTATTAGGAAAAATCGTCAAATCGTCATTGCTTAGAAAAATCGTAAAAATGACGATAAAAACGTCTATTCGGGAATGGGAGGGAACATTTATTGCGGTTTTTTGGATATACTCACAAAACCGTAGGTAACCGAATTCGGACTCGGGTGAAAAGGCGGAAATTCTCAACTTTGATTATTTTCGACTTGAGAGGAAAAAGGTTAATCGAAAAAATAATCAAAAGGAAAAAACCGATATATTTTAACCGTTAACCGAAAGAAATTAACCGATTATAATCGTTTTTCCGGTTATTGTTGCCATCCCTAGATAGGGGTCAAAATAGCCGTGTTTCACATACGGTGATCCTAACCCAGATAAAAATTTTTGCATGTAAATGCAACAACAAAGATTTCAGCTCGATTAAACCAGATAAATTGCTGGTTCAATTTCTGATCCGCCCTGTTCGATTTGTTTTTTCCGTGCTGATTTGGCAGCACAGTGCTTTTTTGATTTGGCAGAACTGAAAAGTGACATTTGTGTATGTATACGTATATATACATATACCCTGCAGCAAACTTGTTTCACTGCTAAATGATCATTGATCATACTTTGTTGAATATTCATCACTATCGTTTTGCGTTGGTGCAAGCAAGCAAGCTATATTGAAAAACCAAACGAAATACCATCTAGGCGGTTAAAAACCCATGAGCCAGCTTGTATTTCGGTAGGTTTTTTTGACATTTGGCAGCTTTTCTGACAAATTTTTCAATTTGACAACTATAAAACAAATTATATTTAAAATAAAAAAATATATGGGAATAAAAATTTCAAATTTGCCTCTTGTAAGCTTCTGCTTTGGCCGTAAGGGGAAAGAAGAAGTCCGGAAGAAAAATTATACTGCGCACTGGCTTCTCCTTATAACATGGAATACATAGCTATCCCGCCATTTGAGTTTCATAATTTATTTCAGTAATTTAAATTCAAATTTCCAAAAAAAATAATTTTTGAAATAGTTATTTTCATTTAGTTTGAAGTTTAAAGTCAATCAAATTGTTTTTGAGGGAGTATTTATCTCTTTTCAACGTACAGAAGAATTGTTTTTGCGCTATTATAACTCTGACGAGTTTTATGACCGAGCTTCTCTCCCAGTTTTATGCCGGCTCCGAACGGAGTCATATAGGCATGAGGAAAGCAAACCATTTATTTGAAAAAATTCAGCAGCCTTTATATATAGGCTTTGTTCAGAAACTCAGTTTGAAGCGCAATCTGCTTTTGTAGTAGAAGCAGAGCGTTCATAAACGTAAATTTTGCATGAAGCGTTGCTCATCACAATCATCAAAAAAATAATTACTGCCGCTGTTGCGTTTCATGCTGTGTTTCTGAACATAGCCGAAAGCATTCACTGATGCCTCCTCATGATGAATTTCATCAGTGATTCATAAAGGATTCATTTCAGTTTTTTACTGCTGGGTATATGTTGTATATGTTTCTTCTTCTTTTTAGTTCTTTGCAAGTGCAGCCAATTTTCATTATGAGCCGGATTGTTTCAGTAAAAATTTATCTTAACCCAGACCCAGATGTAATAACTGAAATGCCCCTAATGTGTACCCGGATGAATTCGGAATGTTTCGTAAGAATATTGGTATCAAATGAAAGGCGTTAAGCTGGGCTTCAACACAGATCTCTCTTTGATTGTGATGCTAAGGCTGTGTCCCCAGATATGGGTAAAAACGTGGACCCGGATGACCTCACGGAATTTTTTTAGCGATATTGAAAGCGAAAATCAGGACTTTAATATAGATAGAGCTCTCTTCGATGTAATGTTGTGTGGGAGAGGGAAGGTTAAAGAGTAGTGGGAGAAAGAGAAAAAAAAATAAAAAGGAAAAGGTAGACATACAAATATTTTACATCGCTCGAAGCGGGACGGAAATTTGCATGTCTGACTATAAATGCCGAAGATATGATTCATTATTATTTGTGTTATCTTCTATATATATAAAATTGTAGGGATTTTTTGTGAGGAAATGGTTCAAAAACTACTGGTCGGATATCTACCAAACATTGACAGTATACTCTTTGGATAAGTCCGCTCGTCATAGACTATATTTTCCAACGCTAGATGGCGCTGCTGTCGTTATATTCGCAAAATACGTACTTTTTTATCCCATTCTGTTCGTTTTTGGCATGTATTATGTTCGTTATGTAATCAAAAACTCTGTTAACCTGCTAGGTGGCGATGGAGTTGAGATATTCAGAAAATCCGTATTTATGGTCCGTTTTTGTTAGTTTTTGTAACGTGGTTTTCTTATGTAATGGAGAACTCGGGTACAAAAAGCGAATCCGCTGCATTAAGATATTAAGTGCTGCAAACAAAGTCGCGGGCATCAGCTAGTTATTTATGCGACATCAACGGTGTACACTGGGTGATAGCGGCCAAAAATAAAATCGAAATTAAAGTATGTATTAGCAAATCAAATTTTTTTAAAAGCGATTGATAGATTTAACAATTCGTAAAAAAGAAGCTTATATAAAATTTTTTGAGTCTCGTTTTGTTTAGCCATACAGGGTGCCAAAAACTGAGCAAAAAATTATACATCATTACATAGATATTGATTAGGCCTTTCAGAAACGATAAGCCTTTTGTAAACAGCGATCACTCTTGGATTTATATGAACTTTAAAATATTGAAAAAAAATCGAAGAAAAAAAATTTTTCTCAACTTTAAATAAAAAAATAAAATGGTATAAATGGAATAAAAGTGTTTTTTTTTCTTTCTTTTAAATGCAATAATTAGACTACTTTTGACATTATAAGAAATCTTATTTTAGGCGACTAATCGAATATTTCTTCGCCATGTTGTAGGCAATATGAAGCAGGGTTTGAATTGCTGACTGTGCTGCGACTAGCTCAGTCTAGTCGCATAGTCGTTTAACAGAAATAACAACTAGCTCATTCGGTTGCTAGTCGTTTTTTTTTTTTTTGGCAACTTGACTAGACTACGACTAGGAAAAGTAAACAACTTGACTAGAAAATGAGATAGTCGTTGGCCAACAAACAGCTTGTAACTGTGGCAGCAAATGCGACGGCGCGCAACTTGTAGTTTTTAGTCGCAGTTATTTTCTCAATAAACACCCTGCAAAAAAATGTGCGATCAATCCCGAAAGCGATTTGTCCTCGATTGATCTCTTTCGAGAACAATCGGTCCACAATTAGTCCCCGATTGTTCCCGTACGGGTAAAAATGTAGACTAATTGTAGACCAATTGTTCCTGAACTGGTATAAATGTAGACTAATTGTAGACCAATTGTTCCCTAACGGGTATAAATGTAGATTAATCGCTTTCATCCCGAACGGGTATAAATGTAGATTAATCGCTTTCATTCCGAACGGGTACAAATCTAGATTCCCTAAATGTAGAAATTTTACAAAAATGTGCAATGTATTAAAAATTGTAGAACAACCGGTAAAACGAATTGAACACCCTTTTTTAATAACAATTTTTACAAAATGTTGCCTAAAATATCCTATGAAAAAATCCTTTACATTACGCTCATATAATGCATACTCAAAACTTAAAATTTTTTTAATTTATTTATTGAGATTTTTTTACAAAAGTAAAACATTATTTAAATATGCATGAACATTTACAATTTTAAAGGAAAAATCTACATTTCGACGGCTGAGAATAAGATCGCCCTATTTCAAAAATTGTTTCAAGAACGCCCTATTTGAAAAAATTTTTCAATAACGTCCTATTTCAGATTTTGCATCAAGAACGCCCTATTTGAAAATTTGTTTCAATAACGTCCTATTTCAGATTTTGCTTCAAAAACGCCCTATTTCAGAGAAAATTCCATATATATTTCTCTCAAATAGGCCGTTTTTGAATAATTGTCTGAAATAGGACTTCAATAACGTCAAATTCTGAAATAGGGCGTTCTTGAAGCAAAATCTGAAATAGGACGTTATTCAAACAATTTTTGGAATAGGGCGTTTTTGAAACAATTTTTGAAATAGGGCGATCTTATTCTCAGCCGTCGATTTGTACCCGTTCGTGCTGAAAGCGATTGATCTACATTTGTACCCGTTGGGGATGAAAGTGATTAATCTACATTCGTACCCGTTCGGTATGTTAGTGATTAATCTACATTTGTACCCGTTGGGGATGAAAGCGATTAATCTACATTTGTACCCGTTCGGTATGTTAGTGATTAATCTACATTTGTACCCGTTGGGGATGAAAGTGATTAATCTACATTTGTACCCGTTCGGTATGTTAGTGATTAATCTACATTTGTACCCGTTGGGGATGAAAGCGATTAATCTACATTTGTACCCGTTCGGTATGTTAGTGATTAATCTACATTGGTACCCGTTCGGGTATACAAGTTGAACAATTAGTCTCTTCATAGGACATGCTCGAACAAATGCGATCAATTCACTCCATATAAAGGGATGTAAAATTGTATTAGTCGCATGCTCCCTTGCGATTGATCCCGGACACGTCCCGGATTAATCGCATTTTTTGCAGGGCAACTATGAAAATGTGTATACATATACCCGGATACCGGTCAAAATGTGATTGCCCAAAAACATTAAAATTACACTACAATATGAGTATCAAACGAAAGGGGGAGGCCCCAGGTTTCATTTGGACGTCGATATATTTCGATAAATTTATCGATAACTGAGTTATCGGTCAAAATATTGTGGCGAATATAATCGGTTCTCCACTTACATCGCTAAAATGATTGAACACATCTCTAGGGAAAGTGCCAGAACTAGAAGAAGATACCAGATAATTTCCAGTGTTGCCAGAATTTTCCAGATTGCGTTTGACAGACTATATAAGGCGGCGAGCAGGCGCTCCAGAGTCAGTCGTAATTTAACCGTAGAAGTGTTAACATCAAGTGAAGTAAAACAAGTGTAGACTTTTTAGTCGTGAAATAAAGCAGTGTGAATTAAGAAGTAAATAAAGACTTTTATTTAACAATTCAGCGATACGAACCCTATAGAAATAATCGAGCTATCGACAAATACGTAACAATTGGTGTCAGAATTGGAATTGTTAAATAAATTCCAGGACCAAGGATAACGAAGCAAGGATAACGAATCAAGGATAACGAATCAAGGATAAGGAAACAAGGATAACGAGACAAGGATAACGAAATAAGAATAATGGCAAAGTTAAATGATCTGAAAATCCAAGAACTTAAAAGGGAGTTAGAAAAGAGAAACCTGAGTACCACCGGCAATAAAATTGAACTACAGGCAAGGTTAAGAGTAGCTATGGAAGCATATAACATTAATGTAGATGAGTTTGATTTCAACGATGATGTGGAAGAGGTGCAAAAGGAAGAAACCCAGAAGGAAGAGGCTCCACAGTCAGTAGCAAACGTAGACATGAACTCGATATTGGCTGTGCTGACACAGATATCGGCAAAAATGGAAGATCAACAGGCACAGATGTCGACAAAAATCGAAGAACAACAGGCACAGATATCGGCAAAAATGGAAGATCAACAGGCACAGATGTCGACAAAAATCGAAGAACAACAGGCACAGATAACGTCAAAAATGGAATTGCAACAGTCAGTACTTTCATCACAGGTGTCCGGCATTGCGGCTCAGTTGGAGGCACAAGAAGAACGCATGTCCTTACAATTCAAGGCACAGGATGCAAAAATTTTACAAGTTAAGGAGGTCCTTGAAGAAAGACAAGAAAAATTAGAGGACGATGTAAAAGCATTGAAAGCCCGTCTTCAGGATATTCAACTAAGTCGTCCAGACGCTTCAACTGCTACACAGAAGATAAAACCTCCGTCGTTTGATGGAAGTGGTCCATTTCAAGTATTCAAGCTACAATTTGAGAAAACGGCAGTTGTAAATAATTGGAGTGCGGAGGACAAAGTCGCTGCCCTGTTCGTAGCATTGAAAGGACCTGCAGCAGAAATATTACAGACTGTTAGCGAGGGCGAAAGGAACAGCTATGACGCAATTATGGGTGCCATTGAAAGACGTTATGGTAGCGAGCACAGGAAGCAGATATATCAAATGGAGTTGCAGAATCGCTTCCAGAAACCAAATGAGACGTTACAAGAATTTTCTTCTGAGATTGAGAGGCTAGCTCATTTGGCAAACGCAGGAGCACCTCAAGAATTCATCGAAAGAATGAAAATTCAAAGCTTCATCAATGGAATACGAGATATTGAAACGAAGCGGGCTACCTATGCAAACCCAAAAGGAACTTTCGCTGAAACGGTCTCATATGCTTTGACACAGGAAACGGCATCTCTATTAAGCAAGCCCACTTACAAGGCTCATCGTGTGGAAGTGGAAACGCCAGACTTACTAAGCAAAATATGGGAGGCGTTGAATGAAATGCAGAAAAAGAAAAGTAATGCTGTGAAATGCTTCAGATGCGGAAAAATAGGACATATAGCACGCCACTGCAGCAATAGTTCCAGTAAGTTCAGCACTGCCGATGGGCGCAAGCGGAATATTGATGGGTATGAACAAGCGCCCAAATCAACTGAGTCGTTAAACTAAAGCGGGCCAGCCAAAAGGGGCGTGGGCTGGTCCCCACAATGGAATGCCCCATAATCTCTGTCTCTCAGTTGGGAAGAAGCACGAGTAATGTTACTATTGGTGGTTTGGTGGACGGAATGGAGCGAATGTTGACTGTGGATACGGGAGCATCTCATTCCATCATTCGATCTGACTTGGTAAAGAAGGAAATAAGGCCATTGTATGGAGCAAAATTGCGTACGGCAACAGGCGAGGATACCCAAGTCCTAGGGGAAGTTACATGCGAAGTTGTAATTGGAAATGTTGTCGTACTACACACCTTCATAGTGGCGGAAATTGTTGATGAAGTCATAATTGGTGTGGACTTCCTAATCGACCAAGGCATTAAGATTGACATGAAAAACAAGGTTATGAGTTACAAAAACTTGGAGGTGCCGCTAAATTTTGGCTACGATAAGAGATGCAGCAGTAAGAAAGTGCTCGTGGAAGAGAATCAGCAGATACCGCCAAAGTCCGAGGCAATTATTTGGGCAAAGATTGATGGAGATTGTGGGACAAACAAATTGTGGGTTGTCGAAGCAGAAACAGAAACTAAATCCGATGTACTTGTTGGAAAAACCCTGGCTATGACAAAAGAAGATGGACGACTACCAGTAAGAGTACTTAATGAGTTCAAGTCACCAATCAAACTCTCCAAAGGTGCTATATTGGGAAAATGCGAAGAGGTTGACATCATCATGAATTGCGAACAATCCCAAGGAGAAGTTTCTACTAGCAATACAGATCTTTCAGATGAAATAAATGCTTGGACAGAAGAACTGCAGGAGAATCACAAAAGAAAGGCGAAAGAATTACTTGCCAAGTATTCTAGCATATTTGATAAGGATGGTACAAAACCAGGCAGGACAAATATTGTGAAGCATCACATTGACACCGGTGATGCAAGGCCAATCCGTCAGGCTCCTCGCAGCGTTCCATTAGCGAAACGTCAAATGGTGAGCCAGATTATACAAGAAATGAGCGACAGTGGGGTAATTGAACCATCAGTCAGTCCATGGAGTTCTCCGGTAGTACTTGTTAAAAAGAAAGATGGCAAGATGAGATTCTGCGTTGACTACCGGAAACTGAATGATGTAACGAAAAAGGATAGTTACCCATTGCCAAGAATTGACGACACTCTGGACTCGCTATCTGGAACGGAATGGTTTTCAACACTGGACTTGAAAAGCGGCTATTGGCAAGTCGAAGTAAAAGAGGAAGACAAGGAGAAAACAGCCTTCAGTGTTGGCGATGGTCTTTGGCAATTTACGGTGATGCCATTTGGATTATGTAATGCTCCAGCTACCTTTGAGAGACTTATGGATCAGGTACTGAAAGGATTGCACTGGAAAACATGTCTTGTGTACCTGGACGATATCATTGTATTAGGAAAAGGCTTTGATGAACATCTCAAAAATTTGGAGGAAGTTTTCCGAAGAATAGCTGGCGCTGGTCTCAAGTTAAGTCCTAAGAAATGTGCATTATTCAAGAAAGAAGTAAAATACTTGGGACATAAAGTGACTACAAAGGGCATCTGCACTGATAACGAAAAAATAGAAGCAGTAAAAGATTGGCCAAGACCTCGGAATCTACATGAATTGCGAAGCTTTCTTGGGCTGTGCACATACTATCGCCGATTTGTACCAAATTTTGCCAGCGTAGCAAATAGTCTCACGGAGCTTATGAGGAAAAATAAGACTTTTGAGTGGAGGAAGGAACAAGAAATGGCTTTCCAAACGTTAAAAGATCGGCTTTGTACTGCTCCAATGCTAGCATACCCGGTTCCAGGAGCGAGGTTTATTTTGGATACTGATGCGAGT
Source organism: Urophora cardui (assembly GCA_960531455.1). Taxonomy (NCBI): domain Eukaryota; kingdom Metazoa; phylum Arthropoda; class Insecta; order Diptera; family Tephritidae; genus Urophora; species Urophora cardui. The sequence goes on along the minus strand of OY482670.1, from coordinate 99,371,570 downwards.
GGTTATGCTATAGGAGGTGTTTTGTCACAGGAAATCGACGGACAGGAGAAGGTTATCGCATACTACAGCCGATCAATTGGGAAACCGGAAAGAAATTACTGTGTAACACGAAGAGAACTATTGGCATTGGTAGAATGCATCAAACACTTCCATAAGTACCTCTATGGTCAACGATTCCACGTCAGGACTGATCATGCAGCGTTAAAATGGCTTTTGAAATTCCGAAATCCGGAGGGTCAGTTAGCAAGGTGGATTGAGCGACTACAAAATTATGACTTTTCTATAGACCATCGCAAAGGCAGTACCCATGGAAATGCTGATGCAATGTCGCGGCGACCATGTAATCTTGAATGCAAGCATTGCTCTAAAGCTGAGGAGAAGGAAGACATCATAGATGTTCGGCTAATGACAATAACATCTACAGACGAATGGAATGCGGAACAATTAAGGAAGTGTCAGATAGAAGATCCAGATCTGGCACGTGTAATGATTGGTTTGGAGCAAAACGAACGACCATCAAAAGAAGAGATGTCAGCAGAAAGTCCTGTTGCCAAATCATATTGGGCACAGTGGAATAGTTTGCAATTGGTAAATGGTTGCCTACATCGTGTTTGGGAGAGTGAAGATGGTCAAAGTTCTAAAACATTGATAGTTGTTCCAAGGAAAAGAATACCGGATGTGTTAAATGAACTACACAATGGTCCAAGTGGAGGTCATCTTGGAGTAACAAAGACGGTAGAGAAAATCAAGAAGAGGTTTTATTGGGTCGGCTGCCGTCAGACAGTTGTTGAGTGGATTGCGAACTGCGACGTGTGCATAAAGGCTAAGGGTCCCAAATCCAGGAGTCATGGGCTGATGAAACAATACAACTCAGGAGCACCATTTGAGAGAATTGCCATGGATGTAGCTGGGCCATTTCCTACTAGCAAACTTGGAAACAAATATGTACTGGTAGTCATGGATTACTTCAGCAAATGGCCGGAGGTGTACCCGATTCCAAATCAAGAAGCAGAAACTATAGCCGAAGTATTCACCAACAATTGGGTGGCGAGATATGGTGCACCTATAGAGCTACATTCTGACCAAGGAAGGAACTTCGAATCAGTTGTGTTTCAGGAGCTGTGCAAAACACTGGGTATTAGGAAAACCCGAACAACTGCGTTGCATCCACAATCAGACGGCATGGTAGAAAGATTTAACAGAACATTAGAGGAACATTTACGAAAGGTGGTGGATAAGTTCCAGAGAGATTGGGACACTCATATTCCTCTGTTCCTGATGGCATATCGATCGGCCGTACACGATACAACAGGTCGGACTCCTGCAAAAGTAATCTTTGGTAGTGATCTTCGACTGCCAGCTGACTTGAAATTTGGGATAAGTGCTGATGCGGGAATAAATGCCAGACAATCTAACAACGTTCTGGAAGAGGAAATGAGAGAAATACATGAACTTGTAAGACAGCGAACAAAGATCATGAGTGACAAGATGAAGGCCAGATACGACAAGGCAATGAACTCAGAAGGTTTTGTTGAGGGAGATCTAGTTTTGCTATACAACCCGCAGCGAAAGAAAGGTTTGTCCCCGAAATTGCAGTGTACTTGGGAAGGGCCCTACAAAGTGATTAAACGGCTCAACGATGTTGTGTATCGCATACAAACGATTGGAAGACCAAGGAATAAAATGAAAGTGGTTCATCTGGAAAGGCTAGCAGCATTTGGGACAAGTAATGTGTCAGATCGGGACGATCAGACTTAGGTGGAGGGCAGTGTGGCGAATATAATCGGTTCTCCACTTACATCGCTAAAATGATTGAACACATCTCTAGGGAAAGTGCCAGAACTAGAAGAAGATACCAGATAATTTCCAGTGTTGCCAGAATTTTCCAGATTGCGTTTGACAGACTATATAAGGCGGCGAGCAGGCGCTCCAGAGTCAGTCGTAATTTAACCGTAGAAGTGTTAACATCAAGTGAAGTAAAACAAGTGTAGACTTTTTAGTCGTGAAATAAAGCAGTGTGAATTAAGAAGTAAATAAAGACTTTTATTTAACAATTCAGCGATACGAACCCTATAGAAATAATCGAGCTATCGACAAATACGTAACAATATGATTGCCCAAAAACATTAAAATTACACTACAATATGGGCATCAAACGAAAGGGAATGGCCCCAGGATTCATTTGAACTTCGATATATTTCGATAAATTTATCGATAACTGAGTTATCGGTCAAAATGCGATTGCGCAAAAACCTTAATATTACCCTTCAATATGGGCATCAAACGAAAGGGGATGGCCCCAGGTATCATTTGGACTTCGATATATTTCGATAAATTTATCGATAACTGAGTTATCGGTCAAAATGCGAATGCGCAAAAACCTTAATATTACCTTACAATATGGGTATCAAACGAAAGGGGATGGCCCCAGGTTTCATTTGAACTTCGATATATTTCGATAAATTTATCGATAACTGAGTTATCGGTCAAAATGCGATTGCACAAAAACCTTAATATTACCTTACAATATGGGTATCAAAAGAAAGGGGATGGCGATCTCTTTTAGCGATGGCAATTTCTAGACTCCGGGTATTGCTTAGCCACGGAATATTTCTGAGGAATATTGGTATCAAATGAAGGAGCATTCCACGGTTTGTACGGGACAAATTGTACGAATTTTTACAGTTTTCGATTTGGATTAAAGGCACACCAAAATGTTAACCAACAGAATATCTGGCGCATTATTACTGTTTGATAATTAGACTGCGGATCTTTATGCAATTGCATATTTTTAAGGAAAAGAGATAGCGATATGGTTCCAAAGAGAAAAAATGAAAGTTATTAACAAAATATTCTAAATTTTCATATTTATTTCTGCATATTTTGCATATTGCATATAACTTGCATATTGCATATAACTTGCATATTTGCATATAACTTGCATATTTGCATAATAATTGAGGTTTAGCATTTTTAATCCGCAAGTTAGAGTCTCGCGGAGTTCCCCTAAAGGCTTCAATTGCCCTAATAACATAAGCTTTTGAAGGACTTGACGCTACGTCAGGATCATGTGGGCAAATAGTTTTTGTCAAAATTGAAGCTATTTCAAAAAAGAACCTGCTTTTGAAGTCTTATTAGGAGTAGCCAAGACTTTCAGGTGACAACAAAATATTAGAAACTGGAATACAGATTCCCAGTCAATTTTGGAGCGAATTTAAGTATGCTCCGGTTACATCTTCTGATGTTGAGCGTTCATTTTCAACATATAAACGGATCTTAACCGATAAGCGTCACAATGTTTCCATTGAAAATGTGGAGAAAACACTTGTAGTATATTGTGGTCTTAACTACAACTAAAATTACCTCTTTACATTAAAAATTATTATAATAAAAATTAGTTCCTATTTGCAGTTTCTTTTTGGGTGTTAATGGGTTTTATATTTGCATAGAACAAAAGATTCAGCATAGAACATATGATTTTTGCATTCAACTATACTATACTTATTGTGTATATCACTTAAAATTCCATATCTGATGTAAAAAAAATTTGCATATAACTTGCATATAACCTGAATATATGTTGCATATATTTTGCATATCCAAAACAGAGCAAGAAAATTCGCTTTGGAATGTGAATATATAGTTTTGAATCAATATAACTCTTAATAAATCATTTTAAATTTTTTGCATAAAGATCCGCAGTCTATTGATAATACTCTTATTAAAAGCAGAAACTTGCTTTTGAAATATTCGTGTATGTAAGAAAAATCTTAAAAAAGTTATGTGTTATGGGTTAACATTTTGGTGTGCCTTTAATTCAAATCGAAAACTGTAAAAATTCGTACAAATTGTCCCGTACAAACCATGGAATGCTCCTTCATTTGATACCAATATTCCTCAGAAATATTCCGTGGTTAACCAATACCCGGATTCTAGAAATTGCCATCGCTAAATGAGATCGCCATCCCCTTTCGTTTGATACCCATATTGTAAGGTAATATTAAGGTTTTTGGGCAATCATATTTTGACCGATAACTAAGTTATCGATAAATTTATCGAAATATATCGAAGTTCAAATGAAACCTGGGGCCATCCCCTTTCGTTTGATACCCATATTGTAAGGTAATATTAAGGTTTTTGTGCAATCGCATTTTGACCGTTAACTCAGTTATCGATAAATTTATCAAAATATATCGAAGTCCAAATGAAACCTGGGGCCATCCCCTTTCGTTTGATGCCCATATTGTAAGGTAATATTAAAGTTTTTGTGCAATCGCATTTTGACCGATAACTCAGTTATCGATAAATTTATCGAAATATATCGAAGTTCAAATGAAACCTGGGGCCATCCCCTTTCGTTTGATACCCATATTGTAAGGTAATATTAAGGTTTTTGTGCAATCGCATTTTGGCCGATAACTCAGTTATCGATAAATTTATCGAAATATATCGAAGTTCAAATGAAACCTGGGGCCCATCCCCTTTCGTTTGATACCCATATTGTAAGGTAATATTAAAGTTTTTGTGCAATCGCATTTTGACCGATAACTCAGTTATCGATAAATTTATCGAAATATATCGAAGTTCAAATGAAACCTGGGGCCATCCCCTTTCGTTTGATACCCATATTGTAAGGTAATATTAAGGTTTTTGTGCAATCGCATTTTGACCGATAACTCAGTTATCGCTAAATTTATCGAAATATATCGAAGTCCATTGAAACCTGGGGCTATCCCCTTTCGTTTGATGCCCATATTGAAGGGTTATATTAAGGTTTTTGTGCAATCGCATTTTGACCGATAACTCAGTTATCGATAAATTTATCGAAATATATCGAAGTCCAAATGAAACCTGGGGCCATCCCCTTTCGTTTGATGCCCATATTGAAGGGTTATATTAAGGTTTTTGTGCAATCGCATTTTGGCCGATAACTCAGTTATCGATAAATTTATCGAAATATATCGAAGTTCAAATGAAACCTGGGGCCATCCCCTTTCGTTTGATACCCATATTGTAAGGTAATATTAAGGTTTTTGTGCAATCGCATTTTGACCGTTAACTCAGTTATCGATAAATTTATCAAAATATATCGAAGTCCAAATGAAACCTGGGGCCATCCCCTTTCGTGTGATGCCCATATTGAAGGGTAATATTAAGGTTTTTTTGCAATCGCATTTTGGCCGATAACTCAGTTATCGATAAATTTATCGAAATATATCGAAGTTCAAATGAAACCTGGGGCCATCCCCTTTCGTTTGATACCCATATTGTAAGGTAATATTAAAGTTTTTGTGCAATCGCATTTTGACCGATAACTCAGTTATCGATAAATTTATCGAAATATATCGAAGTTCAAATGAAACCTGGGGCCATCCCCTTTCGTTTGATACCCATATTGTAAGGTAATATTAAAGTTTTTGTGCAATCGCATTTTGACCGATAACTCAGTTATCGATAAATTTATCGAAATATATAGAAGTTCAAATGAAACCTGGGGCCTCCCCCTTTCGTTTGATACTCATATTGTAGTGTAATTTTAATGTTTTTGGCATACGGTATCCGGGTATATGTATACACATTTTCATAGTTGTTTATTGAGAAAATAACTGCGACGAAAAACTACAAGTTGCGCGCCGTCGCATTTGCTGCCACAGTTACAAGCTGTTTGTTGGCCAACGACTATCTCATTTTCTAGTCAAGTTGTTTACTAGTCGTAGTCTAGTCAAGTTGCCAAAAAAAAAAAACGACTAGCAACCGAATGAGCTAGTTGTTATTTCTGTTAAACGACCATGCGACTAGAATGCACAGTCGTATTTATGTTGCTTTGACTACTTGCTAGTCAGCAATTCAAACCCTGATATGAAGTAATTTTTTTTATCAGCATTATTATTTTTTGCAGCTTTTTTCTTTTCAAACAGAAAAAAGAAATTGTGTAAAAATTGGAAAACTTTAACATGAAATAAAAAATAAAAAATATGACCTCCCCAAATTTTTAATATTTGGTGCTGGTGAATGTGCTTTATAAATAGGTGAAGAAATCTTAAAAATTCGTTCGCGATTTTTCGTTTTATCAAGGCAAATTCATTATATGGTAATGGGAGGGCGAATTCGGCAATATTCGCCTCGATTCGCTTTAAGTTTTTGGCCATCAGAATGTCAAACTCAAAGTCAAATATTTCTTTGTATGACATTTTTCTGTACTCGGAGAGTTAAAAACGAGAAGAAGAAGAAGTCAGCTGTTCACTTACCATTACCATTTGAATGAATTTGCCTTGCGTTTCATGATCTTTTTTATGGAGTGAGTTTTTTCAGTTTTCATACATTTTTCCCATACAAAATTCCCAAAAGTATGGTTCAAAAAGTATTAATTTTTTTGTATGGGGAAAATTTGAAATTAATTAAACTTAAACAACAATATTTCTAATACTAATAAAGATATCTGAAAAATTTAAACGCTATATTCAAGGGTATGGACAGTGCTTTCAAACAGTGTTTTTGTTTTTGAATAAAAAAAAAAAATACGACATAAAAGATATTAAGCAGGGAATATAGCCAAAAGCGCGTTTTTTTTTGCCTATTTGGGCACGAATATCTCAGAAACTAGAACCAATTTGAAAATTCCGACTCCAGATTCGGATTGAGCACACCCAAATCCTGTAGAAAAGTATAGTTTCATTTGTGGTATAAACATTTTTTGAAATACGATTTTTTTGTAGGAAAATTTTAAGATAAATGCTTATAAAATCCTCAAAAGTGGATAAATTTTTAATTTCAAAACCATGGAATGCTTTGCGCCTTTTCCAAAATGATTACTGTATTTGATTTATATTTCAAAAATGTATTCACTAATTGAAATTGAACATTTTAGATAAAATAGTTAGCAAAATATTGAAATTTCAAAAATACCGTTATATGGGAGGGGGTGTATTTGTGGGCCGATTGTGTTCAAATTTTCACAGTTTGCTACTTTCAATCAAGAAAGCTTAAGTTCCAAGTTTCTTGCTCAATTATTACTATTTTGGCCGCGTTTGTATGGAGGTGCCCTCACTGTGCGGTGGTCCAAAAAAAAATGTTATAAATGTCTTCCAAAACTACATTATATGAGCTGGTGTGCGGTTAACTTTTTTGACTGTATATGCACATGTGTACTTCTGAAGTTTAATTACCGTCTATATTCATTATCGAGTGTTGTCTCGCTGTACTGTTGCGCAAGCCGCATTGTTGCCACCAAGTCTTGCATATCTTTGGATAAAACTTTATGTGCCATTTCCACTTCTCTAAAATTGTTCGAAAAAATACCACAGTTTCAAGAAATTTTCAATGTAAAATTTCCACCTTACCTATGTGCCTGCGCTGGAAAAATCTGTGACAATCTATCCACGGAGGCTAACAAGTTACGCAATTCAATTCCAACATTCCGCACCAAATTTAAATAGTTGTTGGCATTTGATATGTCGACATCTTGCGATAATGTCATAATTGCCTTAACAACATTTGTGGTCGCTATGTAAACTTCGTCGTTGCTCCGATCGATTGTCGATAGTAATCTATTGTTGCTGCCAGCCATTTGGGATGGTGCGTCATTATTTGACCTTGAATCACTTAGTGTATTATTGAAATTGTTACTAATCGACTTATCTATTGAGGATGTGCTTTTCTTTAAAGTATCAAGCTTGGAATCTGGAGTATGAGAGCGGGAAGTCTCTAGAGAATTACTAATACTTGGTGAACACTCTGGTAGACTTGATGGACCATGGTTGTTGGAATTCAAATAGCTTTTGGCGTTTAAGTTCGAATTTGATGTTGCAAGACTAAGTCGATTTTTCTAGAAATGCCAAAAATATGGTACAATAAAATGGTATAAATTATTTAAATTTAATATAAATTTAAATTATTATAAACATAAACAAGTATCGTCGATGCCTTTGCAAAAACGCCCATAAAAAATTGCAAAAATACCTATAAACCAAAACCCAAATTTTACAGGAGAGCGATGATGGCATAGTTGGTATTTCATTAACCGTTATTTTAAAAACTTGTTAATGAAATAATGTTTTTACGATTTGTATGAGTTGTCATTGATGTCTGAAGGCTCAGGGTTTCCAAATCTCATTTTTGCCAGAAATGTCAAATAGACGGTTATGCAAGTGTTCTATGGGCGGTTTTGAAAAGCATCGACGATATGTACTTTTAAATACATTGGCAAATAAAAACAACCAAAAAAAAAAAACAATAACAGCTCTATTCTGATGATCTCATCATATTTATTACTTTTATTTTAAATATTGGTTCTCTTTTCTTTATATCATCCTCCCGTATGACGCTACGTTTTTCCTTTGTATTTTTCATATATACTACGCGATTTTTTGTGTGACGCAAGATTAAAAGCTATCTAAAAGGCTCATAAATATTGTTATTTCAGAATAGGGCTGTAATATATTTTTTAGAAAAATTACAGACCAAAATTTTTGAAAATAAAAACTACCGATTTTTACCAGGGACTCGGTGTTTTATTCCTTTTATAATAATAATAATGTTACATTGGCGCGGATATAACTCTCAACGAGTTTAAGGGCAAGCTTGTCTCCCAGTTCGAGGCGTGCTCCTTAATTTTTATTTTTTGCTATAAACTGGGTGGACTTACAGTTTAGGCCGATGGTACCCAAGAGGGGGTTGCCACCTATTTTTTCTCAATTAAGTAATTTTTTATAGTCTATAAGGCCGCTGTTACGCCACGATTAAAGTGACCATGGTCAAAATACACTTTTTCTCTCATTTTTCGAATTTTATTCTCTGTGAGAGATTGGTTGCACGTTGATTCGGTGTCAGCACCGAATCACGGTCAAAATTGAGTGTGAATGTGCTCTCCCGCTCTCTCTCTCATTTTTCGCTTTAATTTTGATCATGGCGTAACAACGGCCTAAGAAAAGATCGTTCCCAAAAAATTTAAAAATAGGTGGTAACTTCGGCATGGGTTAAAAAGTATTTCAATTACTGGACTGGATTTAGAAAAAATATATTTATTTGAGATAAACATAAAAGTCCGAATTTTTAAGTTATTGCCCGGTTTTTTTTTCAAAAATGTAGGAAGGATAAATAGGATCCAGGATATTGATCCTGGAGGTCTTGGGATGCCAGAAAAGATAACCTTTTTTCAAGGACACTATCTAACCCAGGACTTTTATAACATCGAAAAAATAATAATATCTGTTACTTGCTGTCCCTGATTTTACACTTAAATGGATTACTCTGCTGAGTTGATTAAAGCCGACAGTATACTTGTATACACGTAATTGAAGAGAGAGCATGTAATGCAAAACTATAGCCGTTATCTGTAAGGTGATATAATATCCACAAAATACGTTTATATGATTCATTTTTGGTTGTTTTTGTTTCCAAAATGGATGAGCGTGGGTTTTGATATACTGTGGAACGATTTTACCCTATCTGATGTCAAACTTGGTTTCGAATCTTGCATGTTACATTTAACGCCTTCCTTTTCTTAATTAAATTTACGGGGATGTGCTACAAATCGTTTTCGGATGAAATTGTCACCGAAATCGTGCTGACGTGCTGAATTTCGTTTTCGTTTTCGAACCTCAAACCGCAACGATTTGCATGTGCCAGAAATCGAAATCGCTCTATTTTGGCTATTTTGAAATCGTTCCTCTGTAGGGTAGCGATTTTAATGGAATTGCGAATTTATTGAAGGAAAAACTTAACAAGCATTTATTTGAAAATTTTTTACACCGTCCTCTCAAGGGCCATATTATAATCTTTTCCGATAGCACGCTGAATTCCTCCTGCGAGGAATTACAGTTGACTCTTTTATTAAAGGCTTTTTGTATATCCCTAGTAATATCTTGAAACCCTTTATTTAATAGTAAATACGCTAATTTTTACAAAAAAAAGTTGAATAGTAATTTATGTTTCTTTCAAAACAGCTGTTTCGAACTTAACTTCGAACATAATCTAATCGCATGAAATTCATCACACCTCAATCTAATTCGTGCGATTTGCAAATTCGCTTTCGGAATCAAATCGCACGATTTTCAGCACATGCCTGTTAATTTATTTCGAAGCTCAAAGCTGAAATTAGTTATCCGGTAACAGTAGCTCTGTTCAACAACTTTACTTGCAAAAAAAAGAGCGTCAGTGGCAAATTAAGAGTAAAAACGAGAAAAAGAGAAAATTATCAACCAAAGTTATTGAACACAAATCGTAAACATTTGCAAGTAAACAGCTGATGCGCTGTTTACTATTCGTAAATACAATTAAAAATTTGGAGTTATTGAACAAAGCTAGTATCATCATCATTGCAACACTAATGCAATCGTATAGGTATTAGTGTCATCTATTACTGGTCTCGTAACGGTAAACAGCTGATATTTCATATTGCGAGTGAAAAAGTAGCTTTGTTCAATAACTCAAAATTTTTAATTGCTTTTACGAATAGTTACGAATTTTATGTTATATAACCCAAAAAATTTGCGAAAGAGAGCCAAATTGGGAGAGTAAGACTTCGAGAGAGTTGAAAATAGTTGTAATGTTTCCCATTATTTATATATAATGTTTTTTTTTTTCGTGTAATAATATTATATAATAGTTGTAATCTTTTGCAAGCAACATGCAAAAGAACACCACAAAAATTGAGGAATTGCCTACAAAAAAATAAGCGACCAGTTAAAAAATAAGCAGCAAGCGTATAACTCGGTAAGTCATAACCAACTTGAAAACAGTGTTGAAAAGTTCAAAAACGTGCGTCATTGTGAATGGTCAACGGAAAGTAATTGGAAAATTTCAAAATAAACGTCAAAAAATCAGAAATGAAAAAATTTCCCAGCCAGCATTTTTTGAAAATTTTGATCAAAAAATATTCGAATATCATACGCCCAGATGGTTAAAAACGATCAAATTTAAAAACATTTTCTCTTGGAATATGAGTGAATCGTCGGGAGACAAATGTACCCTAAATATGACTATTCTTAAGTAATCATTTATGATACATATTTTTAAACATTTTTCAATCATTTTTTGACCAAATTTGATATCATTGAAATCTCCTACTTCATTTTTTTTTTGGAATCGAAGATGCGCACTTTGCTTCAAGCATGTAAATCTGCGTCCAATAACAATATACGAACAGGAGCCAGTCCATATTTCGCTCCATTTATGGAAAAAAGAGAAGAAATATTTGGGCAAACCCCAATAATAAGAAATAACCACACGGTTCATTCTGGTTCCTGGCCATTTGGTATAAAATCTTCATCGATCCCGCCACAATCATCGCCGCCCTCATCACATATGACGCCTTTATCTCAAACATCATCGCCCTCATCACCATCGTCGTCTTCATCACAATTATCTCCACCACCACCATCCACCCAAAACCGTCCCTACTACAATCATCTCCGTCGTCACTGTCATCATCACCATCACGTCGTTCATCCGTCTCACAAAATCTATCCACACGCAAAAGGCTTGCAGCCAAGTCTCGCAATGCCACTATACGTCAGTGGCAAATTAAGAGTAAAAACGAGAAAAAGAGAAAATTATCAACCAAAGTTATTGAACACAAAATCGTAAACATTTGCAAGTAAACAGCTGATGCGCTCACAATTTGATTTTTAGGTTAGGTTGTAATTGAAATCTTTGAAATTGAAAATTAATGTAAATAACTGAATTAGGAATACGAAAATCTACTTTGGATATTCCACAACATCGTCAAGATACCTTTTTGCGCTAATTTATTTAGTATGCAATTAGAAATTTGCGATTAAAATGTTTGCATATTGCCAATTGAAATTTTTGTGATCATATGTTTTTGAAGCTTCTATTTTTTTAAAGCTGCAAGTAGTTGCAAGTGAAAATTTTACTTGCAACTAGTTTCAACTCTCTCGAAGTCTTACTCTCCCAATTTGGCTCTCTTTTGCACATTTTTTGGGTTATTGAACATAAAATTCGTAACTATTTGTAAAAGCAATTAAAAATTTTGAGTTATTGAACAAAGCTAGTGACAACGACTTTTGACCTTTTCTAAGAGCCATTTAAAAAGCGGAGTATGTCCTTAATAAATGACAACAGCAACAAAAACAAAGGGGAATAAAAATAGTACAAAGTAAAAGGCAAACGAAAACGAAACAAATTATTGCACGTAGGAGATAATCTCAAACCTGTGCGCCGACCTGTTGACCCTCAGCAGTAGAGTGGACGCCATCCTGCATTGTATTATTTTCTGTTTGTTGCAGTAAACTAATGTTATTCTCTGATAATTTTGTCGTTTGCAGTTTGCCGTTTTCACCATTACCAAATGGATAAGAATATTGGGGCGGATTTAGATTAAAACCGTTGCCTAATTTGTAGCTACAAGATGCTATTGCTGCCGCTTGGCCGCCACCAGGTGCCATTGGCGTATATGTGGAATTAGGTGAAATTTTAGGATCGAATTGTTCGGTGATGGCGGTCATGGCAGTTTGGCAATTCCGAATTGCATCTCGTTGTGATTGTATTATACAATGTGAAGTCATATTTAGGGCTCTATTAATACGATTTAGTGAATTTGAATTTGTTGCAATACACGATTTCACATTGCTGCCACCAAAATCATAAATTTCTTCCTGCAAAGGTTCTGCTTCCATAGAACTCTTCATTTGATTGCGATATGTACGATATGAAATGTTTCGTTCTAAACTATTTGATGACGGCAAATTTGTTTTTGTTGTTTTAACTGACGAAGTAAATTCATCTAATGGTGTTGCCCTCTCTAAACTATTACTACGTTGCGCCCATTTTCGTAAGAAATCATTAGATATAGAAATTGATTGATTACGCTCAAGGCTGCCGCCTTTCGATTGCATCCCACCATCAACAATGAAATTATCTTGATTTCTTTCTAAACTACCATAAGAAAGTGGATTGCCACACCGTAAATATTCTGGATTAGTAACTTGAATTTTTCGATCTGGTGGCAGCGGAAAATTTTGAAAATCATAAATATTTGCTTGAGGATTATATAGAACAAAATTATTTTGTATATGCGCATTTTGGCAGCGTATATTATTGGAAAAAGAGCAGAAACCATTTGGATTTTCTGCGCAATTTTTCTTTAAGCATGCCGCTGTTGTGGGTTCAAATGATTGCATGATAAAACAGTTTAGAGAATGATTGCATTTATCTAAACAACTACACTGCAGGGATTTTAGGGATGATTCTAATTCTTCAGTTTGGTTCGTCATTGTTTTTGGATTTGGTGTTATTGTTTGCGTTTGTGGGTCACCTAAATGCGATAATGCCTTCAAACTTTGTTCGTTTACAATTGGATCCAATTTCAGCAACTCGGATGCTGGTAATTTAGTAATTTTCAATGGTACATCTGTACTATTTGGGATCTGAGTTGTTTTAGTTTCATCTATTTCTACAGCTAATGTATTAAATACCGAAGCGGGTGTTGTATAAGCTGCTGGATTGATGCTACGATTCTCGTTTTCCATCATTAATCGGGCGAGTACCTCAGGGTTTTGTGCAATTATGTAGGTTTGTGGGCTTAGTTGTTGACTCTTCTCGGTAGCACTCAACGATTGTAGTCCAGGATCTAAAAAATAAAAATTATATGTATGTAAACAAGTAAAACAAAGACACAAAAAAATCTAATCAGCGTAAACATGAAATTTTAGTTCAGCATGCACTAGCTAAATAATATTTAGTAAATACTAAGTAACCGAATCTGTTTTTTTTGCAAATTCTATAACAGACAGTACCTTCTTCGAAGGGTGTCCTGGCGGGTTTAACTGGTGGTATATCGCCTTCACAGCCACTCCAAGACATAGCCGCAACTCGTCTGTTTTCACGCCGCATTGTTTCCGAATCACTTATCTTTTCGTCCACTAAAATTTCACTGTTAAGATATATAAAGTAATTCAAATTATTGTTTTTCATTCAAGTCTATAACAAGATTGCCTTACAGACTAGTTAACAAAAAATAGAAGTAGAAAAGAAGTAGAATTAAAATTACACTGCGTTACACGATTTTGGTACCCCGTTAACTGGGATAAATAGGTAATGAGTCATAGATTCAATGTTAAAAACACATATGGTATCCATGACGTCTAGTTTTCAAGGTACATGCCATTTTTATTTCAAAAGTCCAAAAGTTGAAAAAAATCATCTAGTTTCTGAATATCACACAGTGGGCGATTCGCCTTCGCTAGCGGCGGAAAACTACCCAGCAAACACAGACTCTAACGTTAGAAATTTTGTCGAGATTACCTTAGATAACTAGTGTAATTCTCTATATATTCTCAAATCGATAACTAGGGTTGAAAACTACACTAGAATTCGATTAGCGAGTGATTAGAGAAGGAGCCAAATCTCACGCCTTTTATCAATTCTCAATATATTTCTGTGATATATTGAATATACATACATATGTTGAAATTAGATACTAAAAAATGGTAAAGTTAATATTACCGTAGTACAATGTTTTCCATTAAAAAGTACAAGAAGTACATTTAATTTAAATAATAAGACTGAGTTTTGTTTAAGGAGACAAAGCATTGTTTTTTTTTCAATTGGAAGTATTTGCAAATTCTGATTAGAATCTCATTAGAGAACTTCATTAGAATTCAATTCGAGAATTATAATTTTCTCGATTTGAGAATTATGTCCATTTGGTTTGAGAACGCTATGATTCTCGATAGATTTTCGAGTCGTCCTTTGGCGTTAGAGGTTTGAGGTTGAGGCTAGTTCTCGAGTCATTCTCAAATCGATATCTAAACTTAGTGTTTGTTGGGTAATAACTCCCAAAGTAGAAAAGGTATCATCACGCGGTTTTTTTTATTATTTAAGAAAAGCATCAAGGAATTAAAAAAATATTTTTGTTATTTAAAAAAAATTTTTTAATTTTTTTATTAATTTTTTGTTTGTTTCATTAATCCAATTTTATTGTATAAATGTTGATACAAGAAAAATATATTTGGATGAGAAAATAGTTATTCGGAATTATTCCATTTTTCAGCAAGCCTAATATAAAAATTTCTGTTTTTTCTGCCAACTTCGCCATACTCGTGCTTAATTTAGGTAATGTTATATGGAATTGTGCCAAATACATAGTTTTCCATAGCGAGATACTTGCGGGTACTTCTTCTTCGTGCCATGCTAAATAAAGTTCGGATTCTACTGCTGACATTATGCCCAAAAAGTGCAATAAAATCAAGGGTAGCAGGTAGTAGCGGCTGCAATTGATCATTTTGGATACATGAAAGAACACACATCTAGAAAACAGTAAATCTGGCTTGAATACGGTTTAATATTTTTAGCATTGGGTATGGCAGCACGAAATGTCACAATCTGCTTGTCAGATGGTTAATATGGCGACAAAAATTTGAAGTTTGTTACCTCCCTTTTTATACCATGGAATATGAGTATCTTTTGTTCATAAATCATTAATTTGTGGAGTCTAATAAATAACTTCACCTGGCAAACTACTAAAATTCAAAAATAGAACAGAATTCGTCCAGTATAAACGCGCACCGAACCATATAACCCTTGGTTTATTATTTACTATATGATTGTTATTGATGTTTTTTACCTTACTTAAATTCACTTAAATTCAGTTGTGCCAGATCGAGGGAATTTTCCCTTTTTGAGCGATATTTCACTACAAAATTTTTTAAAAGAGAAAAAATGGACAGTTGTTAGTCGTCCATAGAAAAAAAAAGGGATTTTTTGGTTGCAGAACTGTTTATGTGTAATTGACAGTTTAACTTAAAATAATCGTCACACTGAAAAGAACTTCTCGAGACATATTTTTCCTTATTTTGAGCATGCGTTCCAATACATTATTTTCTTTGATTTGAGTAAATTTTCTCAAAAACGTGTAAAAAACTTCCAAAATATTCAAAAAATTTCGTGATTTGTATGAGAATTCAACATCAAAATTAAATAAATCAAATCTTAAAAGCAAGGACCAGTTGGAAATGGGATCGGGCTTAAGCAATTTTTCCTTATTTTCATGCAAATTCATTCATATGGTAATGGTAAGTGAACAGCTGACTTCTTCTCGTTTTTAACTCGCTGTGTACAGAAGAATGTCATACAAAGAAAAAAAGCTTGCGCATGTGTTGGTTGCTCTGCCAGCGCTGCCGATCGCAATTCAAACTTTTTATGTTTACTTCTACTTTGAGATTTGGTATGGCAACATTGTTTTTGAATTTTGGAATGCACACAATAGGAAATGTCAAACAAGTGTAAACTTGAAATGAGTTGACGATACAGAGGCAAATAGCGTACTCGTCCCCTCCTATCTTCCTATTACCCGGCATAAATTACGTACTTGTACCATATCAATTAGAGAAGGAAATACCATTGATATTCCCAATTTTGCATTAAATTAAACGGAATTTCCTTTTATCGATTCTAATAGAAAAACATGTTTACCTATCGCTTATATGTCAGCGAGATTTCAACATATCTCTCATCTGCGCTCACGCCCCGACGGAAGAGAAGGACGATGCGATCTAGGACACTTTCTATGAGTAGTTAGAGCATGCCTACGACCGCTGCCCCCGTCCCTACATTAAGATTGTGCTTGTCGATTTTAATGCCAGGGTGGGTAAGGAAGGTATCTTTGGCAGCACAGTCGGAAAATTCAGTCTCCACTACGTAACCAGTCCCAATGGGACGAGGCTGATCGACTTCGCCGGGTCACGAAACATGGTCATTAGCAGTACCAGATTCCAGCATAAAAAAGTACACAAGCCACATGGGTGTCCCCTGATCGAAAAACGCGAAAAAAAAATGGATCACCTCATGATCGACGGCAGACACAGCTCCAGCATCCTAGATGTGCGCACAATCCGTGGTCCCAATGTCGACTCCGACCACTATCTTGTAGCAGCCAAGGTACGCACCCGCCTCTGTGCAGCAAAAAATGTGCCAACAGGACAGCAAGGAAAGTTTGAAGTCGAAAGGCTGCACATGACGCAGACAGCCAATGAATACACCACTCGGCTCTCTCTCCTGCTCTCTGAGAGCAATCCTTCACCAAACGATGTATCTGAGGAATGGGAACACATCGCTCGTTCACTTCGTATCGCCGCTGAGGAATCTATAGGATACATGCGAGCCCGCAAAAACACCTGGTACGATAAGGAATGTCGCGATGCGGGCGCAACGAGAAGCGTATGGGAGCGTTATCGAACGGAGAGGAAGGAAGAGAGGCGCCTTTTTCGAAAGAAGAAAAGGGAGGCTGAAAGGCGCGAGTGTGAAGAGCTTGAGATGCTGGCGGGTAGGAACGATGCTCGAAAATTCTATCAAAAAATCAGGCGGATGACTGAAGGTTTCAAGACCGGGCAAATTCCTGCCGGAATGATAACGACGATCTGGTAACTGATGTCCAGAGTGTGGAGGGACCACTTCTGCTCCTTGCTCGATAATGGCAACAGTGAAATTGCTGAAGGAGAAGATTTACGACCCGAGTCCCCAATAGCAGATGATGGTAGACATGTTAAACCACACGACCATGACGAAGTGCGAATAGCAGTATCTCGGCTCAAGTATAATAAAGCGCCGGGCACTGACGGCTTACCAGCCGAGCTATTCAAACATGGTGGCGAAGAGTTGATAAGGAGCATGCATCAACTCCTATGCAGAATATGGTCGGACGAGCACATGCCCGAAGATTGGAACTTAAGTGTGCTCTGCCCAATCCACAAAAAAGGAGACTCCACAGTATGCGCCAATTATCGTGGGATAAGCCTCCTGATATCGCATATAAGGTCTTAGCAAGTGTATTGTGCGAAAGGCTGAAGCCCATCGTCAAAAATCTGATTGGACCTCATCAGTGTGGCTTCAGACCTGGTAAATCTACCATCGACCAGATCTTCACAATACGCCAAATACTTGAAAAAACCCTTGAAAAAGGAACCGATACACACCATCTCTTTGTCGATTTTAAAGCCGCTTTTGATAGCACGAATAGGAATTGCCTCTATGCCGCAATATCTGAATTTGGTTTCCCTGCAAAACTTATACGGCTATGCCAAATGACGTTGAATAACACCACCAGCTCCGTCAGAATTGGGAAGGACCTCTCCGAACCGTTCGAGACCAAACGAGGTTTCAGACAAGGTGACTCTCTTTCGTGTGACTTCTTCAATTTGATGTTGGAAAAGATAATACGAGCTGCAGAACTTAACCATACAGGAAGCAGTTTATACTAGACATATACGCCGTGCGGCGGCGTGCGCTGGCGCGCCATACCCGTATGCAGCGAGATGTGTACATATTTTCCTAGTCTTGCTAACTGCTAAAGTTCTTCAAAATTAAAAAAAAAGGAACCAATCGACGTGTTTTGACCTTAGGAACACGAAGCTGAATGCGGAAATGTTTCATTTTTTGCCGGTTAAAAGTTATTAACAAAAACTTTGGCTGTTCCCTACTTTACTAGCCTCAGTCCTAAAGAATTTAGGCTACTGGAAAATTTCAGTTCGTTGGCTTACATAATTTTTTCTCAGATACGGAACTTTTCTGGGATCTCTTCCATTTAGTCCTACTTATCGAGGTCTGTTGCTAATTGTTCTACTCAAAACTGCACCTTTCAACCCTCCTTGATATCATTAGATGCCGAAAATGATCCCAAACATGCCTCCAGAATCGGAAAACTCATAGTTTGAACGTAAGAAAGTTGCTGTTTTTGAGTAGCGCTCACAGTTGTCGAACCTCAGCCCTATAGGGAATATTAAAGAAGACGATGGGGGATCAAAAATGGAAAAATAAGCAAGAGTTATGGAAAAAAAATTAAAGAAGCTTGGTACTTAATACCAGTTGCAAATTGTGCTGATTTGGTCAACCCTATGCCACGAAGAAGTAAGGAAGTTATAAAAAATAAAGGAGCTTCAACTAAACATTAGTTTAAATCTAGCTGCAGCAGTAATATTGTAGTTTATTTGAAAAAACAATCGAATTTAAAGTTTGTCCCTATTATTATTTCCAACTTAAATTATACATTTCATTATTTTTATTCATAAAAATTAAATTATTATACAAAAACCACCCCAGAGTCATTGAAGCATGTTCTCTCCGTGTAAGCATCAATATATGGTAATTATTATTTGGTCTTGAAATAAATGGAGAATTGCAAAATTGTGTCCCTATTATTTTTTCCAACACTGTATATACATATATTTATTTTAAAGTGCCTTATATATATATAAATATGTAGGTAAATACATATATGTATGCATGTTTATTATCATACAAAATAAGCAAATGAATTTAAATTTACCCTTACATATGGATTTGTGTAAATTGTAGTTTATTGCACGTGTGTGCTTTTCTGAGTTACATTACAAACTGAAACTTAATTGCTACCCTAACTGTCCACCTAGCCCACGACGTTGGATAACGCTGCTGCTGCTCTGCTGGCGGCTAGCGACGTTGACACAATCGTCGCGCTGATGATGTTTATTGATGATGTTGTAATAGCTGCTTTTGCTGATGCAGTTAAATATGATGAAGAGAATTGTGGCGCTTGTGATGTTGTCATAGCGCAATGACCCTAGTCGATAGTTTCGCTGACACAGCAACGTATGTCAACAACGATATGCGATCATACCGTGTGATCGCATTTCTGCTGATCTAGCTAGTTGCATGAAGTGGCATGCTGTTGTAATTTAGCTGGATGTGATTGACCTGGGCGAAGGCTAGGAAGGCAGCTGTGACATTTGGTTAATGCCATCTGTGGGAAGAAACCTATGATAACTCTTCCCCTTCTAAGTGAGGGACGTCCGCGGACCTTGTGGCGGCGTTTTCAATAACGGCTTTGATGGATTTGGCTAAGGACGCTTTCTTTCTCTTCACTGCTGCTCGCTGAAATGCGTATGCGAGCATTCCTATAATGAGTAGGGCTCCCAGAGCGGCGAAATTCGCCAGGTTATTGCGTTCAACGCTTTGCTGCAGATGTTTAATATGCTGAAGGTTTTGCTGATTTACGTGGTGAAGGTAAGGTGCGCTCAGAATTTCTATGTGCTGTGTCAAGTTGATATCCGGGGACCATGGCGCTTCGGGTTTCAAGGGCGCCGTGGAATTTTCGTTATAAAATAGGGTGCCGTTAACTTTTACCATTTTTTCGAAGGCCACCAGGTAAGTTCCATTCACTGTGATTGGAGCCTCGTCGTCCTCTTCTATGACCGCCGTTTGGTCGTTAATAACAATCATACCGTCACCTATCGATGTAATAGGTGCGAGATTGTTGTATGTTGTACCACAGTTGGCCGTGTTGCGCGTCATTAGCTGTAGAGCGCATGATGTTGCTGATGATGCTAGGCAGAATGCTGGGGTTGTGTTACTACAATTTCTTACCGCTACAGTTTGGTTGTCGCATGTAGCTAAGGTAGGTTCTTGCAAGTGTAGAATTTGGTGGTCGTGGGCTACTGGAAAAATTCGTATTCTCTTGCATCTAAATCTAGGTATAGGATATTTCATTAAAAAGTATATTACATTATTGTATTGAACTATTTTAATCTTAACTAAAGGTATGATATCAGCTATCGTGAGGTTTGTGAAGTGCTTTATCTCGATTATTGAATTTATCTCCGCATTATCCAAAAGAATGGGATTGAGCGTTCCAATTTTTGCGAAAGTAATGGAAGTGATCAAGTTATCCAATTCTGTTATCATTGCCCTATTTCTGGCCATAAGAATGTCGTAAAGGTAACCTGTGTCTATTTCTCTTTGTTTTGCTTGTTTTAGGATCTTATTCACTGTGAGAGTAAGGCTATTAATTTCCTTTTGTACCTCCGTATTAATAATGAACTGCCTGTCCTGTGAGTCGATTAATTGTTCCTCTGTGCTACTCAGTCTGTCGAAGTCATCGTGGTCAGGAGTGCCAGTAATATATTTTAATAATGTGCCGAGGGCGTTTAAACTTCTCGCCTGCCTATGGTGGGTATTTATCAATTGTAGAAGTCTGTCAATTTGGCCTATGTCCGCATGCAATATTTTCTTCATGTGCGATTGGGGGAAATGATCTGTTGCGTTAAACGTTTCGTCTCGTAGTAGTTCGTAAAGAGTTAAGTTGGTGATATGCTTGATGTGTCCAAAATTTTCCCAGATTATAATGTCTCCGTCCACCACTGGGATGTACCTTGCGTTAGTGTAGTCCATTATCCGTCCCTTTAACAACGATGCCGATAGCAATGTAGAAAATACCAGGAATACCCTAAAAAATAAATATTTAATTGTCCATTAGTAACGACATAGGTTACTTAGCTCGTGCGAAGGTTGTCCTTATGGACCCTCCTTCCTCTTATAAGCACTGTGGTGCCGAGATCCTTTTCGACCTCCTCTTCGGTGTAGAGAGGCGTCAATTTATTTCCTAGTCTTCTATTGTTTTTAACTAGAACTTTCTCCCCCACCGCAAACTCCCTGTCTTGTCGATTCTTATTATGTATTTCAAGCTCCTTATCCTGCGCTTTCTCCAGGCGAGAGGTTACCAATTCATCCTCTTTGCCTGACTGAAAAATTGTTATAGGTTTCATTTTCGTTACTGTATGAATGGACCTATTGTATTTGATTGTGGCCAGAAGAATAATTTCTTCAATGTCATCCATATTTGTATCGAGTTTGAGGCATCGCGATATTTCCATCAATGTGCTATGGAATCGCTCCACCTGGCCATTTGATGTACTGTGAAGGGGTGGGGCATTCACGATGTCAATATTAAAATGATTCTTCAGCATGGATTTGATACTATTAGAATTCAGTGATTTTTCATTGTCACAGTAAATAGTTTTTGTACCTGAAAACATGTTGATTAGCTGAAGAAGCTGTGGTTTTACGTCTACTATTGTCCTAGACTTTAAGGACTGCACTATAGCAAACTTTGAAAACTTGTCAATGCAAGTTAAGAAATACTTGGAGCCTGTTGAAAATATGTCGATGTGGAGGATCTCCCCACAATATGTTGGAATGGGAGTCTGAGCAATAAGTTGCTTTTTAGGATGGCGATCATACTTCGCCTGAGAGCATGTATGGCAGTTAGACGCAAACTGCTTGGCCTTTCTCTCCATTTTGGGGAAAAAATAGTCTTCCAATATTTGCTTTACGTTCTCTTGGGGTGCCCGATGTGCCCGATTATGTTCGGCAGCGATAATTTCTTGCTGCTCGTTCGGGTCTGTTATGTCATTGACAAATTTTTCCGTATGTCTAAATTTGACTGTGGGGAAAAGTTCAACCAGTTTGTCCTGAAATTGTGCTAGTGTATGTAGGTCGCAATATATTGCGTTAACAACATCTACTTTTACCGCTTCCTGTAGGAGGCTTATTAAATCCTCGTTACTCTTGAACGAAATTAGATGCCTAGTTTTTTTTCCAAAAATTATAAACGTTCTTTTTCCCTGTTCTATGCCTTCTTCTACTAGTATCTGATTACGAAAGCAGTTCACTGGTTTATGAGTTCTCTCAATCGTGTTAGTTGAGGAAACTTCGCTATGAATTGTTTCGGTACTCATGTTATCCAGGGCATTCATATGTTGCCTAGACAATGCATCTGCGACTACATTCTCCTTACCAGGTTTGTAAATGAGTTTTGCGTTACATTCATCTATGAAGGCTTTCCATCTTTTAATTTTTGAATTTGGGTT
The DNA here is from genome assembly GCA_960531455.1 of Urophora cardui. Classification (NCBI taxonomy): domain Eukaryota; kingdom Metazoa; phylum Arthropoda; class Insecta; order Diptera; family Tephritidae; genus Urophora; species Urophora cardui. Next base: position 99,348,930 of record OY482670.1, on the reverse strand, counting down.
TCTGTCTGAAACCGCAAAAGTGAGCGGTTGGTGATCCGTATGAACCTTAATATCTGTTACGCCGTACAGGTAGTTTCTAAGGGTTTTAAGTGCCCAAACGATGGCCAACAGCTCTCTTTCGTTTGTGGCAAAGTGTTCCTCACTACTGGTCAAAGTACGGGATATCATTGTTATAGGTTTCCCTTCCTGTGACAGGACAGCACCTATTGCGTGCGACGATGCATCCGTGGTTAAATCAAACGATTTATTAAAATCAGGGTAGGTTAGTGTCACCTCCTCTGATGCTAGTATTTCCTTTAAGGTAGTGAAGGCTTTTTTCTGTTCCTCAGTCAAATCAAGTTCGATTTTCGGCAGTAACTCGGCCATATTCACCCCTCATTATATTTGAAAGTGGCTTCGCTATTTTAGCGAAATCCCTAATGAAACAGCGGTAGTACCCCGCTAAACCCAAAAATGATCTTAGCCCCCTCAGAGTAGTGGGCTCCTGAAAATTCCTGATGGCATCCACTTTATCCGGGCACGTCTTGATTCCGCCCTGTGAAACTAAAAAACCCAGGAATTCTACTTCGGTTTTGAAAAATTTTGATTTTTCCGCCGACACTCTCATGTTGGCTTCAAATAAACTTCTCAAAATCACTTCCACATCATCTAAATGTTGTTCTTCGTTTTGGGAAAATATAATGACATCATCCATATAGACAAAGCATTTGCTTCCTATGTGTTCTCTCAACACATCATCTATTGCCCTCTGGAAAATGCTGGGAGCATTCTTTAGACCGAACGGCAATCTACAAAATTCGTACTTTCCATTCTTTACGGAAAATGCTGTTTTTTCTCTGTCCCGTTCCAGCAGGTTGATCTGATGGAAACCAGATTTCAAATCAAGGGTAGTAAAAAATTTACTTCCACCTAGATTTGATAAAATTCCTGTGATATCCGGGATTGGATATTTATCACTGATGGTTTTTTCGTTGAGCTTTCGAAAATCTATAACCATCCGCTTTTTTTCTTGCCCAGTTTCGTCAAGGCCCTTCTTTTTTACCACCCATATGGGATTATTATATGGTGACCTGGATGGCCGAATGATGCCGTTTGCTAGCAGTTCTTGAATTTCCTTGTTCACGAAATCCGAGACGCCCAATGGGTAAGGGTATAGTCTTGAATACACGGGGTCTTCATTCGTAGTGCGAATCGTTGCTACTACGTTTGTGTTGTATGGTAGTGCTTCGTTAGGGTCTGCAAAAACCCCATTTATGCTACCAATCATTTTTGAGAATTCTTCTTCTAGATTTTGTGGGACGTTTTCCGCCTGCAGTCGCAAGTGACTAATATCCTCGCTAGATACAAATAGTATAATCTCCTTACCAAAATCATGTGTTATTGTGTTTGTTTTTAAATTAATAGACGCATGCACCTTGTTCAATAAGTCAAGGCCAACTACACCGTCAAATGAAGTAAGATTGGGTAATAAAAAAAATTCTGTTATTGTCCCAAAAATTTTAACCTTGCATTTATGTTTGATGGGGGTAACGCCATGAATAGACTTTACTAAAAATGAGTTTTCTACTGGTTTTATTCCTTTCAGGCCTGGAAGGGGCCTGATATAGCTCCTTGACGCCCCCGTGTCAACAAGGAGCTTTACTTCTTTCCCTCCTATTGACCTTGAAATCCAAGGAAGGAGGGACTTTGCCCTAAAAAATTAACCTCATCGGATTCGATGTTGTCGGCTGCCTGCTCAGCTTCGTTATTGTATGTTTCTTCATTTTGCGACTCCCGCTCATCGGTAAGATGGTTTACGCGCTGTATTTTGGGTCCTGTGTACCGTCCCGAGTTCGCTACACGTTTTTGCCCGTTCCCTTGCAGCTTACCATATTGTTCCTGGCTAGGATTACTTGCTTGGTTTTTAAATTGGGATATGGAGGGATCCACTTCCATAGGTTCAATGCGCCTTTGGCTTGAATAATTACTATTGGTAAATGGTTTTTGGGTATTTCCATAATTTTGTGGACGACTGGCCTGTTTATTTTGTTTAGTTACCGAAAAATGCGGGTTTTTATGACCCACACCGTGATCGTAGTTAGGTGCCTTTTGATTGGCCGGATTCTGACTTCCGCCAGGTTTTTCTTGAAATCTGTTCGCGAAATTCATTGCGAAAGCGTAACGCTCATTGTTGGCGTCTACCTCTTGTGCCAAAGCCAGGGCGGATGGGAGGTCAGATGGCCTGGATGCGAACAAGATATCGCATAGTGGTTTCCTTAAACCTGATATAAACACTCTGAGTGCATCAGCCCTATATTTCTCATTTATAGTGTCTGCAACACCACTCTCATAAGACATTATTGTCTTATTTGCCAACAGAGTTAACTTCTTTTCTACCTCATCGTAGAATTCTAGGCATGTCATTGATCCTTGTCTCAAGGTGGATAATTCCTGCTCGATTAAGTATATCGGCCGTTTGTCCGCGTACGTAAAGTCGAGTCTGGAGATTATAGCGCTAAAGTTAAGCACTGTGTTAAAAGAAGAAAGTACTGCGTCGGCAGCACCTCTCACCTTGTTTCTAATAATAGTAACAGCTTGGTAGTGGCGTTCACTGCCATCGTACCTCCTAAATAATTCGTAAGCATTGTGTGCAGCTTCCCGCCAGGATACGTACGTGCCCTGGTGGCCAAAAAATTCTGGAAGGGTCTTTATCGCGTCTAGCGTAATATCGCAGGTAGTTAGGGGGTTGATTGTTACCCTACTATATTTCTCTACCTTAGGTTTGTTTATTGTTACTTGATTCTGCAAAGCAAGAAGCTTCTTGTCAAACTCTGTTTTCTGTTCGGCTAAAGCTCTCCTGACCTCTGCTTTTGCTATCTCGCTAACTTGTTCAATATTCATTGTATTTTGTCTGTTTGCTGCTAAATTTAAATTCTTAAAGAGGTCCTCCAATACCTCGGTCATCTAACATTCAAAGATTTTCTTGAAAAATTTTCACAAAGGACACATAGATTTATTTAGCACCTATTCTTTATTAATTATTTATTTTTTCCAATTTCGGTTTTTCACTTTCACTAATTTTTTTAGAGCACTTCACTTACCCCTTCATACTTAGGTAGTATCTTAATCTATCTACGTTAATTATTGATTTTCTTCTTCCGTTGTTGCTTGCTGTTCTTCGGTCTGCTTCCTTCTAACTGCTTGCGATTATTATCATTGACTTCGCCACGAGGATGTTTGTTTCGAATCCTTCTAACTGTTTGCGGTTATTATTTGTCCCTTAGGATCAAAATGATTAGTGTTTTTCCAGCCCAACGTTTGGGGCGCCAATTGTAGTTTATTGCACGTGTGTGCTTTTCTGAGTTACATTACAAACTGAAACTTAATTGCTACCCTAACTGTCCACCTAGCCCACGACGTTGGATAACGCTGCTGCTGCTCTGCTGGCGGCTAGCGACGTTGACACAATCGTCGCGCTGATGATGTTTATTGATGATGTTGTAATAGCTGCTTTTGCTGATGCAGTTAAATATGATGAAGAGAATTGTGGCGCTTGTGATGTTGTCATAGCGCAATGACCCTAGTCGATAGTTTCGCTGACACAGCAACGTATGTCAACAACGATATGCGATCATACCGTGTGATCGCATTTCTGCTGATCTAGCTAGTTGCATGAAGTGGCATGCTGTTGTAATTTAGCTGGATGTGATTGACCTGGGCGAAGGCTAGGAAGGCAGCTGTGACATTTGGTTAATGCCATCTGTGGGAAGAAACCTATGATAACTTGTATATTCTTTAATATTTATTTTCTTTATTTTAAATTTTAGTTTATGTAACAATTGTTTTTTGCTGTAAATAAAAAAGTTTCAACAATTTAAGGTGGAAATTAGATTATTTATTCCATTCAGCCAGCGCTATTAAGGTAACTAAATAAAATTAATTTGAATGAGGATTGTGATTTGTAGATTTGGAGCAGGCGCGCCGGCGCGAAAAAGCACGCCGGCGTCGCCGCCGCCGCCGAAATTACTTTGGAATGGCGCCGCCGCCGCCGGTATCACTGTCGCCGTATATGTCTAGTTTATACCACAAGAGTGTACAACTGCTGGCGTACGCCGATGATATCGACATCATTGGCACTAACACTCGCGCCGTATGTTCTGCCTTCTCCAAGCTGGATAAAGAGGCTAAGAAAATGGGTTTCGCGGTTAACGAGGACAAGACGAAGTACCTCCTGTCATCACACAAAGAAACAGCACGCCTTGGCAGCCACGTCACTGTTGACAGCTACAAATTCGAAACTGTTAAGGACTTCGTCTATTTGGGAACCAGCATTAGCACCAAGAATGATGTCAGTACGGAGATCCAACGAAGAATCACGCTTGCCAATAAATGCTACTTTGGACTAAGTAGGCAACTGAAAACAAAAATCACACTCTACAGGACGCTCATCGTTCCAGTCCTCATGTACGGCGCAGAAGCATGGACAATTTCAAAATCAGATGAGATGGCACTTGGAGTATTCGAGTATTCGAGAGAAAAGTTCTTCGTAAGATTTATGGACCTTTGCGCGTTGGCGTGGGCGAGTATCGACGGAGATTTAACAATGGGCTGTACGAGCTTTACACAGACATCGACATTGTTCAGCGAATAAAGATCCAGCGGCTGCGTTGGGCAGGTCATGTCGTTAGAATGGATAAAGGTATTTCTATCGAAACCCGCTGAACGCAAAAGAAAAGGGAGACCTCCACTGCGTTGGGAAAATCAGGTGGACAGCGATGCTGCCTCCCTAGATGTTCCCAAGTGGCGCCATGCTGCACGAAACAGAAGCAATTGGCGCGCTCTGTTGGACTCGGCCAGAATCGTCTAGACCAGGGCTGCTCAACGCTCTCGTATTGAAAGTACAAAACTCAATACATCTACAAATTTTGTATATGCACTGAAAAATATTTTCGTTCATATAAATTTTTTTATGAATTCCAATAAAATATTATTTTAGAATTTATTTTCAAATGGTAGTATCACATACATAAAATTTTTTTTATATTTTTTATATGAAAATTTTTTGAATACAAATTTTTTACAGTGCTTTCATTTTTTGAATTTTTTTTCATTACACATTTGTTATTGTAAATTTCGATTTCTTACGCCAGTGCTCGAGCTCCTATACAAAGTGCCTTTGCTCTGCACATTTAATATGAATCATAGGCACATGCATATAAAAATTTTTTATATCTTAGTGCTTATGGGAGTGCAAAGAAAGTTTTTTTTTCATATTTGAAGTGAAAATATGTATCTGTGCCTATGATTCGGAACAAAAAAAAAACAATTGTGCTTTGAGTGCCTATGAGGTGAGCAGCCCTGGTCTAGACGGTTAGGCGCCAATCAAGAAGAAGAAGAATATGTCACATTAAATTTGTTCGCCGCTTTTTATGTATATTCTAATTGCATTTTTCACTAATAATAACAAATGCAATTTGGCGGTATTTTAAAAATGTTGTCTTCATTTAAGTTCACAACTTTTTCATCAAAAAACCACTATTAAAAACTATATTTGCCTGCTGTATATTTTGTGGGATTTTTTATTTAAGATGTGGGATATTGAGGGATTTTTTTGCAACTGCAAATGCAGAAATGTGGGCAATTAATGCAATAAAAAAAGTTCGAAACAATAGCCTTGTTCAACAACTTTACTTGCAAGAAGAGCGTCAGTGACAAATTAAGAGTAAAAACGAGAAAAAGAGAAAATTATCAACCAAAGTTATTGAACACAAAATCGTAAACATTTGCAAGTAAACAGCTGATGCGCTGTTTTCACAATTTGATTTTTAGGTTAGGTTGAAATCTTTGAAATTGAAAATGAATGTAAATAACTGAATTAGGAAGACGAAAATCTACTTTGGATATTCCACAACATCGTCAAGATTCCAATTTGCGCTAATTTATTTAGTATGCAATTAGAAATTTGCGATTAAAATGTTTGCATATTTCCAATTGAAATTTTTATCATCATATCGCACCCTAAATCATAAAGTGACACAACTCAAAATTCAAAAATTTTCAGGAGAGCCAAAAAACGTTTTTTCTTTACAAGAAATCGTATGGCAAAATACCACGTATAAAGGTTATTTTTCGGTCAAAAGATACACTTATTGAAAAGTTTTTTTTTTGTCGATCGCTAGAGATATATTCTGTGCAACCGTTTGTGTAAAAAACTCGATTTCAAAAAATTTTGAGTTGTGTCACTTTATGATTTAGGGTGCGATATGTTGTTGACACTTCTACTTTTTTAAATCTGAAATTAGTTGGATGTGAAAATTTTACTTGCAACTATTATCAACTCTTTCGAAGTCTTACTCTGTCAATTTGGCTCTCTTTTGTGAATTTTTTCAGTTATTGAACATAAATTCGTAACTATTCGTAAAAATATGTAATAATTTTTAGATATTGAGCAGAACGAATATACGAATCGTTATTGTGCCTCGATAAATGTAAGAGAAACTGTAAAACTAATATCCAAATTTTATTATTATTTATTTTTTCCTTATTTTTTCATCTTTAATAACGGTTTTCTCGAATAATTTGTTAACCAGTGTATACACAGTGGCGAGCATTAATGGATGAATGTTTCCCACCTCTGTGCTTATGTGTCCATAAAACCTAATCCAAACGACTAATTTCAATCAAATTTTTTTTTTATTAATTAGCATATATATTATTTTAATAGAAAACATACAAATAATTTAATTCCATCTTGATAACCACATTTTTTAGGGTCACATATAAACGCGCAGGCGCTGCTAGGATATTCTACTTTAATCAATTTCAATTGTGAAATTTTTCATATTAAAATTGCTAAATTTGTATGCTACATTAACCCGTTTTTTGTATGGAGAGGATAGATGTATTTTTTATATACATACATACTTTCTCTGAAATTTTTTTAAACAAAATAATAGTGGTCTTCATCTAAAGTGATAAAGTAATAAATTGTTAAAGTTTATCAGTTTATCCGCATTTTGACATGAACGCACCTTGGTAAATAATTGTTTAAACTCTTGCCAGCTGTCAGTGTCAACTTGATTAATAAATAAAGAGCCCAATAAAATAAACAAAAAATACATATAACATTAGTTATGTTCGGCACGTTGATAATTTGTACAATTTGTACAAATTTTCCTAAAATTTTGTCGAATCCTGTTCGGCACTCCACAAACTTCGCAAGCTGAGAGCGGATTTTGACATTTCATTTGGAGAGAAAGTTACAAGTTTTTACGGAGTCTTTTGGACTCAGTAAAGATTTGCAAGTTGAAAACAGCTGATCTTGACAAAGAATTTTCAGTCTGGAAAACAATTTTAAATTTTTGTAAAACTTAATTATTTTTTAAATATTTGTATGAAATTTCGATATAATGCACCGACCTCGGAATTTTTTGATTGTTTGGGTGGTAGGGGGTTCATATGGATCACTAAAATGGAAACTAAATCTTGTTGAAGCTTATAATTTATTAATAATACAGTATTTTAGCGTAGACCACTCTTATGCATTGGTGGCCTTCGGCCGCGGTTTAAGAAAATAACCCTCAGCCGTGCAGCGGTCTACAGTATTTTTGTGTAGTCCGGAGTGTTAAAATTAGTAAAATTAACATCCACAGTACACTTCCTAAAAGTTTAAATGAAAAATTCTCTGTTCTTTGCAATAAATTCAGCGGGCGCATTATACCGAATCCGACCCAATATGTTTTAAACTACATATGTATTACATAACATATGTTTTGCTTGCAAATGTTGACGAAGTCATGTTCGGCGGAAACTTTGTACGTTTCAGCTTTAGAGAGAGTTTGACATAATTCTCTCTTTGCTTATGTTGCTTGCAAATTTTTGTGCCGAACAGACTTATTTTTGTAAAAATTATAAAGTATTCGTGCTCAAATGCCGAAAAAAATCACAATTTCATCTTTTAAATTGAAAAAGTAAAACTGCCAATGTGTCAGACTTGAATTTTAACGAAATTTATAAATTTACGCCATGATACAAGAAAGAAGGTAGTGTAAACGTCATATTTTTGTCGTCATATTAACCACCTGACAATTATATGGATTATGACATTTCGTGCTGCTATACTCAGTGCTAAAAATCCTCCATTTATGTTATTTTTTATTTCCATGGTAACCATGGTATCGATTGCAACAAAACGAATTTTTTTAATTTGAATATTGATATATACATAAATACGTACATTTACGTATTAAATTCTTCATAATATCAGATCACAAATAATTATATAAAAAATAAGATTTATTCTTAAAATAAGTTGCGGCAGGTTTGTGGAATATAGTACATACTACAATCCCACTACACCTCCTGTGAATTTTATTGAAAAATTTCAGTGGTTTAGAAATTATGAATATTTGCACGACTTATGAACTTGCAACCGCAAAAACAAGTGCGGTCGATGGCATGGTTATATGTAGAGCTCTCGATTTTTTTTGAACATTTTCGAGTAGCCCGAACAATTGTTGTTCAAATGCTCGAACAGTTGTTTGTTTGTTCATTACCCGTATGTTTGTACGGGCATTTGAACAACAAACGGGCTTCAAACAAAAACGATCAGATCGAATTGCTCGATATCCGGGTATCTAGGGCTCTAGTTATATGCAAAATTTATTAGTAAATAAAATATTTAATTTAGATGAAAAGTTAGTAAAAAGATTTTTTTTGCGAAGAATCTATTTCAGAATTAGGTAAATAATAAAATAAAGGAAAATAAAATTAATAACGTAAGTAAGATCTAAGGAAAACTGCAACATAAAAATTTAAATTAAATTTACATTCTTATATAACTGCTAAACAATTTTCTTAATAAATATATTTTTTAAATGTGGAAATATTCTTGTATAAAACATTGAAACCAAATATGTATTTATATATATCGTCGATCCGGAAGAAGAAAGACGTATGCCAGTAATTTGTTGACGAAAAAAGGCGCATTAAAAATATGTCGGGGAAGAAAGACGCTTTACAAAACATGTCGACGAAGATAGACGCATTAAAAAATATTTCGACGAACAGAGACGCATTATAAAATATTTGGACGAAGAAAGACGCATTAGCAATATTAACTGCGAAGAAAGACACATATGCATTAATATTGACAAAGAAAAATAAAAAATCCAATATATCTTTCTTTCCTAAAAAATATTTAAATGCTTCTTTCTTTTATTTCTTCGTTATCAAAAAAAAAATAAAGAGTATTTCTTTCGAAAAATATTTTAAATGCCTTTCTTTGAAAAAAAAAAAAAAAAAAATTGCTTCTTTCTTCCTCAACAAAACTCTTTGCGTCTTTTTTCTTCTATAGCTACGATATAAAGAAAATCAAGAACTCTTACCTTATTCATAAAAAATCGAACAGTTTTCAAATATTGAAATATAATGGACGTTTTGATAATATTTTTCGACTTTAATAACTGCATAAATCTATTTTATTTTTTATGAATAACTTATTTTTTATTTTCTTTGGAAAGCTTTTTTTTTTTTAAATTTTTTAAAATAATAAAATATACTCATTACATCGGCTGATTGTTGTCTTTTATTTGTTCTGTTGATTAGCATATGTGAAAAACACCATTTCATTTAAAATACCCAATATTTTGTTCAAATATACCCTCAGCCAAAAAATTTTGATTGGGCAACGCTATCCTAAATTTTTGACTTAAAATAAGACGTCAAAATCCATATTATAATCAAAAATGACAATGTCAAAGTGAAATGGAACTACCTTGTTTGTTTGTATCATGATTTACGCAACAAAATCGTTCGGTAAAGTGATAAACTTTGCTTAAATATATTTTCTTACAAATTTTAACAGGTAATTTATCACAATTACCTTATCACTTTATATGAAGACCCTTAATAAATTTATACATCGATACAGGGGGCAAAACGTCCAATTTTCAATGGCACAACACCTTTGGACCAATATATTTCTTTATCGATTGAAAATGGGGTTTTGACCACTAACTCCAGATTTTGAGGGTGTATGGAAATTCTAGGTATGCAGTTTTTGTATACTTCACTAGACTTACAGCTTGAGGTATGTCTGGCAAAAAGTAATTTTTCACTGTCACACAGTGTAATTGTTAAATAATATTGTATGTATGTAACTCATTATGAAAACTTACTATAAAATTTCTTTGATTTTCTGGAATGTGGGTCGCTTCGATGGTTCATGTGCCCAACATTGCGACATAAGCGAATACAACCTCGGCGGACAATCTTTTGGCAATGGCAAACGTTCACCATTCTCTAATTTGGTTATAATATCACTGTTTTTGATACCTTGAAAAGGTTTCACGCCCAACATTAGTATCTCCCACGCACAAACTCCTGGAATTTTTAAATAAAAATACAAGGAATTAAAAAAAAATTCAAGAAGCATAAGTTCGAGTGGAACCGAACATGAAATACTCAGTTGTACGATTTAATTGCAATACTCTATAAAATGTTAAATATAAAAAAACGCCTTTCTACGTAGATGTATTTCTATTTATTTTATGACTCCGAATGTTTGCTGGGTCACGGAGGTTATTCACTTTTCACCTCCGATCAAACATTCTGGGAGCCCCCATAATTTTGGAGCCTGATATGAGTTCGAAATATGTGTGAAATATGAGTTTATAGTCTAAGATACGACAGAACAAATATATCCCCTCATCTGTTATTTACCAATGGACAGTGGTAACTGACAGTTCCTAAGCATATTAACACATCGCCCATGGGTTGCCTAGCTAAAACGCGTACGAAAGGTACTAAATATTTAAAACAAAAACTAAAATTTTTAGGTATACTCCCCTTTTCTGTTATTTAAAAAAACGATACACCAGACGAAAGACGGCAATTAGGAGAGTTCAAAAAACATGGGTTGCCTATCGAAATCTGGGGCAAACTGGAGGGTTGCCAGCTTTGAAAAGTGCAAAAAAATAGGGTTTCTCCCTTTTATGTTATTTAAAAAAACGATACACCGGACGAAAGAGGGCAATGAGGAGAGTCCAAAAAACATGGGTTGCCTATCAAAATCTGGGACAAACTGGAGGGTTGCCAGCTTTGAAAAGTGCAAAAAATAGGTTATCTCCCCTTTTCTGTTATTTAAAAAAAACGATACACCAGACGAAAGAGGGCAATGAGGAGAGTCCAAAAAACATGGGTTGCCTATCAAAATCTGGGCAAACTGGAGGGTTGCCAGCTTTGAAAAGTGCAAAAAAATAGGTTTTCTCCCCTTTTCTGTTATTTAAAAAAACGATAAACCGGACGAAATAGGGCAATGAGGAGAGTCCAAAAAACATGGGTTGCCTATCAAAATCTGGGGCAAACTGGAGGGTTGCCAGCTTTGAAAAGTGCAAAAAAATAGGTTATCTCCCCTTTTATGTTATTTAAAAAAACGATACACCAGATGAAAGAGGGCAATTAGGAGAGCTCAAAAAACATGGGTTGCCTATCAAAATCTGGGGCAAACAGGAGGGTTGCCAGCTTTGAAAAGTGCAAAAAAAAAGGTTTTCTCCCCTTTTATGTTATTTAAAAAAACGATACACCAGATGAAAGAGGGCAATTAGGAGAGTTCAAAAAACATGGGTTGCCTATCAAAATCCGGGGCAAACTGGAGGGTTGCCAGCTTTGAAAAGTGCCTGAGTGATTTCTAAATAAAGGAAAAAAAGGGTTAAATACATATCGTATAGAAATATGTTGTTAGGAAACATATAGTAAAATTTCACGAACTTTAATTTCGTGGAATACGTTGACCCGCTAACCCCTCTACGAAAGGGTCGTTTTGACCCCCTTTTTTTAAAGTCCGAAAAAAATACTATTTTGAAGGTCGATAGAGGGTTGAAATATTCTAGAAAATTATTGGCCATAAAATTTCACTAGGGGTCTCCTCAGACAAAATCTTTGTATAAATAACCCACAAGACCACAGAAAGCAAAAAACATATTCCTTTGTATTATTTCAAGTAAAAACAAAGGAATATGTTTTTTGCTTTCTGTGGTCTTGTGGGTTATTTATACAAAGATTTTGTCTGAGGAGACCCCTAGTGAAATTTTATGGCCAATAATTTTCTAGAATATTTCAACCCTCTATCGACCTTGAAAATAGTATTTTTTTCGGACTTTAAAAAAGGGGGGTCAAAACGACCCTTTCGTAGAGGTGTTAGCGGGTTAACGTATTCCACGAAATTAAAGTTCGTGAAATTTTACTATATGTTTCCTAACAACATATTTCTATACGATATGTATTTAACCCTTTTTTTCCTTTATTTAGAAATCACTCAGGCACTTTTCAAAGCTGGCAACCCTCCAGTTTGCCCCGGATTTTGATAGGCAACCCATGTTTTTTGAACTCTCCTCATTGCCCTCTTTCGTTTGGTGTATCGTTTTTTTAAATAACAGAAGAGGGGAGATAACCTATTTTTTTGCACTTTTCCAAGCTGGCAACCCTCCAGTTTGCCCCAGATTTTGATAGGCAACCCATGTTTTTTGGACTCTCTTCATTGCCCTCTTTCGTCCGGTGTATCGTTTTTTTAAATAACATAAAAGGGGAGAAAACCTATTTTTTTGCACTTTTCAAAGCTGGCAACCCTCCAGTTTGCCCCAGATTTCGATAGGCAACCCATGTTTTTTGAACTCTCCTAATTGCCGTCTTTCGTCTGGTGTATGGTTTTTTTAAATAACAGAAAAGGGGAGTATACCTAAAAATTTTAGTTTTTGTTTTAAATATTTAGTACCTTTCGTACGCGTTTTAGCTAGGTAACCCATGTGCGATGTGTTAATATGCTTAGGAACTGTCAGTTACCACTGTCCATTGGTAAATAACAGATGAGGGGATATATTTTTTCTGCCGTATCTCGGACTATTATAATTTTTTTGCCTTTGTTTTTTAAAATGATAATTGTGATTCATAAATGCTGTTTCGAAAAATGGGAAGTATAAAAGTATCACTAAAGTTCAATATACTTAATGTCCCATTATATGATGGCATTGGATTGAATTTCAGGTTGATGACAAGTTCGAATCGGTAGGAGAATACAAGGAGAATAAGCCGGGGTTAAGCTGAATATTTGCAATTGGAAACCAAATGGAGAGAGGATGAAGAGAACTGGGTTGATATTCAGAAATTTACAATTGAAATTGAGAATTTCTATTTGAAATTCAGAAAATTACAATATAAATTCAGAAAACTTCTTGAGTAACTGTGAGGAAGGTCTCTGAATTTCAAATGTAAATTTCTGAATTTCAATTGTAACTTACTGAATTTCAAATGGAAATTCTGAATATCAATTGGAACTCTCTGAATTTAAACTGAAGAAGGTGTAGTTATAGAAGAAGAAAAGAAAGAGTCACAAATATGAGTCCAATAGGTATCTTTTATGACTCTTATTCAGGCTCATATGATGTATAAAATTAGGCTTCTATCGGGCCACATACATAACAGAAATACATACATTTTGGGCTCTAAAATGAGTGCTAACGTTCGAGTTTAGGATTCCTCTAAGAATACTGCTTTGTATTCTTTTTTGGATTCGGAAAAACAATCGCTCCGAATTCGGGAAAATATTCGGTTAAATATTGGATTTCGGTTCCGGATTCGGGAAAAAATTCGGTTCAGATTCGGGAAGATACTTGGTTCGTATTCGGGAAAATATTCGCAAAATCACTTTGAAAAAGAAAAAATATTACTTGTGTGAATAATTGAATAACGAGAATAAAATTTATTCATTATTCAAAATTATCCGAATAAAGAATAAAAATGTATTCGTTAGTTATTCTGATGATGAATAAAATTTTAATTGTTATTCAACTTATTTTGGATCAAGAATAAAATTCTGTGGTCACAAGCAATAATCGCTTAAGTCGACTTAGGAAGGTTTCGAGTTATGTATATATACCACGTTATTCTCCTAAAACACTATATTTCTGTAAAACCCCCATGCTTATAACTTAATTCAATAAAAATATATAAATAAACACATTTAAGCTTATCTTACAATAGAGGTATATTAAACTTGCTATAACGGGCAAAGTAGGCGTATATACTAAATCAAATTTCTTCATGACATTTTGTTTATTTACAAAATTTGATCGTATCATTATGGATGGCTCACTGATTTTGCGTCCATAGTTTTTAATCGGCTTTTATGATTTGTTAAGAAACGCTTTCGAATATAAAAATCAATTTATCTCGAAATCATTTTTTAAGACTTAAGCGATTATTGCAAATTGCCACAGAATTTTATTCGTTATTCCACTTATTTTGGATGAAGAATTCAAGATTATCTGAATGAAGAATACAAATTTATTCTTATTTTTTCGTTATTGAAATATTCAATTTTGAATAATGCCCATCCCTGATCCTGCGCTATCACTTATAATTTATAAGTTATAAACATTTCAAAATATGTCCTTTAAAAATTAGAATTGGCAACGACGATTCTCGAAAATATTATCATACATTGTTATAAAACAACGGTTCTATTGCATGCAATGTATAGCATTTCATTATTATTGCCAATATCACGAACACCGAACGAAATACCGAAACGCCGAAAGTCACGGTGCCGAACTCGTCGAAAATCATATCAGCTACCCCGTCGGTTCGAAGTTAAGTGTTGCCAACTATATGAACTATGTTCGAATCGGCGTTACCAAGTGCTGATGCGAAATTGAGCGGGTTTTTCTCAGGTTTCTTATCTTTTTGATAAAATCAAATACATTTTTACTTTATTTTACTAAAAACAAGTAAGGAAGCCTAAGTTCGAGTGGAATCGAACATTAGATACTCAGCTGTATGCTTTCATTGTTTGTTTGCGTTTAATGGAAACACGGTTTACTTTATATAAAGTGCCACATAAAGTGGGCGTAGCCACGCCCATTTTCAAAATTTGTATCAACCATCCAACTAAGCATATGAATATTATTCTTTGCGCAAAATTTCATTCCTTTTTGACTTCTAGTTACAAAGATGTTACGTTACAAATTCCCAAAGGGTGTTCCAGAAATATCTTTGTTAAAAAGTAGGCGTGGTCATAAACCGATTTCAATAAATTTTTGCGTGTCTATTAACACAAGTTATAAAAGTATATAAACCAAGTTTCGTCATAATATCTCAATTATTTGTCGAGTTAAAGGCTAAGAAATCTCGTATATCCCTTTGTCCAAAAGGAGGCGGTGCCACGCCCATTTTCCAAAATTTTTCTATTTTTTGTTTCCGGTCCATTGTAGAAATCATACCATAAAATTTCAATGAATTATCTTTACATTTGACAAAGATATCGCTTAAAATGTTTTTATTAGGTCACTTTATAACACCCATATATAAAAGAGGGCGTGGCCGTCAAACCGATTTCTCTAAAATTTAGAACATGTATTACCACAAGTAACAAAGGTGTATACACCAAGTTTCGTCATTATATATCAATTATCTGTCGAGTTATAGGCTAAGGAATCTCGTATATTCTTGCTTCTAAAAAGAGGCGGTGCCACGCCCATTTTCCAAAATTTTTACGGTTTTTGTTTTATGTTCGTAGTAAGACTCCTGCCATAAAATTTTAATGATATATCTTTATATTTGACATAGATATCGCTTAAAATGTTTTTATTAGGTCACTTTATAACACACATATATAAAAGTGGGCGTGGCCGTCAACCGATTTTGGAAATTTTTCGTCCAAACATTTGTCTAATTAAGTATATCACGCGTACCAAATTTCATCGATATATCTTCAACGGTTTTTGAGTTATGATTCATAAAACTTTCAATGTTTGCCCCTTAATAAGTGGGCGTGGCACCGCCCATTTTCCAAAATTTTTATGTTTTTTGTTTTCTGTCCATAGGTGGACTCCTGCCATAAAATTTCAATGATATATCTTTATATTTGGCAGAGATATCGCTTAAAATGTTTTTATTAGGTCACTTTATAATACACATATATAAAAGTGGGCGTGGCCGTCAACCGATTTTAACTATTTTCCGTCCAAACGTTTTCCTAAGTAAGTAAATCACGCGTACCAAATTTCATCGATATATCTTCAATGGTTTCTGAGTTATGACATATAAAAATTTCAAGGTTTGGCCCTTAATAAGTGGGCGTGGCACCGCCCATTTTCCAAAATTTCATCAAATTTCTTCCTAGGGGCCTGAGCTCAACACGTGGGTAAGATTTCATCGCTCCAGCTATATTAGTGACTGAGATTTCATCGCTCCAGCTATATTAGTGACTGATTTTTTCTATATAGGAAAAGTAGGCGTGGTCATGGCCCGATTTCGCCCATTTTCAATACCAACCGTCCCAGTGTCGATACCAACTTGCATTTCAAATTTCATCAAAATATCTTAATTTTTGCGCGAGTTAGAGTATTTACAGACGGACAGACGGACGGACGGACGGACATGGCTCAATCGATTTCTCTTTTCACCCTATATAATTCTATATCTATCTCGATTATTTCATTCTGTTACAATCCACCGTTATGTGATTAAAACTATAATACTCTGTGTACTAGTACAGCTGAGTATAAAAATTTATTTAAATAATAAAATAATGGATTCTATTGCGATAGCAGCTTTATTAGTAGAGGAAGAGGGCAAAGGATTTCTCTGAAGGAAAGAAAGTTGTTGAGAGATCATATCCTTTTACTTTAAGTAAACAAGCGTAAATTTAATTAGAGGCTGAAAATAAAAAAAAATTGGCTTAAATTCGCGTGAAAGAAATCTTTACCTTGTCCTTTTTTCTGTTTTTCATAGAAGTATTTTGAACTACATAAAAGCAAATTGTATACAAAAATAGGGGAAAATTTCAATAACAATGTACCCGGCACCGGAATTTTTCGTTTCTTTTTTTTTGGCGATAGATCACTAAAATGCAAACGAAATCTTGCGGAAACTTATAATTCATTAATAACACAGTATTTTTCCGTAGAGCACCCCTATGCATTGCGAAGGCAGCCGCGGTTAGATCTGGAGAGATTTACAGTAATTTTGCGTAGTCGGGAGTGTTATAACTAGTAAAATTATCATTCACAGAACTTTTTCCTGAAGGTTTCATTGAAACATTCTTAGTGGTTTGAAAATAAATACGGCGGGCGCATTATACTGAAGCCGACCTTCCACCACCTGCAATATTTATTTGAACGCGTCTTTATTGAGACGAAAGTTTCTACTAAAATGGTAAATTGTTGGTAATACACATTCATAATTCGTTAGTTGCTTTTTTATAGTAGTCAAACAATAATTACACTGGATCACAAAATGAAATTTTTTGTCTGTACTTTGGACGAGACTATCCTATCTATATGTAAAATCGGTCGGTGATTCCGAAAATCGGGTTCATTTTTAATTCTATGGGAAGGTTTTTGAGATATAGGCAATTTACCGTTATTTGGCCAATGGGTCCACTTAATCCAGTATATCTCTTTAACACAGTGACTTATCTTCCTTAGGTTTTAAAGATATTGCCTGACAAAGTCAATTTTTTCTTCAAAAAATCGTAAAAAATCGAAAAAATTCAAATTGAATCGTCAATATTTCAGAAACTATACGAGTTAGAGAAAAATGTTATAGGAACCGTGAAAAGGAAATTTAATTTTCTTTCGTTTGGTGTCACCCTAAGGGTGGCACTGTGTTAAAGGGATATACTGGATTAAGTGGACCAATTGGCCAAATAACGGTAAATTGCCTATATCTCAAAAACCTTCCCATAGAATTAAAAATGAAGCCGATTTTCGGAATCAGCGACCGATTTTACATATAGAAAGGATGGTCGTGTTCAGAGTATTTTTTGGCTGTAGAGCAGTGTTATTAACTTCAGAAAATGCATTATTATTCTTGGGTAAAATATATTTTAATTTCCAAAACCTACATACACACGTAAATCACTCTTCTTATCATTATTTCACAATTTTTTCTTTGCATATAACAGCAATTCAATCGCGGTGGAAAATGCAATGGACCCACGCCACGTTTGTGGCTTCTCGCGACCGGTTGATTAATGTATTTACATATATTCACACTCATTAACACTTATTACAACTACATACATGCATTTACATAATTTACTTAAACTTTTATTGTAATTTTTGATATTTTGTTAATAGCGCCGCAACCAAATACTTGCGGAAAATTTCGGCACGAAAAACTGTCAAAATGTTCGTTCATTCGGTGTTCATAATGCCGATTTACCGAACTTCGAAAGATTCGGCGCGCCGTCGGTTGTCATAATGCCGTTTTACCGAAAACGTCATTTCGGTACCACCGACGGTGTTGTTGATAGTGGCATATGGCTTTATAAATAACCGAGTTATCACATATTGCGTAATTTCCGAAATACATATGCTGCATATGGAAAGTTGGCGTGGCTATCATCCATTCCCATGTACTGAATTTCATCAAAACATTTAAATTTTTGACAAGTTAGTGTTTACATACGTACTGATGGATGGACGGCTTACCCGATTTCTTTTTTCACTCTGACCATTTTTATATATGGAAGTTTAACTGTTATGTGAACAAAACTGAACTACGTACAGCTGAGTATAATAAAAACTGAATATATATTTTTTAGTATTACCGAACATCCACACATCGCTTGCATTCGTAAATCGTCGAAAATTTATAGACTCTGGTGCCATCCACTTAATGGGCAATACACACATACTAGAGTGGTAATATGATTGATCCGACACCCAGCGCGATAGACCGAAATCAGCAAGCTATGAGAACGATGATTATAATAGAAACATTGTTACAATAAAACAAAAACTGTCATTATTATACAAAAAAAATATTGTTTGAAGTTACAGATTTTTTCCGTATGTTTATCAAAATTCATATTGAAAACGCTGCCTTACTTTAATACAAGTCGGTGAACTGACTAACACATTTCGTGCTGCAATATCTCTATGTACAAACTTCTTCGATTCTAAATAGCTTAAAGCTGTTGATAACTGATAGCAGTATAAGAGCAAGGTACCACGCTTCAGCCTGTAAATAAAATAAAGAAAAAGAAAGTTAAAATACATATGCGTTGGTATCCCGACTCCGATGTTAATTTTTTTGTTGAATATGGCGTTCGTTGGAATCGAGATTGTCGTTGGCCAAATAAAAAATCGGCAAATAAAGATATATCGCCTACCGGAACAATACTTTATTGGCGTGATCTAGAGGGCGCGAAGAAGGATACAATTTTACTAACAGATTTATATTTTGATAATTGTCCAAAGTCACGTTTAAAACAGGGAGTCTGCTTGCCTCTTTTATATTCCGTGGGTAATCGTTTTATTTTCTTGGAGAAATATTATCCGGTTGGCTTTAGATGTGCCCCATTGCCAATGAATCTTACAGAATATAAGGAAATGCAAATCAGAATAAAAGGTTTGTACTAATATTTTTTTACTTTTTTACAGAGATGTAGAATAATTATTATTTCATTTTGAAATTATAAAAAAGTCTTACAAATTTTCTTCAGAATCATAAAAGTCTTTTGGTAATATTTTTTTCCTGATGAAAATGATAAAAATCTTCTATAATTATTATTCAGAAACTTATATTTTAAAAATCTTTCCATAATAGTTATTTCAAATATGTATTTTTTAAGTCTTCAAAGACTTTTATATTAAGACAAATTTGAAAAAAGTCTTTGCGTAATTATTATCAGTAACAAATTGTTTTTTATATCTTCAAAGAATTTTTCATTGAGACAAAGTTCAAAAAAGTCTCAGAAAATTTTCAATAACTTTCATATAAGTATAAAATGAAAATAACTTTCATATAAGTACTTCAAAATTCAAGCAAATTTCCAATTTGAAATTGTATGAAAGATTTTTATAGAAGATATAAAAAATAAATTTGTTACTCAAAATAATTACTTAAAGATATTTTTGAAATTCGTCTCAATGAAAAAGTCTTTGAAGACTTAAAAAACAATTTGTTACGGATAATAATTAGTCAAAGACTTTTTTCAAATTTGTCTCAATATAAAAGTCTTTGAAGATATAAAACAAAATTTCTCATTTATAATAATTAAAAAGGACTTAAAAAAAATATCTCAGAAATAACTATTATTGAAAGACTTTTAAAATATGTTTCTTTCAATAATAATTATTTTTTGATTTTTATTTTTTCTCTTATAATAATTACAACTCTGCTTTTTTATTCTAACGACTACTGACGGTGATCACATAGTTAACTGTAGTTTGAGGTAGAAACTACGTACCACGAGCGAGGAACTTAACAGTTTTGTAAACTATGAAAATGATTGAGGATGTGTGTTAACTTAAACGTCAAAGCGGAGTGATGGTTTTTGTTTTTATTATTATTACTAGCAAATACTCGTCCCGCTTCGCAGCGACGAAAAAAGGTTTTATGTTATAATCAGGGACTGTAACGGTTATGATTTATCCAAAAAGTTGAATTTTAATCATTATTTGCTGAAGTTTATTTTCTGCTCACAAAAAAAAGTTATTTCTTGAGTTTTATTTTTCCATCAGAAAATAAAAGTTTGTTCTTGAGTTTTATTGTTCCCTCAGAAAATAAAAGTTATTTCTTGAGTTTTATTTTTCCATCAGAAAATAAAAGTTATTTTTTGAGTTTTATTTTTTGATCAGAAAATAAATTATTTTTTGAGTTTTATTTTGCGATCAGAAAGTAAAAGTTAGTTTTTGAGTTTTATTTTTCCCTCAGAAAATAAAAGTTATTTTTGAGGTGATTGCGACCAAAAATAAATTCAAAATTAAGGTATGAGTAAAACCATTTGTTTAAATAGAGATCGACAGATATATCAAATTGTAATGAAAAAGCCTATATTTAGGCGACTAATCGAATATTTATTTATCGTCTTGCAGTAAATGGTGCATACTTTCAAATTATGAGGTAATTTTTTTTATCAGCTTTAATTCATATCTTTGGCTTTTTTTCTTTTCGAATATAAAAAAAATCTGTAAAAATTGTAAAATTTTAAAATGAAATTAAAAAAAAAAAAAACAAAAAATATGCTCCATTTTGTTTTATGAACTTTTTTATGGAAGGAGTTTTTTAAGTTTTCGTACACTTTTCCCCTACAAAATGCGCAGAAGTATGCTTCAAAAAGCTTTAAATTTTTTGATGGGGAATATTTGTCAAATTAATTAAACATAAATAGTGATATTTCCAATTCTAATTAAGATATTCGAAGAAACTAAACGCTGTTTTCAAGGGTAATGATTGTGCTTTCAACTCGTTTAATCGAATTTGAGTGGAAAGTAACTACATAAAAGATATTAAGCAATGAATAGAGCCAAAAAAGTGTTTTTTGCCTATTTGAGCATGAATATCTCAGAAACTAGAACCAATTTGGAAAATCTGACTACAGATTCAGGTTAAGCACACTGAAATCCTTTAGAAAAGTGTAATTTCATTTCTGGTATAAAATTTTTTTGAAATGCGATTTTTCTGTATGATAAATGCTTATAAAATACTTAAAAGTGGATATATTTTTAATTTAAAAATATATATAATATTTATATTATTATTATATAAAGTGCTTTACCCCTTTTCCAAAATGATTACTGCATTTGATTTATATTTCAAAAATGTATACACTAATCAAAATTGAGCATTTTAGCTATAAAAGTTAGGAAAATGCTGAAATTTAAAAAATCTCGTTATATGGGAGGTGGGCGTATTTGTGGGCGGATTTTGTTCAAATTTTCACAGTTTACTAATTTCAACCAAAAAAGCTTAAGTTCCGAGTTTCAAGATTCTAGCTCAATTATTACTATTTTTGGCCGCGTTTGTATGGAGGTGCCCCCACTGTGCGCCGCTTGGGAATACCTAGGCGTCCAAAGGTCCATAAATCCTGCGAAGAACTTTCCTCTCGAATACTCCAAGCGCCATCTCATCACATTTGTAGCTATCAACAGTTACGTGGCTGCCAAGGTGTGCTATTTCTTTGTGTGATGACAGAAGGTACTTCGTTTTGTCCTCGTTGTTCGCCAAACCCATTTTCTTGGCCTCTTTATCCTTCATGGAGAAGGCAAAACATACGGCGCGCGTTTATTGCCAATGATGTCGATATCATCGGCGTACGCCAGCAGTTACACACTACCACAAGATGCTTCCTGTGCGGTGGAGTTCTGCAGCTCGTAGATATTATCTTTTCCATTATCAAATTGACCGCTGTGGTGCAGTGGGTAGAGTGCTCGCCTGCTATGCCAGAGGTCTCGGGTTCAAACCCCAGTCCGAGCAAACACCAAAAAATTTTTCTAATTAGTAAAAATCCAATTGTTGGCTTTTTTAAGAGCAGCGGTCGCCTCCCGGCAGTGGGCGGCATACCCTCCGAGAGTATTTCTGCCATGAAAAAGCTTCTCACAAAAAAAATGCATTCGCCGTTCGGAGCTGGCGTAAAACTGTAGGTCCACCCAATTAGTAGGAAAAACAAAAAGGAGCACACCTCGAATCGGGAGAGAAGCTCGGCCATAAAACTCGTCAGAGTTATAATAGCGCCATTGTATTATTATTATTATTATTATTATTAGCATCAAATTGAATAAGTCACACGAAAGGGAGTCATCTTGTCTGAAGCCTCGTTTGGTCTCGAACGTCTCGGAGAGGTCCTTCCCAATTCTTACGGTGCTGGTGGTGTTAGTCAGCGTCATTTGGCATAGCCGTATAAGTTTTGTAGGGAAACCAAATTCAGACATTGCGGCATTTAGGCAATTCTTATTCGTGCTGTCAAAAGCGGCTTTAAAATCGACAAAGAGATTGCGTGTGTCGGTTCCTTTTTCATGAGTTTATTCCAGGATTTGACGTATTGTGAAGATCTTGTCGATGGTAGATTTACCAGGTCTGAAGCCACCCTGATAAGGTCCAATCAGCTTGTTGACGGTGGGCTTCAATATTTCGCACAATACACTTGCTAAGACCTTATATGCGATATTCAGGGGGCTTATCCCACGATAATTGGCGCGTACTGTGGAGTCATTTTGTGGATTGGGCAGAGCATACTTAAGTTCCAATCGTCGGGCATGCGCTCGTCCGACCATATTCTGCATAGGAGTTGATACATACTCCTTATCAACTCTTCGCCGCCATGTTTGAATAGCTTGTCTTCAGATTAAATTCATTTTTACACCATGTACCAACATTCAGAAAAGAAGCTTATTTAGCAAATTTGAATACTCTAGGTCCATTTTTACTATTTATGGCCATTTTCTTGTATGAAACGTTCCTATTGTGCGTAGGTCCAAAGCCTGGTGTGCTTCCGAAAAGAAGTCTGATGATGAAGAAAGTGGTTTTTCTTCGAAATAGCTATCACTTCTATCGCTGTAAGAGTTAATTGGATTTTTCCGCTTATTCCAAACTATATAAAAATTAAAATTAAAAGTAATAATTTCATGCTAGACACTAACATGCATAATATCTGTGGTAGTTACATGGATCTACTCCCTCACTAATTAATGAATGCCAGTGTAAAGCGGCTTTGAGGTACGATCAACACGCGACCGACCTATCGCCTGATTGTGATTCCGGAATTA
Organism: Urophora cardui; assembly: GCA_960531455.1. NCBI lineage: Eukaryota > Metazoa > Arthropoda > Insecta > Diptera > Tephritidae > Urophora > Urophora cardui. The sequence continues at coordinate 99,325,399 of OY482670.1, read as the reverse complement.
ATCTCACACTTCTAGATTAATCAGTTGCTTCGTAATATCCAGTAGTTTTTATTTTATAATTTAATGGACTAATTTTGATGCATTGTGGAACGAATTTCCGTCATCGAGAACGAAAAAGATACTGTAGATGGCACATCGCCGAAACCGGTTTGATTATAAATCAAACTTGACAAGGAATGCCGGAAAATCGTTTTACAATACATCATATTCCTACCCTGTCGGAGAAATAAAGAACTAAAAAGAAAGCAACTTGCTTTATTTATAGCTGTTCAGAACTATAGCAGTAGAAAAGTTGTAAACTATAACAAGAAATTCGCGTTTTCTAATGATTTTACAATTTTAAGTAAAATATTTGTATCGTTTCAGAGGAAGAAAAAATGAAAAAGAAAGCCGCTAAAGAAAAGAAAGCTAAAGAAAACGAAACAAAGAGGAAATAGACGTGTTACATTCTACAAAAAAGCATTGAGCATTGTGGAAATAAGATATCTTCCTGATTCTAAAATATTCCAGCGAACTAAGAATGGATACTCTTGAGATCACAATAAAAACATTTGAGCACGTTTTACTTTAAATAACAAATTGTTTTTTATATCTTCAAAGACTTTTTCATTGAGACAAAGTTCAAAAAAGTCTCAGAAAATTTTCAATAACTTTCATATAAGTATAAAATAAAAATAACATTCATATAAGTACTTCAAAATTCAAGCAAATTTCCAATTTGAAATTGTATGAAAGATTTTTATCGAAGATATACAAAATAAATTTGTTACTCAAAATAATTACTTAAAGATATTTTTGAAATTCGTCTCAATGAAAAAGTCTTTGAAGACTTAAAAAACAATTTGTTACGGATAATAATTACTTAAAGACTTTTTTCAAATTGGTTCAATATAAAAGTCTTTGAAGATATAAAACAAAATTTCTCATTTGTAATAATTACAAAACGACTTAAAAAAAATATCTCAGAAATAACTATTATGGAAAAACTTTTAAAATATGTTTCTTTCAATAATAATTATTTTTTGATTTTTATTTTTTCTCTTATAATAATTACAACTCTGCTCTTTGCACCCTGATCATTTTGATATACAGTCGAACTCACATAACTCGAACTTCTATAACTCGAATTTTCTATAACTCGAACGAAAATGGTTGGCAGTAGCGTTAAGAAAGAATTTACATACAAGTTTTCTTCCGTAACTTGAACATCCATAACTCGAAACAAAATCCATACACATCCATATAAAGCATTTCTCTAACTCGAAGTAACGCATATTTGTTTTTGAATTTCGCTTCATAATTCGGGAAAATCTCTTTTTGTACATGAAATGCTTTCTTTTGAAGTTTGCTTTGTAGTTCGGGGAATTCATTTTTGTACATGAACAGCTTTTTTTGTGTATTACATATGTACATATAATAGCTTAAACAGAATCAGGGTTGGACGAATTTTCGTCGGCCGCAGCGTTCTGTCAAACGATTGAAATACACGGCAGTATATGAGAATGAACAGACCTAAAACGCTGGCGAAAATCGCCCGGCGAAAATTCGTCAGAATATACTTATTTCTAATTTGGACGATATCGCCTGTCAAATAAAGCTGATTCCACATAGAACTTTGTGTTGCGCTACGTGACACTTTCTGCGTGACAGCTGAGATTAAAATACATGTATCTATATGAGGTTTCTCACATAACAAAAAGTAACGCAACGCCGAAGTTACGTAAAGCACAAAGTTGCCCAAATCTCAACTTTTGGGGGCGTTGAAATTTTTTTTCAGTTTCACTTTAATTCAAATGTAAATAAACAAATTTAAATTTCACAAAATTGAAAAATAATTTAATAGATTTTTATTTTCTTATTTACTTTTTTGTAAATAAAACGGAAAATGAGAGATTTTTCAGAAAATAAATATTTTTTGAGTGATGTTGCAGCGTTCATTGTGGCATAGTTTTTCAGTTTTGCGTTGTTTGACATAGAAAGCGGCGTAACGCAAAGCGGAAAAAGTTTTATGTGGAATCAGCTTAAATTATTTGGAACTTGATAAAAACATGTAATAGAACAAAAATATAATTTTCTTGATGTGGAGAAAACTGAAAATGTGGACAGAAGAGACTAGTCAATGGAAGAGGTAAGCAAACATCGTAATTATAAAAATATGCATATGGCAATTCGCCTTGATTCTGTTTCGCAAACAAATGTCATCGTCGCACCACGCGAAAACACGTCCGGCGATTGGTTCTGTTTAAAGCTTAAGTCAGTTCAACGTCAGTCGCACTTATTGTCAGGTCTGAAGTAGATGCAGTTTGTTCATTATAATGGCAACTAAACGAGTTTTAAAATCTTTGTCGATTGAAGAGAAATATACATAAGCTCTTCCGAACATTGAGTTTATATTTGACAACCAATGACACTACTACTGATGAACACTACAAGGCTTTAACCACATTGGAGTCCTTTTTTGCTGAAAACAACCAAAAAAAGTAAACTTTCAGTCATTAACTTGTGACGGACTTTTCCTTTGGGTTTGCTGGGGTAGCGCAGTCCGTCCAGGGTTCCTGAAATTATAAGAATTCCTAGTTTTCCCAATTAAAGAAAACCCTGTATTTTAGTTACGTTATAAAATTCATTTATTAATATATTCTTTAAACATAAATTATTCCCTACAAAATTCCTACGACTGTATAAAGGTAGCGGAGGTGTTCTTACCCGCCCGCTGACCTTCCGTTGACAGAGGTGGAAACCGCCTGCCAAATATAACTGCACACAAATGAAGTGTTAGGACCTCCAGGTGTGCGCCGTTTGTGGGTGTGTTAATTCCACCGACAAATATACCTGCTTCTGATTCCTGTGCTAAATGTATAACGTAAGCTACCAAATAATAATAATATAATTCTAAGTACAGATGGGGTGTTAAGACCCCCAGGTGTACTCCTTTGTCGGTGTGTTAATGCCACCGACAAGTATACCTAACGCTTGCCTAACTCCTACTGATTTTCCACAGGATGCTGTCGCCCTTTTATACAAAAATCCTGACAGCGGCGGACAGTTATCGCTGCACTAAATTCCCGTAGCTTTTACATTTGTTGCTAATTCTAATATAAATATGTATTCTTAACTTAACTGATTTCTAATATTAACGTATGTATGTATGTCGCTGTGCACTTGCATTTTACCGTATTCCTCTTTGTGCGACCTTCGCTTACTGGCCGGCTGCCTATGGTTCAATGCGTGTGCAGTTGAGTGTACATACATATGCTTATATTTTACAATGTAAAATATACATGTTTGTTTGTGTGTACATATGTTAAACTTTTAAAGTTTAGTAACCTTAATTTTGGGGTGAAAGACTTTAATTTTAATTATTAGACTGTGTATATATGTATATGCATATGTACCTTAATATGTATATATGTATGTACTATATTTAAATTATGTATGATTATGTATATACTGCTTATGTATATAATTCGGCTGTAGATATGTATGTAGGTATATATATGTATATATTAATAATATATATATATATGTATGATTTCAATGTTGATATACATATATATGTATATGTATGTATCCTGGTATGTACATATGTATGTACAAATAATATATATGTATGTAATCCAAATTGTATATATGTGCATATGTATATATATACGTATGTGAATTCAAGTTATATAAGGATATATATACATATGTATGTATGTATGCTAATTCCTATTTGTACATTAGGCTGGGTCAGATTTCATGAATGTACAAAAATCCCATTTGTGTGTACATATATATACGTATGTAAATTCAAGTTATGTATATATATATGTATGTATGTATGTATGTATGCCAGTTCCTGTTCGTATGATGATTACATTAGGCTGGGTCAGATTTCCTGTATGCATGGATGTATAAAAATCCCAATTGTATGTACATATATATTCGTATGTAAATTCACGTTATATATTTATATGTATGTATGTATGCCAATTTCTATTTGTATGATGATCACATTAGGCTGGGTCGGACTTCATGTATGCAAGTATGTACGTTCTTGTGGGGGACTCCAACTCCTCAGGATTGGGGTCCTCACACTCCCCCCTCACTTTCCAGACGGTGGCTCACCGTCACCAGCCGCGTTCATGATATGGTGATGTGGAAATTGGGTGCTGATCCCGAAATTTTCTCTCTGTTTCTTGTCATCGATCTATTTATCGTGGTCATTAATGCTGTGGCGTTATGGCTTGGCGTGTCGTAGCCTCATATTGGAGGTGTCGATTCGTCACGTGCGGATCCCGAAAACAATATGTCGCGCTGTGGTCCCGAAAATTTCGTATGCCGCCATTATTACCATATGCGTGTTGGCAATCTGTTCTAGGGAGAAAATTGAACGTGACTGTATAGTGACTCACCTCATAACCGTATTCATTTGCAAAATTGTATGCGTTTTCGATGGCTGAACCGATCCCGTTCACCCTGGTGATACTGTGACCATGGTTCCTCTCTACTCTGCTTGGGTTTGGAGCTCTACATATTCGCACATCTTGGCGTACAACCTGTGCATAACTCGCTGTGTTGTTTTCCATTGCTATAGCGCCGTAGTGTGCGACAATACCATGCTGGCGTTCTGCGTTCGTATTAACGTTTGTGGACTTTGGTTGGTCGGTTGCTCCGTTGTTGTGTTCCTCGCCGTGTTCTCGGGCGTCGTTGCTATTGTCGGCTGCCTGCCTTTTGCATCGTTTACCTTTGCGTGCTGCTCATTTCGGGATTCCTGCAACCTTACGTTCTCGTCTTTACGTTGCGTCTCATTTGCTACTGTGCCTTCGTCATCATGCTCTGCTTCCGCTGTGTGATATGTCTTTAGCTCGCTTATGTGTGCCCTTATCCTCTTGCCGTTACGTGTTTTATCCAACTCTACGATGACTGGTGAAATGAAGTTCACTACTCGGTGTGGCCCATTGTATTTAGGCGCTAGTTTGGCCGCAAAATTGTCAACTGCCTTAGACAATTGGTGCTCCTTTACCAAAACTAAATCGCCCACGGCCGGTCGCCATTGTCTTCTTCGCAAGTTGTAGTAACGTGCCTGTTCCGCGGATGCGTGCTCCTGTTTGCGTCGTGCCATTTCAAAAATCTCTTTCATCTTCGATTGTTTGCCGCTCAAATTGACCTCCTCCTGACCAGTGCCGAATGTTCGTTCATCGTACAGCGCGTTTGGAATACGTGGTTCTCTGCCTTGGATTATGTATGCTGGACTGTAGCCTGTTGATTCGCATACACTTGTATTCAGTGCCAGTGTTATCTCTGGTAACAACTCGTCCCAATTTCGCTGTTCCTTGCCGGTGAACTGTGCTATCATCCTTTTAATGTTGCGGTTTGCTCTTTCGGTCGGATTTTCTTGCGGTGTGTATGGTGCCGTCAGTTGGTGTTTTACTCCCAACTCTTGTAAGTATTTCTTAAATTTCGTGCTTATAAATTGTGCTCCGTTGTCCGTTATTAGAACCTTTGGTACGCCAAATCCTGATAAAATTCGCTCTCTAAATCCCTTTACCAAGTTTTCGGTTGTTGCCTTGCGTATTGCTACGATCTCCACCCACTTTGAAAATTTGTCGAAGAATACTAACGCCATCGTGTTGCCATGTTTCGAACGTGGTAGTGGCCCAACGAAATCTGCACACACTGTTGCCCAAGGTTCCTCTGCAACTTGCGTGAGCATCTTTCCCGCGGCTTGCTGTTGGTTTGGTTTATATATTTGACATGTGTGGCATTGTTGTACGTACCTTTTCACGTCTCTGAACATTCCAGGCCAATAGTATCGTGCCATTGCGCGTGAAATCGACTTCTTTATGCCCATATGCCCTGCGCTTGGTGTATCGTGGATTTCTCTTAACACTCTCTGTCTTTGTGATGTTGGTACACACAGTTTCCACGGAATTGCGTCTTCACCGTCCATTTGATTACTGATTCGCCTATACAGCGCTCCTTCCTCTATTACGTAATCTGGGAATTTGTCTGGTGCCTTCTTTATTTCCGCCACCTTTGCTTCAATCCACTTACATTTGTTCTCCTCCTGTTGTAACGTTATTGTACCCATCTTTTCCTTGAGTGGTTGGCGTGAAAGTGCGTCTGCGACAACGTTAAGCTTCCCTTTTCGGTACTGTATGTCGAATGAATACTGCTGTAATTCCAGCGCCCATCTCGCGATTCGACCTGTTGGATTTTCAATAGCGTTAAGCCATTTCAATGCTAGGTGATCGGTGATCACCGTGAACGTGTATCCTTCTACGTATTGCCTCATCTTCCTTATTGCCCATACTATGGCCAGACACTCCTTTTCCGTCGCTGAGTAGTTTGTTTCCGCCTTATTCAATCGGCGGCTTGCATACGCTACTACTCGTTCTTCATCTCCTGCTCCTTGTGTAAGTACTGCGCCAATACCAAAATCGCTTGCGTCCGTTTGTAGGCAAAATCTCTTCGTAAAGTCTGGGCACGCTAAAATGGGTGCCTGTGTGAGCGCGCTCTTCAACGTTTCAAACGCTACCTGCTGCTCCTCTGTCCATTTCCATTTGTTGCCTTTTCTTAACATTGACGTTAGGGGGTGTGAGATGCGTGAAAAATCTGGGACGAACCTCCTATACCATGATACTACCCCTAAAAATCGTCTTATCTCTCGTAGATTGTGTGGTGGTTTGAGTTCTTTAATCGCCGCGACCTTCTCTGGATCCGTATGAATGCCGTCTTCGCTGACCACGTGCCCCAAGTACTTCAGTTTCCTTTTAAAGAACTCGCACTTCTCTGGATTTATCCTCAAATTTGCTTGCCTTAATCGCCTGAAAACTTCTGATAAATGTCGTATATGATCTTCTAATGTCTTACTTGTAATTATGATGTCGTCTAGGTACGCGAATGCGTGAGGTTCTAGCTCTGGGCCGATAACACTATCGAGTGCTCTTTGGAAAGTTGCTGGAGCGGAGTGTAGCCCAAACGGCATTACCTTCCACTGAAATAATCCTCGCCCCGGTACGGTGAATGCTGTATATTGCTTACTATTTACCTCCATAGGGATCTGCCAATATCCGCTTTTGAGGTCTAGGCTGCTGATAAAGTGTGCACTTCTTAACCGATCAAGAATGTGTTGGATACGTGGCAACGGGTACGCATCTGGGACTGACCTGGCGTTCAGTTGGCGGTAGTCGACGCAGAGTCGCCATTTGCCGTTCTTCTTTCTTACCAGAACTATGGGCGCGCTGTGTGGGCTATTTGATGGCTCGATACAATCCATCTCGATAAGCTCATCGATCTCCTTGTTCATAATCTCCTGCATCTTTGGATTCTTCGGGAAGTACCTTTGCTTGATCGGACGGTCATCTCGCATCACTATCTTATGTGTGGCTATGTTGGATACTCCTGACATTTTCTCGAACATCTGTAATTCACGTTTTAGAAATTCACTCACCCTAGTGTCTGTATTGCCAACTGCTGTCGGGGCGGTTGCCTTGTATTCTACGCCCCCGTCTGGACTCTTGCGCTCTTCCTCGATTATTGCGGTACACATGGCTATGTCTTCCCTATGATTCTCTGTCTGCAACGTTATAGCATGTTTACCGCACCTTAGCTCCACATTCGCCTTTGCCAAGTAGTCCGTTCCAATGACCACGTTGTCTGCCAACCCTGGTAACACTAGTAGCTCACTCTTCTGCACCTGATCACCCAACTTAACCTCTGCTTCCACTGCCTCTACTATCGTTCGGCGTCTTCCATCGCCCATCACCACTCCTGTTTCTACCTCTTTGAATTTGCTTAACTTCGCTGCCATCGTGTCGCTCACAAAGCTCCTCGTCGCTCCCGTATCGATCGCCGCCACTACTTCTTCTCCCTCCAGTGTCACTGTCGCCAAAACTCGACCTTGCACCTGCTTAAAAACGTTCGTTATGTTCGAGGTTGTTGCTGTGGAGACCCCATCCCTCGATACTAATGGGGCCCCTGGCCGTTTCCCTAAACTCGTACGGCAGCACTCGCGTGTAAAGATACCTATCTTACCACACGTCCAGCAGAAATCCTTCCTAGCGTTTCGACAGCCTCGTGCATAATGCCCACTTTCGCCACATCTTCTACATGCGGCTCGTATATCAACATACCCTTGCTGTGGTCTTCCTGTGTGTTCTTGTGGTACATCCTTCCTTGACTCCTCATCGGCTCGCAAACAATGGTATCTCTCTTCTGGACGCCGGGGTACGAACGGTCTCGCTGTTGGCTTTGACGCTTCCTTCTCTGGTGTAATATTTTCAAAATCTTCAACCAGACTTACCAGTTCTTCCAGGCTTTTGAACTCACTCCGTTTCACATACAGCTGGTACTCTCTGCGGGAATTTCGATAAATTCTACTCAACCTTTGCTCCTCCGTGTAGTCAGCATGTCGCATGAGTCCTTGCAGCGCTAACACGTAATCCTTGAACTTCTCACCAGGACGTTGAACTCGCTGTCGTATTTCATCATCCAAATTTTCAAAATATCTGGAGTTCAGGAAAAATTTGAGGAAGTCTCTCTTGAATGCATCCCATTCTTGCCAGTGTCGATTGTTATTTCTGAACCACACCAACGCCTTATCCTTCAACAATTCAGGCATCGCTCGTGGGATGGAGTTGCGATTAATATCATACCCATCCGCCAGTTCTTCGACGCGTTCGATAAAACTGAGTGGGTCATTACCGCCGTCATACCTGAATCCCCACTTGCGTATTCGGTCCATCGTTGTGGCATATGTCGTTGGTTGAGGCATCATGTACATATGCTGCATTGCTTCGCCAGGTGTTACAAATCGGTATGCGCGCTCATCAAATCCCATCGCCGGATAAAATGGTGATGTTGCTCTGCTGCCACTGGCTGATATTGGTACATTTTCTTTCGGTGTTGGAGGTTGTACCGAGATCGTCGATCGACTATGTTGCAGTTCCAACTCTTCCAAGCGGGTCTGGAATTTCGGGTCGCTACCTTGTGCCTGGATAAACGTTACCAGACGTTTGCGAAGCTCTTCTACCGTTCCACTGCCTTCTAGCCCAAATTCGCCGACGTACTTACATAGCTCCTCTCGGCTGAGGTGGTATACCCATGAAACCTTCACCATCGTTGCGTATTATATGTTCACTTCCTTGGATGCTTTTCCCTCGCGTTGGTTACTTACTGACTAGACTCCCTTTGGACGCTTTGCCGTTCGCTGGACGTTACTCGATATCACGCTTGTTATTTGCTGTTGGATTCAGTTCGCACGCTTGCTTCTTACTTAAAATCGCTGACTTCGTTTAACTTTCCAAATTTTGATGTTTTGTACTCTTCAAGTCCTCGTATACTTTTAGAGTCCCTGCTCGGGCGCCATTTGTGACGGACTTTTCCTTTGGGTTTGCTGGGGTAGCGCAGTCCGTCCAGGGTTCCTGAAATTATAAGAATTCCTAGTTTTCCCAATTAAAGAAAACCCTGTATTTTAGTTACGTTATAAAATTCATTTATTAATATATTCTTTAAACATAAATTATTCCCTACAAAATTCCTACGACTGTATAAAGGTAGCGGAGGTGTTCTTACCCGCCCGCTGACCTTCCGTTGACAGAGGTGGAAACCGCCTGCCAAATATAACTGCACACAAATGAAGTGTTAGGACCTCCAGGTGTGCGCCGTTTGTGGGTGTGTTAATTCCACCGACAAATATACCTGCTTCTGATTCCTGTGCTAAATGTATAACGTAAGCTACCAAATAATAATAATATAATTCTAAGTACAGATGGGGTGTTAAGACCCCCAGGTGTACTCCTTTGTCGGTGTGTTAATGCCACCGACAAGTATACCTAACGCTTGCCTAACTCCTACTGATTTTCCACAGGATGCTGTCGCCCTTTTATACAAAAATCCTGACAGCGGCGGACAGTTATCGCTGCACTAAATTCCCGTAGCTTTTACATTTGTTGCTAATTCTAATATAAATATGTATTCTTAACTTAACTGATTTCTAATATTAACGTATGTATGTATGTCGCTGTGCACTTGCATTTTACCGTATTCCTCTTTGTGCGACCTTCGCTTACTGGCCGGCTGCCTATGGTTCAATGCGTGTGCAGTTGAGTGTACATACATATGCTTATATTTTACAATGTAAAATATACATGTTTGTTTGTGTGTACATATGTTAAACTTTTAAAGTTTAGTAACCTTAATTTTGGGGTGAAAGACTTTAATTTTAATTATTAGACTGTGTATATATGTATATGCATATGTACCTTAATATGTATATATGTATGTACTATATTTAAATTATGTATGATTATGTATATACTGCTTATGTATATAATTCGGCTGTAGATATGTATGTAGGTATATATATGTATATATTAATAATATATATATATATGTATGATTTCAATGTTGATATACATATATATGTATATGTATGTATCCTGGTATGTACATATGTATGTACAAATAATATATATGTATGTAATCCAAATTGTATATATGTGCATATGTATATATATACGTATGTGAATTCAAGTTATATAAGGATATATATACATATGTATGTATGTATGCTAATTCCTATTTGTACATTAGGCTGGGTCAGATTTCATGAATGTACAAAAATCCCATTTGTGTGTACATATGTATATATACGTATGTAAATTCAAGTTATATATATATATATGTATGTATGTATGTATGTATGCCAGTTCCTGTTCGTATGATGATTACATTAGGCTGGGTCAGATTTCCTGTATGCATGGATGTATAAAAATCCCAATTGTATGTACATATATATTCGTATGTAAATTCACGTTATATATTTATATGTATGTATGTATGCCAATTTCTATTTGTATGATGATCACATTAGGCTGGGTCGGACTTCATGTATGCAAGTATGTACGTTCTTGTGGGGGACTCCAACTCCTCAGGATTGGGGTCCTCACAAACTTCAGAATATTTCACTGCATTGTAACTTTCTTTAATAGTTTTTTGTAAAACAATGTTTTAAAATAACAAGTAAGGAAGCCTAAGTTCGAGTGGAATCGAACATTAGATACTCAGCTGTATGCTTTCATTGTTTATTTGCGTTTGATGGAAACACGGTGTACTTTATATAAAGCGAGTGCTGCATAAAGTTGGCGTAGCCACGCCCATTTTCTAAATTTTTATCAGTCATCCAACTAAGCATATGAATATTATTCTTTGTACAAAATTTCATCCCTTTATGACTTTTAGTTACAAAGATGTCACGTTACAAATTCCCAAAGGGTGTTACAGAAATATCTTTGTTAAAAAGTAGGCGTGGTCATAAATTTTTGCGTGTCAATTAACACAAGTTATAAAAGTGTATAACCCAAGTTTCGTCATAATATCTCAATTATTTGTCGAGTTATGGGCTCCGAAATCTCGTTGATTCCTTTGTCTGAAAAGAGGCGGTGCCACGCCCATTTTCCGAAATTTTTCTATTTTTTGTTTCCGATCTATTGTAGAACTCATGCCACAAAATTTCAATGAATTATCTTTATATTTGACAAAGATATCGCTTAAAATGTTTTATTAGGCCACTTTATAATACCCATATATAAAAGTGGGCGTGGTCGTCAACCGATTTCGCTAAAATATTGAACATGTATTACTACAAGTAGTGAAAGTGTATACACCAAGTTTCGTCATAATATATCGATTATTTGTCGAGTTATGGGCTCAGAAATCTCATATATTCCTGCTTCTAAAAGGAGGCGGTGCCACGCCCATTTTCCAAAATTTTTGTAGTTTTTGTTTTGTGTCCATAGTTAGACACCTTCCATAAAATTTCAATGATATATCTTTATATTTGACAGAGATATCGCTTAAAATGTTTTTATTAGGTCACTTTATAATACCCATATATAAAAGTGGGCGTGGTCGTCAACCGATTATGGAAATTTTTCGTCCAAACATTTGCCTAAGTAAGTATATCACGCCTACCAAATTTCATCGGTATATCTTCAACGGTTTCTGAGTTATGAGTCATAAAACTTTCAATGTTTGCCCCTTAATAAGTGGGCGTGGCACCGCCCATTTTCCAAAATTTCACCATATTTCTTCATAGGGGGCCTGAGCTCAATACGTGTGTGAAATTTTATCACTCTAGCTCTATTAGTGACTGAGATACAAAATTTGCGATTTTTACTATATAGGGGAGGTGGGCGTGGTCATGGTCCGATTTCGCCCATTTTCAATACCATCCGTTCCTGTCTTGATACCAACTTACATTTCAAATTTCATCAAAATATCTCAATTTTTGCGCGAGTTATCGTGCGCACAGACGGACAGACGGACGGACATGGCTCAATCGATTTCTCTTTTCACCCTGATCATTTTGATATATATAAGTCTATATCTATCTCGATTATTTCATTCTGTTACAATCCACCGTTAGGAAATCAAAACTATAATACTCTGTGTACTAGTACAGCTGAGTATAAAAAGACAAACATGTATGAAATTGACTTTTTTACTAAAAATTAAAAAATTCTATAACTCGAAGTCTCCGTATCTCGAATTTTTTTTGGGGATTTAGACGATTTGCGTTATGGAAGTTTGACTGTATATAAGTCTATATCTATCTCGATTATTTCATTCTGTTACAATCCACCGTTATGTGATTAAAACTATATTACTCTGTGTACTAGTACAGCTGAGTATAACAAACCTCAGCTAATATCCACAGCATACTTTTAGGGAAATGTCTCCACACTGCTTGTTTATAAACATTATCAGTAGTTGTTGACAAACATTGGCAATGTACATCCACGAATATTCATAGATTTTACAACATGCATTTATACAAATATTTGTGCATGTACCATCTTTTATAAAATTATTTTTTTATGGTGTTGTCAAATTTTAACCCCAAAACCCCCCTCCCCCTTGAGTGGTTGGAATGGGTAGAGGGTCACATTTCCACTACGGTGTAAAAAGCTGCCTTACTAATTTTGTTTACAAAAGTTCCAAAGCTCTTCAAAATTCCAACTGTAATTCATTAGAGTTAAACTTTGGAATCGACGGACTACAGTTATTTTCTTCATCAAAGCAGACAGCTTGGCCTATAATGAAGAGTGTTTCCAAATTTCCAGAAGTTTTATTGGTTGGTTGTTATGTAAATTTCAATTTGGAAGGGGTGATAAGTCCCAAAACGAAGCCGGAAAGTTCTAATATATTCTTAGAACCTTTGATTAATGAGCTCGAGGCTTTATTAAATGATGGTTTCTATTATGCTGAAAAGCTTATTTGCATATCCATCGGAATGTTCATTTGTGATGGCCCTGCGCGAGCATTTATCTTGAATATTAAGAGCCATTCAGGTTTTTATTGTTGCTCCAAGTGTACTCATAAAAGTGAAAGATACAAAAGGTGAATCACGTTTGCCCCAAAAGGGGGCAGAGCCTACGAACGGGTTCAACTTTTAAGAATAGAACACAAAGAGAGCATCATTTATCTCTCAATAAAGTGTTGTTAGAAACAATAAACGTTGGTTGCGTCACTCAGTTTCCGATAGATTATATGCATTGCGTTTGCCTTGGAGTTACAAGACAGCTTCTTAAACTTTGGATCAAGAATAGAGGTGAAACATTTTCGTTATCAAAATCTAAAATTGAAATTTGTCGTTAGAAAATCTTACGCTAAGAAAGCAATTTTCTTCAGAGTTTTCTCGAACACCAAGAACAATTGAAGAATTGGATAGGTGGAAAGCAACCGAGTATCGATCTTTTCTGCTATATAAATTGGATGAGGAACGTTACCACCAAGGCCGTATTTAGGGGGGGGGGGGGGGGGGTTTGGGTGTTTATTCTGTTTTATTGCAAACATTTTAAGCGTAATATTAAAAAGATTCGATGAATACTTTATTTTTGGCGATTTTTTCCAAGTGAAACAAAAAGGATGTTTTATGGTCCAAAAACTCGGCTAGGTGACCCAACTACATATATGAAAACGACTTCACAGATCAAAGGACATTAGAGGGAAATATATAGCTTCCCAAGCAGTGTTTGCCAGCATAACACCAACAGTCTCAAAGTTATCATAATTTTTTGAGAACTTTTGAATTTCGATTTCCTTTGAAAATATCTGAAGTCGAAGCACAGAACGTCGAATATATTTGCTTGTTTATTTCTGCTGTTGCTTTACTGTGTAATTTCAAACAGATCAGTCGACAGCAAAGCACAGATAAACAGAATTTTAGTTTTAAGTGCGGCTTTTTAAAATTGGTTTTTTTTTGAACATTACAATTTCGACTGTGTTCCCATAAATTAAAAAAAAAAAAAAACAATAACATCAGTGCTGTAAAAACTCGAAATTATGTTTGCCCTTTGCTATGCTGTACAAATTTCCACAATACAGCAACAGTCTACTATAATTTTTTGAAACTTATGGCTGCGCAGTTGCAGTACAGGAGAACTTTTTATTTTTTATACTTCTGCTGCGCTGTTTATTTTTTAATTTTCAAATGAAAATGAAATCCAATGGAAATGAAAAAAAAAGTTAAAAATAATTTCAAACTCTGCTCAAAAGACTAAAATAATGACATATCTATCAATTTTAAAAATCGGATGTCAAATAACAAAGTTGCGAAAAAAACAAGTTAGAGTCCAACATAAGCTAAAAATCTTGGGGCGGACTTTTACAGCTGAAAACCAGACATTGAAAATAATTGTTAACAATTTTAAAGGTTTTGAAAATAACAAAAAATCTTAGACAAAAAAAAATAATTATTTTGGTCTGGGAGAAAACCTTATTTCTTGAATTTTTCTGTTATTCACTGATATTTATTTTCAACAGAAAAAAATTCAGCAAGAAATAAAAAATATATACGTATCTACATACATTCAATGTAGATTTTTCAAATAAGTGTTTTTTATATTTCTCAACAAGTGAGATTTATTTTGGAAAATAAAATATTTCTGTTACCGAAAGACCAAAAAATCTGAATTTCAGTTTTTTTGTTGAGACCGAAATTTTTATTTTCCTGTTTTTTTGTTTTTTGTCTGTGAAAAACAAAAATATTTTAAAGGTTATCAGTTAAATTCAATCTCTGCTGAAAACAGCTGGGTAATCTAACCGAGTTTTTCGTCCATAAAATATTTTTTTTCACTTGGATAAAATCACAAAAAATAAAGTATTCATTATTCATCGTGTTTGCAATAGAAAAGTCTAATTTTTAAATGAATAAAAGTTTCCTGATTTGAAAATCAAAAGTTTTGTAAAACAATGTTTCTTCTAAATAGCACTTTAGAAACCAGAATTTTTTTTATTATTTTTATTTAGTGCACGAAATAGGTTATATATTTTTGTCAAAAAACAAAAAAAAAAATTCACAACGATAAAACCCCCCACGAAAAAAATTCCTGGTTACGGCCCTGGTTACCACCATTTTTGTAAATTAACATATAACATATTGCAATAAGAATATTGTCCCATCCGGTGCTATGTATGCAATTCAATCACATCGCTAAAGACCTCCATGAGGAATTTGTTAACGGATTTGTTGGTCTGTATGGTCAAGAATATTTAACATATGTATAATTGCCACAGTCTAACTCATTTACATAGCGATGTTTTGAAATATGGTTCTATAAATAATTTTGCGGCATTAAGATACGAAAATTACCTGTTTCAATTAAAAAAGACAATAAAAAAGGATCCTATGTTTTGGCCCAAACATCAAACAGTTTTTGAGAAAAGTTTCATAATAAAAGAAAATCAAAATCAAAAAATATTTCCCCATGGAGGAACAATAAAGGAGAATGCATAAGATCAGCTGACTTCTTCTTCAATCTTCATAAACACACGAACACAAGCATTTTTTTGTTGACATATTCCACACACATACGCACCCTAGCATTTCCATAGGGGCCACATCTGTCAAATTCTTCTACATTCCTCTTTGCATGACACTTCTGGCCCCACTATGTATGAAGGTATGTCGTCATGCGTAAACCTTTATTGTTGAATCATGATATTTCCCTATTTAAAAGGCGCTTCAAAGGACAATAGTCACCAGACAGTCATATGTGAATAATTCAATTTGTCGACACGGCCTCCAAATAATTGCATGCATATACATATGCAAAGAAAGTTAAAAACCTTCAGCGCCAATTTGTTTTTGAAACGAGAAGCTTTGTTTTGGACATATACGAGACTAATTGCTTTCTTTTATCTGACTACGAATTGAAGTTTAAAGCGAAAGATATTGATTGCAAATACATACATATATGTACATATTCATTTTTATTTAGAATCATACTCAAATCCAATAAACACAACGGATTTGCCTCGAATTCGAGACGAGTTCGCTTCTCTGATTATATTATCGCGGCGATAGTTCGCGACGATAGATCGGCGAATCCGAATTCCCAGGTGAGTCACCTCTCATTAGCGATTCGCGCATTTTTATGTTCTCGGATCATTGGTAATTCGAGATTTGGGATCATTGGCGAATACATTATAGAAAATCTGGCATAAGTAAAGGATACCGTCCGGTGAGCTACAAAAAAAAACAAAAAGTGGGCATGGTCCGCCTTCTTGTCCTGAGTTCAGTGATATACTTCTTTTTTGGCGCAAACGATTTTTTAGGGAGTTAGAGGGGGATGAAGTTAAAAAAAACTTTTTTTTAAAAAGCCTATATCTTCCAAAATATTCACTCAATTTTTAAAATTAAGGTATCGTTGGAAAGCTTATTTAAAGGCCTTTCATATGACGTATCAAAATTTTCGTTAATTCATTAAAAAATTTGTTAAAAAACAAAAAACTTAAATTTTGGTATTTTTTTTAGGGAAAAACTGTCATTTTTTTTTTTTTTGTGTTATTAAGTATATTAAAAATTATATTCATTTAAAAGAGCATAAAAATATCTTTCATTTCATATATTATTTTCTATAGCAAGACTTCTATATAATTAGCTATCGTGAAATGAAAAGATGTTTTAGTAGTTTTAGGTATACAGAGAACCATGAAAAAAGTTGTACAGTAGGCTTTTCTGACACACGAAGGGTGTACTACGCAGAAGGACATCACCGTGGCGGTAGCCACGGTTAGGGCACACGTCCGGACGGATGGCGTAGCCCAGGGTTATTTTTTATAAGCGCGGCCGAAGGCCGCCAACGCAGAAAAGTGTTCTGCGCAAAAGCACTGTGGACCGGGCCATAGATATTACTCCGGAAAGAGAATTCTGGCGGCTGAGGGTTATTTTTTTATAAGCGCGGTCGAAGGCCCCAACGCAAAATCTGTTCTCCGCAAAAGTTTTTTCTTTTATCTATCGTATTTATATGGAGAGTTACTAAACTTTAACCATAAATTCCTCGAAAACGAGGTACGTCCGGCGCATAAATTTTACGGATTCAGAACACCCTTCCCCTCCCCTACCCCCCGGTAGAAGTCGTTTTTTTGGGGGCGTGTGACATTATTGGAAAGTTTCCCCATAGATGCTATTACGGAGTAGAATTCTGCCGGCTGAGGGCTATTTTTTTAAAGCGCGGCCGAAGGCCGCCAACGCTATTCGGGGTTCTGTATAAAATTACTGTTGTCCGCGCTATAGATGATTTCTTGATATTATACATAACTAACAAGAATTGTTTTGCACGTTTTTAACAAAATTTTCGTAACAAATTATATATCAAATGAAAGGTAATTTAACGTCCTTTTAAATGGAAATAACTTTGTATAGTGTTAATAAGGTCATTTCAACAAAAAAAAAGGAAAAAACAAAAAGAAATTACCAAAATTAAAGTTTTTTGCTTTTTTACAAAATTTGTGTGGAATTTGGGGAAATATTTATGTATGGAAATATTATGTATTTATGTATATGAAAGGCATTTAAGTAAGCTTTCCAACGATGCCTTAATTTTAAAAATTTAGTGAATATTTTGGAAGATATCGGCTCTTTAAAAAAACAGTTTTTTAAACTTCATCCCCCTCTAGCTCCCTCAAAAATCGTTTGCGCCAAAAAAGAAGTATATCACTGAAATCAGGCCAAAAAGGCGGACCACGCCCACTTTTGTTTTTTTTTTTAGCTCACCGGACGGTATTCTTTACTTGTTCCGAAAATCTTCTTCTGCGAATCCGCCTCGAATTCCCCACGATATCATCCGAACTTTTAAATTTCTCGAGTGGAGTTTTAAAGAGTAAATTAAAGCCCAACAGGGAATTTCTTCGTGTAAAGCAAGATCCAACAAAATTAATAAATGCTATTGCGATAATTGATTTTTCCAGGGTTTGAAATTGCTTAGCTACTTTTGCTGCATTTGCTTTTGCTTTGCTTTTGCTAACGAAAAGTAAATTAGCAAACTCGGCCAGCCAAGTATTCAGCTGAGCCGTGCTTGCTTGTATAGTTAAGCAAAGTAACGCGATTTGGGGGATTTCATTTTACTTCCAGCAATTAGTTGTGTCTTTGCATTTTTTCTGCTTTTGCTTATTTTGCTGAAACGATTTGTTTACGCATATTTCGATTTTTTATACATATTTACTTATGTGTATGTATGTATGTACACATAATATGTATGTATGTCCATTTGTAAACATCTTTTCATGTTGAATTTTGCTTAAAAACTAGTTTCAGCAAAATAAGCAACTGTAAGCAAAAATTTACTACTTAGCTAATTGCTGGAAGTAAAAGCAATCCTCTCAAATTGAGTTGCTTGGCTTAACTATACAAGCAAACACGACTCAGCTGAAAACTGAAGCGAATGATTCGTGTTTTCGTTTTTGGCTCGGCTGAATTCAGCAATAAGCAAAAAACATCGGCTATTGCTGTTTTGCAGCAAGCAAATTCAAACCCTGGATTTTTCTCGACTCCATCTCGAACTCGATACGAATCCGAAAAATAACATTCACCTCCGCGAATTCATCTCGAGTTTGCCACGATACCATCCTCGCTTTTGTGTTTATTGGGAAACATTCGTTTTTACCACTGCTGCAAAATGAATTTGTCGATACATGCATCTTTAGATAAACCGGACGGTAAAGTATTTCCCATACATATGTACATATAGTCGTTTAAAGTTCATTAATCGCATAAGCGAAATTTCATAACCGCATAAGCGGCACTTGTGCCAAAAATAAAATTTGCCGATAATTCAAATTGTTCCTACTTCAAGAATGTCATAACTAGGGAAGCTAAAAATATGCACGAAAAATTTCAAAATATGCATGCTAGTATGCCCGAAAAATAACTTAAATATGCTCGTAAATATGCACGAAAAAATCTTATTATATGCATAATGTCTAAAAAATACCTGAAATATGCTCAAAAAATGTATGTGTGTATTTCATTTCAAGCTTACATTTTTTATTAACGAATTTTGCAAAATAATATTAATATAAGAACTGAAACGTACAATTCACATTTTCCCCATTTAAAAAATTTGTTTTTAAATACTATAAAATACTTTAAATTAATTTTAGATTTGTATTTATGTAAATACATGAGATCTTTTTACAAAGCAAACGAAACCATTCCATTAATACTGCGCAGGGTTGCATTGAACTATCATATGTTTTACTGTATTTTCCAGTGTGAATTTTTTACGGTTTTCCGAGAAAAAGCTCTTTTATGCGGAAAACGATTAATATTGACCGGATCGCAATATTGGCAATAAACGAATTGAAAATGAAAGTGTGAAAAGGACGGAAGTAAAATATTTTAAACCTCAGAGCGAGAAAAATATCGCAATATTCATATTGAACGTGTAGCACTAGTTTGCGATTCATCAGACCATCAATATGAATCGCGATCCAAAGTGATATATTTGTCCTACACAATATGTATATTGCATCTTTTTTGGTCAATAGCTTCAATAAAAGAAGAATAGAAAAGAGGGAGCATGTGCTTGTGCCAGAAGGTGATAGGGAATCAAACGTACACAAAACTTTTGGGTACATTTTTTGATTCACTATTAAGAATGTTATTGAAAATGTAACTAGCAAATAGGGTACGCGTTGTCGTAACGTTACTAGGTTCGTTACTGCAACATGGCTGGCTGGGTAGTGTTTGTCGTGGTGTATTTTTATAAGGGAAAATGCTTCGCTCCGGGCCCAGATTAATATTTAAATAGCCTTGTTTTTATGTATACGCAACTATCTGAATTAACCACAGATAAGATGTTGCCAGCTTAATATTTTTCGATATTGCTCGATTAAGTGTCAAAATATGCCAAAATAAGCACGAAATGCATTTTGACCGTAAATATGCATTTTAGGTCTAAATATGCATTTGCATATGCAATATGCATTTGCATATTTTTAGCTTCCCTAGTCATAACGTAGGATATGCGTTTATGAACTTTAAACGGCGATATGTATGATGAATATCAGTTTGTACACTTTAATAAATTGTGGTAATACATGCTCAAAAATTTAGCGAAATCGGTTTATGACCACGCTTAATTTTTAACAGACATTTCTGGAAAACCCTTTGGGAATTTGTAACGTGACATCTTTATAATTAGAAGTCATAAAGGGTTGCAAATTTGCACTAACAATAATATTTATATGCTTAGTTGAATGATTGATAAAAATTTTGAAAATGGGCGTGGCTGCGCCCACTTTATGCGGCACTCGATTCATATAAAATACACCTTAATCGAACAAACGCAAACAAACAATGAAAGCATACAGCTGAGTATCTAATGTTCGATTCCACTCGAACTTAGGTTTCCTTACTTGTTAGTTTTAGTTTAAATACAGATAAAATGCAATTAATTGAGAATTAAAAGGTGCCTTTGTTTAATGTGTGCATACGTAGGTCCACTCCCCAAACATAAATTTAAGTAAAAATTGTCCGTTGGATATTGAAAACCCCCCTAAAATATTTTTCTGTGTGCGCCACTGGTGGGGTTGTGTTATGTGATGTTTATAGATGAAACATCCGTTGAAATTAAAATCCGAGCTGCTCCTGATATCCACATTTTTTGTTTTTTTCGAAAGAATCAAATATTGACGAAATCGAAAATTCGCCAAAGTCCCAATTTTTCCGATTTCAGTACACTACCTGGTAGCTAAAGGATACAAAAAAGGTATTAAAAAGGAAACAGGACACTTGTAGTGGAAAAATCCAATGTGAACAGGACCTAAAGATAACCACTGAAATATAAAATAACACAAAAAGTACCCACTTTAATTTGCGCATAACTCCGAAAATGTTAACTCTACGTGAAAATTACTTATTATATTTTTCATTCAGAATAAATAAAGAAATATTTCTTTAATATACAATTTTGATGTACCTGTAGTGCTTAATGTACTTTGGTGCATCTAAAGTGAAAATTTCAAAAAAGTACGTTCAACTAGAAAAATATTTGAACTTAAAACAGCACCATAAAAAAACGTACTTTTTTTGAAATTTTCACTTTAGATGCACCAAAGTACATTAAGCACTACAGGTTTATCAAAATTCTATATTAAAGAAATATTTCTTTATTTATTCTAAATGAAAAATATAATAAGGAATATTCACGTAGAGTTAACAGTTTGGGAGTTATGCGCAAATTAAAGTAGGTACTTTTTGTGTTATTTTATATTTCAGTGGTTATCCTTTAGGTCCTGTTCACATTGGATTTTTCCACTACAGGTGTCCTGTTGCCTTTTGTAACGTAGCGTTACAATAATACCAACATTGCAGTACTTAGCAATGACCACCACCGCCGTTTCCGCTGCTCATAAGCCCCTAAAACTATACTATCAAATAATAGCTCTTACACTCTTAATACCAACAACACTGCAGTATTTAGCAGCGACCAACAGCACCGGCTCAGTATTTCATTGATTGTCGCGGCCGTTTTTATAGGCACAACAGCACAGAAATTCTCAAATAGTTTATAGAATAGTTCATTCAACAGTGCTGATCAAATCAGTCTCCGTAGGTAAGCCAGCGCGAGAGTGTACTACCTCTTGCTGGCTGACTGGTCAGAGGAGATGGCGTGATGGCGCAGGTCATCCATGACTTGGCCAGATGATGAAGAGAATACGCCCTACATCATCCTGACCAAGTGGTTGCAGGCCAACTGCCTTTATGACACACCGCCCCTCCGCTGATGTCCTGGCTCTGTCCATGGATTGATGGAGACGAATAGGGAGAGAGCATACGTCCTCCCCCTTTTCCGCTGCACTAATCCATGGGACACAGCTGGTACACCACCTCCTCCATACCGACACCTACTTGATAGTGTGTGATCCATGGAGGTGATGTCCAGATGAGCCAGTCCAACTGGGTCTCCGTAGTCTCCGTAGATCCCGTAGTAACCAACGACAGAGTGGGCGTCAACACCGACTGCGGTTTGCTGCTGTTCCGCTGCTACTGCTGCTGTGCCGCTGCTACTGTTACTGCTCCGCTGCTACCGCTGCTATTCCGCTGTAACTCTCGTCGCACTGTTGCCCAATCCATAACCCCTCTGCTAGCTATTTTACTCACTCGCCTCTCTCCCGCCCTCTCTCTCGTGACGGAAAGCTGCTGTCAACATCCCCAGCCAGGTGTGCGTGTGTTCGACTTTAACCAGCGTTGCGTGATTCGAATCAATTTTGATTTCAAATCAACTTTCAAATAAAGAATCAACTCGATTCGTGATTCAAACTATTTTCAAATCAAAGATAATTTTTAATTGTGATTCATTTCTCAAAACAATCAACAATACCCTTTGATTCGTGATTCAAACCATTTTCAAATCAAAGATAAATTTGATTTGTGATTCATTTCTCAAAAGAATCAAAAATACCCTTTGATTCGTGATTCGAACCATTTTCAAATCAAATGTGTACATGTGTATGTATGTATGTAGATATATACATATTTCTGATTGTCGTATTTACGTTTGTGCTACGCCGTACGTACATACATACATACGTATGTATGTATGTGCATAGCCACTCATTTGAAATAATCAAATCAAAAATTTTATTCGAATCAAAAATTTTATTCGAACCAAAAATTTATTAAGAATCTTGATTCGAAATCAAGCTTGAATCAAGAATCAAAAAAGATTTTTGATTCTTTTGAGAAATGAATCACAAATCAATTTTATCTTTGATTTGAAAATAGTTTGAATCACGAATCAAAGGGTATTTCTGACTCTTTTTTGAAAGGAATCACAAATAAAAATTATCTTTGATTTGAAAATATTTGAAATCAAGAATCAGAAAATATTTTTGATTAGTGATTCAGTCAAATCAAAATCACGCAACCCTGACTTTAACACATAATTATTAGTGTTGTTATTAGTGGGAGTTTGTGGGACTTCTGCTCGACCTTGGACAAATTGAGCATTACCCCAGCCTTCGGCAAAACCCACCTAGTACCTTTTTTGTATCCTCTAGCTACCAGATAATGTACTGAAATCGGAAAAATGTGGACTTTGGCGAATTTTCGATTTCGTCAATATTTGATCCTTTCAAAAAAAAAAAAAAAAAAAAATGTGGATATCCTTGAAAAAGGAGCAACTCGGATTTTAATTTCAACGGATGTTTCACCTATAAACATCACATAACACAACCCCACTTTCCTTTTTTGTCGACATTTTCATGCAACCTATCGTCGCTTCCTGCTCACCGTGTACGGATGACCTGAAGAAGTATATACATATTTGCAAATTTAAAGTCCATAATAATTAGAGCTCCAGATTTTGTTTGAACATTTTCGAGTAGCCCGAACAATTGTTCAAATGCTTGTTTATTACCCGTATGTTTGTACGGGTATTTGAACAATTCGGGTATTTTCAAGTTTGTTTTTTTCTTTTGTTTTTTATATTATTTTTTCTTTACATGTAGTTTTTTTATTTTTGTTTTCCCGATAAACATTTTTTTGTTTGTAAGCTCGAATGCTCGAATGTTTGTACGGGCATTTGAACAACAAACGGGCTTCAAACAAAAACGATCAGATCGAATTGCTCGATACCCGTATATCTAGAGCCCTAATAATAATAAGCGATTCTTTGGCATTAAAATTTTCTTGGACGAATGTCAACAATAACGTACCAGTCAAAGATCTCAAGTTCATTAAATTACTCAAAGGTTTGTTATCAATAAAGATATTACACTTAAGCAGTTTCAAATTTTTGATTCGCTTCTTTATACTTGTTCATAGATTCGTGCTTGGAGAATATACCACAGACCAACATTTCAAAAATTGAGGATATAATGAAAAAATATTTTAATGGCGCGAAGGACAGAGTGGCTAAGAAAAATAAAAGAATTAATAAAACCAGGGTTTGAAATTGCTTAGCTACTTTTGCTGCATTTGCTTTTGCTTTGCTTTTGCTAACGAAAAGTAAATTAGCAAACTCGGCCAGCCGAGTAAAAAATGAGAACACGATTCATTCGCTTCAGTTTTCAGCTGAGCCGTGTTTGCTTGTATAAGGCGCATTTCTGTCGTACCCAAGCATGAAAAGAATACTCGCCTATTCATAAAATTACCTTCAAAGCAACAACACCAACTCGACTATTTTTAAAATAGTCGAGTTGGTGTTGTTGCTTTGAAGGTAATTTGATGCATAAGCGAGTATTCTTTTCATGCTTGGGTACGACCACTGTAGACCTGTAGGCAAGGTTAGGTGAAAAAGAAAAAATGACGGAACCCATTTAGGTGAATATAGTGGACAGTAGCAGCACAGAGTTGCATTTGAATTGCTCTAAAAACTTTAGAGCTTGGAAACAAAACAAAACTAACTTTTAACTTCAGCTATCCTTCGTTGATCACTTAAAAACACTTTCTCAATCTGTTTTAAAGAGTGCACTTTGATATAATTATTTATTATACAACTCTACCACGATCTTAAAATATTTTTTTCTCATATTTTCGCTGCACCGGCAACCCTTTTCTGTCAATGGAACCAATTTTGGTGAATTTCCCAAAATCCCATCTCAAAGCTTGCCTACAGGTCTACAGTGGGTACGACAGAAATGCGCCTATAGTTAAGCAAAGCAACGCGATTTGGGGGATTTCATTTTACTTCCAGCAATTAGTTGTATCTTTGCATTTTTTCTGCTTTTGCTTATTTTGCTGAAACGATTTGTTTACGCATATTTCGATTTTTTATACATATTTACTTATGTGTGTATGTATGTACACATAATATGTACGTATGTCCATTTGTAAACATCTGTTCATGTTGAATTTTGCTTAAAAACTAGTTTCAGCAAAATAAGCAACGGTTAGCAAAAATTTACCACTCAACTAATTGCTGGAAGTAAAAGCAACCATCTCAAATTGAGTTGCTGGGCTTAACTATACAAGCAAACACGACTCAGCTGAAAACTGAAGCGAATGATTCGTGTTTTCGTTTTTGGCTCGGCTGAATTCAGCAATAAGCAAAAACATCGGCTATTGCTATTTTGCAGCAAGCAAACAGTGTTGCCACTTTAGCTATTTTGTAGCTAGATTTAGCTATTACTTTCGACGTTTAGCTATAGAAATTTGCGTTTAGCTATTAGCTATTTTCTTTAGCTTATTTTTTAGTCAGTTTAGCTATTTTAGCTATAATATTTTTTCTGTAGTATCCTCACTTTTGCACAAAATACTATGATTTTCTTTTTATCAAAACTTTATAGAATGTATGTACTTACTCGAAGTACATACATATATACGGGCAAGATGTGAAGCAATTTTCAAAGCAACGTGGAATCAATTTACAAGACAATGGGCCGTATTAATAAAAACCAAGCAAATGCTTTTACGCAAGATTTTAAAAATTTGACAATAATTTGTATGAACCAAATTTCAAAATTTGAGTAAAAGGTCTGAAATCTTAAGCAAAAGCAAATGCTTGGCTTTTATTAATATGACCCAATATTTCTATACCGGGCATTGCAATATGTGTCAATTTCATTTTAAAAATTTCACACGATTCATTAAAAATATTGTTGGATTTATGCGATGCCACTGTTAGCGTTACAATAGAATGAAAAATGGCCGTCAAACAGCCGAAATAGAATCTTATTGCCTTGCAATATACCCTTTTCCGTCAATTGCTACAATGAAGCCATGTGTTCTCTGATCGCTTCAAATTGCCAGATGAATTGCTTCACATCTTGCCCGTATAGACACGTCGGGTTAAGATTACCAAACAAAAACTGGTAGTCCGGCATGCCTACTTATTTATTTTAACGCTTATTGGTACATACCCGCAGTAAAAAACTAGATGGCAGTTAACTATCATATTAAGCAAATTGATTGACCATATTTTTCTTCACTAAATCGAAAAGAGTGGTAGTGAAAAATTTTTTCCAAAAAATCATTAAAAAGCATTTCCACTACTACCAATAAAATAAATGGTAATTACCCAATAAACACAACGGATTCGCCTCGAATTCGCGTCGGATTCGTTTTCTCTGATTATATTATCGCGGCAATAGTTCGCGGCGATAGATCGGCGAATCAGAATTCGTAGGCATGTCACCTATCACTAGCGATTCGAGAATTTGTTCATTCTCGGATCGCTGGCGATTCGAATTTTTTATCATTAGCGATTCGAGAATTTTTAATTTCTCTGATCGTTGGCGATTCGAAAATTTTTTCATTAGCGATTCGAGATTTTTTTATAAATGGCGTTTCGAAAAATTAAAAGTTCAGAGTTTGGTTACTTGCAATGGGTTAAATCCGTATAAAATAATACAAAGCACTTAAAATATTTTTATAAAGAAACTTTAACTTTCATGAAATTACAAAGGCTTTTCAAATAAATTTAAGCAATAAAGTCCCCTTATTTAAACAATTTTGAATTGGGTTTTCTACATACTCGTACCTATTTGATCTACTTTCGCGAACTCGCCACGATAGTATCTGCGGAATTGTGATATTCGAGTTCAGGTATAAATGTAAAATTTCAGAACTATAATGATTTTTTAGTGCAAAACAACTTTAAAAAAATAGAAAAAAATTATATCGCGAAAATTGATTTTCTCGAACTTGCCGCGAACTCGAGGCGAGTCCGAGAAATTACATTCGCGAAAATCTGCTTTCGCGAACTCGCCTCGAAATCGCCGCTGTGTCTGTGTTTATTGGGTAAATATTTTTCATAAATAGAATTTAGTGGTAGTGAAAATTAAGTTTACGAAAAAATTACTACGTACACTAAATGAAATTTTTTTTGTAATAAAACTTTCACGTTATTCATGCTAGTGGGACGTATGTATATGTTCATGTATGTATGGTAGAGTGCCAATTATACTTTTATGTCAATTCTGATATTTTGATTTAGTGGAAAAAAATTCGACTACCTCTATGTGAATTAATGGTAGCGGAATTTTTAAAAGATCCACTCATCCAAAATTTATTGGAGCTAGAAAATAAGTATCGTATTTAAGTATGTAAATAATATTTTGCTATTTTTGAAGAAAAACATTTTTGGTTATTAATTTTAGCTTTGAAAAACATTTAGGGGATTCACAACCTGTCATATTGCGTCATATCGTCATAATTCATAATATTTTGTTGTTGCATTCTATGCTATATGTGTACTAAATAAATACAACTCTGCACGATATGTTTTTGGGTCGTCGTATTTGATCAGCTGTTTTTGTTTACTTCTCTACAGGGCTTCGGAAAAGTCTTTTATGACTATTTCCTTACAATATTTTAATATGACATATGACTTTATGACACTTTGTGAATCACCTAATTGTTTAGCTATTTTTAGCTATTTTTTTTCTTTTAATCTAGCTATAAGCTGCAAAATATTCTGGCAACACTGCAAGCAAATTCAAACCCTGAATAAAACGACAACGAATACACAATAATGATGAAAGGTTGAATGCACTTATAATTATAGTTTAGTTGTAATTTTTCATGTACGATTATAATGACTCATACACCACGGTATATGACCGAATTTTGAAATTAAATTTTAATTTTAATTATTAGTTAACACATATCGCTAGCTTAGAGTGCAAATTGTGTAAGTCCATTTTTCAAACCTTGTAGGAGAGACAAAAAACACATAATAAAAAAATTTCAAAATGAAAAAAAAATTTTCTGTTCATATAAAAATTTTGGACTTACACAATTTTCTTCTGTTTTTGGACTTACACAATTTGCGTATCACTGAATAACAACGAGTAGAAATATGACAAGTATCACAGACTTGTTTAGCGTGGTGTGTATTTAATTTTTCTAGCTTTCTACACTTAAAAACACTTTTTCATAAAAATGGACTTACACAGTTTGCACTCTAAGCTAGCGATATGTGTACATAACATACATACATATGTAATTTGATTAATAAAAATAAAAATGCTTATTTAATACAAAAATTAATATTTTTTTTTAAAATTTGCTCTAGTAAATTTCTAAACGATTTCGCAAAGATTTCGTAACGACAAATTCGTTTCGATTTAGTTAAGAGCATTCTTTACGAAATCGTTAAGACTATTCTAAACAATTTCGAATAGCAAATTTCTAAACGATTTCGTAACGATTAAATGGAAAAGATTTCTTAACGACAAATTCGTTGTGATTTAGTTAAGAACTATCTTTACGAAATCGCTAACACTATTTCTTTACGAAGTCGTGTCAACCCTCTCATACAAAAATCGTAACGATTTCGAAACTAAATCGGTTCCGATTTCGTAAAAATTTTTCGATGCGGCGCACAGTGCCGCGACTCCATACAAATGATGGACAAAAATAGAAGGAGTGGTCAGAATTGGCTGGGACTTCACACCTAGAAGTATTATGCTACGCTAATTTCAAAAATGAAATCGATTTTTCTGTACCGGTTACTCATTTCGAGAAAACCGATTTTTTCTTGCATTTTTATATGAAAATAGTCATTGTGAACATGCGTTGATATAAGTGGAAGCAGTCATTACAATGGGCTGAAAATTACACCTGAAAGGCTTATATCACGCCCATTTCAGGAAAAAAATCCGTGTTTCAGCATCTGTTATAGGGCTCTTAAAATTATTCGACTATTCGATTATTCGGTTAAACGATTAATCCATTCAAAACCGTTCACTTGCTAAAAAGTCGGTTGATGATATTCGATTACTCGCCTTGCCTAAATTATTCAAATAATTGCTTTCTTTCGACTACTCGATTTATGTAGAAAATCGAATTTTAATAATAATAATAATACAATGGCGCTATTATAACTAGCTATTATAATAAGCTATTATAATATATATATATTTCGTAACGATTAAATCGAAAAGATTTCTTAACGACAAATTCGTTGCGATTTAGTTAAGAACTATCTTTACGAAATCGCTAAGACTATTTCTTTACGAAGTCGTGTCACCCCTCTCATACAAAAATCGTAACGATTTCGAAACTAAATCGGTTCCGATTTCGTAAAAATTTTTCGATGCGGCGCACAGTGCCGCGACTCCATACAAATGATGGACAAAAATAGAAGGAGTGGTCAGAATTGGCTGGGACTTCACACCTAGAAGTATTATGCTACGCTAATTTCAAAAATGAAATTGATTTTTCTGTACCGGTTACTCATTTCGAGAAAACCGATTTTTTCTTGCATTTTTATATGAAAATAGTCATTGTGAACATGCGTTGATATAAGTGGAAGCAGTCATTACAATGGGCTGAAAATTACACCTGAAAGGCTTATATCACGCCCATTTCAGGAAAAAAATCCGTGTTTCAGTATCTGTTATAGGGCTCTTAAAATTATTCGACTATTCGATTATTCGGTTAAACGATTAATCCATTCAAAACCGTTCACTTGCTAAAAAGTCGGTTGATGATATTCGATTACTCGCCTTGCCTAAATTATTCAAATAATTGCTTTCCTTCGACTACTCGATTTATGTAGAAAATCGAATTTTAATAATAATAATACAATGGCGCTATTATAACTCTGACGAGTTTTATGGCCGAGCTTCTCTCCCAATTCGAGGTGTGCTCCTTTTTGTTTTTCCTACTAATTGGGTGGACCTACAGTTTTATGCCGGCTCCGAACGGCGAATGCATTTTTTGTGAGAAGCTTTTTTCATGGCAGAAATACTCTCGGAGGGTATGCCGCCCACTGCCGAGAGGTGACCGCTGCTCTTAAAAAACCCAATAATTGGATTTTTACTAATTAGAAAAATTGTTTTGGTGTTTTGCTCGGACCGTGATTTGAACCCGAAACCTCTGGCATAGCAGGCGAGCACTCTACCCACTGCACCACAATCGAATTTTAAAAATCGAATATTCAGTGAAAATCTTTTATAGATAATTTTAAAATATAAATGTGCTTATTGTGTTTATACATACATATGTACCAGGACTCGGGGAAATCGACTAATCGATTAACCGAATTATTCGACTATGACTGAAGTCGACATCAATTATTCGGCTAGCGATTTTCGAGTAGTCGAAAGCTGCCGACTAATCGATTAACTGCTCACTTTAGATTATTCGGTTAATCGTTCCATTCCGATTAATCGAATATTGTACTTTTGATTTTATTACATTCATAAATAAATATGAACCCATTCATCAACATTTTAAGTGATTTCTTGGAGATTTTTTGTTGTTGTTGGAGCAAATCAAAGCACTCCCCGCCCTTTTCCGGTCGTTACTCCGTCACGCTAGGGTACTTATTCTTTCTGCACTAGGCTGACTATTGTAAGGGCGACGTTTTTGGCCGCTTTTCATGACCTCTTAGACTCCTTTGGAAGAAAAGGGAAGAAGCTGTTGATGAGGAAGATGAAAACAAAGATGAAAACAAAGATGATGATGAATGTGAAGGTGAAGGAGGAAAAAATTAGGAAAAACCCCTTAATAGCCCTTTTTTAGCTGTTTTGGCACATTTTGCTCTTCTTGAAGAAGGAGCCAGCAAAATTCGCCCACCAGTCAATGTCCTTGGCATTCCAATTCTATTTCTTTTATTTCTTACTTAGAACGCTCACCATTGTAAAAGTCCGCGCCTAAATTTTACTCTTATGTTGCGAGGCAAATTTTTCCCGCGAAATACCGCGGAAAATTTTTTTTCCATTGTAACTTCTTTACTTGACTCTTCTGTATGTTGATAGGGTTTCGGGACACTTTTTTTTTTGATCCTGCGAAATACCGCGGAAATAGTTTTTTCATTGTAACTTCTTTATTTGACTCTTCTGTATGTTGATAGGGTTTCGGGACAATTTTTTTTTTTGATCCCTCGAAATACCGCGGAAATAGTTTTTTCATTGTAGCTTCTTTATTCTACTCTTCTGTATGTTGATAGGGTTTCGGGAGAAATTTTTTTTTGATCCCGCGAAATACCGCGGAAATAGTTTTTTCCAGGGACGTAACGGTTATAAGAGAAATGGGGTAAAAGTCATATTTAACCATTATCATGAGAAAAAAAACCGTTTTGGGCCTGAATAACCGTTATAAAAACCAAAAAACCGTTTTGGGCCTGAATAACCGTTATGGCAACCAAAAAAGTGTTTTGGGCTTCAATAACCGTTATGGCAACCAAAAAACTGTTTTGGGCTTGAATAACCGTTATAGCAACCAAAAAACTGTTTTGGGCCTGAATAACCGTTATGGCAACCAAGAAACTGTTTTGGGCCTGAATAGCCGTTATTAAGATTTTTATTTTTTTTTGGTCAGCTATAAAGGTCATACCTATTTATTTGTCACTTTCCCTAAATATTTCTGGACGATATTGGTATCAAATGAAAGGTGTTGATCAGGACTTTTACATAGAGATGTATTGGTTATGATTCCTAGGTCGGGTCCGCAGATATGGGTCAAAATGCGGACCTGGATGACCCCAGAAAAAATCTGAGCGATATTGGTGTCAAATGAAAGGTACTGATCAGGGCTTTTACAGAGAGATGTATTGGTTATGATTCCTAGGTCGGGTCCGCAGATATGGGTCAAAATGCGGACCTGGATGACCCCAGAAAAAATCTGAGCGATATTGGTGTCAAATGAATAGAGGAAATCAGAGCTACAATATAGACCTCTATTCGATGTTATGTTTAACCCGGTTCCCTAGGGAAACGGAAAGGAAAAGGGACGGAAAGGGAGGGGGAAAAACCAATGAAAATTGGATGGAGAGAGTTGGTGAAAGAGAGAGAGGGTAGCACAGGGGAGGAGAGAAGGAATAGGAGGGAAATGGAGAAAGGACGTGTAATAAGAGGTAAGGGAGAGCAGTAGAGAAAGGCAAAGGGAAAGGGAAGGAAGGGGAAATGTGACGGCAAACAGAAAATAAAACTGATACGGAAATGTAAGGGAAGGGGAAAGAGAAAGGAAATAGTAGAGGGCGGGAGACTATAGGACATGAAGAGAGGCGAACTTTTGAAAATATAAATTCTTTCCTTCACTTGTTCTGTAACTAATTTGATTTTGCTGAGGCCTGTAACCCGAGGAAGGATCGGTCATCTAGGCATTTTCATTTTTATAAAGTGTGACGTCGCTTGAATAATGAAACAACGTCTAATCTAAAGTGCGGTTTCGAGAAAAGCGAGTTTAAAGATTTTAAAACCTAGAAAGCAACTTCAAATTTAAATTTTACAGTTTTTACTGCAAATCTTGTCATTTTAAATCGATCACTCTTTTCACTGATTTATTCGTTGTTATTCCACACAGAAATATGAGTGGGTTTTACTAAGGTATACAACTTTATGCCATTTTTCTGAAACCATAGTAAGAAATTAAATTCTATCATATGAACTGTGCTACACGCGGTTTTTTTTTATCATAGTTCAGGACCCGGTGAAAATCCAATATTGATGAGTGGTGATATATGTATGAAAATTGGGACTGTTTGAAAAAACATTTTAAACTTGATATTCTTATTTTGCTCTTGGTTTGTTCGGTCACATAAGACTTGAGAACCACTGCACTAAACTGGATAATTCCTTCTGAAAGTTGGTTCGTAATTACCTCGAATCGGTTCCGGAAAAACAGTGGAAAATATTGAGGGGCGTGGCACCTTCCATACAAACATAATCTTTCATGCTGCATACTCTGGAAGTATTTTCCGTAGAATATCTAAACTTAGTGGCAGAATAAACGAAATCAATGCATAACCTATGATAGAAATTTTGAGTTATTCGAAATGGGGGCGTGGCACCCCTGAAAGTATGTGTGGTAGAATATGAAAACAATACATAAAAATGAAAATAACTCTAACATTGGTTAAAACCTCCTATTTGATATTGCATATGTATTCGCAATTATAATTTTAGTGGTTGGTTTATAATAGTTTATTCGTTGAGAAAAGTTTACAGAATGAAAAAATTAAATTTTTTTATCTATATATATAAAAATGGTGTAAAAAATGTTACTAACCTCATCAGATGAGAACGGCTGGGCCGATTTCTGTAAAACTTTTTGTCAATTGTTCGTATTCTCGAGGAGATGGTTCGTACGGAAGAAAATTTTGGAAAATCCCTCCGGAAAAGTCCGAAAATTGGAAAAATCGGTGTGTATGTTCGTATGTGTGCATCTGTGGATGTGTGTCGTCTATAAATTCCCAAAGTAACCAACCGTTCTTTATGAAATTCTCACAGTAGATTCATGTGGTGTTAGTGCACATAGTAGGGTATATAGAATTTCGAAAAATTGGGAGCTTCCCGGAATACAGGCCTAAATGAGGACCCAGATCGATCCACCAAGCCTTCGAGCAATATTGGTATCAAATGAAAGGTGTTTAACAGGCCTTCAACATAAAGTTATTTTTATTGCGATACCTAGGCCGGGTTCCCAGATATGGGTTAAAACGTGGGACCGAGTGACCCTGGAAAGTTTCTGAGCGATATTGGTATCAAATAAAAGCTGTTGAGGAGGACTTCAGCAAAGAGCTTTTTAAATAGTGATGCCTAGGCCGGGTTCCAAGATTTGGGTCAAAGCGTGGACCCGGATAACCCCTGAATGTTTTCGAGCGATATTGGTAGAAAATTAAAAGCGTTGAGCAGGCTTCCACATACAGCTATTTTCATTGTGATTTCTAAGGCTGTTTCCCAGAGATGGCTAAAGTAGTGGGCCCGGATGGTGATGGACGGTCCCGGTAAGGTAAAGGTAGGTAGCTATAGGGATAGGGATAGGCATAGGGATAGGGATAGGGATAGGGATAGAGATAGAGATTGAGATAGTGATAGGGATCGGGGGAAGTAGGTTTGTCGCGGCGAATATAACTATAACTTTTATTCAGATAATAGACAATTTTTTGTTATTCGCAGTCATTAAGATGGACTCTAAGATAATGGTTAGCAATACGGTAATCAAAGACTTTTCTTAAGGCTTCATAGGAATAAGTTTTAGCAGAACAAAGTCTGCCGGGTCAGCTAGTATGATATAACAATCTAAAAAAAATTGATTAAATTCATTTTTCTATACAGTTATAAACACAGTAAAAATATTACAAGGCAGAATACAGTATTTAATTGATAATTCTAACATTTGATAAAAATATTATGTTAAAAAATAGGGATGGGGATTAGGGCGGATTGAATTGGGGCTTTTCTTGAAATCATTATTGCTCTACCTGCAGAGATTTCCAAAATTTCCAAAAAATTTTGAATTTATTTTTATAAAAAGTATTTTATTTAGATGAACATTTTATGTTCTTAATTCTCTGAAATTAATATTAGAATGAACAATTATAATAACTAAAAACACATTAACAATTTTACATTATAAATATAAAGTATTATTTAAAAAAGGTAGAATATTTTTATGTATATTTATAAATAATCCACTACAGTATGTAAGTGCCTTAGTAAAAAAAAAATAGTTCTGCTGAGCAATTACAAAATTTGATTGCGCCTAAAACATGCTACAAATGCTGCCGTTTTTTTCGACGACAAATACCTTATTGTGCAAAAACATATATTACTATATACATAAATTAGATATCCGAAAAATTAAAACGTTGTCTTCAAGAGAAATGGCCGAGCTTTCAATAGCTTTAATCAGTTTTTAAAATAAGTAAGTAATTTAAAAGATATTGAGGGGCGAATATAGCCATAAAACGTGTTTTTCGGATTCAGCGCACCGAAATCCTTTAGAAAAGTAAAATTTTATTTCTGTAACAAAAATATGTTGAAATTTTGTCGACCAGTGTAACCAGACTGAGCGTATAAATCTTATGCAACATACAGAGTTTTTATAAGGGGCATTTTTTTTTTAATATATTATTGAAAAAGTAGGCGTAGTTATAAACTGATTTCACCAAGTTTTTAAATATACATATATTACCACAAATGATGAAAGTGCGTGTTTCAAGTTTCGTCATAATATCACAATTACAATCACACTATGACAAAGATTGAGGGTGGTTATTTGGTGTCGGAATAATTCCCACAGAGAACGAAAGGCCGCCAAACCATTTTGATCCCTGAGGTTAATATTTTTATACTTAGATGCACTAGTACACAAAGTATTATAATTTAGATTTTACATTATTCTGCCCCCAAATGTGCTGTCGCACAGTTTTATTTATCGAGTTACGGGCTCATAAGTCTCGCAGATGCCTTGTCTAAAAAGAGCCGGTGTCAGGTCCACTTTCAAAAATGTATACATATTTAATAGCCGTTAGTTTCAACAAAAATATCGTAAAATATTTTTTATTAGACCCATATAAAAAAGGTTATGGTCATCAACCGATTTTGTTAATCTTTGGTCCTATTCAACACTCTTCATTTGATACCAAGGAATTTTCTGGGGTCATCCAGGTCCGCATTTTGACCCATATCTGCGGACCCGACCTAGGTATAATAACCAATACATCTCTATGTAAAAGCCCTGCAAAGCACCTATCATTTGACACCAATATCGCTCACATTTTTTCTGGGGTCAGCCAGGTCCGCATTTTGACCCATATCTGCGGACCCGACCTAGGAATCATAACCAATACATCTCTATGTAAAAGTCCTGATCAACACCTTTCATTTGATACCAATATCGTCCAGAAATATTTAGGGAAAGTGACAAATAAATAGGTATGACCTTTATAGCTGACCAAAAAAAAATAAAAATCTTAATAACGGTTATTCAGGCCCAAAACAGTTTTTTTGTTGCCATAACGGTTATTCAGGCCCAAAACAGTTTTTTGGTTGCTATAACGGTTATTCAAGCCCAAAACAGTTTTTTGGTTGCCATAACGGTTATTCAAGCCCAAAACGGTTTTTTGGTTGTTATAACGGTTATTAAGGACCAAAAAAAAGGTTTCTCTTATGATAATGGTTAAATATAGCCAAAAGAAGATAAAGGTTATTTTTGCGTAACCTTTTCACCACACTAGAAAAAATAACCGTTATTTTGGGTCCCTGGTTTTTTCTTTGTAACTTCTTTATTTGACTCTTCTGCATGTTGATAGGGCTTCGGGACAAATTTTTTTTTTGATCCCGCGAAATACCGCGGATAGAGTTTTTTCTTTGTAACTTCTTTATTTGACTCTTCTGCATGTTGATAGGGTTTCGGGACACTTTTTTTTGATCCCGCGAAATACCGCGGAAATAGTTTTTTTCATTGTAACTTCTTTATTTGACTCTTCTGTATGTTGATAGGGTTTCGGGACACTTTTTTTTTTTTTTGATCACGCGAAATACCGCGGAAATAGTTTTTTCATTGTAACTTCTTTATTTGACTCTTCTGTATGTTGATAGGTTTTCGGGACAATTTTTTTTTTATCCCTCGAAATACCGCGGAAATAGTTTTTTCATTATAACTTCTTTATTTGACTCTTATGTATGTTGAAGGTTTCGGGACAATTCTTTTTTTGATCCCGCGAAATACCGCAGAAATATATTTTTTCATTGGAGCAAGTTACATCCTTTTCTGTCGCAGATTTTTCAAAAAAACTCCACACCCAGCTTCTTTCATATGTACATACATATGTATGTACATATGTACCCTTCGGATTTTCTCGGCAAGTCTCCGAGTGTAATGCCATGAAAATGCTTCTAAAAAAAATCCTCTCCGCCAGTTTATTATTATATTCGATACATTATTACTACATACATACATTGCAACTACTGAATGTTAAGCCCGTCACAACCAGATCTCTATATACATATATGTACAACTGACTTGCAGCTATAAAATAGAATTAAAACAGCTTAGCTTACAAAAATAAAACATTTTGGAAAATCATACATTCGTATTTATAATTAAAAAAAAATTTGGTTGAAAGCATCATGGTCAAATCACTATTGAATTTTCCTTTCAAAGGAAGTCTTCCTCACAGCCGAATACAGTCACGGTTTTGCTTGTTTTTAAAAATATAAATATCCAATTTTAATTTTCGAAATATTTTCAGATATACATATTTCAAAAACAATTGAGTAAAATTTAAAGAAATAAGTGAATAAAATTATGTTATGTATTTTAGAAAAAACTCCATTCATAAAAATGTTTGAAAAAAAAAAAATTCCTGAATACGGCAACCTTGTTTATTTATATTTTTTCAAATAAACAAAAACAGCAGATGACAAGAGGGGTCTGAACAGCTCATTTGAACTTAGTTTAACCCTAGCGGAATGGACGTTTAAACTGAACAACTGCAACTTGAGTTTAAACCAGGGTTTGAAATTGCTATGGATCCCTTTCGGAGATCACCACATTTGAATTTGCTTGCTACAAAACAGCAATAGCCGATGTTCTTTGCTTATTGCTGAATTCAGCCGAGCCAAAAACGAAAATACGAATCATTCGCTTCAGTTTTCAGCTGAGTCGTGTTTGCTTGTGTAGTTAAGCCAAGCAACTCAATTTGAGAGGGTTGCTTTTATTTCCAGCAATTAAAGCCCGTCTCCACATAACTTGATTCACCAGAGAAACATGTAGCAAAACATCTCGCTCAATAACCCGTCTCCACGTGGCTAATCGTGATTCAGTTTGACATTTCTCTTTCTTGTTCTTTTAAATGTTTGTATGTTTGCTTATTTTTGCGTCTTTGTTTTGGTCTGTGTGAGATTTCGATAGACTTTCGATACAAAATTAGAGAAGACATCGATATCATCGAGGTATAATACCATGTCTCCACATAACGTGTTTCGCTCTTTTTTCTGCATTTTCTCTCAATCTTGTTTCGACATGGAAACCAGTGCCGAAACTCGCCAATTTCCATACAAATTTCTGAGAGCGAGCGAAGATTGAAACACTGTTTCATTCTGAATCATCTTGCCAACCTCGATGATATCGATATCTTCTCTAATTTTGTATCGAAAATCTATCGAAATCTCACACAGACCAAAACAAAGACGCAAAAATAAGCAAACATACCAACATTTAAGAAGAACAAGAGAGAGAAATGTCCAACTGAATCACGATTAGCCACGTGGAGACGGGTTATTGAGCGAGATGTTTTGCTACATGTTTTGTTGGCGAAACAAGTTATGTGGAGACGGGCTTTTAGTTGAGTGGTAAATTTTTGCTTATGGCCTGGTTATGCTACCAATCAAGCTGGTCGAGCACCGTGTAATTGTTGTTGTGCACTCCGACGGTGAGAGAATTTTCGGACTCTCTCATCCAGCAAACTTGCTGTGTGAAACAGGCAGCCAGCAAACGAGGTTTCAGAGGTAATAATGTGTTATGTTGTGTATGTGCTCAGTAATTATCATGTGTTATGTTGTGTATGTGCGCTCCAATCATCAATGTAAGCGTAACCACCTCTCACCAATCACGAAATGTTTCCGATTTTGATTGGCAATCAAGATTGTAACCATAACCATAGCATTACAGTTGCTTATTTTGCTGAAACTAGTTTTTAAGCAGAATTCAACATGGAAGGATGCTTACAAATGGGCATAAGTAAATATGTATTTATTTATCCCCAGTTGAAATCAGATGTATTGATACACGAATTATGCATGCTGTGTGCATGGAAAAGTGCGTACAGAGCATGATTTGTGAAAATAAATAAATTTTGTTCACATAAAATTATGAATGCTGTATGCATGAAAAATATGAATAATTTATGAGTTTTCGGTGTGTATAATTTGTATATATACATGAAATATCCATGCGATATGCATGCGTATGCATTATAAATTTTTTAATGATATACATATCTACTTTATGATATTTTTCTTTCAATATACTGAGAGCTCCTTTTTTTATTTTACGTTTTGTCTTGAAAATTTTCATTTTGTCAAAAATATTTATTCGAAAAAATTTCAACGATCATCATCGTCATCACCACTTTCTACTTATACGTAGAGATTCACCCGATTAATCTTTTGCAAAACCTCTAGCGTTAGCAGTTTGTACCGTCCCTTTGATATCCTCCTTTTGCATATTTGCGCAACTTAACGGGCTGACCATATCGATTTTGGTAAGAAAACGTACGCATTGTGGACGTGCATTGTTAAAGAAATATAACGAGATGATCCAGGGTTAGTTCTATCTCTGTTTAGTGGGACAAAACCACCAAATTTATTTTGAGTAGATTGTATCTAACAGTTTTATTATATTCCGAGCTGTATACAATCTTCAGTTTCATAGACATTGAATAACAATATGGCTATTCGTGTCAAAACATCTTTCAGGGTGACTCCCCACCATAATATGACCTTCAATCAAATTGCAATGGTTATAATATCTGTGGCTAAATGAAATTAATTATTATTTTTAATAGGAATTTTAATAATTCTATGAGAATGTTACTGAAACTGTATTAATGCAACATTCATACTACCCTATTAATGCAGAATTACTACCTTTGTATGTATAAACGATCTATACATCCGATATATGCTGTATGAGTGATTCTGCATGCTTTCAGCATTTTTTCAAGAGTATGCATACAATATGATACATATGAGGGGTTAGAGTATGCATGCTCTCTGAGAAACCATACGTGTAAAAAGGAAATAGACGAGCATTTATACTGGCATGCATACACAGCTCCAATTCATGCTTCCAAAATTTATGTTGTATGCATAAGATTCCAACTGGGTCTGTTTCTTTCAAATATGTACACATATGTATGTGTACATTTATATTTACATACATACATACTTACATATTTTCTGAATATTCCCTGCAGGCAAAATTAAACTAGTATGAAAATAAGCTAGTTGATCAACTGGTATGTAAAGGAAAAAATGCAACTGGTTGGTTTTCTACCAGTTGATCAACTGGTATGAAACGGACAAAGTTATACTAGTTGGTTTTCTACTACTTGATCAAATGGTATGAAACGGACAAAATTATACTAGTTAGCTATCTACTAGTTGATCAACCGCTTTTAAAAAGACAAAATCATACTAGTTGGTATTCTACTAGTAATATACCAATTTATTTATTAACTGAATATAGCAGTTTGTGCAATTCTATCACAAACTAAGCTTTATTGGCGATTTTGAAGTAAATTTACGCTATTATTTAACAAAAGGGTCAGAATAGTTATTACCAATTTGCCAAAAAGAAACAACATTTCTCACAAAATAAATATTTTTAAGGCTTTTCATTTATTTTTGTGCAAGGGTACACAAAAACAATTACATACATACATATATGTTTGCAGCAGGTGGCAAGAAGAGTTTAAGAGAGTTTAGTTAATTGATTTGGTTTCATACAAATCGGAGATTCTTTTATCCAACTGCCGCAGTAATACGAAGCCATTATTCTACCTTACTATACATCTTTGTGTGTACTGTATGCAATATGCACTAACGGCCTTATTCCGGTGTGGTAACATAATTTACTTTACTGGTGAAATGAAGAATCTGGTACTTTTAACAACCTTTTCGTATTCTGACAGGAGAAAATTAAGTTACCACCTCAATATGTGGTAACATTTTGTTACCATTTCCAGCCCGATTCCATTCCGTTCGTATGGAATTGCTTTGACAGCGTTACCATTTGTGCCAGAATACCAATTGAAAAGATGGTAACAATTTTCAGCAACATAAATTACTAGCAAAGTAATTTTCCGGTAACGCTCAGAATAGCACTGTAAATGTAACTTTAAAAAGTACTGAGCTAATTAAAGTGAGCTTTATTAAATGAACGAAAATGCTATTTTTTCACCTAGATGAACTGGCATTTTTCTAGTATTATTCTGACTGGTATTCTTCTAGTATACCCTTAACTGGTATTTTTCTAGTATGAAGCTGACGTGTTGTCTACTGGTATGAAACTGAGTGGTATTTTTCTAGTATGAAGCTTATGCAAGGGAAGACAATTGCCATCTCGTAGGCCATCGCCACGTTAAAACTACCAGTTGCTTTCAAGTAAAATGGATAGTTGGGCAACTAGATGCCGACATTTTCAAACTGGTAGAAATGTAGTATGCAACTAGTTGTTTTGCCTGCAGGGTTATGTACATACATACATACATAAATCGTCGATAGTATTGTCTAAGAATGCTGCATTTAATTTAAGTAGCATGATATTTACGAATGTACATAAGTATTTTGATTTAATCTATTGCGATTATCCGTCAAAATAAATGTCAATGTTGAAAATGCACGTACAATAGTAACCTGCAAATATATTTACATGCAAACATACATAAACTCCACTCAAACAAGTGCGTCTTTAAAAAAATCGAAATATGCGTACCTAAAGAAATCGTTTCAGCAAAGCAAAAAAATGCAAACACACAACTAATTGCTGGAAGTAAAATGAAATCCCCCAAATCCAGTGATGCCAATATTCTTGGACCAAAATTCCCTACGGTATGCCAAAAAAATCCCTACTTTTCCCTACGCTAACAAAATGTTTCCCTTACAAATTTCCCTTCGCCGTATTTTCTCTATATTAAAATAAACACACAAAATTGATGCAAAATAAAGTTTTTGTTCAAAAAGCCACGTATGAATAAACATAAATTTTTATGTTTATTTGTAATTATATATAGGCGCATTTCTGTCGTACCCAAGCATGAAAAGAATACTCGCTTATTCATAAAATTACCTTCAAAGCAACAACACCAACTCGACTATTTTTAAAATAGTCGAGTTGGTGTTGTTGCTTTGAAGGTAATTTGATGCATAAGCGAGTATTCTTTTCATGCTTGGGTACGACAGAAATGCGCCTTATGTAATATAAATATATATATTTATAACTATATAAATGAAATTTAGTTTTTATACTCAGCTGTACTAGTACACAGAGTATTATAGTTTTAATCACATAACGGTGGATTGTAACAGAATGAAATAATCGAGATAGATATAGACTTATATATATCAAAATGGTCAGGGTGAAAAGAGAAATCGATTGAGCCATGTCCGTCTGTCCGTCCGTCCGTCTGTCCGTCCGTCTGTAAACACTCTAACTCGCGCAAAAATTGAGATATTTTGATGAAATTTGAAATGCAAGTTGGTATCGAGACTGGGACGGTTTGTATTGAAAATGGGCGAAATCGGACCATGACCACGCCCACTTTTCCTATATAGAAAAAATCGGAAATTTGGTATCTCAGTCACTAATATAGCTGGAGCGATGAAATTTTACCCACGTGTTGAGCTCAGGCCCCTATGAAGAAATTTGATGAAATTTTGGAAAATGGGCGGTGCCACGCCCCCTTATTAAGGGTCAAACATGGAAAGTTTTATATGTCATAACTCAGAAACCATTGAAGATATATCGATGAAATTTGGTATGCGTGATTTACTTACTTAGGCAAACATTTGGACGGAAAATAATTAAAATCGGTTGACGGCCACGCCCACTTTTATATATGTGTATTATAAAGTGACCTAATAAAAACATTTTAAGCTATATCTCTGTCAAATATAAAGATATATCACTGAAATTGCGTCGCATGAGGCCAACTATGGACATAAAACAGAAAACAGAAAAATTTTGGAAAATGGACGGTGCCACGCCCACTTATTAAGGGGCAAACATTGAAAGTTTTATGAGTCATAACTCAGAGACCGTTGAAGATATATCGATGAAATTTGGTATGCGTGATACACTTACTTAGACAAATGTATGGAATAAAAATTGCCAAAATCGGTTAACGACCACGCCCACTTTTATATATGTGTATTATAAAGTGACCTAATTAAAACATTTTAAGCTATATCTCTGTCAAATATAAAGATATATCATTGAAATTTTATGGCAGGAGTCCAACTGCGGACATAAAACTAAAAACAAAAAAATTTTGAGAAAATGGGCGTGGCACCGCCTCTTTTTAGAAGCAGGAATATACGAGATTTCTGAGCCCATAACTCGACAAATAATTGATATATAATGACGAAACTTGGTACGTACACTTTTATTACTTGTGGTGATACATGTTAAAAATTTTAGCGAAATCGGTTGACGACCACGCCCACTTTTATATATGTGTATTATAAAGTGGCCTAATAAAAACATTTTAAGCGATATCTTTGTCAAATATAAAGATAATTCATTGAAATTTTGTGGCATGAGTTCCACAATAGACCGGAAACAAAAAATACAAAAATTTTTGAAAATGGGCGTGGCACCGCCTCTTTTTGGACAAAGGAATCAACGAGATTTCGGAGCCCATAACTCGACAAATAAATCAGATATTATGACGAAACTTGGTTTATACACTTTATAACTTGTGTTAATAGACACGCAAAAAATTATTGAAATCGGTTTAAGACCACGCCCACTTTTTAACAAAGATATTTCTGGAACACCCTTTGCGAATTTGTAACATGACATCTTTGTAACTAGAAGTCATAAAGGAATGAAATTTTGCACAAAGAATAATATTTATATGCTTAGTTGGATGCAGTGGCAGATCCACGGGGGGGGGGGGGGTTTCGGGGTTCAAACCCCCCCCTTGTGGTTTATCATAGATCCCAAATTAATGCCTTTATAGATTCTGCGCCCAAATTTCCCAAACTGATCAAGGAAAATTTTATCATTCCAAAGGCAATGGTTGGACCACATAACATCCAAAATATGTACCTACATGCGAAAAAAGTTCATGTAGGTACCTTTGGACGCACGTGCATAAAATC
Source organism: Urophora cardui (assembly GCA_960531455.1). Classification (NCBI taxonomy): domain Eukaryota; kingdom Metazoa; phylum Arthropoda; class Insecta; order Diptera; family Tephritidae; genus Urophora; species Urophora cardui. Next base: position 99,281,554 of record OY482670.1, on the reverse strand, counting down.
AAATTTGTCAAATGCTGTTCGCAAATTGCCAAATCGCAAATTTATTTTCTTTTCTTTCTTATTCCTATTTTTATCGGGATTGTACAGAATTAATTTGGTCAGAAATATCTGAATCGTTGGAGAAATTGCCTTTTTCAGAGGCATTTCGCAATTCTTGTTTAAATTAATCTTTTAAAAATTTGAGTATATAAACACAAGAACTTCAATAAAGTAAAAATTTTATTAAAAATATAAATATAACCAAAAAGTACTACATACATATCGCCCGTTTTATGCAATAGGGATTTAACTCGAAATTTTCGGTTTCTGGGATTTTGCCATATATTTCAATAACTGGGTCGTGCCTTTGAGTCTAGTCTTATAAAATACTCAAAAAGATAAAAATGGCGGAAATAATTTTGATTTTGTAGTTAGCCGTAGAAGGAAACTATTTGAAATTATAAAAGTTTATTTGCGTTTTCCCAAAAAAATTTTTTTTTTTTGAGTTAAATCCCTATTGCATAAAACGTGCAATATATTCTTATTTATTTGGGCTTTAAATGCAAGGGTAAGTGAAATTGATGATCAATTTGCCACCAATACCATACGATACTCATTCGCACGTACCAATGCAAAAATATACATACATACGTTATACATGTTATTTAGAACTTCAATTGAAATCTCCTGCACTTTATGTGATGACATACATATTGTTAATTTGGAGGGTTTTGAGTTTGGTGTTTTTAAGGTGCGGGAAATGGCGCAACTAGTATATAGAATAATAATAGTAGGTGGTATTAGTCCATATTTTCACCAGCGCACATAGGTAGATTTTCAAGTTTTATGCGGCCAAAATATTTTATTGTCTACATCTATTCCAAATTGCTTGTTTAATGCAAAATTTTAATATTTTGAGTTAAAAGTCGATTTTATTGAAAAATATATACAGTGACTCAAAAAAAAATCATACGCCAAAGTTTTTAAATTTATTTCAAAGAGTTCTGTCGAAAATTTTACTTTCTTATTTTAGTTCAAAAATATAGAAAATTTTTCAATAAAAATCGTTTTAAGCAGGATTTCTTAGCTTATGGAAAAAATCTGACAAATCGTAGAAATTTCTGAAAGTGGATTAAAAATTTCAAAGCAAGGCCATAATTTATAGAAGATTTTGAGGAGATTTCTAAGTGTACTGTTATGTAGCCAACCAATTTTAGTGTAAAAAGTGAAATTCTCAATGCTGTGAAAAATTCCGACAATTTTAGAAGTTTTTTTCTGTAGGGTGTAGGGTGAGACCGTTCCAATTAAAATTTCCGAAAAGCCAATGAAAATTTTCAAAAAGTTGAATGTTGCATATTGTTATATTAAAATTGAATGAGCTGCAAAATTGCATACTCAAAACTCTTCTAAAAAATGTAGCTTTAGGATTCTTAGCCCCTTTTTATGATAAGTAGTTCCTTGACTTTGAAAAATTGGAAATACTAAAAATACGAAAGCAGGTAATTTTCCAAATAGGCCAATTTTTAATCCAGTGTTGATAATTTCTGGCTTTGCATTTTTCCGTATAGAAATTGACGGGTAATCGATCGGAGGCGATAATATAAGTAAAATGCTTTTGAATTAAAAAATTAACAATATTTTTTCAAGAAAGGCCAATATGCTTAAAAGCTTCAAAATGGTGGGTCTTTTATTATGCTAGGTTGACGATTTCTTCAATAAATAATGATATTTACCTGAAGCACTCGAATCCATGATGTTTACTTTGATAACTGTCTTAAAACTGAAAATATTGACGTTTAAAAATGGGTTACTTAAAATACGTAAAAAATAAAAAATCGAAAAGTGGGAGAATAATAAGTTTCGACTAGCGGCAGGGATACCCCCGTTGTCTATACCAGCCGAGAAACCCGGTTTATTATCGCCCGGTCTATTATAAACGTAGAGCGATTTTGGATTTTGTATTTGCACCAATTTTAAAATTTTCAATTTTGGCCGCATAAATTCGTAAAATCTACCTATGTGCAGCGTCTGCCCTTAAAAAACATCTTCCAAAAAAGAAATTTTCAACCCCCCCCCCCCCCCCTTGCCGAAATCCTGGATCCGCGCCTGGTTGGATGACTTATAAAAATTTTGAAAATGGGCGTGGCTACGCCCACTTTATGCAGCACTCGCTTTATAAAGTACACCGTGATTCTATCAGACGAAAACAAACAATGAAAGCAGCCAGCTGAGTATCTAATGTTCGATTCCACTCGAACTTAGGCTTCCGTACTTGTTCTTAATAACATTGTACATCTTTCATAAAAAATTATAATTGTAACTTTTTTTTTTATTATTAATGAACATTTTTAAATAAAGAATGTATACATGTATTTATGTAAATATTTTCATATAAAACTTATATGGTACACATTTCCCATGGAAAATTATCATATACACCTCTATAGTGTTTCATATTTTTGAAATCGCATTCGTTAAATTTAAAAGAAAAGCAATTTTGATTTTTCGCTTGTAGAAACGGCCGAATTATGCATATTGAACTGAGGCTATCGTGACTGAATTTATTCCTTTTTCTGTGCATATATCAGTTATAATTTAAAATATTCGTTCTGCGTCTGCATTAGCGAGAGGCAATACTAAACAATATTTACCTCATTTTGATAAATTGGGAAACATTAGTTTGTCGTTAAAATTTAGAAGGTTTTAAATTTTAAGCCAAAATTTTTCAACATCTGTATTTTCAAGAACTTTCTTTTCATGTTCAAGGAAATGATATTCAATAGAACTCCACTCAACCAACAAGTCATTTCTATTAAATTTAAATTTCTCACAAATTAAATTCTCAACAACACTCCTGTCGAATTCAGTATGTACCCGCAGTACAATCTTGGGATTAAGAGAGCATATGTCTTTGACATAGGAGTTAAGGTTCAGATATTGAAGACTTATAAGTATTTCAGTATCGTTAACCTTATAGTATCTTTATCGCTATCCGTATGAGCTGTTAGTGGTGCCGTAAATCTGTAATCAGCTGACACTTGTCGTGGCAGATCTTGGAAGGTAGGCACATAGGCGAATTTAGAAATTTCCCATGTATTTTGTTATTGTAATTGGTAGATTGTAATGTCAAAATAATATTTATCCTTGTTAAAATCTGAATTCGCTTGGGACTCACCCATTACTATTGGCCATGATGTGAATTCGCTTTGATTTTGATATTATAATCTACCTTTGTAAATAAAAAAGAAGTTTGTGAATTCGCCTATGCGCCTACCTTCATATATCGTCGGTCTTCTGCCAGAAACACGAATGTGAAATTTTTTCTAAGTACGATGTCTGCTCTTTATCGGGTATATATTGATGTAATAACAATTAATATTGGTATAAATTCTTATGTAAACATACATACATAATATATTTCACATTCGTGTTTCTGGCAGGAGACCGACGATATCTGCTTCCACAAGTGTCAGCTGTTTACGGATTTAGGGTTGCTAACCAAAATCCAATTGGTCTGTAAGTTAACGATACAGCTACAGAATTACGATAAGGCACCAATGACTAGTAACACAGCTTGTCGTAAGGTTGGTTGAATCAGCTGTTTTATAAGGTTACAGATAAGTCACCAATGTCTGCACTTTTACTCTGTAGAGGCAATCTTTGCTGTATTTCTTGTTACGTGAGGTGACCTAACGTTACAATTAATCCTTATTTAGTTTTTTTTAAATAAAATTTTGAGCCAGCTTATAAAATATTTTAGTTATACTGGTTTAGTAAGAAAAGCCCACAAACGCATCTCTGACCACCACAACAAAAAAATGGAAGCGAAATTTGGTGCTAAGATCGGATCCAGAGCTAAAGCAAAAAATTTTAGGAGCGGAGCACGAGCGAAAAAAAGGGCTCCGAGGCCCTGTAAGCAGTTCGAAGAATATATTGCCAGATCAGAACAGAGTACAATTTTGAACTATTGCATACAGGCACAAAGAAACATTTTGTTAGTAGTTATTAAAAAATTTTAGGTTAGAAAAAATTAAAGAAGGAAAATTTTTGACTTCAAAAATTCCCTACATTTACCTAATTTTTAAAAATCTGTCCTATTTTCCCTACACTGCAAATTTAAGGACGAATTTCCCTACATGTAGCCTCTTTTCCCTACACTTGGCATCACTGCCCAAATCGCGTTGCTTTGCTTAACTACATGATCCAAATAAAGAAGATTGTGCATTCAGCGGTCCCGCTATGCGTTCATCCAAAATTTGACAGAATCAGCTGATTTAGTGACGTAGTAACATAAATTCTCTTTCACCCAGTTTCGTTTCCGGCTTTCTAATAACTAAAGATTGTGTGCGATAAATGTGAAATGTATATTAAAAAACTATTTTAAATAAAGAAAAATAAAGTGCCGCGTATTTATTTGTGTGAATAATAGTTCCGTAAAGGTATTTTTTGCCTGTTTGCAAATTTTCTTTCTCGTCGATAACGTAGTTGATGACGTACTAACCAAAATGAACCCAGTCTCACGGATGAATATTTTGCTGAATATGGCTGAGTGCACAATCTTCTTTATTTGGATCATGGCTTAACTACACAAGCAAGCACGGCTTAGCTGAAAACTGAAGCTAATGAATCGTGTACTCGTTTTTTACTCGGCTGGCCGAGTTTGCTAATTTACTTTTCGTTAGCAAAAGCAAAGCAATAGCAAATGTAGCAAAAGTAGCGAAGAAATTTCAAACCCTGGGAAATACCTCTTGATTATTAAAATTTATTTTTTTCGTCATGGTGTACCTTTGAACGGATTCATCCATATACTTACTTTTTGCTATTCTCTTTTAAATATGCCCTCAGTTCACCGTGTCGCGCAAGTTCCATAACAATCCAAATTGGTGTTTCACTACATATACCAATAAGACGAATTATATGCGGATGATCGAATTTTTGCATAATAACTGAAATATACAATAGTTTTATTCTTCAACATATATCTATCACCAATTTTACATACATGCTTCTTCTAGAAACTGTTCCATTTTTTGTGGATCATCGCTTGCTTTGCATGTCTTAACGGCCACTTGAATTGCAGAGTATTTCATATCGATTCTGCCCAGTCCATTAGATTTGGTATTTTTCTTAGACTTTGGGATATATGTGCCTATATGAACGTCGCCAAATTGTCCAACGCCTATTTTTTCATTGAGACTAATCTGAGATCTTTCTAACTCATAGTTTCTAGCTACAAAAAATTAAAGCATAGATAGAGCTAGATAAACGTTAATATATATAATATACCAGTTGGGGTTGAGTAGTCTCCCTCATCATCGATTAAACCAATTTCAGCATAATCTTCAGTTAACATAGGTTTTGGTTTGGGGTTCATTTGTATTGCCGCGCTACTATCTGTTGAATCTTCATTATTGTTCTTTGCCTTAGTTAAACCGTTATTCTGGTGCTTTTCTACTGACGCATTCGAGCCATTATTAACACTATTAATATCACTTCGTTCCCATAAAGAAAGATAACCACTTCCATGAAATAAGAAGCAATATCCATCAATTAGATCTGCAATACTTTCAGCCGTCTGAGGAAAGAAAATAAGAAAAATTAAAAATTAGGCTTTGTTCAGAAACTCAGTTTGAAGCGCAACCTGATTTTGTAGTACAAGCAGAGCGTTCATAAACGTAAATTTTGCATGAAGCGTCGCTCATAACAATCATCAAAAAAATAACACTGGATCACAAAATGAAATTTTTTGTCTGTACTTTGGACGTGACTATCCTATCTATATGTAAAATCGGTCGGTGATTCCGAAAATCGGGTTCATTTTTAATTCTATGGGAAGGTTTTTGAGATATAGGCAATTTACCGTTATTTGGCCAATGGGTCCACTTAATCCTGTATATCTCTTCAACACAGTGAGTTATCTTCTTGGGGTGACATCAAACGAAAGAAAATTAAATTTCCCTTTCATGGCTCCTATAACATTTTTCTCTAACTCATATAGTTTCTGAAATATTGACGATTCAATTTGAATTTTTTCGATTTTTTACGATTTTTTGAAGAAAAAATTGACTTTGTCAGGCAATATCTTTAAAACCAATGTTTTCACCTTCGGTTTTTCTCCTTTACCTGAAGCTCTATTCTATTGGGAAAAATATAAGCTATCAACGATGAAAATCCATGGTAAAATGGAAAAGTTATAGGCGATCAAGTAAATTCAGCTAAGTCGCGCAATGCCTCTGCACGGGTATATTTTATGCATGTTATACCCGTAAATGCGCTTGTATCTACTGCGCTGCCAATGTGCTGCTACTGCAGCTGTTTAGGTATTGGTACAATATGCATAGAATGTACCGTATAGCGGCATTGCGCGATTTGGCTGTATTTATATGATCGCCTATAACTTTTCCATTTTACCACGGATTTTCTTCGTTCATAGCTTATATTTTTGGTAATAGAATGGAGCTGCACATAAAGGAGTAAAACCGAAGGTGAAAACATTGGTTTTAAGTATATTGCCTGACAAAGTCAATTTTTTCTTCAAAAAATCGTAAAAAATCGAAAAAATTCAAATTGAATCGTCAATATTTCAGAAACTATAAGAGTTAGAGAAAAATATTATAGGAGCCATGAAAAGGAAATTTAATTTTCTTTCGTTTGGTTTCACCTCAAGGAAGATATCTCACTGCGGTAAAGAGATAAACAGGATTAAGTGGAGCCATTGGCCAAATAACGGTAAATTGCCGATATCTCAAAAACCTTCCCATAGAATAATAATAAATAATAATAAAAATGAACCCGATTTTCGGAATCAGCGACCGATTTTACATATAGAAAGGATGGTCGCGTTCAGAGTATTTTTTGGCTGTAGAGCAGTGTAATTACTGCCGATGTTGCGTTTCATGCTGCGTTTCTGAACATACCCTTAATAAAAACTCGATCATTTGTGGATAATACATACCCTAATGGATATCTATAAGTTTTATACACATTTTTATACATTCTAACTTACATTTATGCCATCACATGTTATTACTAAGTCTTCATCGTTGCTTTTTGTTGTTATTCTCAGCTGAGTTTTTACATCCCAACATTTGCATGGATTGCATTTATCCTCTACATTGGCAGAACTCCAAATAGATTTCTTACTAGATTGATTACTAGCATTTTCCCTGGGTATATTAAGTGTTAAAATTTTTATAATGTCTTTGAAAGTTGCGACACTAGTAAGGTCTGCCTGTGGATGGGTTTGATATGAAATACCTAAAAAATTTAAATGAGCATGGCTATACATATATGTATGTTTGTATTTCCTTAAGCATACCAATTTGTGGACCAATATATAAGATGCCAGATATATTCCATGCTGAGCTTAACGTTACCGAAAATTTCTCGTAAGCGTTGATTTTGCATGTTTGCAGCAATTCAAAAAATCTAAAATAATAACAAAAAAAATTGTATTATAACACATTTTAACCTTTATCGAATTTCATGAAATCTATAATACAATTCAGGTGCCCTATTTAACTGAAGAACAAAGTTATTTTTGACGGTCCCTGTGGTATACATAGTTGAGTTGGTGTTGATCTACCATGCTAAAGGTCCCGGAAAAATAAATTAACTTAAAAAAAAGTAGTGGTCGGCATATTAACCGAGGGCTAAAAAATTCATATGCCTCGGAATATGTCGTTCAGGGTACACTGAGATAAAAATCAACCAAAAGTTGGTTAATAGTACTAATTTCACACTTGAAATGGAATCAATGTGAATTTTGTTTAATATTACCATTACCATGGTTGATATATTAGACAGTGCTTTTGGTTATATCAACCATGATATTTGTTGATATAACAAAATGTTAGTTGAAATTTTCAACCAATTTGTTGTTACTATTAAACAAAATGTTGGTTATATTAAACATGATATTGTTTGATTTTTTTGACCATATTTTTGGTCATATTAACCATGATGTTTGTTAATATAACAAAATGTTAGTTGAAATTTTCAACCAATTTTTTGTTACTATTAAACAATTTGTTGGTAATATTAACCATGATATTGTTTGATTTTTTTGACCATGTTTTTGGTCATATTAACCATGATATTTGTTAATATAACAAAATGTTAGTTGAAATTTTCAACCAATTTTTTGGTACTATTAAACAATTTGTTGGTAATATTAACCAACACCTGTTTAAATAAAATAAAAAATATGTATGTACATATGTGCATATATTGGATGTATATATGCACATACATACCATATTTAAAACCCTTGAATTTATTCAGTTGGGGGGGGGGCGCATGATTGCGGCTCCGAGGTTGGAGTGCCAACCTCATTTTCATTGTGAAAATCCCTGACTATGAGTTGCTAATTCAAACTATATAGCTCGAACAATGCATAAGACGGCTGAGAGTTACAGAAGCTTTTCACAGCCGCATGCGAATGCACGAACGAAAGCTATACAGCATAACTTGCGTAAACTGAAATCTTCAACCAATTTTTTGTTACTATTAAACAATTTGTTGGTAATATTAACCATGATATTGTTTGATTTTTTTGACCATGTTTGTGGTCATATTAACCATGATATTTGTTGATATAACAAAATGTTAGTTGAAATCTTCAACCAATTTTTTGTTAGTATTAAACAATTTGTTGGTAATATTAACCAACACGTGTTTAAATAAAATAAAAATATGTATGTACAGTTGAAGGGTTTGAGGCGCAATTTGCTTTTGTTCATAAACGAAAATTTTTCAAGCGGCGCTCATCACAACATCAAAAAAACTCTCTCGCTCTCTGCAATTCGGGTCCAGCCATTCAACTTCGTCAAGCACAAACGGTGTTGAAGGCGATGGTCACAACAGAGCCGAAGCCATAAAGCTTCGTAAATGTTTTTATGTTTTTTTTAGATATGAATCAACCAATATTTTGGTTAATATTACAAATATACACGTTGGGGTAACCAACTTTTTGTTTGATATTGATTTCAACCAATATATTGGTTATTGGTACAATGAAAATGTGAATATTACATTTTTTCCTTTTGACATGAATAAATCAACCAATAAAATATTAACCATGAAGTTGGTTGAAAAAACCATTGTACTTTTTTCTCTGTGTAAGAATACAGGTTCACTCAATTTGTTGCTAAAAAATAGGGAAGCACGCCGAAACTTGTTAGTTATAACCAGGGTTTGAATTGCTGACTGTGCTGCGACTAGCTCAGTCTAGTCGCATAGTCGTTTAACAGAAATAACAATTAGCTCATTCGGTTGCTAGTCGTTTTTTTTTTTTTTTTGGCAACTTGACTAGACTACGACTAGCAAAAGTAAACAACTTGACTAGAAAATGAGATAGTCGTTGGCCAACAAACAGCTTGTAACTGTGGCAGCAAATGCGACGGCGCGCAACTTGTAGTCATTGTTTATACCATTGTTTATACCATAGATGCTCATGCCTATGCCCTTGAATCACAATTGTTTTTGTTTTTCCCCCCAGACATAGGCACAGATACAAATTCGCCCAATGAATATAAAAATAAAATTTTCTTTCCCTGCCATATGCCCACAGGTATAAAAAATTTCAAATGAATGTGATTGAGTTTCTTATGGGAAGGGCGAAGCTAACGTAGCTTCCCATATGAAGCTACGTTGGCGTCGCCCTTCCCATATGAAATTGAAAATTACACTAACAAATTGAAAATAAAATTTTTTTGAAAAAATTGAATTCCTGAATTGAAAAGCGACGTAACTCAAAACCCAAATAAATATAAAATAAATGGAAGAAATGCAAGAAAACCTTTTTCTTTACAAACGAAGCTTTGAAGTAAAACCTTGGGTAAGGAAGAAGACTTTTGCTGGGAGGAGACTAACATATAGCGGTCCCTAAATACGTTATTTATGGATTCAAAAAATTTTGAGTTGTGCAATTTTTAACACGCTTTTATTAGCTTCACCTGTATGTATGTATGTATGTATGTATGTATGTATGTATGTATGTATGTATGTAACTTCATCCCATCCTAAAAACTAAATATTATATCTTTCAAACATTCACTTTTTTGTGTTCTCTCTATTATTTCTATTCTCCTCCGGATTCGAAACATGACATCAACAGCCCAACGGCATCATATAGTAGGACATTCAACATTATACTTCATGCTTCATTGCGGCTTTTAAGTTACCTTTCCTCAAAATAGCCTCTATGAATTTCAATTCACTCCCGTATATAAGCCAATAAGTAACAAGCTTTCAGGGTACGGAAAAACTCACTCACGAACGCTCAAAAATACATTCTTCTCAAATCACAAACAAATGTTCAAAGAAAAACGTATAACCACTCAAATAGCGAGCGAACTAACGCACAACAGCCAGCGATCGCTCATAGCGATGGCGATAAACTCAATGCATAAATTCACTCAAAAAAAATGAAGCTTGTAGCTTTCTGTTTTGGGTTTGTTGTATTTGCAATGAAATCAGCCGCATTTACATACATACGTATGCAAAGCAAGAACTGGTTTTGTTTGTAATTGATTTAATAGTAAGTTCTGAATCAACGAAAAGGAACCCTAATTCTATAATTGCATTTCACGTTTGGAAAGCAATTTTTATACAATGTTTTGTAAACGTGAGATGAAAAAAATTTCTCTAAAAATAAAAAAAAAATAAAAAAAAAAAAAAAAATAAAATGCGCACCTCGGGACTCGAACCGGAGCTCCTTGGTCCGTAGGCAGCATACCTCACCATTACGCTACAATCGTATTCGGAACTTTGTTGTCTAAATTCGAATTTATTCAATCAGGTTTCTTTTTTTTTTGTTCTTTTCAAATGCTTCACCTCAACTTCTCTTCACTTTCTGATTGTAAAATATAACAAAACGTTTGGGAAATTTTGTATTTCCAAACTAGTTTGGAAAACCTTGAATAAAAGGGTTTGGAAAATATTGCATAATAAGCTAGTTTACTTCACTGCATATTGGGATTTTTGGTAGAAGTTATAAATACATATGTATGTAGATCTATTTCGCAGAACACCACATCCCATCAGACTTATTTTTAACACGCTTTTATTAGCTTCACCTGTATGTATGTATGTATGTATGTATGTATGTATGTAACTTCATCCCATCCTAAAAATTGCAACATTTAACCAAATTATTATATCTTTCAAACATTCACTTTTTTGTGTTCTCTCTATTATTTCTATTCTCCTCCGGATTCGAAACATGACATCAACAGCCCAACGGCGTCATATAGTAGGACATTCAACATTATATTTTATGCTTCATTGCGGCTTTTATGTTACCTTTCTTCAAAATAGCCTCTATGAATTTCAATTCACTCCCGTATACAGGCCAATAAGTAACAAGCTTGCAGGGTACGGAAAAACTCACTCAAGAACGCTCAAAATTACATTCTTCTCAAATCACAAACAAATGTTCAAAGAAAAACGTATAACCACTCAAATAGCGAGCGAACTAACGCACAACAGCCAGCGATCGCTCATAGCGATGGCGATAAACTCAATGCATAAATTCACTCAAAAATAAAGCTTGAAGCTTTCTGTTTTTGGGTTTGTTGTATTTGCAATGAAATCAAACGCATGTACAATGTACATACATACGTATGCAGAGCAAGAACTGGTTTTGTGTTTTGTGTAACAAGCTTTCTGTTTGTCGTTGTTGTGTTTGCAATAAAAACAATCGCATGTACATACATATGTATGCAAAGCAAGAACTGGTTTTGTTTGTAATTCATTTAAGAGTAAGTTCTGAATTTTTTTACATTTTTATACAATGTTTTGTAAACGTGAGGTGAAAAAAATTTCTCTAAAAATAAAAAAATAAAAAATAAAAATAAAAAAAAAAAACAAAATACGTCAATCGGGAATCGAAACTGAGCTGTTTGGTCCGTAGGCAGCATACCTCACCATTACTCTACAAACGTATTCTGAGCTTTATTGTCTAAATTCGAATTTATTCAATCAGGTTTCTTTTTTTTTTGTTCTTTTCAAATGCTTCACCTCAACTTCTCTTCACTTTCTGATTGTAAAATATAACAAAACGTTTGGGAAATTTTGTATTTCCAAACTAGTTTGGAAAACCTTGAATAAAAGGTTTGGAAATTATTACATAATAAGCTACTTTACTTCACTGCATATTGGGATTTTTGGTAGAAGTTATATATACATATGTATGTAGATCTATTTCGGAGAACACCACATCCCATCAGACTTCTTTTTACTTTTATTCTTGCGTCCGCATAAAACATCCTTTAATGAAAAATTTCACTAAAAAGTCAAAAATAAATAATAGCTTAAAAAACTAAAAAACACGCTTTAATCTTAAAAATCGTACTAAAAATTGAGAAATAATTTAATTAGAAACAAAATGATGAACGAAAATATAAGTATTTAAGGAAAAGCGTGGGGGTGCTCAATAATATTTGAACATGAAAATATTCGATTCGTACAACTAGTACAAAAATATACCTAGTTGCGAAATTAAAGAGTACGATATATGAAATCTCAAAAAAGTCAAAATAAAATTATTAGTAAAAAAACACCGATTTTAAATATTTTTTGGCATACTGAGCACCCCACGCTTTCCTTAAATACTTATATTTTCGTTCATCATTTTGTTTCTAATTAAATTATTTCTCAATTTTTAGTACGATTTTTAAGATTAAAGCGTGTTTTTTAGTTTTTTAAGCTATTATTTATTTGATTTAGGGTGCGATTTGTAGGCAAACGAAAAAACTGAACAAAATTTCTGGTTAATATTGAAAAATGTGTGGCAAAAGTGTATTTCAAATTATTTGAAGAAAAATAAAAGTAGATTTTAATAAGAAAAATAGGAATTAGAGCTTTTTTTGCTGAAATATTATTGCGAGTTACAGTCTATGCTAATTAATTGTAGGTACGTATATAAATTAATAATTAAGGTAAGTTAGATATATGATAGAAATAAAATATGACAAGTATCCACTCATAAGAAATGAAATTTTAAAATACTTATCCATACTCGGAAGCACTTATATTTGCGAAAAAGCCTTTTCTAGCCTTAGTTAGTCAAAACAAACCAAAGAGACCTTTTATCACAAAAGCATTTGGAAGCAATTCTGCAATTATCCACCTCTGATTCGACAACAAATATTGACAATTTATTAAACAGCCTTGAATAAACTTACCACTTATTGTTATTATGTAATACGTAGATACATTTTTTTTATATGTACGAGTTTATATCTTAATTTAATATGAAGAAAATATGTTGTAAATATTGTACATATGTACGTATTTATGTTGTATGTAAAATTTTCCAATCGTAAAAATTTACTTGTACTAGTTTGTAATTTTTTTTTTTAAATCTAATACAAATTTTTTCTGAGTGCACTAATAAATTTTTGTAGATGTATTGGAGTTTCCCCATTCAATACGAGAGCGTTGAGCACCCTTGGTTTATACTATATAGTTTGGTCACTCAAATGGTCTTCTTCTTGTTCATTTTTAAAAATGCATTTGTATTTGTGCGAAAATTGAGAGAATGAAGGGATCAATGCTGTGCAATTTCGTAGAATTGCTGTTACTACCAAAATGGGAGCAAATTAGTTAGGATTTACTCCGTTTCTACTGAATTTTTTTCTTGACAACGAAACGATTTTAATAAAAATATATCGCACCCTAAATCATAAAGTGACACAATTCAAAATTTTTTTAAATCGACTTTTCTAGCGATTGCCAACAAAAAAACTTTTCATTCGGGTCTCTCTTGGCTGAAAAATAGCCATTATACGTCGCCTTTTGCCATGTCATTGCTTGTAAAGGAAAAAAGTTTTTTGCCTCCTGCAAATTTTTGAATTTTGAGTTGTGCGACTTTATGATTTAGGGTGCGATATACATATATTAATTTTTTTGGTCATAACGGTCCAAGTGCGCACAAAATAACAGATAAATGTGCAGAACTAACATTAAAATAATATTGAGTTTTGCTGTTAACTTCACATTTTTAACTAGATAATTTCGCAATTTAAGCTAGTTAAATTTACACGAAATGGTCGCGTTAAATTAGCAATAATATCTTTTTGATTTTACCTTAAATTTATTGTTAAATTAACTGGATTGATTTTACAATTTACAAAAATACAATATATGTATGTACATTCAATAAAAGAAGGTGCTTCGGTATTTGGAGATATGGGAGGATATCCTCCTGGTAAAATTGCAAACTATGAGGAGAAAGAAGAAAATATTTTACCTTAAAAACTTTTAGAAATAAAAACACGTTTCACCTTTAACTCGCCTATAAACTGAAAGTATAAATGGAAATGCCATTATCACGCACTTCCAATGACGCTAAACTCTTCCCACGGCACCAGATTTTCTTTTTATTTAAAAAATAATAATTCCGTTTTGCACGAAAAGCAGAACTCCAAATGTTCAAAAAAAATTGTGTATGTTTCAAAATAGTTTTGACGTTCTTTTTTTTTAAATTTTTTAGTTTATATTGACACTATTATGTTAAATAAACCAAATTCCAAATGACATTTAGGAATAAAATTTTATATTTGATATGATTCATTCATTATTTTAAAATTGCCTAATGTTGCATCAACACTAAAATTTGGATGAATTTACCAAAATGTCAAAAGACGTTTTAAAAGCTAAAATCATGTTCCAAAAATCGTGAAAAAAATTGTTGCTGTTATATGTGTAAAGATCGATCGTGTTAATCTTACATGAATTAAAATTTGCATACACGCGAACGAAGTAGTAAAGGCATTGGTATCCGTATATTCCCTTTTCTATATTTCTAGTAAAAATGTAGTAATAGAACAGTACGAGAAAGTGCAACCCTGCTTATACGAAAATGTTCAAAAGGAAAGAAAAAAATTTGAATTCAAACGGCCATTTTGCATGGCGAAACCCAACAAACATTTAGGTTAGATATCGGTTTGAGAATGACTCAAGAACTAGCACTTTTCTAAAATCTCTAACGTTAGAGGACGAGTCGAGAAGCAGTCGAGAATCCTAGCGATTTCAAACAAAATGGGACATAATTCCCAAATTTAGAAAATCATAGTTTCCGAATGGAAATCAAATTTAGTTTTCTAATGAGATTCTAATGAGAATTCGCAAATATTTATTTTTCTAATCAGTCTCCAATTTATTTCTAGTGTAGTTTTCTACCTTCGCTTTGGATTAGAGATAAGTTTGAGAATTAAACTCTCTACCAGTAGATATTGTGTTTGCTGATAAAACGCTGTGCCAATCCATACTTTTTGATTAATGCCTGGATGCTTTTGAACGCTTTGGTTGCTTTGGAAACTCTACATTCTCCTACATTTGGATAGATCCCAATTAGCAAGAATCCAATGTTGGGGAAAAGTCTCAATTCTCAAGTTTATATCCAACATGTTTTTACACTTGAGTTACAACACTTTTCCAAACTGTACTGAGAGTATAATTAGCATTAATTAAATTCAATCATATTAGCAATAAATAAACTAAAAACGAGTGAAGAATATAATTTAAAAGGGAATGTATAATTCAACTAATTTTTGTGTATAAAATGTTGTTACTATTTTTAAATGCATAACAAAAAAGTGAGGAAATAAGTTAAACAGGCAATCATAATTGTTACATTTTTGTTCCTTTATTTCAATCGGATGAACGTTTGTTGTTCAAAGGCTTTATCCTGACGTTTGATTTTGGTTGGAGAATATCGATAGAATTCAAGTCAAATCAATGAAATTCAAATGCATTCAAAAATGCTTATTGGGTAGCAACGATTGGCATCATGGATATTTCATTTTTGTTTTGAAAAAATAAATGTGTATCTATATTTTTGATACATACAGTAAGTCGCAGTGAAAATGAGCCACGTTTTGTTGTCCGAAGTTTTATGAAAATAAAGAATAATACACAAACCGATTGAAAACCAAGATTATATACTTAGGTATATTTTATAATAAACCGCAATTTAGTATTTCAAAAAATATTTCATGGAAAAGTTCATGAAACGGGCTCACAGTGAAAGTTAGCCACTAAGAGGAATATGCCCTAAAACGGTTTTAATACTTTGTTGCATTGTTTCAACAGTTCAATTACTCTATCCCTAATAGGGCCCTTACACGATCAAATCATTTGATCAAATCGCGTGTCTGTGTAATTTGATCAAATCGTTGTCAAATAGCTCATCAAATAGCCCATCAAATTTCATTCTAGCTTTCTATTATTTACAATAGATATTTTATCACGTATCAATGCTGATATTTCTTTTAATTTGTTTATAGAATTAAATTTTGGAGCACAAAGTGAGTGACACTGACGATTGCATTGCATATATTGCGTTAGCATATAATGCATCACACGTTTATTTACATTTGAAATTTGATCAAATGGTTGCAACACACGTCAAATGCTAATTTGGCACTGAAATTTGATCAAACAGCACCTTACACGCATCCACAACGCACGTCAAATAGCCATCCAATTTGATGGAAAACAAAAATTTTTCATTTCGGTCAAATCGGCATCAAACACGTACCTGTGAAAAACACATAGACAATTTTACTACCACAGATACACGATTTGATCAAATATTTGATCGTGTAAGGGCCCTATAATGAATTAAATATAATACAAATTTTATTAGCATGCAATGTGTTTTATTCATCTAACAAAACACGATTTTTACGCGATCTAGCGTATATTGTCTGATAAGTACACCTTTCAAGATCGGAAAAAAAATTGCCTGAATCCCCTTTTATATAGATTGTGTATACCTATAATTAACACATAAAGTAAGATGTGAACTGTAAAAATATATAAGAGAAAAATAATAATTCTTGAGAGAAACTTTAAGTATTTAAATTAGAGCTACTAGAAGAATTACTTTGATTGTTTTTGTTTTTCATCATTTCTGGCATGTTGTTGAAAGTTTTCCGTTGCAAAGAAATTAGGAAAGTCAATTAATTGTTAACAAAGATATTTAATAATAAACATTTGTGAATAAATGATGGCTCACTTTCACTGTGACTCACTGTATTCCCATCAAAACAAACTTCAACCATGGGAATTGTTGTTGCAAAAAGTGACAGGCACATTATGTGTCAATGGGAGAATGGGAAACTAAATAAACCAAATGTGAAGAAGAATCGACCACAGTGTTGTATTCAAACGTAGTAAAATCTTCACAAGAAAATATCCAAAATTGCTAATAAAATCAATTAAAACTCAAAAATATGTTAATATTTTGTTATTATCGCTACAAATATAGCATTAGAAATTCAATTCACACAATAATTTCAAAGATTTAAAGATTTCAAAATTCATTTGAATTTTTTTTCTGTAAATTTTGCACAGCACTGCATGGTGACAGGCACAACATGCCAAACGATCAGCTGAGAGTGTCGCAACTTATAGATATAAACTATGGTTTATACTAAATAGTTTGGTAACTCAAACGGTCTTCTTCTTGATCAATTTTAAAAATGCGTATGTATTTGTGCGAAAATGGAGAGAATGAAGGAATCAATGCTGTGCAATTTCGTAGAATTGCTGTTACTACCAAAATGGGAGCAAATTAGTTAGGATTTACTCCGTTTTTACTGAATTTTTTTCTTCACTACAAAAACAATTTATTAAAAATATATCGTACCTTAAATCATAAAGTGACACAACTCAAAATTTGTTTTAATCGACTTTTCATCATAAACCGGTACACAGAACATATCTCTAGCGATTGCCAACAAAAAAACTTTTCATTCGGGGTCTCTTTTGACTAGGGCTCTCGATTTTGTTTGAATATTTTCGAGTAGCCCGAACAATTGTTGTTGAAATGCTCGAACAATTGTTTGTTTGTTTATTACCCGTATGTTTGTACCGGCATTTGAACAATTCGGGTATTTTGAAGTTTGGTTTTTTCTTTTTTTTATTATTATTATTTTTTCTTTGTATGTATTTTTTTATTTTTGTTTTTCCGATACATATTTTTTTGTTTGTAAGCTCGAATGTTTGTACACGGTAGGCAGGAAGCGACGATAGGTTGCATGAAAATGTCGAGAAAAAAGGAAAGTGGGGTTGTGTTATGTGATGTTTATAGATGAAACATCCGTTGAAATTAAAATCCGAGCTGCTCCTTTTTCAAGGATATCCACATTTTTTGTTTTTTTTGAAAGGATCAAATATTGAGGAAATCGAATATTCGCCACCGTCCAAATTTTTCTGATTTCAATACATTATTTGGTCGCTAAGGGATACAAAAAAAGGTATTAAAAAGAAAACAGGACACCTGTAGTGGAAAAATCCAATGTGAACAGGACCTAAAGGATAACCACTGAAATATAAAATAACACAAAAAGTACCCACTTTAATTTGCGTATAACTCCTAAAATGTTAACTCTACGTGAAAATTTCTTATTATATGTTTCATTCAGAATAAATAAAGAAATATTTCTTTAATATACAATTTTGATGTACCTGCAGTGCTTAATGTACTTTTGTGCATCTAAAGTGAAAATTTCAAAAAAAGTACGTTTTTTTTATGGTGCTATTTTAAGTTCAAATATTTTTCTAGTTTATGTAAATATTTTAATCTAATGATCCAACTCTCATTCCTACACATCTCTACGTTAATACTAAAAAAGAGTTAGAGCTGAGATACGCGCTAGCTGTGCACGGTGGGCGGGAAGCAACAATAGGTTGCATGGGAATATCGTAAAAACGATGGCCCAACGAATATGTGCCTAGCTGTGTGCTGGTACTAATTTTCGTTTAAAAAAATGTTGGAGATTTTATTCACGCTTGCTGTGTGTTTATGAAGTATATTAGAATATCAGTTTACGTAAGTGTTTAGCCGGCGATCGTTTTTTCGATATTTTCATGCAACCTATTGTTGCTTACCGCCCACCGTGCACAGCTAGCGCGTATTTCAGCTCCAATTCTTTTTAATATTAACGTATAGATATGTAAGAATGAGAATTGGATCATTAGATTAAAATATTTACATAAACTAGAAAAATATTTGAACTTAAAATAGCACCATAAAAAAAACGTACTTTTTTTGAAATTTTCACTTTAGATGGACCAAAGTGCATTAACCACTGCAGGTACATCAAAATTGTATATCAAAGAAATATTCCTTTATTTATTCTGAATGAAACATATTATAAGGAATTTTCACGTAGAGTTAACATGTTAGGAGTTATACGCAAATTAAAGTGGGTACTTTTTGTGTTATTTTATATTTCAGTGGTTATCCTTTAGGTCCTGTTCACATTGGATTTTTCCACTACAGGTGTCCATTTTTCTTTTCAATACCTTTTTTTGTATCCCTTAGCGACCAAATAATGTATTGAAATCGGAAAAATTTGGACGGTGGCGAATTTTCGATTTTCTCAATATTTTATCCTTTCAAAAAAAACAAAAAATGTGGATATCCTTGAAAAAGGAGCAGCTCGGATTTTAATTTCAACGGATGTTCCATCTATAAACATCACATAACACAACCCCACTTTCCTTTTTTCTCGACATTTTCATGCAACCTATCGTCGCTTCCTGCCTACCGTGTGTAGGGGCTTCAAACAAAAACGATCATATCAAAATGCTCGATACGCGGGTATCTAGAGCTCTACTTTTGACTGAAAAATAGCCATTATACGTCGCCTTTTGCCATGTCATTGATATGGTGTGCGATATATATTAATTTTTTTCCGCATATATGCCCAAGTGCGCATAAAATAACGGATAAATGTGTAGAACTAACATTAAAATAGTATTGAGTTTTCCTGTTTATTTTACATTTTTAACTAGATAAATTTGCAGCTTAAGCTAGTTAAATTAACTGGATTGATTTTACAATTTACAAAAATACAATATATGTACATTCAATAAAAAAAAAGTTGCTTCGGTATTGCGAGATATGGGAGGACCTCCTCCTGGTAAAATGTCAAACTATTAGGAGGAAGAAGAAAATATTTTACATTAAAAACTTTTAGAAATAAAAATGCGTTTCACCTTTAACTCACATGAAAACTGAAAATATAAATGGAAATGCCATTATCACGCATTTCCAATGACGCTAAACTCTTCCCACGGCACCAGATTTTCTTTTTATTTAAAAAATAATAATTGCGTTTTGCACGAACAGAACTCCAAATGTTCAAAAAAAAATTTTGTAGTTTTCAAAATAGTTTTGACGTTCTTTTTTTAACATTTTTTAGTTTATATTGACACTATCATCATGTTAAATAAACCAAATTCCGAATGACATTTAGGAATAAAATTTTATATTTGAATGATACCGTATATTTTAAAAATGCCCAATGATGCATCAACACTAAAATTTGGTTGAATTTAACAAAATGTCAAATGACGTTTAAAAAGATAAAATCATGTTTCAAAAATCGTGTAATTTGAAAAAAAATTGTTGCTGTTCTATGTGTAAAGATCGATCGTGTTAATCTTACATGAATTAAAATTTGCATATACGCAAACGAAGTAGTAAAGGCATTGGTATCCGTATATTCCCTTTTCTATATTTCTAGGAAAATGTAGTAATAGAGCAGTACGAGAAAGTGCAACCCAGCTTATACGAAAATGTTCAAAAGGAAAGAAAAAAATTTTAATTCAAACGGCCATTTTGCATGGCGAAACCCAACAAACATTTAGGTTAGATACAGGTTTGAGAATGACTCAAGAACTAGCCCTTTTCTCAAATCTCTAACGTTAGAGGACGACTCGAGAAGCAGTCGAGTATCATAGCGATTTCAAACAAAATGGGACATAATTTTCAAATTTATAAAATTATAATTTCCGAATTGAAATCCAATGTAGTTTTCTAATGAGATTCTAGTGAGAATTCGCAAATACTTTTTTTTCTAATCAGTCTCCAATTTATTTCTAGTGTAGTTTTCTACCTCCGCTTTGGATTAGAGATAATTTTGAGAATTACACTCTCTACCGTTAGAGATTGTGTTTGCTGATTAAACGCTGTGCCAATTCATACTATTTGGTTAATGCCTGGATGGTTGCTTTGGAAACTCTACATTCTCCTACATTTGGATATTTCCCAATTAGCACGAATCCAATATTCGAGAAAAGTCTCAATTCTCAAGTTTATATGTTTTTAAACTTGAGGTACAACACTTTTCCAAACTGAAGTGAGAGCATAATTAGTATTAATTAAATTGAATCATATTAGAAATAAGTAAACTAAAAATGAGTGAAGAATAAAATTTAAAAAGGAATGTATAATTCAACTAATTTTTGTGTATAAAATGTTGTTATTTTTAAATGCATAACAAAAAAGTGAGCAAATAAGTTAAACAGACAATCATAATTGTTACATTTTTGTTCCTTCCATCGGATGAGCGTTCGTTGCTCAAAAGCTTTATTCTGACGTTTGATTTTGGTTGGAGAATATCGATAGAATTCAAGTCGAATTCCAATATTTTTTTCAAGTGGAGAAACAGAAAACATTTTCATATCAAAAAAACACGCTTTTGCATTCAAATGCATTTCCCACAAAAATATTTATTGGGTAGCAACGATTAGCATCATGGATATTTCATTTTTGTTTTAAATAAATATATGTGTATCTATATTTTTGACACATACAGTGAGTCGCAGTGAAAATGAGCCACGTTATGTTCGAAGGTTTATGAAAATAAAAAATTATACACAAACCGATTGAAAAACAAAATTATGTACTTAGGTATATTTTAGAATAAACCACAATTTAGTATATCAAGAAATATTTGATGAAAATTATTTTTTAGTTATAAAAATAATAGTTAAAGCCGGAAAAGTTCATGAAACGGTCTCACAGTGAAAGTTAGCCACTAAGAGGAATATGCCCTAAAACGGTTTTAATACTTTGTTGCCTTGTTTCAATAGTTCAATTACTCTATCCCTAATGAATTAAATATAATACAAATTTTATTAGCATGCAATGTGTTTTATTCATCCAACAAAACACGATTTTTACGCGCTCTAGCGTATGTTGTCTGATAAGTACACCTTTTAAAATCGGAAAATAATTGCCTGAATCCCCTTTTATATATATTTTGTATATAATTAACACATACACCCTTATTACGGTTGTCGTCGTCGACGTCGTTGTCACTTTTCAGTCGACATCACATCGCCTCGACGTCGTCGTCACATCGACGCAAAATCGGTATTAGCTAAGCGTATTGAGACGACGTCGACTGTTTATCGGTAAACCGAATGACGAAAGTACCATCCCTATAATTTCTGCACTAGCTGTTTGATTTTATTTACAATCTGTGTGCAATTTTTTCCGTATTTTTTATTTGTGCTATTTTGTTAATTTATTTCTTTATTATAAATGTATTTTGCATATGATTCATCAAGTTTTAGCGATGAACATAGCAATGAAGTGCTCGAGTAATTAATAAATAAAAGAAAAATAATTTTAGTTGAAATACATATGTATGTATGTATGTACATAAATATTTAATAAATCAGTTTTCTCCTCAATCTTTCTTAAAGGAGGTGCCAAGGCATTCAATTTAATGGTGATTGGTTCTCAATGTTGTAAAAAATTTATTGGTAGCGTACCCCATTGAAAACCTTTGGGTCGGCTTCGGTATGTGTGCTCACCGAATTTATTTTTAAACTAGTGGAAAATTTTCAATGAAACTAGCAGGAAATATTCTGCGGATGTTAGTTCTACTAATCTTAACACTCCCGTAATAAAATTTTAAAAACAAAAATGCATACATACTAAATTTTCTTCTTGTCACCATTAAACACAGCGTCGACGAAAATGGCAACGAGTGACCGTCGACGTCGACTTAGCTGATACCAAATATGTTTCGATAGTTGTCACAAGTTATCGACTTTACCATACGTAATACCGATTTTGATAAGTCGTCGCCGACAGCGTCGAGTGAGTGTCGACGACGACAACCGTAATAAGGGTGATAATGTAAAATGTGAACTGTAAAAATATATAAGAGAAAAATAATAATTCTTGAGAGAAACTGTAAGTATTTAAATTAGAGTTGCTAGAAAAATTACTTTGATTGTGTGGCGTATATATGTGTATGTTTTTCTTTTTCATCATTTCTAGCATGTTGTTGAAAGGTTTCCGTTGCAAAGAAATTAGGAAAGTCAATTAATTGTTAACAAAGATATTTAATAATAAAAATTTGTGAATAAATGATGGCTCACTTTCACTGTGACTCACTGTATTCCCATCAAAACAAACTTCAACCATGGGAATTGTTGTTGCAAAAAGTGACAGGCACATTATGTGTCAATGGGAGAATGGGAAACTAAATAACCCAAATGTGAAGAAGAATCGACCACAGTGTTGTATTCAAACGTAGCGAAATCTTCACAAGAAAATAGCCAAAATTCCTAATAAAATCAATGAAAACTCAAAAATATGTTAAATTTTTGTTATTATCGCAACAAATATAGCATTACAAATTTAATACACACAATAATTTTAAAGATTTAAAGATTTCAAAATTCATTTCAATTTTTTTTTTGTAACTTTTGCACAGCACTGCATGGTGACAGGCACAACATGCCAAACGATCAGCTGAGAGTTTCGCAACTTGTAGATATTAACTATGCTTGTAGTTTTTAGTCGCAGTTATTTTCTCAATAAACAACTATGAAAATGTGTATCAGACATAGGCAGCAGGGATGCCACTAAGAAAATTTTTTTCCTACCAAAAACCTACCAAAATTTCTTCGAGCCTACCAATTTTTTTTTAATGTGAGATTTAACCATATTCAACAAATTCATTTAGGGTAACTGTGCCAGTAACCGACCACCCTGCAGTAACCAGACACTTTCGTTTTCTTACCGCTTAAAATAAAAGAAAAATCTTTATTTTTTTTATTTTGAAAACTTTAGTATTAAATTTAATATTATTTGTACAAATTAATGATAAGAATGTGAAGGAAAAGAGGAGGAAGCAGCAGTTTCCAGATAAACAAAAACTTGAGTTGGCGTTAAATGATATTCGGACAAGGTTGAATTGGGTATTAGTGGCTGCCACCGCTCGTCCAGTGCGGAGGAAATCAGGATTTACATTTTGTGGAATAACATTTGAGGAATAATGAGGGCAAGGAAGAAGGTGCTCCGGCCAAGAAAGTACTTCTGTCGAAACCCACTGAGCGCAGAAGAAAGGGGAGACCTCCACTGCCTTGGGAAGATCAGGTGGACAGCGATGCTGGATCCCTAGGTACTCCCAAATGGCGCCACGCTGCACGAAACAGAAATAGCTGGCGCACTATGTTGGACTCGGCCAAAATCGTCTAAAAAGTTACGTGCCAATTAAGTAAGTAGGAGGACAAGCAACTGATCCTGAAGGAAACGTAAGAAGATTTATCGAGGGAAATAGCGGACATTGTTTCCACTTGGTACAGCAATCACATTTACTACCTAGGCAGGCCTGATGGCCTGTTGTGATACCACACGGAGCTCTTTATTACACACCATGTAGACGAATAACCTTGATTGCTTCATATAGCGTAAAATGTCAGATGCCTTTCTGTTTTCAATCTCCTCCAGTTGTGTCTGTGGGGCCAAGTGTACTTGAAGCTCAAAGAAAACTTTTCCTCCTGGCAGAGTTTTGTGACAAAATGTACCAAATCACTAACGTTAGTTGAACGGAGGCAAAAACCTACCAAAATTCAAATCGTCCTACCAACCTACCAAAAGGAATACAACCTACCAGTTTTGGTAGGAAAAGCCCAAAAGTGGCATCCCTGATAGGCAGCCCATACCACAATTGTGGGAAGTCGATTCACACCAAGGCAGGTATTCTTACTCTCTTCATCAGTCGTTTGCCAACTGTCGAACGATAAACATTGCGCCTGACTACGTCGCTTCGTGGTTGAACGCAAGCATTGATTTTATACAGGTAATGTATGTATGTATGTCGACAAATAAAATGCCCGGCGAGAAATTTTATATGATGGAAAATGCCTTTGGTGATATGCAATGCCTTTTTTGCTATAAAGTATTTAAAAATAATACAAATGATTATGCACTACAAAGGCATTGCGAAGTATTTCACAAAGAGTTTAGGGATTATGGGGACGATAAAAGAAAAGAACTTTTTAATGAAAAGAAGATATCTTTTCTCAAAAAAATTAAAGAGTGGTTGGCTAAAACAGAGTGTTTGGAAGACAAAAGTCATCCAAATAACAGTACAAAAACCGAACTGTCATATCTAATTAGCCTAGATATAGTAAAACCTTTCACGGACGGGACATATATTAAAAAAATTTGTACCAAACTTTTTCAAAAATTCGAATATAATTTAGATTTGGTTGAAACAATTCCTTTATCTCCACGAACTGTAGCGCGACGCACTGATCAGATAAGAATGTGTATTGAGCCGTTATAAAAAGCAAAATTAATGATTGCAAATTTTTTTCCCTAAGTTTAGACGAAACTACCGACATTAACGATCTTTGCCAATTAGCAATATGCATTCGGACCGTAGACAAAAACTACGAAGTAATGGAAACATTGTATGCACTTGAAGCATTTTACGGGAATGTGACCGGGAAATTATTGTTCGATGTCATAAATGATAAAGTTTTTTCAAATGTTGACATGAACAAGTTTGCGGGAATATGTACGGATGGTGCAAATGTTATGACCGGAAAATATGAAGGCTTTATCGGGCAACTGAAAAAAATGGAATTTCTGGAAATTTCTTTCATTGTATGATACATCAAGTTGCGCTCGCATCGAAATTTTTAAGCAATCATCTTATAATGAAGCGATCAGAAAAAATTATTAATAAACTGAGAGGGGGGCACCACTCTCTTACCCACAGAAAATTCGTAATTTTTTTAAAAAGTGTGAATGCTGCTCACTGCGATTTAAAGATGTTTACCGATGTTCGTTGGCTGAGTCGTGGAGATTCTTTAAATCGATTATTTGATTTGAGGGAAGAAGTACTGCAATTCCTTCAAATAGATAATCTAGAGGAAATCCATATTCGTGACCTAAACGATGTTGATTTTGTTTTAAATTTACGGTTTTTAGCCGACGTTGCGTCAATTTTAAACGAATTTATTTTAAAGCTTCAGGGAAAAGAAAGAGGGATACAATATGCAGTAAACAATTTAAAACAATTCAAAATAAAATTATTTTTGTTATTAAAAGAAGTCCAGTCGAATAACTATTCCAATTTCCCGAAAACCAATATTATTTATACAAAGCCTGATTATGTAAATAAGCCAAACGACCATGCCGAAATTTTAGAAACATTGTTCCATAATTTCGAAGACAGATTTCAAGACTTTACTGACTTCCAACCATTCTTGGATATCTTTGAAAATCCTTTCAATTGTGATGTAAGTAAATACGAATTTGAAATTCAATCAGAGATAATTATTTTACGCAGCGAAATGGTGGTTTCAGATAGACCGATGATTGAATTTTGGAAAAATTTGGATGAATCCATATATCCTCAACTGAAAAGAATTTCTTTTGAGTGTTTGTCGCTTTTTCCTAAAATATATTTTTGTGAGCAAATTTTTTCAGATTTGAAATTCATTTGCTCAAAACAACGCAACAAAGTGACATCAAACCACTTAAGAAACATTCTTTTAATAAGAAATTCCTCTAAAAGAATTATAATTGAAGATCTAATCAAAAGTATAACAGATTTATTTAATTTTAAATACGTAAAATAATTAGGTCTGATTAAATGTCGAATTCGTATTTGCATTTACATTACATATGATAGGATTTCCAAAGATATCTAGGAACGGTTGGAAGTCAGTAAAGTCTTGAAACCTGTCATCGAAGATGTGGATGTTTCTAAAATTTCGAGCTTTGTATTGATAAAATTGGATTTCGGGAAATTAGAATGGACTTTTTTAAAGAGTAAAAATAATTTACTTTTGAATTCGTTTAAAATGTTTTCCTTTCTTTGAAGCTTTAATATACATATGTATTTAAATTCGGTTAAAATTGACGCAACGTCTAAAACAAAGTCATCATATTTTAGGTCACAAATGTGGACTTTTTCTAAATTATCTATTTGAATGAATTGCAGTACTTCTTCCCCCAATTCAAATAAACGATTTATTGTAGGGTGATTGCTTCAAAAATTGGATGCGAGTGCAACCTAATGTATCATCCAATGAAAAATATTCCCGGAAATTCCATGTTTTTCAGTTTCCCGATAGAGCCTACATATTTTCTGGTCTCATCATTTGCACCTTCCGAAAAATTTTTCCTGTCAACATTTGAAAAAATTTTATTATTTATGACATCGAACAATAATTTCCCAGTGACTTTCCCGTAAAATGCTTCAAGTGCATAGAAAAAATTTCCATTACTTCGTAGTTTTTGTCTATGGTTCGAATGCATATTTCTAATTGGCAGATATTGTTAATATCAATAGTTTCCTCTAAACTTAAGGAAAAAATTTGAATCATTAATTTTTCTTTTTATTCCGGACTCAATTCACGTTCTTATCTGATAAGTGCGTCGCGCTACAGTTCGTGGAGATAAGGGAATTGTTTCAACAAAATCTAAATTATATTCGAATTTTTGAAAATTTTGGTACAAATTTTTTTAATATATCGTCGTACCATACGAAAACTAACATATTTAAAATTTCTGGCGAAAGCTATCAATAAAAAAATTCTGTACGAAAAGTAGAACATTTGACTTTTGGCCGACGAAAAGTAATAAAATCGAGTTTTGGCTGACGAAAAGTAATAAAATCGACTTTTTGCTGACGAAAAGTATGAGTAATTATATACTGTTTTTACATTAAAATTGTTGTTGTTTAAACGAAATTGATAGTTTTCGTCAGCCAAAAGTCGATTTTATTACTTTTCGTCAGCCAAAACTCGATTTTATTACTTTTCGTCGGCCAAAACTTCAACTTTTTACTTTTCGTCAGCCACAAAAAATCTGATGTTAGTTTTCGTATGGTACGACGATATGTATATCCCGTCCATGAAAGGTTTTTGTACTCTTTATTCGGATGACTTTTGTCTTCCAAACACTCTGTTTTAGCCAACTACGCTTTAATTTTTTTTCAGAAGAGAGCAATTTTTTTCATTAAATCCCTAAACTCGTTGTGAAATATTTCGCGATGCCTTTTTAGTGCATAATCATTTGTATTATTTTTAAATATTTTATAGAAAAAAAGGCATTGTATATCGCCGAAAGCATTTTCCATCATATAAAATTTCTCCAACACTACAGCAATATCAACAAAAACAACAAAAAAAAGCAAAAAAAAACAATAAAAAAACAAAAGAACCAACAAAAGCGAAAAAACAATACAAAAAACAAAAACAAAAAAAACAATAAGAATAAAAAAAAACAAAAGCAAAAACAAAAACAACAACAAAAAACCAAAAATGTCTGTTCTACATATACGTATTATTCCACTTGAAGCCGATCAATTTCCTACTGGGGTGCGCATGCGGAGAACTTGTTTTGTTCTCACCAACACAACCTCATTTCAGATTTCGCCGACCACTGATATGTATACATCAGGCATTTTCAGAGCCTATACAGGGATGCCACTGAAAAAAATTTTTTCCTACCAAAAACCTACCAAAATGGCTTCGACCCTACCAATTTTTTTTTTAATGTGAGATTTAACCATATTCAATAAATTCATTTATGGTAACTGCCAGTTTACTGGACACTGCAGTAACCGAACACTTTTGTTTTTTTTACGGCTTAAAATTAATTGATTTTGAAAGCTTTAGTATTAAATTTAATATTATTTGTACAAATTTCAATTAATTTTGGAATGACTGATAAATATGTGAAGGAAAGGAGGAGGAAGCAGTAGTTTCCAGATAAACAAAAACTTGAGTTGGCGTTAAATGATATTCGGACAAGGTTGGATTGGATATTAGTGGCTGCAACTGCTCGTCCAGTGCGGAGGAAATCAGGATTTACAATTTGTGGAATAACATTTGAGGAATAATGAGGGCAAGCAACTGATTCCGAAGGAAACGTAAGAAGATTTATCGAGGGATATAGCGGACATTGTTTCCAACTTGGTACAGCAAACACATTACCTCTGTTCAATAACAAAAAATTGTTACGAGTTTTTCATAAAAAGTGTCATTTTTATATGGAGAACTTTCATTTCTTACGAAAAATTCGTAACAATTTTTTGTTATTGAACAGAGCTATTTACTACCTAGGCAGGCCTGATAGCCTGTTGTAATACCACATGGAGCTCTTTATTACACACCATGTAGACGAACAACCTTGTTTGCTTCATATAGCGTAAAATGTCAGATGCCTTTCTGTTTTCAATCTCCTCCAGTTGTGTCTGTGGGGGCAAGTGTACTTTAGGCTCGAAGAAAACGTTTCTATTTAGCAGATTTTTGTAACAAAACTCTACTGAGAAGACACGTTTTCTCAACAGTGTTGTGGCAAAGTGACCAAATGTACAAAATCAGTGATATTAGTTGAACGAAGGCAAAAACCTACCAAAATTCAAATCGTCCTACCAACCTACCAAAAGGAAAAAAACCTACCAGTTTTGGTAGGAAAAGCCCAAAAGTGGCATCCCTGAGCCTATACACGCGGTACAAGCTTTTTAGAGCTTTCACACCGACAGCCCCACACCGACACTACAGAACTCTTCGTGCACGAAAAGAAATTTTGCAAATTTCTGTTCAGTCAGCATTGAGCTGTTGAGCTAGCAGGTTGTGTTGCTCGAGCAGTCTATGAATGCTTGTAAATGACTGTGTGTTGGGTGTGGTTTTTTTGTTTCGATTTTTTTACGTAATATTTTTATTAGGAATCGTGATTTTGCATTTCGTCTCATATTTTTTATTTTAATTTTTTTGTTTGTGGTTTTCTGTGAAGTTAAGAATAAAAATAAAACAAAGTAAAAAAATTTTTTTAAAAAAGCTTTTATTTAATATTAATATAACAATTTACTAAAAAGGAAAAAAATAATTTTTTTATATTTTTGAACAAGATTTATATTAGTCCTTAGTTCATTTGGATCTTAATTTCAATCTAAACATACATTTAACGTATTTCTTCAAAGCATTTCTGTATATGTATCAACATAAATAAAAGCGCGGGTGCTCTTTACGTAATGCATATCTTACGTAATTGGAATTTAAAGTTTTTATCGCTTCCTTCCATTTCGCCAATACGGTTTTATAACATGAATATGTAATGAGTACCCGCGCTTTTATTTATGTTGATACATATACAGAAATGCTTTGAAGAAATACGTTAAATGTATGTTTAGATTGAAATTAAGATCCAAATGAACTAAGGACTAATATAAATCTTGTTCAAAAATATAAAAAAATTATTTTTTTCCTTTTTAGTAAATTGTTATATTAATATTAAATAAAAGCTTTTTTAAAAAAATTTTTTTACTTTGTTTTATTTTTGCCTTTTTAGTTTTACAATGCATATTACATCTAATATCTGGTTTTACTATACTCTTTTGTGAATAGATTACTTCGTAATACGTGTTCAAAATAGGAACAAATCTGGTTCATAAATATTAATTTTCTAAATATCTTGACACTAGCGCCACCTAGCGGCGATTTATTTCCACGGATATATTTACTTTCTCATAGGCAATATATATACCGAATATGAACAAATTCGGTCGGTAAATACGAATTTTACAAATATCTTGACACCAGCGCCACCTAGCGGCGATTTTTTTCCACAGATGTATTTACTTTCTCATAGGCAATATATATACCGAATATGAACAAATTCGGTCGGTAAATACGAATTTTACAAATATCTTGACACCAGCGCCACCAAGCGGCGATTTTTTTCCTCGGATGTATTTACTTTCTCATAGGCAATATATATACCGAATATGAACAAATTCGGTCGGTAAATACGAATTTTACAAATATCTCGACACCAGCGCCATCTATCGGATTTTTTTTTATTTCACATTGCATTGTCTTCGGGTCCTGAACTATGTTCCAAATTTCAAGTACCTAGCTCAACTAGAAGTATCTTAAATGTTCGTTGCAAAATTCCACGACATACATACAAAAAGTGAAGTTAAATAAAAGCTTGTAATAATATCCATTTCCAATTTAAAAATTTTAATTTTCGACAATGATTGAGTTTCTTTTGGGTGTAACCAAGACCCTGTAGGATGTCGGAGTAGACTTAGTATACTTCTTAAACTAGACTGTAAGTGATTGTAACTGGTTCGAAATTTGGTCCAATCCCATGTAAAATTCTATTTACAATTAACATTGCATGTCCTAGGTCGAAGTCAATTGTCCCTATCTGCATTACATTCGGACCAGCTTTAGGTCGATTGGACATTTGTGCATTACAGTCGGAATATACTTTTTCTATATACATTGGTCTAGACCTTTTCTCATTACAATCGGAGTATACTTATGCTATATAGATTGGAAACATTTCTCATCTCTAATTTTTCTATTTATTTATTTTATTTATTTTATTTTATTAAACAATTGAACATTATATCTAAAAGTTAATTGAAGAAATTCATATTGCAAGGAAGTAAATAAATACATGATGCAGAAAGTAAATAATAAATTATACATATGCACATGCATATATTGTTATTATTTTTGTGACGCATATTTTCCGCGATGTCCTTTAATGACACTGCTCTACAGCCAAAAAATACTCTGAACGCAACCATCCTTTCTATATGTAAAATCGGTCGCTGATTCCGAAAATCGGGTTCATTTTTAATTCTATGGGAAGGTTTTTGAGATATCGGCAATTTACCGTTATTTGGCCAATGTGTCCACTTAATCCTGTATATCTCTTTAACACAGTGAGTTATATTCCTTAGGGTGACACCAAACGAAATAAAATTAAATTTCCTTTTCACGGCTCCTATAACATTTTTCTCTAACTCTTATAGTTTCTGAAATATTGACGATTAAATTTTAATTTTTTCGATTTTTTACGATTTTTTGAAGAAAAAATTGACTTTGTCAGGCAATATCTTTAAAACCAATATTTTTACCTTCGGTTTTACTCCTTTTCATGAAGCTCCATTCTATTACCAAAAAAATAAGCTATCAACGATGAAAATCCATTGTAAAATGGAAAAGTTATAGGCGATCAAGTAAATACAGCCAGGTCGCGCAATGCCTCTGCACGCGTACATTCTATGCATATTGTACCAATACCTACCCATCTGCAGTAGCAGCACATTGGCAGCGCGGTAGATACAAGCCCATTTACGGGTATAACATGCATAAAATATACCCGTGCAGAGGCATTGTGCGACTTGGCTGTATTTACTTGATCGCCTATAACTTTTCCATTTTACCATGGATTTTCTTCGTTGATAGCTTATTTTTTTGCTAATGGAATGGAGCTTCACGTAAAAGATTAAAACCGAAGGTGAAGACATTGGTTTTAAAGATATTGTCTGACAAAGTCAATTTTTTCTTCAAAAAATCGTAAAAAATCGAAAAAATTAAAATTTAATCGTCAATATTTCAGAAACTATAAGAGTTAGAGAAAAATGTTATAGGAGCCGTGAAAAGGAAATTTAATTTTCTTTCGTATGGTGTCACCCCAAAGAAGATAACTCACTGTGTTAAAGAGCTATACTGGATTAAGTGTACCCATTGGCCAAATAACGGTAAATTGCCGATATCTCAAAAACCTTCCCATAGAATTAAAAATGAACCCGATTTTCGGAATCAGCGACCGATTTTACATATAGATAGGATAGTCACGTCCAAAGTACAGACAAAAAATTTCATTTTGTGATCCAGTGTGATTAGACTCGGTCAACCGCCGCTATAAGAATAAAGGTGTTAGTTTCAATAGAAAATGTGTTTTAAAATATATGTAGCTACATTGATTTCACAATACCTTTTTCCAACGGTTAAAATATTGTAATAACTAAATAATTTTCAATATCCTGCAAATTCCTCAGAAATAATGGGAAAATTTATTTTTAATAATCAACAATTTTCAGTAAGAACAGTTACCATGGTTAAAAATATTTCGAAATACAAATTGCGTATAACAAACAATGCACAATGTGCATTACATTCGGACCAATTTAAGTCCAATTGACCTACCCCGCATTACATTTGGACTATTTTCGAGGCAACTGACCTGCTTAGCAATACATTGCATTAATTTTTTGAACTCTCTTTGGTCTATTTACAATGCAACTATACCTAGGGCTATAATTTTAAGACAATTGTCCCCATCGTTCCTTCAGGGGAGCTTTTGTGCTTTTAACACATGCACAATGTTTGAAAGTATTAGTGTGGTAATCCCTGGCATACATACACCCGGGTACCAGAGTAATGCCCGGAAGGAAGTACAGGCAATTTTTTTTTTTATTTTTGGGGTTCCGACCCTGCTAGGAACTTTAATATTACCCTACAGCATGGGTATCAAACGAAAGGGGATGGCCCTAGGTTTCATTTGAACTTCGATATATTTCGATAAATTTATCGATAACTGAGTTATCGGTCAAAATGCGATTGCACAAAAACCTTAATATTACCTTACAATATGGGTATCAAACGAAAGGGGATGTGCCCAGGTTTCATTTGAACTTCGATATATTTCGATAAATTTATCGATAACTGAGTTATCGGTCAAAATTCGATTGCACAAAAACCTTAATATTCCCCTACAATATGGGCATCAAACGAAAGGGGATGGCCCCAGGTTTCATTTGGACTACGATATATTTCGATAAATTTATCGATAACTGAGTTATCGGTCAAAATGCGATTGCGCAAAAACCTTAATATTACCTTACAATATGGGTATCAAACGAAAGGGGATGTGCCCAGGTTTCATTTGAACTTCGATATATTTCGATAAATTTATCGATAACTGAGTTATCGGTCAAAATCTGATTGCACAAAAAACTTAATATTACCCTACAATATGGGCATCAAACGAAAGGGGATGGCCCCAGGTTTCATTTGAACTTCGATATATTTCGATAAATTTATCGATAACTGAGTTATCGGTCAAAATGCGATTGCACAAAACCCTTAATATTACCCTACAATATGGGCATCAAACGAAAGGGGATGGCCCCAGGTTTCATTTGGACTACGATATATTTCGATAAATTTATCGATAACTGAGTTATCGGTCAAAATTCGATTGCACAAAAACCTTAATATTCCCCTACAATATGGGCATCAAACGAAAGGGGATGGCCCCAGGTTTCATTTGGACTACGATATATTTCGATAAATTTATCGATAACTGAGTTATCGGTCAAAATGCGATTGCGCAAAAACCTTAATATTACCTTACAATATGGGTATCAAACGAAAGGGGATGTGCCCAGGTTTCATTTGAACTTCGATATATTTCGATAAATTTATCGATAACTGAGTTATCGGTCAAAATGCGATTGCACAAAAACCTTAATATTCCCCTACAATATGGGCATCAAACAAAAGGGGATGGCCCCAGGTTTCATTTGGACTACGATATATCTCGATAAATTTATCGATATCGAATATTTCAAAAGGAAGTTTCTGCTTTTAATAAGAGTATTATCAAACAGTAATAATGCGCCAGATATTCTGTTGGTTAAAATTTTGGTGTGCCTTTAATTCAAATCGAAAACTGTAAAAATTCGTACAATTTGTCCCGTACAAAACATTGTAATGCTCCTTCATTTGATACCAATATTGCTCAGAAATATTCCGTGGTTAACCAATACCCGGATTCTAAAAGTTGCCATCGCTAAATGAGATTGCCCTCCCCTTTCGTTCGAAACCAATATTGTAGTATAATTTTAATATTTTTGGGCAATAAAATTTGGCTGATAACCCAGTTAACGGTAAATTTATCGAAATATATCGTTCAAATGAAACCTGGGGTCATCCCCTTTCGTTTGATACCCATATTGTTGGGTAATATTAAGGTTTTTGTGCAATCAGATTTTGACCGATAACTCAGTTATCGATAAATTTATCGAAATAAATCGAAGTTAAAATGAAACCTGGGGCCATCTCCTTTCGTTTGATACCCATATTGTAAGGTAATATTAAGGTTTTTGTGCAATCGCATTTTGACCGATAACTCAGTTATCGATAAATTTATCGAAATATATCGAAGTTCAAATGAAACCTGGGGCCATCTCCTTTCGTTTGATACCCATATTGTAAGGTAATGTTAAGGTTTTTGTGCAATCAGATTTTGACCGATAACTCAGTTATCGATAAATTTATCGAAATAAATCAAAGTTCAAATTAAACCTGGGGCCATCCCCTTCCGTTTGATACCCATATTGTAAGGTAATGTTAAGGTTTTTGTGCAATCAGATTTTGACCGATAACTCAGTTATCGATAAATTTATCGAAATATATCGAAGTTCAAATTAAACCTGGGGCCATCCCCTTCCGTTTGATACCCATATTGTAAGGTAATGTTAAGGTTTTTGTGCAATCGAATTTTGACCGATAACTCAGTTATCGATAAATTTATCGAAATATATCGTAGTTCAAATGAAACCTGGGGCCATCCTCTTTCGTTTGATACCCATATTGTAAGGTAATATTGAGGTTTTTGTGCAATCAGATTTTGACCGATAACTCAGTTATCGATAAATTTATCGAAATATATCGAAGTTCAAATGAAACCTGGGGCCATCCCCTTTCGTTTGATTCCCATATTGTAAGGTAATATTAAGGTTCTTGTGCAATCAGATTTTGACCGATAACTCAGTTATCGATAAATTTATCGAAATATATCGAAGTCCGAATGAAATCTGGGCACATCCCCTTTCGTTTGATACCCATATTGTAAGGTAATATTAGGGTTTTTGTGCAATAGTATTTTGACCGATAACTCAGTTATCGATAAATTTATCGAAGTATATCGAAGTTCAAATGAAACCTGGGGCCATCCCCTTTCGTTTGATACCCATATTGTAAGGTAATATTAAGGTTTTTGTGCAATCGCATTTTGACCGATAACTCAGTTATCGATAAATTTATCGAAATATATCGAAGTTCAAATGAAACCTGGGGCCATCCCCTTTCGTTTGATACCCATGTTGTAGGGTAATATTAAGGTTCCTAGCAGGGTCGGAACCCCAAAAATAAAAAAAAAATTGCCTGTACTTCCTTCCGGGCATTACTCTGGTACCCGGGTATATGTATACACATTTTCATAGTTGTTTATTGAGAAAATAACTGGGACTAAAAACTACAAGTTGCGCGCCGTCGCATTTGCTGCCACAGTTACAAGCTGTTTGTTGGCCAACGACTATCTCATTTTCTAGTCAAGTTGTTTACTTTTGCTAGTCGTAGTCTAGTCAAGTTGCCAAAAAAAAAAAAAACGACTAGCAACCGAATGAGCTAGTTGTTATTTCTGTTAAACGACTATGCGACTAGAATGCAAAGTCGTATTTATGTTGCTTTGACTACTTGCTAGTCAGCAATTCAAACCCTGGTTATAACTTATAACCAGGGTTTGAATTTGCTTGCTGCAAAACAGCAATAGTCGATGTTTTTTGCTTATTGCTGAATTCAGCCGAGCAAAAAACGAAAACACGAATCATTCGCTTCAGTTTTCAGCTCAGTCGTGTTTGCTTGTATAGTTAAGCCAAGCAACTCTATTTGAGAGGGTTGCTTTTACTTCCAGCAATTAGTTGAGTGGTAAATTTTTGCTTACAGTTGCTTATTTTGCTGAAACTAGTTTTTAAGCAAAATTCAACATGAAAAGATGTTTACAAATGGACATACATACATATTATGTGTACATACATACATACATAAGTAAATATGTATAAAAATCGAAATATGCGTAAACAAATAGTTTCAGCAAAATAAGCAAAAGCAGAAAAAATGCAGACACAACTAATTGCTGGAAGTAAAATGATATCCCCCAAATAGCGTTGCTTTGCTTAACTATACAAGCAAACACGGCTCAGCTGAAAACTGAAGCAAATGAATCGTGTTCTCGTTTTTTACTCGGCTGGCCGAGTTTGCTAATTTACTTTTCGTTAGCAAAAGCAAAGCAACAGCAAATGCAGCAAAAGTAGCTAAGCAATTTCAAACCCTGCTTATAACTCTAACTTGTTTGTTCTTTATTTATTTTTTTTTTTTTAACAAATTGGGTGAACCTATAGATATATTAAAACTACGATATTGGAATCTTTTTTTAGAAGATTTTTGGTTGCAGAGGTTCGCTGTTGTTGTAGCCACCAAGACACTCCCCGAAGGTTTTGAGGAGTTTAGGGGAAGTAACATTCCTTTGCCGGATAAATGCGGTACGCTCGGATAATAGTCCCTTATCGACACTATCCCCACAGTCCACTATGGTTCAAAATTCAGTTTTTGAGGAATAAAATAGTTAGAGTTAAGATATCGGTCTAAAACTTTTCATAGGGCATTTAAAGGTAAAAGTAATGTCTCATGACGAAAATGGGCGAGCCACGCTCATTTTTCGCTGCTGCTGCCATACATAGTGGTAACTGTAAATTTAGGTTGAATTTCAAATAGAGATAAAACTTAATTTTCTAAACGTTTCCGATACGCTGAATCTGAATTTGAAGTCAGATTTTCGATGCTGCGTGTAGTTTTAGAATAATTGTTATTTTAAGTTCATTAACTTTGCGATAGGAAATTTTAAAATTTTTAATTTTTTTAGCAAGTTAATGAAATTAAAAAACAATATCTCAGGTTCTAAAGAAGATATCTGAAAAAGTGTAACGTTATTTTCAAGGGAAATTATTAGGTTTTTAAACCCTATATATAAATGAGTTTTATATTTTTATTATTATCAATATCAAATTGTAAAGTATCGCCATTTTCGAAGTTTACTTTGCTCTGAAAAAAGTGAAATTGTAGCTTCGCTTGCAAACTCCCGCAGATAAAATAATATTGGCATTAAAGAGGACACTATTAGCTGTAACTGCATACATATATAATTTGTATTGATCCCATTTGATCCAACTTATTTATATTCTATTTAACACAGAAAAAACTCACAAAAATCAAAATACAACACGGCTTATTTAAACTCAAAAATATATCAACGATTATTATTGTTTCAGAAAAAAGTTTGTTGTTCTTGATTTTACATACCTTTATTAATATTTTCCATTTTATAAACACACTTTATTCAAATTCGTTAGCTTTTTATCACCACTTGAGATTTTTATATAATTTGAGTAAAATCTTTTTTACGAATACAAAAATCAAAACCAAGACTTTGAAAGCTTTCTGACAAACAAGTGATAGCCAGCTGATATTATTTTTTTATTTTTTATTTACTACAGTAATGTGTAATAAAAGGTAATTACTTTTTTTGGGAAAATCAAAAGTCCATAATTAGGTTTAATTCCTCAATATTTCGATATTGAACCATAGTGCGGTCGTGCGAACGATGTTTTTGGCCATTATCGACCTTCTAGGCTGGTGGATTTCAGTCGCCTGTTACGACAGACATTCCTTGCCACGGGTATATTCTAAGCCCCCTAACCCGCTGGGGAGGCAGAGGTTCCCTCGGACGGTATGCGGACTATTGAAACCCCCAATGATTGGGGTTTTAAATAATTAACTTTTAATTTTTGCATGGTAAGCAATCACTCACCCAAAGGCCATAGTATATTATCAAAACTTACTTGGTTATATATTCCATATCCGTCAAATTATAAACCTTCTTGTATCCGGCTTGAATTAACTTTTTTAAATTCTTTGGCTTAACTGAACTTATCACAGATTTTGGAAGAAAAGAATTCAAACCAACTTCCTTCTCAACATAGTCGATATGATGTTTTTTATCAGGTGCTTTGATGATGGTATTTTTAAAATAATGACGAATACCCAAGCAACATAGCTGTATAGCTATATCGACATCTATTGATGGATCTGACAATACATAATCCTGCTTCGCCTATAAGAGAAATGTAACAAATTATTTGAAAACTATAAAGTTATTAAATCACACATTACTTGATCAAAATAATATAAGCAACTTGTTTTGTCTTCCTCATAAAATTGTGCCAAATTATTTGGAATGTAACGTATCCGTAGCTCAGCTCGCCAAACACTATTCACCGAATTTCTATTGTTAGTTTTGACTTTTTTATTATCGTAATTGGAACACTCGAGATTTTGACAAATCGGATACCATATATATTTCATAACTTGATTCATGCCTGTTGATCTGGTCATCCACAATATTTCCCTTGTTACTACATTATTTAATCGCAGAGAATAAAAATGAGGGTTGGGCATATGTCCCGGTATTAAACTACGTACAGCCCGTTCAATAACACTAAGAACTGTATCGTTTGCCTCGTTAACGTTAATAGGTCGTATGCCCTTGTTTGGCATGTGTAAATGCAGTACCAACTCATCCAAATTACCTAAAATAAATACAAATTTTGTTTAATTATTTGTAATGTTTGGCGACCTTTAATGGTTAAAATTTGTTGTTTGCTGGCTCCAGGTCATAAGAAAAACCATCAACAATTTATTTATATTTTTGATGCCAATATATTCGATTACTTTCAGTAATCGTCTTCAGGGCCACTGTTGCGATTAACTACATGTATAGCCGTTCGGGAAGTATTCGTCTACAATTATTCTACATTTATACCCGTACGGAAACGATCGGGGACTAATTGTGGGCCGATTGGTCCCGAAAGAGATCAATCCGGGACAAATCTCTATCGGGATTAATCGCATATTTTCTTTTCAGGGTATGTACATATGTATCAGAGATTGAATTTAACTGTTAACATTTAAAATATTTTTGTTTTTCACAGACAAAAAGCAAAAAAAAAACAGAAATATACAAATTTCGGTCTCAACAAAAAAATTTTAAATTCAGATTTTTTGGTCTTTCGGTAACAAAAATATTTTATATTTTTTTTATTTTATTTAATTTAACGAGCACAGGCCCAGGTTATATTTTATTTTTTATTTTTTAGAAACTAGAAAAAAACTTTTTAAGCATGGTGTAACTACAGCTGTTTCACCTTAGATCCCTCTAAGACTCATCAGGTTACTTTTGCTTCTGCCAAGACTCGAACTTGCGCACCTTGCAGTACAATAACTACAGTTCTAACCGCTGAGCTATTGCCTGCCTTCGACATCTGATAGAAAATTTGTTGCTAGTTTCTTTCCTACTATAATTCGTTTCTAACTTATGCACATACATATGTACATATTTACATATTATTGTATGATTAAACATAAGTAGCGAATAAAGTGTAGGGATGTTCAAATGAACTTAATTTTTTATTTTAATTTATTTAATTTAACGAGCACAGGCCCAGGTTATATTTTATTTTTTATTTTTTAGAAACTAGAAAAAAACTTTTTAAGCATGGATGTAACTACATCTGTTTCACCTTAGATCCCTCTAAGACTCCTCAGGTTACTTTTGCTTCTGCCAAGACTCGAACTTGCGCACCTTGCAGTACAATAAGTTTTTTTCTAGTTTCTAAAAAATAAAAAATAAAAATATTTTATTTTTCAAAATAAATCTCAGATGTTGAGAAATATAAAAACACTTATTTGAAAAATCTTCATTGAATGTATGTAGATATGTATATATTTTTTTCATTTCTTGCTCAAATTTTTTCTGTTGAAAATAAATATCAGTGAATAACAGAAAAATTCAATAAGGTTTTCTCTCAGACAAAAATAATTATTTTTTTTTGTCTTTGGATTTTTGTTTTTCAAAGATTGTTAGTTTTTTTTGTTATTTTCAAAACGTTTAAAATGTTTAACAATTATTTTCAATATCTGATATGTATGCTTGAACATACCTTCATTTGGTAAGGATGAAGTGAGTTGCGTTGTAAACCCAGATGACACTTGTGACTTCGACATTGGTGATTATAGTTTTATCCAACTATTTGACGTTTAAGTCAGTGCCATAAAAGTTGCAGCCATTCTGTAATAATAAAATAGAGTTCAATTACAATAGGTTCGTTTCTTATAAGCTAGTTATGGATAATTAGCCAAGTTTTTCCTGGAAAAGCGTTTCTTAATTCAAAAAATTAGCAGAAGATTACAAAAGCGTGAGAGTGAGAATCAGTAATGAAATAATGAAAAGTAAATTTTTTTAGAAAAAAATAACCGTTAGCAGTCAAAAATAGCATGGAAATTATTAATGGATAATTTTTACTATTTTTCCGTTTCTTGATTTTCTGTTCGTTTCACTCTTTATGAGCGTAATTCTTTCCGTTTTTCTCTTTGCCAGCATTGCCGCTTGGGCCACTAAAGTGGCAATTTGAACCTTTTTAAGAGCCAGGCCACCGGAACCCAACTTTTTGAAAATATGCAATATGTGAACCTTTTTAAAAATTCAGGCCACTTTTGGTCCTTTTTTACTTTCAAAACTATAATGTAATAAATATTTTTTAGTTTTTTTTTTCGTAAATATAAAAAAGCCTCTTTGTTACCTTTTTCATTGGCAACTCTTCGCTGCGAAGGAAAATCCGGAAAGAATTATTTAGGAGTATAAATTTTTAGAATGCAAGAAAATTGTTTGAACAAACCAAAATAGAAGAGTTTTGGCACAGCGTGGGGAATATGAAAAACAATTTAAATGAGAACTTGTTGTGAATTTGTTGCAAATATATTAACGCTGCCACATAGCAGTGCATCAGCAAAAGATTATTTTCAAAACTTTCACTATTTAAGACCAAGGGTACAAACCGTTTGCAAAATTGATACGTGCAGTTCAATGATCTCAGCGCTCAATTTAACTAATGGAACTGATTTAGATTCTTGGATACCGGGATAAAACTTGGTTGTCACATATCTGAGAACTAAATTTTAAATCCATTAAGTTATAACTTATCTATATATATAAAAATCTCATGTAACATTCTTTGTGCGGGATAAACTTTTAAACTACTGAACCAATTTTGATAATATTTGGTAATAACGTGTAATTGTGCTCCGATTGAGTAGTCAAATAGTTTTTATTTAAATTTTTGGCCAAACAGCGTAAATTTATGTAAAAATGTGTAAAAAACCAACCAAAATTAGCTTTATACACTGAGGGAAAAAACAACGTATATCCAACAAAAACGACGTCAACTCAACAAAAAAAAAGTCATGATAGTCAGCCTACCTTGAAAATTGTTGCATCAACTATAATAATTGCTATTTTCCGATTTTACAAATATTACAATGAAAACAACCGCATTTATATTTAATATGACTGTGACGATTGTCAATTTTACCTATCATGTGAGTGGATAATGCATCAGGACATTTACAATTTAAACACGTTCCATTATGAAAGAACAAATAAAATTTTAATTCAACGTTTTATTGGTTGATGCAAAGTAGGTGTTTAAGCTTTGATGGGAGAGGGGAAGGCGAGTTGCTTTTTTGGAGGGAATTGGATTGGGTTTGGCTACGGGGAGATGTAGCATCTTTTGTAGGGAAGTGTGGGGGTGGCTACGGGGAGGTGTAGCATCTTTTATGCGAGTGTGTACATATGTACGTGTGTATGTACATATGTGCATATATTGGATGTATATATGCACATACATACCATATTTACAACCCTTGTATGTATTCAGGTGGGGAGGATCGTGATTGCGGCTCCAAGGTTGGGCGAGAGTGCCAACCTCTTTTTCGTTGTGAAAAATCCCGAGTACGATTTGCTCCTTCATGCTATATAGCTCGAACAATGCATAAGACGGCTGAGAATTA
This sequence comes from Urophora cardui, assembly GCA_960531455.1. Lineage (NCBI taxonomy): Eukaryota > Metazoa > Arthropoda > Insecta > Diptera > Tephritidae > Urophora > Urophora cardui. The sequence goes on along the minus strand of OY482670.1, from coordinate 99,238,894 downwards.
CCGCAGTTTTTCACAGCCGCATGCAAATGCACGAACGAAAGCTATACAGCATAAGTTGCATAAACAGTAGGTATCGTTGTTATTTTAAAGTGAGGATTATCTGAATCAAAATTGAAATGTCAATTTGAAATTGTTTGAATGTTAAGTAAAAGCGCTTTTATTGATGGGCCAACAATGATACGTTGATGCAACGTAGTAATCGTAGTTATTTTAAAGTGAAGATTATTTGAATCAAAATTGAAATGTCAATTTGAAATTATTTGAATGTTAAGCAGGGCTGCACATTAACGTTATTTTTTATCAATAACCGAAAAAAATTTTTTTTTTCAATTCAACTTTGAAAAATGTTAATGTTAAATGCTGAACAAAAAAATACTGTTTTGATAATTATCAAAAAAAATATCAAAAAGAATTTCATTTTGTTGATTATCAAAAAACAAATATTGAAAAAATCAAAATGGGCGAAATCGGACCATGACCACGCCCACTTCCCCTATATAGTAAAAATCGGAAATTTTGTATCTCACTCACTAATAGAGCTAGAGTGATAAAATTTCACCAACGTATTGAGCTCAGGCCCTTATGAAGAAATATGGTGAAATTTTGGAAAATGTGCGGTGCCACGCCCACTTATTAAGGAGCAAACATTGAAATTTTTATGAGTCATTACTCAGAAACCGTTGAAAATATATCGATGAAATTTGGTACGCGTCATATACTTAGGCAAATATTTGGACAAAAAATTGCCAAAATCGGTTGCGACCACGCCCACTTTTATATAGGGATATTATAAAGTGACCTAATAAAAACATTTTAAGCGATATCTCTGTCAAATACAAATATATATCATTGAAATTTTATGGCAGGAGTCCAACTGCGGACATAAAACGAAAAACACAAAAATTTCGGAAAATGGGCGTGGCACCGCCTCTTTTTAGAGGCAGGAATATACAAGATTTCTGAGCCTATAACTCGACAAATAATCGATATTATAAAGTGGCCTAATAAAAACATTTTAAGTGATATCTTTGTCAAATATAAAGATAATTCATTGAAATTTTGTGGCATGAGTTCTACAATAGATCGGAAACAAAAAATAGAAAAATTTTGGAAAATGGGTGTGGCACCGCCTCTTTTTAGACAAAGGAATCAACGAGATTTCGGAGCCCATAACTCGGCAAATAATTGAGATATTATGACGAAATTTGGTTTATACACTTTTATAACTTGTGTTAATAGACACGCATAAATTTATTGAAATCGGTTTATGACCACGCCTACTTTTTAACAAATATATTTCTGGAACACCCTTTAGGAATTTGTAACGTGACATCTTTGTAACTAAAAGTGATAAAGGGATGACATTTTGCACAAAGAATAATATTCATCTGCTTAGTTGGATGACTGATAAAAATTTAGAAAATGGGCGTGGCTACGCCCACTTTATGTAGCACTCGCTTTATATAAAGTACACCGTGTTTCCATCAAACGCAAACAAACAATGAAAGCATACAGCTGAGTATCTAATGTTCGATTCCACTCGAACTTAGGCTTCCTTACTTGTTATAAATATTAAGGAATATATAACATTAATCTTTAGTAAAAACTGAGTGAATTATCTCGGATTAATCATATCTGGATAAACATTTAATTTTCTGTAAACAAATTCTCTAAGTATCGCGGAACAATGATACAAGCCCGCGATCTTCCTTTCCCTATAAAGTGAAGGACGTTGCCTCAAGAAATCCCTCCAAGGCCACAGATGCGTTTACGACATACCCATTTTTCCTCAAATAGGATTATTTGGGAATTTGTATGCGGCTTCGCATGACTACTACATAATAAAGCAGTAGACGATTTGCTATGCTGCAAATCAGGGGCGAACGCAGGGGGGGTTTTGGGGTGTTAAACCCCCCCCCCCCCCCCCAAAATAATTGAATTTTTGAATAATAAAATTTAAATCTACATAGTCATTTGAAAAATTGTAATTTGTTGTTTTCAAAGCAATCTTTCTGCCGACGATGTATGAATATGTAAAATAAATGAATACATTAGTCACTAACAGCGATGCCGTTTTGATACAATTGTATCTTTTTTGATACTTTTTTTTCTAAATTTTGTGATTTGATACTTTTTTGTTCACAAACGGCCTATTTTGATACTTTTCTGCTGATAGAATTAAATTTTTTGAAACTCTGAAAATGTTAAACTAAAAACAAACCTATTGTATCTGGATAGTATTAAAAAGTTGTGGGAATGTAGGCCAATTAAAAACCCAGAAAAATATAAACTGGTCAGAGACATTTTTTTAATTTGCGTCAAAGTAATGAGTTTGCCTTATAACTCTGTGGCTACTGAACTGGATTTTTTTAGATTTAAGGGGAATTGTGAGTCGAAAATGGACTTCTTTTGAAAATTAGTTCTGAACTGAAAAGTCACCAATAAGGTTTCTATTATTTTTTTAGAGTTTATTGTTAATCATAATAAAGGAAAAATAAAATAAAAACTCATTAGTTTTCGTTCCATGAGCAAACTGTTGTGAAATAAATTTAAATTTAAAAAAATTATGCTATTTGCATAAAAATACATGAGTGTCTTAACTAAAATGTCTATATTTTTAATAAAAACAACCAGAAAAAACTGGTCTGAATTAAATACACAACTTTACTTATTATTTGTTTTTCAAATGAAAATTTTTAAAACCACGGTTGTGCTTTTGATACTTTTTGATACTTTTTGTGCTTGGCAATCTGCTTATAAGACCTGGTCCAGAGTGGTCCTTAGTTTTTAAAAGTTTAAATGTAAATGCTAATGCTTAAAAATTATGCTCATAGAAAAACTAAGATTTCTTCATCTTGTATTTTGCTAAAAATAAATTGTTCTCACTGTTTTCTTTCGCTAAATCATGAAACATACCTCTTTTTTGCGTTTCCATAGATATCCGCATTTTTTAGCACTCAAACTTGAAATCTCGCGAAAATCATAATACACTTATTTATACAAACTTTTTCCAGACAATTTTTATTTTCTTTTTGAAACACCAACATTTTTTACTTTTGTGTGTAGGGCTGACAACGATGTGGACTTAACGAATATTTAATTCACCATAATCCAATTCGTTCCACCAAAGCTACAATGTAGCTGCTATGAATTCAGTAGCAATTATGACGCAATAATACAGGTGACCTTTCCTTTTTAGTTTTAGTTTAATACAGAGAAAATGCAATGAATTGAGCTTTAAACGGTGCCTTTGTTTAATGTGTGCATACGTAGGTCCACTCCCCAAACATAAATAGATTTAAGTAAAAATTGTCTGGACGAGTTTTGAGTATTTTTTTTTTGAAAACCCCCATAAATATTTTTCTGTGTGCGCCACTGCTGCAAATGGATTTGCGTAAAGATAATCTCTGTCATAATAAAAATTATTTATTCGCTCTTCCCTGTCCTTATCCTGGACCTAGAAATGAATCTTCCCCAGGTGAAGGAAGGGTTTGTATCCGTATCTACACCTTTTCCATCAGTACTTTCGAAAGCATCAATTTGATTTTAGAAAGCATCATTTTGATTTTAGAAAGCATCAAATTTACTTTAGAATAGTCAAATGTTCTTTAGAAAGCGTCAAATGTACTTTAAAATAATCAAATGTACTTTAGAGGTCATCATTTTGATTTTAGAAAGCATCAAATGTACTTTAGAATAGTCAAATGTACTTTAGAAATCGTCAAATGTACTTTGGAAGTCGTCAAATGTACTTTAGAAGCCATCGTTTTGATTTTAGAAAGCATCAAATTTACTTTAGAATAGTCAAATGTACTTTAGAAAGCGTCAAATGTACTTTAGAAAGCGTCAAATGTACTTTCGAAAGCGTCAAATGGGCAAAATGAAACGAAATTAATAATTTTATTGTCCAACTGGCATATCATCAAGTGCATACATACATATTTTACAGTAGAAATACTTAACAAGGTAAATTTGATACTTCGAAAGTATATTTGACGCTTTCGAAAGTACATTTGACGCTTTCTAAAGTGCATTTGACTATTCTAAAGTACATTTGACGCTTTCCAAAGTACATTTGACGCTCTCTAAAGTACATTTGACGCATTCTAAAGTACATTTGATTCTTTCTAAAATCAAAATGATGAATTCTAAAGTACATTTGATAATTCTAAAGTACATTTGCCGCTTTCTAAAGAACATTTGACTATTCTAAAGTACATTTGATGCTTTCTAAAATCAAAATGATGCTTTCTAAAATCAAATTGATGCTTTCTAAAATCAAATTGATGCTTTCGAAAGTACAATTGGAAAAGGTGTAGTACGAAAACCTTCCAACGAACAAGGTCTATACAAATTTTGTACTTCTAAATTTGTCGACATTTTAATTAGTGCAATTGTCGCTGTAAAATACGCAATGACTTGGATACACCTGTCCCCATATTTACTGCAGGGTTACGTACTATAATCACATACATTTGTACAAACAAACTTTATGCCTCTCTGACGAAACATGCATGCCTACTTGAATAATTATGTGCATGCGTATCCAAATTTCTTTACAACAATATTGAAAAAAAAATCAAACAAAATGAAAAAAAAAAATCATAAAAAATCAAAAAAAAATCAAAAATAATTATAAAAAATCAAAACCAATCAAAAAAAATTATTTTGATTATATTTGATTATTTTTGATTTTTTATGATTATTTTTGATTTTTTTTGATTTTTTTTTTTTGATTTTTTTTAATGGTAATTATTAAAATTACTTTTTTTCTGCAAAAGATTTAAAATAATGATTACCAATTAAAAAACAAAACAATTTAATTGATTACTAATCCCAATCGGAATTTCCAAGAAATAATAATAATTTTTACATACATGTGTTTATTTCTCACACATTAAGTTAACAATTAAAACTGGGATATGTATTAAGAAGAGAGAAAATTATCGAAAATAATAAAGATACAAAATTAAGACTGCTTTTTGGATAATTAAAATTCAATAATATTCAATATTAGCTTTAAGCAGAACTAATTTTTCAAAAGAAACATCGGAAAGTTCATGGCGTCGGGGACTGTTTATAATGCCCATCAAGGAAAATAGCCTTTCCACGATGTAGGCGGGGTGTTGAATCTTAAAGATACTTTCTTTATCAGACATGGCTACTATCAGCATCGTTCAAATATTTAAAAAATTCTTCTCCTATAACGTTTGAGCCTCTACCAGGAAGCACTTCAGGTAAATCAGTGTTTTCTAAAGGTATATTGAGTTTTAAAGATATATATATATATATATATATTAAGTTGTTATATCTACAGGTATTTACCGTCGAAGTCAAAAAAATCTTCATCTAATATTGGCTTTTGATAGGTATGGTCATTTACATCCAGGGACTTGTAACAAAACTCGTAACGAAACGAAACTCTCGTTCATTAAAGCAGCGTTGGGCAAAGTAGCTCCTGGTAGCATTTTGCACTTAGGAGCCGACTTTGCACATTTGGGTGATGGTGAGGGACGCAACCAAGTGCAGCATAAGGGGAGAAGAACTGAGGAAGAACTCACTAACACATAAGCAAGATTGAGAACGAGAGAGTATGTCTCCGCCTGTATTCGTGGCAGTGATGGAAAATGAAAGTTTCCAATTGTGTCAAATTTGTACAAAAAGTAGTGAATTTTTGAATTTCATTGTGCAATCAATTTGAAAATCGTCAGTTGGTACCATTACCTTGATAAAATAAGTTTACAGCACATATTGTATAATAAGGATCTCATACAAGACCATTCTTACGCATATTTGTGCGTCCTACTTTTATGAAGATTACTTTATAATAAAGTTTATATGCCTTCATAATAAAAAAACAACCGTCTGTTTACTATGAAGCAAACAAAAATGGCATTGTAATCGAAAAATATTTATAACCTGAATTGAGTTTTGCAGAATAGTGCGAAAATCAATTGATTATACATAAGTGCCTTGCTACTTCCCAAATAACCGAAAACTGCATAGGCACGAGTCATTTTCCATCACTGGTTCATGCCTGAGAGGCAGTGTGCAGCAGTGTTGCCGCAGCGTCAAACATTTTGGTATTACAAATTGGTACTTTCATGGGTTTTTCCTCGTATCACCTAAAAATTATTGAAAAAAATTAATTAAATGGAAGGCCAGCTTAGCACCTTTCATTTGGTACCAATATTGCTCAAAGTCTATCTGGGTCACTCTGGGTCCACATTTAGGCCCGTATCCCGAGAAGTTCCCACTTATTGAAATTCTATATACCCTATCATGTGCGTTAATACCACATGGATCTACTGCAAAAATTTTATAAAGATCGGTTGATTAGTTTGGGAGTATATAAAGGACAGACACACATTCTTTTTTGTATAACAGATTTTATTTAATATAAGAGAATTTATAAATGTAAGTTCTTGAATTTTGACATTGCTAAAATAATATAAAAATAAATTATCTATCTTCTATGAATCGAATGTGAGTGAGTTTCATAAACCAAATATTATTTCCACTAAAATAATATATGTATTTTAGGAGCGGCAACTCTGGGGGAAGAGCGCCGTTGTCAACAGGGAGGGTGTCATTGTTTAAGGATTGTATAATAAATGTGTTTTAGTACTCTTTTCTACAACAAATACTACTACAACTACTACTCTTAAAAACTAATACTTATGCTTTGCTACTATCAATACTAAAAATATATATATAGTTTGTAAATAAATCGATTTACATGTAGAAATGAAATACGCACAAACTAAATGTATATTATAAAGTCGTTGCTACCTAAAAGTCGAAAAATTCAGTATTAATTACTTTTTTCGTAATTCTTGGCAAAAATTGTATTATTTTGTTTCCGTACTACGGCAACACAGTATAAGAATTGTTGATCGTGGCTGAGAGTGCGTGGTTTTGGTTTTTGATTTTTAGTGTTTCCGCAGGCTTCTTGCGATGAACATGACGAGCGAGGGAATATACGCTGATTTTAATTGTTTTACATTCCCCTTATCACCGCAAAACAAATCAGCCCCTCTCCATCCTCTTGCTGGCTCCGAGGCTGCTGCAAGAGCCAAATTTTCGCCCATCACTGCATTAAAGGATAGAAACTAAATTCGAAACCAAATGATTGTAACGGTTTCAATAAGTAACAAACCCTGTAACGAAACTAAATTAATTTTGTTCCTTGTAACAGAAACAGAAACAAAACTCCTTTGTAACAAAAGTCGTAACAAACCTCCGAAACGTTTCCAGCAGAAACAAAACCTGTAACGAAACTAAATTAATTTTGTTCCTTGTAACAAAATCCGTAACAGAAACAAAATGTAATGAAAAGTTTTGGGCAGGGCTTCTACAGGGAGCCCTAATCTTTATGATTCCTAGGTCGGGTCGCGAGATATGGGTCAAAACAAGGACCCGGATGATCTTGTGTGTTTCTGAGCAATATTGGTATCTAATGAAAGGTGTTGAGCGGGGCTTTCGTAAAGAGTCCTATTCTTTATGATTCCTAGGCCGGGTCTCCACATATGGGTCAAAATGGGGACCCAGATGATCCTTGAATATTTCTGAGCAATGTTGGTATCAAATGAAAGATTTTGAGCAGGACTTCTACACGGAGCCCCGAGATATGGGTCAAACGTGGATTCGAATGATCTTGCATGTTTCTGAGCAAAACAAAACAAAACAAATCAAAATCAGAAATCAAAAATTAAAAATTAAATGATATATTAGTTATCAGGTGCAATGAAAAATTCAAAGCAAAAATCGCTAGGAATACGTTAAGAAAACGTAAGTCGGATATCCCATTATCCATACGTAACGATATTACACCCGCCAAAGCATCCTGTACTACTTCGACGGCTTATAAAAATCATGATGAAGAAATTGCACTACAAAGTTGTCTGAATGAGCTATTATTAGAAAATTAAATATTTGTTGATAACAATTAATGTAAACTTTTCACAATCCGTTGTTCTATGCATATGAAGCGTTTTTATATATCATTTAAAAAAATTAAAAAAGACAACCCTAATAGTCACCCAGTTATATTTTTCTTCATATCGACCCCTTTGTGCATATATATAGTACTATATATATGCCTTTGTTCGACTTTATCGTAAGGGACAAAAGCAAATTTTACAGGCGAGCATTTTTTTTTTGTTTTTTTACTGTTTTTTACTGGTATATTTAACTGAAATTGAATACGCGTTTAGATGGTTAATTAATATATTGAACCTGATATATTTTTTCTTGAAAAAATTTGCAGTTTGCGAAAAAATCATAATTTTGTCCCTTACGATAATTTCGCCCTCAATTGGGCAATTCACTGGCTATTGTAAAGTTGTATGTTGTAAAGGAAAATGTGCATAAGAACGCAGTACCTGTGAACAGACTCTCGTATGTGTTTTGTTGTATTTCGTTATTGTTTACAGTTTGTTGTTTACAAAAATTTGAATAAAAAAATGCCAGGCGAAAGCGAAAAACAGTTATTAGATTTGTTAGCGGCGGATTCAAGTCCTAATTGATATATGATACACACGATGGAAGTAATTTGTTTCTTTTTTCTCACCGCTTCCATATTTTTTTTTTTTTTTTTTTTAACAAACTGTCAGAATAAAAAACAAATCAAATAGCACACTCAATAAACATAGGCTGCCCAGTTGTATTGGTTGTATTGAAATTTGTATGAGAAAAATCAACCCTACTGATACACCTATTGTAAACCTTTACCAGTATACAACATTACAATACTTTACAACAGCTTGTGAATTGCCCAAATGTTTTATGAGCGTATTTGAATAAATGTCCCTTAGGATAATATTTAAAAAATATAAGTGTCTTATTCCATACTTTAGTTGGTTTACATACATGCAGACATACATATATATGTATGCATATTATATAGTATATAGTATAGGTGGCCAGGAATTAAGCGTAAGGGAGCCACACGACAACAACATCAATAAAAATTGCAACAACCTTCTTCTCGGAATTATAAAAATATTATTTTGCCAAATAACGGTTTATTGCAACAACATGTACTTATGTACATATGTACAAACATAAAAAAAATCATACTCCCATGAGCACTTAAATTTCTATTCTTAGATGTCATTTTGAAAAGGACAAATGTACAATGTACATATGTATAGATATGCTGCAGCTAGGCATTCAAATATTTTGCTGAACAACATAAACGAGGTAGCAGGTATAAATGTACAACCATATGTACATATGTATGTATGTATGAATGAAAGCGTAACTACACAATGAATGTCGGTCGAAGCTAGAACCGTTAGGTTTGAGTGCTCGCCGCGACGACGATTTCTGTGAAAAAAAGAAATGTGCGTTATTCTGTCGAAATTGATTTGGTTGTTGTTGGGAGCCACTCGGAGCCACAGCGATGTTGTTGGGAGACAAACGGAGTCACTGGAGCCATTGGGTGGCCATTAGAGCTCTAGATACCCGGGTATCGAACAGTTCGAATTGATCGTTTTTGTTTGAAGCCCGTTTGTTGTTCAAATGCCCGTACAAACATTCGAGCATTCCCTGCTAGCATTTGGAATATCGTTTTCTCGTCTATCTAAAATAAGTAACGTCTGAGGCACCTCTAGGCGTTATTCGCAAGACAATCTCTATTTTACAAAAACAAATTTCATTGCTATCGCGTGTTTTCCTTTTTGGTGTATATGGAGAAGATACATACTTTGTGTATTGAACAAATTGCCTTGAAATTATTGTGAAAAAAGTTCAAAATATTTTTTTTAATAAATGATTTTAAGCGAAAGATTTGCTGATAAAAAGTATGTTAATATATTAATTATAAATAAAAAAAAAATTTAGTACCAATAAATTGCTGAGTTTTGAACAAAGTTTACCGTAGTAAGTTATGGATTAATCGCAGGTCGCTATGCATTAATTAACAGCATCACACACATCCTTTTTTACACACTCTACGACATCATCGCACTTCAATGATTAGTATTGTCGTCTTTTCCAATGAATTAATATCACTTGTTGGCTCTTGCTTTTACATTCTCGCGGGTACGGTGAAGATTTTTCCAACTTGTTTTATGCACAGTGTGAGCGAAGACGTGAATCAAGAGTGAAGATAGCAGCGGAGTTATAGCGTCTTCTATGTTAATATAATTTAATTTTGTTTTCTTTTATTTATTTTAATGTACGTTAATTAATCAAATTTAACTTAAATAAAATTAAAACAAGTAAGGAAGCCTAAGTTCGAGTGGAATCGAACATTAGATACTCAGCTGTATGCTTTCATTGTTTGTTTGCGTTTGATGGAAACACGGTGCACTTAATATAAAGCGAGTGCTGCATAAAGTGGGCGTAGTCACGCCCATATTCTAAATTTTTATCAGTCATCCAACTAAGCATATCAATATTATACTTTGTGCAAAATTTCATTCCTTTATGACTTCTAGTTACAAAGATGTCACGTTACAAATTCCCAAAGGGTGTTCCAGAAATACCTTTCTTAAAAAGTAGGCGTGGTCATAAACCGATTTCAACAAATTTTTGCGTGGCTATTAACACAAGTTATAAAAGTGTATAAACCAAGTTTCGTCATAATATCTCAATTATTTGTCGAGTTATAGGCTAAGAAATCTCGTACATCCCTTTGTGTAAAAAGAGGCGGTGCCACGCCCATTTTCCAAAATTTTTCTATTTGTTGTTTCCGTCTATTGTGGAAGTCATGCCACAAAATTTCAATGAATTATCTTTATATTTGACAAAGATATCGCTTAAAATGTTTTTATTAGGCCCCTTTATAGTTCTCATATATAAAGGTGGGCGTGGTCGTCAACCGATTTCGCTAAAATTTTGAGCGTGTATTACCACAAGTAATGAAAGTGTACACACCAAGTTTCGACATTATATATAAATTATTTGTCGAGTTATGGGCTCAGAAATCTCGTATATTCCTGTTTATAAAAAGAGGCGGTGCCACGCCCATTTTCCAAAATTTTTGTGTTTTTCGTTTTATGTCCGCAGTTGGACTCTTTGATAGAGATATCGCTTAAAATGTTTTTATTAGGTCACTTTATAAGACCCATATATAAAAGTGGGCGTGGCCCTCAACCGATTTCGGAAATTTTTCGTCCAAATATTTGACTAAGTAAGTATATCACGCGTACCAAATTTCATCGATATATCTTCAACGGTTTCTGATTTATGACTCATAAAACGTTCAATGTTTGCCCCTTAATAAGTGGGCGTGGCACCGCCCATTTTCCAAAATTTTTGTGTTTTTCGTTTTATGTCCGCAGTTGGACTCACGCGACAAAATTTCAATGATAGATCTTTATATTTGACAGAGATATCTCTTAAAATGTTTTTATTAGGTCACTTTGTAATATACATATATAAAAGTGGGCGTGGCCGTCAACCGATTTTAACTATTTTCCGTCCAAACGTATGCCTAAGTAAGTAAATCACGCGTACCAAATTTTGTCGATATATCTTCAATGGTTTCTGAGTTATGACATATAAAACTTTCAAGGTTTGACCCTTAATAAACCCTTAATAAGTGGGCGTGGCACCGCCCATTTTCCCAAATTTCATCAAATTTCTTCCTAGGGGTCTGAGCTCAACACGTGGGTAAAATTTCATCGGTCCAGCTATATTAGTGACTGAGATACCAAATTTCCGATTATTTCTATATATTAGGAAAAGTGGGCGTGGTCATGGTCCGATTTCGCCCATTTTCAATACCAACCGTCCCAGTCTCGATACCAACTTGCATTTCAAATTTCATCAAAATATCTCAATTTTTGCGCGAGTTAGAGTGTTTACAGACGGACGGACAGACGGACGGACGGACAGACGGACGGACGGACGGACATGGCTAAATCGATTTCTCTTTTCACCCTGATCATTTTGATATATATAAGTCTATATCTATCTCGATTATTTCACTCTGTTACAATCCACCGTTATGTGATTAAAACTATAATACTCTGTGTACTAGTACAGCTGAGTATAAAAATATACACATATTTTGAAATTTTATTAAAATAAATTAATAAAGGGAGAAAACTGTAGGAGCATTCATTAATTGACGCTTTTGTGTCTCCCAGACGATACTAAGAAGTTACTTCCGTACGTAACGTTTTTGTCTCTTCCAAAAGACACTTGGAAGTTACTTCCTGAAGAGTCGTTTATGACTCTTTATCGATGTAACGTTGACGGGGAACACTTTTTCCCGAACGAAGATAGGAAAAAGTTGAGAAAGCGATATCTTCCGCAATTTAATTAAACTTCTTGAAGTTACTTTTTCGTCACTTCGACGATAATAAATGTTGGCTGGGATTCGAGCTTAAAAACAAAAAAAATGTGTATCGAAAAAACAAAAATAAAAACAACTACATATGGAGAAGAAAAAAAAATAATAAACAAAAGAAAAAAACAAACTTCAAAATGCCCGAATTGTTCAAATGCCCGTACAAACATACGGGTAATAAACAAACAAACGACTGTTCGAGCATTTGAACAACATTTGTTCGGGCTACTCGAAAATGTTCAAAAAAAATCTGGAGCTCTAGTGGCCATCTATGTTATATACCTAAAAATAACAAGTCCATCCTAATGTTCTGCAAATATAGTTTTTCTACTGAGAAACAAAATTAATTAAATGACATCTAAGAATAGAAAATTAATTTTGTTTCTGGTTTTGTTTTTGTTGCAAGGAACAAAATTAATTTTGTTTCTGATACTGAGAAACAAAATTAATTTAGTTTCGTTACGGATTTTGTTTCTGCTGGAAAGGATTCGGAGTTTTGTTACGACTTTTATTACAAAGGAGTTTTGTTTCTGTTTCAGTTTCGTTACTTAGCTGTGTAACAGAAACCGAAACCGAAACGCGTTACAAGTCCCTGCTTACATCTTAAAAAGTTGCAGTGGAGTTTTATTACTTTTTAATTTTGTTATGAGATAAACCTAATTTGTTTAGTAAAATCTAGCAATTTTAATAATTTTTATACATGCAAAATCCACATTTTACGAAGAAAATTAGTGTGAGCTACAGCTCGATTTTTATGCATGAGTCCATTGTCTATGTGTGAAATTGCAAGCTTTACATAATTATTTGTAGTTTTTAGCACTTCTTTCAGTGCCAAGCATATTTTCCTCCCTACACCGGTTAGTATCAAAAAGCAATTTTAACAATTTTTTACATGTAATTCTTAAATTTTGTAATTTAAGATTACAGAAAATAAGGATTAATGTAATCGTAATCGTCAAAAACTTGAAATTACAATTACTGTAATCGTAATCGACGTTACAAAAATAAGAATTACTGTAATCGTAATCGTTAAAAACTTGAAATTACGATTAATGTAATCGTAATCCTATGTGTAATCGATTGCACATGTAATCCTTATCACCCAGCTCTGCTTAAAATATCCTTTGAAAAATAATGCATACCTACTCAAAACTTAAATTTTTTCTTATTTATTCAGATCTTTTTACAAAAGTAAAACATGCATGAACATATACAAATTTGTAAATAGCCTTGGCTAACAACTATGAAAAATCTACATTTGTACCCGTTCGTGCTGAAAGTGATTGATCTACATTTGTACCCCTTCGGGATCTGAGCGATTGATCTACATTTGTACCCATTCGGATATACAAATTGAACAATTAGTCTCTTCAAAGGACATGCTCGAAAAAATGCGATCAATTCACTCAATATAACGCGATGTAAAATTGTATTAGTCGCATGCGCCCTTGTGATTGATCCATCCCGGACACGTACCGGATTGATCGCATTTTTTGCAGGAAAAATATGTCAGTTGTGTGTGTGTGTATACTCTCCCCTGCAAAAAAATGTGCGATTAATACCAAAAGATATTTGTCCCGGATTGATCTCTTTCGAGAACAACCGGTCCACAATTAGTTCCCGATTGTTCCCGTACGGGTATAAATGTAGACTAATTGTAGACCAATTGTTCACGAACGGGTATAAATGTAGACTAATTGTAGACCAATTGTTCCCTAACGGGTATAAATGTAGATTAATCGCTTTCATCCCGAACGGGTATAAATGTAGATTAATCGCTTTCATCGCGAACGGGTATAAATGTAGATCAATCGCTTTCATCCCGAACGGGTATAAGTGTAGATTAATCGCTTTCATCCCGAACGGGTATAAATGTAGATTAATCGCTTTCATTCCGAACGGGTACAAATCTAGATTCCTTAAATGTAGAAATTTTACAAAAATATGCAATGTATTTAAAAAATTGTAGATAAACCGGTAAAACGAATTGAACACCCTTTCTTTTAATAACAATGATGAATAATAATTTTAACAAAATGTTGCCTAAAACCATTTTCGATCATCAGCACTCTTTTCGGAAGTGGATGCACCGGGGATTGAACCCGAGTCTATTCCATCTTCAGCCGCAATGGCCCAACGCATAAACACACTCGGCCATTGAGACTATGTGCAAGCTGTTGGATTTTCCCCACTTTTGCCTTTTTTTTCATTTTCAACATTAACGTTAGTGTGTATATGCTTTTGCATATATTCTCCACAAACGTGCTGAATTTTTGTTGTAGGCAGTTCGCAATGAACATTGTTGTTGGTATTTATTTTACGTATATACCAAACAACGTTGACAATTTTACTTGAAAGAGTTTTTAGTGCTTAGCACGAAATTTTTATTTTAATTCAATTTTTTATTGTTGGGGTAAGTGGAAAAAAATTCAACAACTATTTACAGCGAAGGTTGAGTGTATAGCTATTTCACGAAAAACCATTTTCGATCATCAGCATTCTTTTCGGAAGTGGATGCACCGGGGATTGAACCCGAGTCTATTCCATCTTCAGCCGCAATGACCCAACGCATAAACACACTCGGCCATTGAGACTCTGTGCAAGCTGTTGGATTTTCCCCACTTTTGCCTTTTTTTCATTTTCAACATTAACGTTAGTGTGTATATGCTTTTGCATATATTCTCCACAAACGTGCTGAATTTTTGTTGTAGGCAGTTCGCAATGAACATTGTTGTTGGTATTTATTTTATGTATATACCAAACAACGTTAACAATTTTACTTGAAAGAGTTTTTAGTGCTTAGCACGAAATTTTTATTTTAATTCAATTTTTAATTGTTGGGGTAAGTGGAAAAAAATTCAACAACTATTTACAGCGAAGGTTGAGTGTATAGCTATTTCACGAAAAACCATTTTCGATCATCAGCATTCTTTTCGGAAGTGGATGCACCGGGGATTGAACCCGAGTCTATTCCATCTTCAGCCGCAATGACCCAACGCATAAACACACTCGGCCATTGAGACTCTGTGCAAGCTGTTGGATTTTCCCCACTTTTGCCTTTTTTCATTTTCAACATTAACGTTAGTGTGTATATGCTTTTGCATATATTCTCCACAAACGTGCTGAATTTTTGTTGTAGGCAGTTCGCAATGAACATTGTTGTTGGTATTTATTTTATGTATATACCAAACAACGTTAACAATTTTACTTGAAAGAGTTTTTAGTGCTTAGCACGAAATTTTAGTTGTTGAATTTTTTTCCACTTACCCCAACAATTAAAAATTGAATTAAAATAAAAATTTCGTGCTAAGCACTAAAAACTCTTTCAAGTAATAGCGTTTTCTTTTCTACACAAAAGGGTTGTCATGGCGAAGCGCAATAATAGCTCAGATTTGCACTACACCCTGTCGAATTGCCGTCCTCTTCATATTCAGTGCAGCCCTTCACATATGTATGTACAATAGAATACACTCTAAATGTCACAATTGTGTATACTTTAGCTGTTCTGGTATGACGCAATCTATATAATACATATTATGTGTGCTAGAAAGAGACATAAAAGGTATACTTTTTATTCGTTATTGTTATTGATCAGCTGTTTGACAGGGTCATTGTATGCCCCGTCGATAGCACAGAGGGCAAGAAATCTTGCCCTTTCGAATTTTTTTAGGATTGCCCTTTGAGAAAAGATAGCGATGTGGACTGCGATGATTGCACTCATTTAACAAAAGAACACAACTTTTTGAAGGCACTACATGAGTGCGACATTTTTGTGTAGAAAAGAAAACGCTATAAAATTGTCAACGTTGTTTGGTATATACATAAAATAAATGCCAACAACAATGTTCATTGCGAACTGCCTACAACAAAAATTCAGCACGTTTGTGGAGAATATATGCAAAAGCATATACACACTAACGTTAATGTTGAAAATGAAAAAAGGCAAAAGTGGGGAAAATCCAACAGCTTGCACAGAGTCTCAATGGCCGAGTGTGTTTATGCGTTGGGTCATTGCGGCTGAAGATGGAATAGACTCGGGTTCAATCCCCGGTGCATCCACTTCCGAAAAGAATGCTGATGATCGAAAATGGTTTTTCGTGAAATAGCTATACACTCAACCTTCGCTGTAAATGGTTGTTGAATTTTTTTCCACTTACCCCAACAATTAAAAATTGAATTAAAATAAAAATTTCGTGCTAAGCACTAAAAACTCTTTCAAGTAAAATTGTCAACGTTGTTTGGTATATACGTAAAATAAATACCAACCACAATGTTCATTGCGAACTGCCTACAACAAAAATTCAGCACGTTTGTGGAGAATATATGCAAAAGCATATACACACTAACGTTAATGTTGAAAATGAAAAAAAGGCAAAAGTGGGGAAAATCCAACAGCTTGCACAGAGTCTCAATGGCCGAGTATGTTTATGCGTTGGGTCATTGCGGCTGAAGATGGAATAGACTCGGGTTCAATCCCCGGTGCATCCACTTCCGAAAAGAGTGCTGATGATCGAAAATGGTTTTTCGTGAAATAGCTATACACTCAACCTTCGCTGTAAATAGTTGTTGAATTTTTTTCCACTTACCCCAACAATTTTTTAAATTTATTTATTGAGATTTTTTTTCAAAAGTAAAACATTATATAATCTTTATTTATGTATACTATATGCATGAACATTTACAATTTTTTAAACATTGTTATTAAAAATTGCCTTGGCGAACAACTTGGAAAAATCTACATTTGTACCCGTTCGTGCTGGAAGCGATTGATTTACATTTGTACCCGTTCGGGATGAAAGCGATTAATCTACATTAGTACCCGTTCAGGATGTAAGCGATTGATCTACATTTGTACCCGTTCGAAATGAAAGCGATGGATCTACATATGAACCCGTTCGGGATGAAAGCGATTGATCCACATTGGTACCCGTTCGGTATGTTAGTGATTAATCTACATTGGTACCCGTTCGGGTATACAAGTTGAACAATTAGTCTCTTCATAAGACATGCTCGAACAAATGCTATCAATTCTCTCCATATAAAGGGATGTAAAATTGTATTAGTCGCATGCTCCCTTGCGATTGATCCCGGACACGTCCCGGATTAATCGCATTTTTTGCAGGGACTCTTCTGTGAAGACGCTTTTAGCAAAATTTTTGATAAAAGTGATTTTAACGCGATATTGTAAAATTGAATATAAAGTAATATACCTACCTACGTGGTGTGAAAAGTGTAAACATGAGTTACCCTGCAAAAAATTTGTGATTAATCCCTAAAGAGATTTGTCCAGGATTGATCTCTTTCGAGAACAATCGGTCCACAATTAGTCCCCGATTGTTCCCGTACGGGTATAAATGTAGACTAATTGTAGACCAATTGTGCCCTAAATATAAATGTAGATTAATCGCTTTCATCCCGAACGGGTATAAATGTAGATTAATCGCTTTCATCCCGAACGGCTATAAATGTAGATTCATCGCTTTCATTCCGATCGGGTACAAATCTAGATTCCATAAATGTAGAAAACTTACAAAAATATGCAATGTATTTAAAAAATTGTAGAACAACCGGTAAAACGAATTGAACACCCTTTCTTTAATAACAATGATGAATAATAATTTTAACAAAATGTTGCTTAAAATATCCTATGAAAAAATCCTTTGCATTACGCTCATATAATGCATACTCAAAACTTACATTTTTTTATTTATTTATTGAGATTTTTTACAAAAGTAAAACATTATATAATTTTTATATAAATGTGCATGAACATTTACATTTTTTTAAGAATCTTATTAAAAATTGCCTTGGCTAACAACTTGGAAAAATCTACATTTGTACCCTTTCGGAATGAAAGCGATTAATCTGCATTTGTACCCGTTCGTACTGAAAGCGATTGAACTGCATTTGTACCCGTTCGGGATGAAAGCGATTGATCTACATTTGTACCCGTTCGGTATGTTAGTGATTAATCTACATTGGTACCCGTTCGGGTATAGAAGTTGAACAATTAATCTCTTCATAGGACATGCTCGAACAAATGCTATCAATTCACTCCATATAAAGGGATGTAAAATTGTATTAGTCATATGCTCCCTTGTGATTGATCACGGACACGTCCCGGATTAATCGCATTTTTTGCAGGGTATTTACTAAAATAAAGTGTGGGGAAATTTTCCAATAATGCCGCACGCCCCCAAAAAAACAACTTCTACCGGTAGGTAGGGGAGGGGAAGGGTGTTCTGAATCCGTAAAATTTAGGCGCCGGAAGTACCTCGTTTTCGAAGAATTTATGGTTAAAGTTTAGTAACTCTCCATATAAATTCGATAAAGAAAAAACTTTTGCGCAGACCACTTTTCTGTGTTGGTGGCCTTCGGCCACGCCTTTAAAAAATAACTCTGGGCTACGCCATTCGTCCGGTGTTGTTGTTGTTGTAGCGGTACTAAGCCCTGCTTAGCCAACGAGTTCTGCTCACAAATTGTCATCAATTTCACTTAACGGGAGGCCCAAGAATGTTGCAGCTTCTTTTGGGCTTGTCCAGAGGGACAAGGGTGTTAAGTTGGTTGGTTTAAGGTGGCATGCAAAGAGGTGCTGTGTGTCATGCGACGTCTCTCCACATGCCGGACATACGTTAGGTATGTTTGGATCAATTCTGGCCCTGTAGGAATTAAGCCTACTACAGAAGCCCGACCTTAATTGTGATAGGGTAACTCGGGTTTCTCTGGGCAACTCCAGTTCTTCCGCAGCTATTGGTGGTGGTTGGTCTCTAATTATTATGTATGCGGGGCGAGTTGAAACGAAGGTGGAGACTGTTTCGTTGTGTATCTCCTTCAGTGCCTGCTTGTATGTAATGGGGTCTAGCGGTTGATTTACGTATTTTCCAATCTCTGGGTTGAGATTGAAGAGATGTTTTTTGATGTGCCGGGGGGAGGTTCGGGCTCCAGTCGATGGTTGTTTGGATGCCCTCTGCGGTAGCATCCCAGGAGAAACTGTTTGCTAAGCATGATGTTATGGTCCTCAACTGGGAGCACCTGTGCCTCGTGATGTAGGTGATGTTCCGGCGACATGAGTAGACTTCCCGTGGCGGTACGTAATGCCGAATTTTGGCAGGCTTGGAGTTTTTTCCATTGTGTCCTGCAAGTCCCCGGCGACCATATTGGTGATGCATAGTTCAAGACCGGCCGGCCGATTGCTTTGTATGTTGCGATAAGGGTTTCTTTGTCTTTTCCCCAGGTGCTGCCGGCGAGCGATTTGAGGATTTTGTTGCGACTTTGAACCTTATTCGCGATCGCGGTCATATGCGCGGAGAAGGAAGCTAGGCTGTCGAAGGTAACACCCAATATTTTTGGGTTGTTTACGGTAGGGATGGGTATATTCCCTATTCGTATGCCAAGTTCTAGCCTAACCTCCTTTGTCCATGTCGTGAACAGGGTCGCGGAGGACTTAGAGGGTTGCAGTTCAAGGGTGCGTGATGTGAAGAAGTGGGAAAGGTCGGAGAGATAACCGTTTATTCTCGAGCATAAGTCATTTATGTCGGTGCCTGACGCCATAATCGAGCAGTCATCGGCGTAGGATATGATACGAACTCCTTCAGGTGGAGATGGGAGTGTGGAGATGTATAGGTTGAATAGCAACGGGGACAGGACACCACCCTGTGGAACTCCCTGTTTTATTCTCCTTGGTTTTGAGGTACCATTCCTGAAGTCAACCGATGCCTGTCGACCACTCAGATAGTTCGCCATTCACCTTTTCAGCCTCGGCGGGAGGCTCGAGTTGTCTAGATCCTCCATTAGGGTGGCATGATTGACTGTGTCGAAGGCTTTCGACAAGTCAAGTGCCACGAGGACCGTTCTCTCGCAGGGGCGTCGTTGGTTAAGGCCGCGAACTATCTGTGTGTTTATGGCGTTTAGAGCTGTTGTTGTGCTGTGCGTTTTCCGGAATCCATGTTGATGTGTGGCCAGTTGTAGGTGTCCGCTAATATATGGTAGTAAGGCGGCCTCAAGCGTCTTTACAACCGGGGAGAGGAGAGATATCGGTCGATACGATTCTCCTGCATTGGCTGGCTTCCCCGGTTTAAGTAGAGGGACCATCCTTGCCATTTTCCATATATTGGGAATGACAAGGCTGGTCAGAGACAGATTGAGGACCTCCGTTAGGAATCTTACTCCATTCTGTCCGAGATGTTTTAGCATCAACATGGATATGCCGTCTGGTCCGACAGATTTGGAGGCCTTGGCCTTCTTTATGACTTCCTGAATCTCTGTAGGTGAGAGAGCAAGGGGTGCGTCGTTGTTTGGTAGTTTGCGCATCCGTCTGAAGATTCGACGTTTGGCCTTGTCCCCCGGAGGATGCAGTAAAAATTGTCGACTAAAGTAGTTCGCACATTTCTTCGGGTCCGACTCTACATTGCCTCCAAAGGCTATGGACACTTTGTCCTTATGTTTTGTTGGGTTGGACAAGGCTTTCACGGTGCTCCAGAGCTTGCTCACCCCACTAGAGAGGTTGCAGGTTCTTAGGTGCTCTGTCCACTTCTGCCGTTTCTGCTTGTCCACCAGTGACCGAATTTCCCTGTTGAGGTCCTTAATGCGGGGGTCTCCCGGGTCGGTTTGTCGGATGTGGTCTCGCTCCCGGGCTAAGGCAGAGGCTGCACCCGGAAAGTGTGGTCGGATCTCAGGGATCCTTCCAGCCGGAATGAAGCGTGCAGAAGCCTTGGCAATGACCTTGCGGAACTTTTTCTCTCCGCTGAGCACATCCGTAGGTGCGGGCAGCGCGCCGAAGATGCTCTCTGTGTGTCTTGTGTAGTTGTCCCAGTCCGCTTTGTTAAAGTTGATGTATGTCTGTTTGTCTGTTGTAATAAAGTCAGTCGGTGTCTCTATTGAGATGATTATGGGAAGGTGGTCTGATGCTAGGGTTAGTGTCGGTCGCCAGTTGACACTGTTTATCAGACCTGCGCTAGCTATTGTGATGTCAGGCGAGCTGCTGCAATTTCCCATAATCCTGGTGGGGGCCTCATCGTTCACCGCGCAGAATGTCGAATCGTCTATCTGTTCTGCGAGATATTGCCCCCTCCGATCTATTGGCAGATACGAGTGCCAAAGGTCGTGGTGTGCATTAAAGTCACCAAGTACCATGCGGTTATCCCCATTCAATAGCATGCTAATGTCGGGTAGATATCCCGCAGGGCAGCAGGTGACAGGGGGTATATATACATTGAAGATCTCAAGCACGACATCGCCAGATTGGATAGCTATTCCCTGACATTCTAAGGAAGTATCCCTTTGGTCGATATCTGGGTCGATAAGACGATATTGCACGGTATTGTGTGTTATGAACGCTAGGCCGCCACCGTTTCCTCGAGCGCGGTCCTTCCGGTGTATGTTGTAGCCAGCATGGCTGACTAGTGTTGAGCTACGTGGAAGCTTTGTTTCTTGGACCGCTGCTATAGGGACACCGTGTCTGTCCATAAAATCGGTTATCTCTGCGATCTTTCCTGCGAGGCCGTTGCAGTTTAGCTGCAGAAGTTTGAAGTTCCAGGGGGGGGGGGGGGGGGGGGGGGATATGCTGCAGTCCAAGCGCTCGTTGCGCGTAGTCCAGAGCACCTTCGAAAGTGACACCAGCCAAGGCATGAATTGCATTTGACTGATGTCACATTTCTTGGTATTCTGGACCCGCACACCGAGCAGAGGGTAAGGGATGCTGGGTGTTGTTTTCAGCCGTAAGTCGCTCAGGTCTGGACGGTGGTATGTTGTTGTTATTGTTTCTAGCTTGCCTACTGCGGAGTTCGTAGTTGTGAGTTGTTGTTGCTGTTGTTGTTGTTGTTGTTCGTAGTGATGTTGTTGTTGTTGTTGTTTGTAGTGATCTTGTCGTTGTGGTTGTTGTCGTTGCTGTTTGTAGCGTTGTAGTCGTTTGTTGTGTAGTGCGTAGGCAGCATGGGGCAACATAGTTGTTTGACCACTGTCTATGCGTGTTCAGACCTGAGCAGACTTTTAAGTGACTCCACCCATTGCATTGATTGCATCTTACCGATGTTGCATTTGGGTGGAGTTTTTTGTGACACACGCAGCAGTAATATGTGTTAGGGCCTGGGTTGGGTTCGATACCCGATTTTAATAGAAGTTTTTGGAGCAATCCTGCTGCAAGGCATTGCTCCAGGGGATGCAATTTGTGAGCATTGCAGGTTGGTCTAAACAGGGTTGGACCGAAATGACAGCCCTTGGTCGGGGAAACCCCGAGTCGTTCCGGTACGTAGAACCGGCTGTCGTGGGAACGCCATTCGTCCGGTGATGTCCTTCTGCGTAGTACACTCTTCAGCGTAATATCTATGGCCCGGTCTACAGTACTTTTGCGGCCATTCAACTCGCAAAATTGTACAAACACTTACCTTGTACCTATATCAGTTGTGTGTGTGTGTGTGTACTCGCTCTTCTGTGAAGACGCTATTAGGAACATTTTTGATAAAGTGATTTTAACGCGATATTGCAAAATTTATTAAATATAAAGTAATATATATGGTGTGAAAAGTGTAAACATGAGTTATTTACTAAAATAAAGAGTAATTTGTTTTTTTGAAGGAGGAATTGGTGTTGTTACCGGCAAATACTAGGTACGTCCGGCGGCTAAATTTAAAAAATTCAGAACCTACTTCCCTTCCCCTACAGGGCCGTAGCTAGACTTCAATTTAAAGTAGGGCAGCGTTGGTTTAAGGTTGGGCGGAAGTAAATAATGTATCACAATTAATGTTACATCGAGGCATGGCTTCCAAAATCAATCAGCATATATATCACTTTTCTCTAAGTCAGTGACGTACATTGGCTCAGATTTCCATCTGTCTACCGAAAGAGACGGCTTTACATTAAGAAACCACGGTCCGAGAAAAATGACTTCGAAGAAAAAAGGTGTTCTACACACATATATACATACATACATATGTGCATGTTTTTATAAGTGCCTTTCCTCGGTAATCGTACGCAGTTTTGGGGTTGTTTGGTAAATTTTACAACTTACAAACATCTCCGGTCGGCGGGATTTTGGATTTAGAATCAGGAGGACCTCCTCTACAACCCCCAATGACTTTTTTCAACGCGTGGTAGGCTGTTGAAAAATTTTCCCCGTACATTTAATACCTATTTGTTGACACATAATTATTGTGACAGTACATAAGCAATACTCATTGAGAATAAGCCAAAAAGATGGTACAGCTTCCAGATTTAGATGTGGGGATCTTTAAATTTGGTATGTGTCGAAAATGATTAAACGGTAACAATAGAAAATTTAGACACCTCATTTTTCCATCGAGTAAAATGTTTTAGATTAGCACACAGCCTTAGTAATCAATTCCGCGCTTTTGGTGTTGTTCGCTCACAGTGAGATTAGTTTTTGTCAGAAAAGTGCCGCAATGAACCATTCCTTTAACCAAACTACAAAAATTCGATGGTCTTATTTAATTATATGTATATGTGATGCAGGGTGGATTCTCCATATCATACATTGCAACCGCAATCATTTTTTATCTCAAACTATGACAAAAAATTTAATTATAACTAGCTGGACCCGTGCGCATCTTGCCGAGTCGATATAGTTTGTGCTGTCACGCCCATTTTAAAAAAACTTATTTATTTGGTTTTATGTCTACAGTGGAACTTATGGAACTTTCAATGAATTACTTATATGTTTGACAAACATATCGCATAAAATGTTTTTATTATACCTACAGTTCCTGAGTTTTTATTTATAAATCTTTGAAAATTTGCTCCTCTTGGCCCATTTTTCAAAATTTCGGCATGTTTCCTCATAACGGCATAACGTCATTTCATCACTCGGGCTCAGGGCTGAAATTTATTGATATTTTTAACGATAAACAAAAAATAATTTTGTTTATGTTGAAACTTTTCATTTTAAAAGCATAAAAAATTTAACAAAATTCAGACTGCTTCAACAAAAATCAAAAAAATTATCAAAATTTTTTTCGTTTCGATAATTGCCGAAACAAAATTTGTTTAAAAATATTGTTTCAGCTGCAAACAAAAAATTGATTACCAAAATAATTTTGTTTCCTGTGCCTATAAAAAAAAACTGAAAACCTATCATATAAATATGTATTCATACATACATATGTACATACATATGTATGTATATCTTAGCAACAAACAAACAAACATAAACAAAACGAAATCCTTTTTGTTATTTTGTTTTGATATCAAATCAGCAAAATTAATTGTGATACAATTTTATTGATAATTTTGGAATCGGAAATATTTTGGTTTTGATAAGCAGCAAAGCAATATAAATTTTTGATATTTTTTTTATATATTTATTGAAACAAATTTTTTTTGTTTATTTTGTTGAGCAGCCTTGCTCAGGCTTTATTAGTGACTGAATTATCGTGTTTTACGTGTTTTTCGAAATACATCCATATGCCTTATTTTCAACCCCAACTTTATCTGTTCCCATTATAATCTGTGTACTCAATTTCATTTAAATATTTCTATTTTTGCGCAAGTTAGAGTGTGTACGGCCGGACGGACGGACATGGTTCAATCATTTTTTTCATCCTGATCGTTTTGATATATATATGTAAGTCCATATCTATCTCAATTATTTTATGGTCTTACGTACAACCGTTATGTGATCAAAAGTATACATACATATACATAAATATATTGTATGTACTACGTACAGCATATCCTATACTGAAACCCCCCATTTAGCGTAGGAATGAATACACACGTGGGGAAATGTTTCCATTATTCCAGCACGCCTCGAGAAAAATGACTTATACAGGGGTGTATAGGAGCTCTCACAGATCCCAAATCTGAAAACTTATGGTTTCCGAGATAGGTAAAATTTTAGACGAGTCCCCCACGGCTAGAAAAAAATGGTTTTTTAGGAGGGTAGAGGCATGTGACATTATTGGAAAACCGACCCTAAAGTTTAATTTGTTTTATGAATGAGGAATTACCGGCAAATAATTAACAACATTAACAAATTCTGAGAAAATAGGTACGTCCGGCGGCTAAAATTAACAAATTCAGAACCTACTCTCCCTCCCCTACCTTCCAGTAAGTAATTTTTTCGTAGGGCGTGCGGCATTATTGGAAAGCCGACCCTCTCTATTTTTTTTCTACTTTAAATGTAGATATTCTGCACTTGTTTCATTAATTTTATTCATTTAAGCACTTTTGCTCATTTGTATAAGGACCACTTCACTTTTTTTTAACTTAAGAATAATGTGCAAGGTGTTGTCAAAAACCTAAACACATCCCAATATACATGAAGTGGACGTCGCATTTCATTTTCGTTTTCACCTGCGAGCTGCTTTACATTGCAGCATATCGTTTTTTTATTAGTTAATCCAAATCACACGTCAATGCCTGTAATATTAAATTAAAAATGAACACATAAAGTCATGCTTTACAATAATATATTTAAAGAATAGGTACTTTTGTAACCAAACAGATTGATAGGGATGGCAACAATAACCGGAAAAACGATTATAATCGGTTAATTTCTTTCGGTTAACGGTTAAAATGTATCGGTTTTTTCCTTTTGATTATTTTTTCGATTAACCTTGTTCCTCAAGTCGAAAATAATCGAAAGGAAATAATCGAAGTTGAAAATTTCCGCCTCTTAAGCCGACTCCGAATTCGGTTACCTACGGTTTTGTGAGTAGGTATATCCAAAAAAACACAATAAATGTTCCCTCCAGCCAGCGTTGCCGAATAGACGATTTTATCGTCATTTTGACGATTTTTCTAAGCATTGACGATTTGACAATTTTTCCTAATAAATGGCCATTTTTTTCGTTTATTATATATTTTTTAAGCAATAATTGTAATC
This sequence comes from Urophora cardui, assembly GCA_960531455.1. Classification (NCBI taxonomy): domain Eukaryota; kingdom Metazoa; phylum Arthropoda; class Insecta; order Diptera; family Tephritidae; genus Urophora; species Urophora cardui. The sequence goes on along the minus strand of OY482670.1, from coordinate 99,212,753 downwards.
GAAAAACGGTTATAATCGGTTAGTTCCCCACAATTATTCGCGATTAATAATCGAACGCTTTCGAATAACCTAAAAAGCGGTTAATCGGTTATTTCATTTTTTTTGCCATCCCTACAGATTGATTAGACTTGGTTCGCCACATAACTATTTAGGCACTCTGCACACGGAGCGTACTGCTTTACTGCTTGCCCAGAATGTTGTACTACAGCTACGGACTACATAGCTTACTACAGCTACAGTCGTCAGCTTCATGCATTCGTCAAAGTATGCTGGCTACATGTCGCTTGGCGTAAAGCAGTGCTGGTAGCTAGGCGTACTACGCTTAGAAAACAGGAAGAAGAAGACGTTTGTTTACATTTTTCCACATGGTGAAATTTATAAAAGCAGTAAAATTTGTGGAAAAAATCGGAAAAAATGAGTGTATAATGAAAGAAAATGGAAGATTCCGTAAAATTGTTCATCTTTTCTATTTAAAGCTTCGAAATTTAAAGCAAATACCGTATTATTAATTTGTTTGTTTGTTTTGTGCAGCGAAGTTTCATGTCGCTTCGTGTGCAGATCTTGAGGCGTAGAGAAATTTGGTTGGTTGCAAATGGTTTTACTCAAGATTTCAGAAATTTGACATTAATTTATGTGGTGTTTGTTTCCATAGTAACCATGGTATTGATTGTAACAGAACGATTTTTTTTTAATTTGAATAATGATAAAATTTATTTGATATTCAAGTAAACAAAACTTTTTGTAAATTTTTATTTGATATTTAACAAAACAAATTTTTTTTTGTTGATATCGTTGTGCAGCCTTGCATGCTCCCAAACAATGCAACCAAGATGTACAATTTGTCAAAAAATCAAAAATTTTTTATTCTTCGTACAACCGATTGACAACTTCCTACAACAGACCCAAAAACGTGTGGGATTCCAAGCGTAAGGCACTCTGCACACGAGGCGTATCGTCATAGACGCGTACCAGACATTTCATGTAGCGTCGATTTCCCTACGCCTCAAGATCTGCACACGAAGCGACATAAAACTTCGCTGCACAAAACAAACAAACAAATTAATAATACGGTATTTGCTTTAAATTTCGAAGCTTTAAATAGAAAAGATGAAAAATTTTATGGAATCTTCCATTTTCTTTAATTATACACAAATTTTTTCCGATTTTTTCCACAAATTTTACTGCTTTTATAAATTTCACCATGTGGAAAAATGTAAACAAACGTCTTCTTCTTCCTGTTTTCTAAGCGTAGTACGCCTAGCTACCAGCACTGCTTTACGCCAAGCGACATGTAGCCAGCATACTTTGACGAATGCATGAAGCTGACGACTCGTGTGCAGCCTTCAATTGAAATATACGTGCGCGACATTAAAGCGTACAGCTTTCGTCTGTAGTATTTAATACGCGTCTAAAAGAGTACGCTCCGTGTGCAGAGTGCCTAACTTGCTAAGAGCGCTTTCACATTACTCGGTGCGGTATCGGATCGACATTTTTGGTATTTACCGAAAGTATACCGAAACCTTACCGACCACATGTATTTCAATTGGCACTTACTACGTTTATACGGCAGAATTCATGAACTCTTAATTTCATGAATTCGAAAATGGTCTCGTTTATGCAGCATTTATGAACTCATGAAATTCAGCTTTTTTAAAAAGTGGCAACGTTTAACGAGATCGGCTGTCAAGACAGATTTACCAGGTAGACTCGGTGGCGAATTCTGGAACTACTTTTCTTATTTACAAAGGTAGAGTGTAATGTCAAAATCTAACCGAATTCACATCATGATCTTTGGCAATGCGCGAGTCCTAAGCGAATTCAGAATTTAACCACGGCGAAATATAATTTTGACATTACACTATGAATTACAATAACAAAATACGTTGGACTTTTATGAATTCGCCACCGAGCCTATCTGTTAAATCTGCCTTGATTGAATGAACAGCTGTTGGTTTGGCGTTGACGGACTTGTACTTCATAAATTCATGAAATGATGGCGAAATTCATGGATAGTTTTCGTGAACAATTAAATTCATAAAAATTCGTTTATGCAGCGAAAATTCATGAAATGATTTCATGAATTTTCCAACGTATAAACGTAGTAACTTTCACATTAGTGTTGCATACATGAAATCGGAGCGGATTAATTTCGGTATACCGCAACGCGGTAAGATCGGTCAGTAAAATTTGAGGACTTACTGCAGACATTTTTGCGGCGTAATAAAAAAAGAGGAACAAAGTCAGTAAAAACTCGTTTCGGCTATAAATGTAGCAAGTTATAATGTCTTCGTCTTCGCTAGAAGTCATTATTGTTATTATTGAGTGATTTGTTGAAGTTAAAAATTTTATTTTGCAAATTTCGATGTTTGTTTTCCTATTTTCTGCCGATTACGCACCGAAAGTATTCCCACAAGTGTGAAAAACACAGCAACGCGAAATCGTTTCGGTAAGCTGAAAATACCGAGCAAAAAATGTCGATCCGATGTCCTACCGAGTAATGTGAAAAGGCCCTAAAGTTGTATAAAAAATTGCAAGGTGTGTGGCTAGCATTATGTTCTTGTTCTTCTTACCAGCAATCGATTGTAAAAGTCGATTTTATTCGCAAAAAGTCGATAATCAATTAAAGTCGAAGCCTACTTAACCATGCCTAGGCTTTCCTACCTTTCTTTTTTCTTCTACTACCATGGCGGTAGGTATTTGGAAATATTTAATGCAAAATATCCGTATTCATCGATTAGTAGACTTTATTTCCAACAGTGTCGGCGTGTGCAATTCAAAGATTTTCTATATTTGTTAGCTTATATATAAATATTTCCTTAAATCATTAATGTTTTTGTGAATTAATTTGAATTTTTTTTTCATGAAAATATTTTGGGAATGATCCAAGGCTGTTAAAAAAATCAAGCGCGATCCTGCTAAGAATCCTATGAGGGAGCTTCACATTAGAAAACTATGCCTAAATATCTGCGTTGGTGAATCCGGTGACAGACTCACTCGTGCTGCTAAGGTAATAATAAAGTATACATATGTGCATATCATATATATATAAGTCATTTTTCTCGGGGCGTGCTGGAATAATGGAAACATTTCCCACCCTCAGCCGGCAGAATTCTTTCTGAATTAATATCCATGGACCAATCCACAGTGGTTTTGTATAGAACATCTTTTGCGTTAGAGGCCTTCGGCCGCGCTTTAAAAACATAACACTCAGCCGGCAGAATAAGCTTTTTGGAGAACTTTATTATTATAATTTAATAATAGTTGAAAATTTTAAAATTGAAAGTTTCACACAAGTTTGTATATAAATGAAGTAGGTTCATTATATCAAAGTGAGCCTCTTTCATAAAGTGAACTTGGACAATTTTCACTCTAAGCTAGCGATATGTACCTTTAATCATTACGTCGATCTTGTAATCATTACGTTTTTATGTATGTAGGTGTTGGAGCAACTGACTGGACAACAGCCAGTGTTTTCAAAGGCCAGATACACGGTCCGTTCTTTTGGTATTCGTCGTAATGAAAAGATTGCTGTACATTGTACAGTGCGTGGAGCTAAAGCGGAAGAAATCTTAGAACGTGGCTTAAAAGTACGAGAATATGAATTAAGGCGTGATAATTTCTCCGCCACTGGCAATTTTGGTTTCGGTATTCAAGAACACATCGATTTAGGTATCAAATATGATCCCTCCATCGGTATCTATGGTCTGGATTTCTATGTTGTGCTTGGTCGGCCAGGTTAGTGATGTTTGTATGTATGCATGTATACATCCTCCCACCAAAAAAGCTAAGCCTTATTTAAAAAGAATTAAAACAATAGATTTAAAGGATTACGAAATATGGCCTGAAAATTATAAGGGTAGCAAATTTCTATGGCCTTTAAGCCTTAGGCCTAAGGCTAATTTTCCTGTGTTGATATCATCTTTCTGAGAGCACACCTTATACCAAAGGCTTATCCGCCATGCGAAATAAGGCCTAGATAAGTATTAGAAAGTTAGGAGCACACGGTGTTAGTGCATAACAGGAGCAGCGCTGCCAACGTACTCCTTTCTTAGAACTGATTTGTCAACCATAAGCAAAACTTTTGCAGGGCTGGTGTACACATGAAGCAATTAACCCATTAGTGGTTGCCGTACCATTTTGGGAACACCCAATAATTGAGGACCAGAAAAGAAGCGGGTGGCACCAGTGAAATTATAATTTGAGTTTTTCGTAGACAGAAGTGCAGTGATTAAATACAAAATACAGCTTTCTTATTGTATTATTTATTGTTTGATGGAACCACGGTGTATTTTATATAAAGCGGGTGGCGCATAAATTGGGCGCCCATTTTCAAAAATTTTATCAATAATCCGACAAAGCGCATAAATATTCTTGTTAGTGAAAAATTTCATACCTTTACGACTTTTAGTAACAAAGATGTCAAGTTACAAGTTTCCAAAGGGCGTTCAAGATATATGTAAAAAAGTGGTTATAAACCGACTTCGATAAAATTTTGCACGCGTATTACTAGAGGTTCCAAAAGTGTGTAAGTTTCGTCATATCTCAATTATTTGTTGAGTTATGGGTTCCGAGATCTCGTATATTCTTTTTTCTCAACGGAGGCGGTGCCACGCGCATTTAAAACATTTTTGGTTTTTTTGTTTTATGTCTATAATAGGACTCATGCCACAAAATTTCAATTAATTATCCTTATATTTGACTGTACTTAAACCGTATTGCATTTTAGGGTTTTAATATATAATAAACAAAAAATAAATTTTTTATTTTCCATTTAGGTACCTATCAATTTAAAAAATTTGGTCTTAGTCCATTATTGTGTTCAACGCCTCATATGTATTTATACCAGAGATTGAATTTAACTGTCAACCGTTTTTTTTTTATCTGATTTGCGTCGTCTGGCTGTATCCGTATTATTGCACTTAATTAGGTATCTTAGATACAAATTTGCCTTTGATACTCAGTGAAGTGCATATATGAATTGGACATTATGCTTAATGTGTCGTGACATACATTGTTGCGGATGCACGGTATAGTTTCCACATTAATTCACATATGAGTCAAGTTTTCTCAAGTGGGCCACCTAAAATCGATTTTTCGATATTGTATGGTTTATGGATCAATTTTGAAAGCTAACAAACATTGTAATATGATCGCAAAAGCGTTTTTGCTAGTTTTGATTTTTCAGCGAGTTATTCGCGGTCAAAGTTTTCTTAACGGTTTTTAATTTTTTGAATAACTCGGTAACCAATTCTTCGATTCTATTGATTTTTTCGGTTTAGTTACGAAACTTATTTAGCAACAAGATGTAGTGGCCAGTTTTTGAAATTTCAAAAATGGCGTAACTCAAAAGTTCATTTTTTTGAAAATAATCGCGCTTTTTCGCCGTTTTTTTCCACGTTCTCATATGTTAAGGAAAAAACACAAATCAGCAGTCTATGCGCTTAATATCAGGCTTCATTTTGCAGAAAAGAAATTTTGGTAACTCCGTACCAAAAAAAAGTTACAACGTTTTTAGTGAAGGCCGGTTGGGGGTAAAAATCAATTTTTTTATATTTTTATTTCTTTTCTACTTTACAGCTCAAAAGCACGTTAGGGGGAAATATAGAGCGTCCCAAGACTAAAATAATGACATATCAATTTTAAAAATCGGATGTAAGATAACAGAATTACAATAAAAAAACTATTTCCGCGGTATTTCGCGTGATAAAAAAAAAAAACAAACATTGACCCGAGACCCTATCAACCCCAAGCTTCAAATTTAAGGGCGGACTTTGACAATTTTTTTTTTTCGTTTTAACGTGGTCGGGTCAATTAACCGAGTTTTTCTTTCACAAAATATTCTTTTGTTTCACCTAAAAAAATTACCAAAAATAAAGTATTCAACAGATCCTAGTAATATTAGGGTTAAAATGTTTGCAATTTAACATGAAAATAAAGCTTTCCTGATTTTTACAAATTCTTATAAAAAACCTACTTTTAAATCCAAAGTTTTTGCTTTCGATTGCAAGAAATTAACAATTTTTTCAATTTGACGAGCTCTAGTTCACCAAGTTTTTGCTGTACCACCGCAAGTTGTATGTCTTTGGAAGCGTATTTTGATTGTCTTTCGAACATGGTATAGCTTATGGTTATCGCTTGTAACTTTAGCGCAAAATATTTTTGAATGCAATGATACCCAAAAAACACAAAAATAAAACTTTTTTCAGGTGAGACAAAAGGACATTTTAGGGACGAAAAACTCGGTTAGGTTACCCAACCACGTTAAATCGAAAAAATTTGCAAAAGTCAGCCCCTAAATTTGAAGCTTATGGTTGAGGGGATTAAGGAACGAATTTTGGTTTTGTTTTATCACGAAAAATTCCGCGCATATGATTTTTTCATTCTAACTTTTATATTTTACATCCGAATTTTAAAATTGATATGTCATTATTTTAGTCTTGGGACGCTCTATATTTCCCCCTAACGTGCTTTTGAGCTGTAAAGTAGAAAAGAAATAAAAATATAAAAAAATTGATTTTTACCCCCAACCGGCCTTCACTAAAAACGTTGTAACTTTTTTTTTTGGTACGGAGTTACCAAAATTTCTTTTCTGCAAAATGAAGCCTGATATTAAGCGCATAGACTGCTGATTGGTGTTTTTTCCTTAACATATGAGAACGTGGAAAAAAACGGCGAAAAAGCGCGATTATTTTCAAAAAATTAACTTTTGAGTTATGCCATTTTTGAAATTTCAAAAACTGGCCACTACATCTTGTTACACAATAAGTTTCCTAACTAATGCCGAAAAAATCAATAGAATCGAAGCATTGGTTACCGAGTTATTCAAAAAAATTAAAAACCGTTAAGAAAACTTTGACCGCGAATAACTCGCTGAAAAATCAAAACTAGCAAAAACGCTTTTGCGATCATATTACAATGTTTGTTAGCTTTCAAAATTGATCCATAAACCATACAATATCGAAAAATCGATTTTAGGCGGCCCACTTCAGAAAACTTGACTCATATTTGATATCAGCTATGTAAATGAAATTGCCGTCGGCATCGAGCTTACCTTTACTTTGGTGCATAACTGGTTGAAAGAGATCACAGAATTATCCTTCTGGGGAAATATCTATGGACCCATCCACAGTAATTTTGCATGGAATATCTTTCTGCGTTGGCGGCCTTCGTAGATTCTCATTTATGATTACTCATTTTCATGCATTTGTGAGAATTTTCACGAGTGAGAATATTTAAAATTATTTTTTCGTTCTTTTATCACGAGTGAGAAATGCAAAATGGTCTAAGTTATCTTTATTCTATAATCACTAGATATCGGTACTTAACCGTATTGCATTTTAGAGTTTTACATATAATAAAAAAAATTAATTTTTTATTTTCCATTTAGGTATCTCAATTTAAAAAATTTGACATTAGTCCATTATTGCGTTCAACGCTTCATATGTATTTATACCAGAGATTGAATTTAAGTGTTAACCGCTTTTTTTTTCAATCTGATCTGCGTCGTCTGGCTGTACCCAAATTATTGCACTTAATTAGGTATCTTAGATACAAATTTGCCTTTGATACTCAGTGAAGTGCATATATGAATTGGACATTATGCTTAATGTGTCGTGACATACATTGTTGCGGTTGCACGGTATAGTTTCCACATTAATTCACATACTTGGTATCAGCTATGTAAATTAAATTGCCGTCGGCATGGAGCTTACCTTTGTTTTTAAAAATTAAGATGCAAAATATTTTAAATAAGAATAATATACTTAACACCATGTCTCCACATAACGTGTTTCGCTCTTTTTTCTGCATTTTCTCTCTCAATCTTGTTTCGACACGGAAACCAGTGCCGAAACTCGCCAATTTCCATACAAATTTCTGAGAGCGAGTGAAGAATGAAACACTGTTTCATTCTGAATCATCTTGCCAACCTCGATGATATCGATATCTTTATATATATTACGCTAAGCTAAGCACCATAACTTTTACACCGTTATACCTATTTTCGAGAATGTGGTGTCAAATGAAAGGGCTTGACCAGTAGATGTGCAGGAAGGTTTAATTTTTTTGAAAAGGGTTGCCAGATGTTTGAAAATTTTATTTTACTGTATAGTTTGTTTGATTTTAAAATTTTTGGTACCATATGAAGGGGCTTGACCTGATATTGAGCAATTTTTTTTCAAAAAGGGTTGCCACCTGTTCAAAAATTCAGTTTTACGCTATAGTTTGGTTTTTAAATTTGAGGTGTCATATGAAAGGACTTGGCATGGAAATGAGTAATTTATTAAAATTTTTACAAAAAGGGTGCCACCGTTCAATAATCCATTTTTACGCTACAGTTTATCTCATTTTTAAATTTGAAGTGTCATACAAGGCCTAGCACTGAAGATGGGTAATAAAAGGAAAGGGAAGAGGAAAATGAAAGGGACGGATATGGCGAAGGACTGGAAGCGAAAGAGGAAATATGAAAAATAAAACGGATAAAGGGAAAATAAAGCGCAAATAAAGGGAAAGGGGAAGAGAAAGAGAACTAGAAAGAAAAGGAGGAGCGCGCCAAATGGCCTTTTGTAGGTCGCTTTAAGGTTACCACAGTCTAGAAAAATATTCGGCACAAAACTTCACTATGGGGCTCCTTGGTCAAAATGTATGTATAAAAAATCTAGGTCCACAGAAAATAAAAATAACCAGTAGCTATGAAGGTATATCAAAAAATTTTCAAATGTGGCAATAAGTGGTCTTCCACCCTCAAATTTTCGCACAGTGTAATTGAAAGCCACAGCATCGCGTGGCCGGGTTTACTAGTCTTCTCTAATTTTGTATCGAAAATCTATCTCACACAGACCAAAACAAAGACTAAAAATAAGCAAACATACAAACATTTAAGAAGAACAAGAAAGAGAAATGTCAAACTGAATCACGATTAGCCACGTGGAGATGGGTTATTGAGCGAGATGTTTTGCTACATGTTTCTCTGGTGAATCAAGTTATGTGGAGACGGGCTTAAGAAAAATGTACTTAAAACAAACCCAATTTGTGCACAAATCAAGAATATTCCAGATATTCTTATTGCTAGTTTGAAAATTCTTTAAGTAAGAATAAAAATTCTTAAAATTAAAATTCTTTAGTTTTGCTTTTTACAATGATGACAACAATTCACAGATTCTTTTTCGAAAAACCAGACGTATAAAAGCATTACTAAAGTCCAATATACCTAATGTCGAATGTCCCACTATATGATGACGTTGGATGGAATTTGAAACATAGCAAGCAGTGACGGGGAAGAAGATGCCATAATGGTAGAAGAAGAGGAGAACAAGCGGAGGTGAAGCTTATTATTTGTAGTTGGAAAAATATTTATTTTGGGCCATATTAGTAGGAAAAAAAAACCAATGTGCTTTGGGTCGTTTTCTTGTTGATAGATCCATTTATATGACATGTTTTCTTGGAAATTTAACAGTTTAAGATTCTGCTAAATATCCCTGTACTTTATAACGGTCAATGTGCCCTTTAGCGAAACTAACAGACCAACGCTTTAACAAGTTTCACATCCTTTAATGGAATAGTATATTGGACGAGATGGAGTTAAATATCGGGGCAATTAGATCACACAGACCAGCAGGTTTTGGAAAAATAAGTTTATTGTAGAGATAATACGGAGTTTAAGTGAGCATAAGACGAAAAGGGAAGATACAAAAAAAAAATAATTTCAGTGAAATTTTTAGAGGAATATAGAAAAAATATCCATCCTCAAATAAATTGTTAACGAACATTGAAACATTTTACTACTGCTCAATAATATTTTTATGATTAGTTTTATTTGTTATAATTGTTAGGGTCTCTACATAAAACAATAATCAGTACTCGGAGTTCCCGCTACTGTCGAAAATCGACAGTTTTCTTTCTTTATGATATTTTTTATTAAAATTTATCTTTATTTGATTCCAACCGCATTTGTAGTTCAAGCACAACCCTTTTCCATTTTTAATTAATTAAAATTTCTCATAAAAAATTATTATTTTTAGCTTAGTTTGGATGGCACTGGTTTTTTTGTTTTAGTTTGGACGCAGCCCATTTATTATGTCTAAAAGCAGGCAACAAAAAATATAAAAATTATTATAGGTAAAGTTATTGTGTTTCGCAGTAACAATAACAGGAATTTTCTGCAACAACAACAATTACACAGAAATTTTCCAACGGCGTTTGTGCACGTATTTTCTTTCCAACTGATTTTGATGAAAATAAAAATTTACCTATTCTAGGGTAATTCCTTTCTAATGATGGTCTAACTTTTAAAGTCGGTTCAGTATAATCGCCAAAAGGTCGCGGACAAAATTCATGTTAGCGTATTAATATATAGATAAGTCGACAAATACGGCCTTATTCCGGCGTGGTAACATAATTTACTTTACTAGTGAAATGAAGAATCTGGTACTTTAAACACCCTTTTCGAATTTTGGCAGCAGGAAAATTAAGTTACCACCTCAATACGTGGTAACAGCTTTACAGCGTTACCATTTGTGCCAGAATACCAATTGAAAAGATGGTAACCATTTTCAGCAACATAAATTACCAGTAAAGTAATTGTGCGGTAACGCTCAGAATAGGACTGTTAGAGGCCATTATTCATATGTACAAAGTCCTGGAGATTCATCAACAATAAATAAATTTATAATTTTCATACTTTTTTCCAGGTTACAATGTAGCACATAGAAAGCGCAAATCAGGCACAGTAGGGTTCCCGCACCGTCTAACAAAAGAGGATGCCATGAAATGGTTCCAACAGAAATACGATGGAATAATACTGAATAGTAAAAAGTAAAAATGCGCATGTATTCATTAACTTGAAAATATAAGTTTTTTTTTTAACCAAACCCTTTTACATTTTTTTCTATTTCATTGGAAATCTTTAAATTAGAGATTGGATTTTTTTAAAACGTCATAACGAAAATTTAAAAAAAAGCTACAAAATCCTTTTAGGTTTCATGGTTGATTTTGATGGACTATAGGGCGTCGCACACTGGGGCCGAGCGTGCTCAAAATACAGTTTTTAAATAATGAGTTTTTCAACAAAATAAAAACGCAGTATTGTTCCCTATAAAATTCTACACTTCTGGCCCAATTTTCAGCTTTCTATCGTTTTTCAGTTGGGAGTTATCCATACACAAACATGGCAAATTTTCCAAAAAAAGCATCGCTCATCACAATCATCAAAATAATAATTACTGCCGCTGTTGCGCTTCATGCTGCGTTTCTGAACATAGCCTATTTTTTTCCAAAGTGTGAAATTTGAATGTGTATTTGAAATAGTTGGTGTAAGAGAAGGATATAAAATTTTATTATTCTGCTTTTTCCATAACATTAAGTCAAGCTTACATAATCGACGAGTGTTTTTTTTTGGAACTAGATGTTTTAAAAAATTAATTTTTAGTATAAAACTAAACGTACCTCTTTTTTTTAAATATTTTTCTTCAAAATTGATTTTTTTTAAGTTTTGTTGAGCTTTTTGGCCTTATTTTAATTAAAAATAATGTTTTGTATACATGTATGTATTTGGTTTATTTATTTATTATTTCCCCCGACGTTTCGGTAAAACTCCTTTACTTACCATCTTCAGGGGTCGACTTTATTTTTGCAAAATCACACGAACATGGAGATATGAAAGAAAACAAACATTTAGAGACAAAAGATTACAAATATGGACTATAAAGTTACATTGAAAATTAAAAAATGGTTTAACACAGGCTGTTACTTACTTTGTTATATCTACATGAGTTTTTTTGCATACATAAATACGTATGTATGTACATATGTGTCGTCAAATTAATTTTCTAACAAGTTTTTTCACACAAACAAACATTGAACAAAAAATAAAATTATTACATTAAAAAATAAAAAATATAAACGCATAGTGCGTGCTGTTGTTTCCTATTGCACTTGTCAACTAATTAATAACTATCATAAACATATCAGGTAACTCGTTGCAATTTCGTCTGTGTCTTCTTTTGTATTCATTGTTCTGCGTCTGTTCTCTAAGATGCGAAGGCTCCAGTGTTGCCAGAATATTTTGAAGCTTATAGCTAAATTAAATAAAAAAAATTGCTAAAAATAGCTAAATAATTTTTTTCATAGCTAAAATAAATATCCAAATTTTTTTTTTTTTTAAAAATGGCCAAATAATGATTTATTTAAAAAGACGTGACATAAAACAACTTCACATATATTAATATTTATATATACATATATTATATATTGTAGCCATACATATATTTGTTTGTATGTACTTATATATGTACGTCGCATAATAAGATTATTACAATGAAAAAAATCAATTCATTACATATCGCACGTTTTATGCAATAGGGATTTAACTCAAAAAAAATTTTTTTTGGGAAAACGCAAATAAAGTTTTATAATTTCAAATAGTTTCCTTCTACGGCTAACTACAAAATCACCTTTATTTCCGCCATTTTTATCTTTTTGAGTATTTTATAAGACTAGACTCAAAGGCACTACCCTGTTATTGAAATATATGGCAAAATCCCAGAAATCGAAAATTTCGAGTTAAATCCCTATTGCATAAAACGGGCGATATGTATGTATTTTGTATGTACATTCAATTGCAGTATTAAAATAAATTATAATAGCGACTAGTTAATATTTAAACTTTAGTTAAAAATTTTATTCAATAACATTTCAAAAATCATATCTTCATTTAATTCACGGGTTGAATTATTATTAATTGAAGTCATTGCTTTAATAATATCGTTAGGAATTTTAAAGTTATTACAACATTTTTCAAGCCTTTTTAGACCATACCTAACAGTCAATAGAGAGTTTAACATAAATAATTGCATTCTATTTCTTTGCTTTGTTTTTATTACGTTCATAACAGAAAATCTACGTTCTATTTCTGTGTTACTAAGCGGTAGGATTAGAAAATTAAACACAAAAGATTGTAGTTCTTCAAACGGATTTTCGTTAAGAGCATTTCTAAGCTTTCTTACGTCTGCCCTTCCATGGGTACGCGTGTAGTTTTTCCATTGCATTTCTAAAATAGTGATTTCCTCCGTGTTAAAGTGATCCTTTTCATCCTTGAAAGTGTCAAATATTTTTGGCTTATTTACAGAAAAAAATTCAATATTTTTTAAAGATTGAATATTCTGCGGTAAGCGTTGGCGGAGTTGCTCAATTAACTTGATAATAAAGTTCTGAAAAATTTTACGAATACACCGTGAAAAGCACGGTTTAAATATCGCGTATGCCAATGGTCATTTGCGAATTCAAATAGCAAAATGGGCAACAACAAAATGTATGGCAGAGTTGCTTTTGCGCACTGCGAAAACCTTATTGCATCCAAGGCAGATCTAGGAAGGTAGGCTCGGTGGCGAATTCAGAAACTACTTTTTTATTTACAAAGGTAGAGTGTAATGTCAAAATCAAAGCGAATTCACATCATGACCAATAGGAATGGGCGAGTCTCAAGCGAATTCAGATTTTAACTAAGGCGAATTATCATTTTGACATTACACTCTACCAATTACAATAACAAAATACATGGGAAATTTCTGAATTCGCCACCGAGCCTTCCTTCCTAGATCTGCCTGGATTGCATCAACCTTGCATATCAATGCACCAATAATCGATAAAATAAGGAAGGCATGCCAGACTATCAACTTTTGTATAGTTTGATAATCATAAGGATAAGTATACACTTTCAAGTTTTCATAAACTCGCAGATGACTCATTAGCTTAAAATGATAAACTGATGTGCAAAATAAAGAAATTAAGAAAAATAGCTAAAAATAGCTAAGCTATTAAAAAAAAGCTAACAAAAATAGCTAATAGCTAAACGCAAATATCTGTAGCTAAACGCCAAAAGTTATAGCTAAATCTAGCTACAAAATAGCTAAAGTGGCAACACTGGAAGGCTCTCTAACGTGTATCTCGTTCTTTCTCTTTTCTCTCTGTCTATTATTCTTGTATTCGCGAAATCAGCTGTGTGGTTGTTTTCCAGCATATGTTGTGCCAGTGCTGTGTTGTTCTTCTTCTTCCGTATATCTGCTAGGCGTATTGATTTTTTTTAATTTGCGCAAAAAAGTAGCAAATGTAAAAACGCAGCAAAACGAAAGAAGACACTGAAGATGGCGCATATTAGTCGAAACCGGTTTGTCTCCAAACCAAACTTGACAAGGGAACACCTATATCTGGTTGAATTTGATTCTGTTCTATCTTAAATTTAGTTGATCCATTATTTACTGGTTTCTTTAATTACAAATTGTGGTTAAGGCTACTTGCCAAGCCAGGTTTCTTTAATTTAGACTTTTAAGTTGGATTACAATATGAGTTCTTTGAAGCACAAGTTGTGTTACTCCAATTTTGTTTTTTTTTATGTCAGACATAAAAATGTGTGGGGAAATACGTGTTCTGCTTGAAACGCTAACGGTGAAACTCCTAATTCCCATATAAACATACTTGTGACAGCAGAAAATTTTTAATATCTCGAAACAAAAAATTGGAGAAAACCATTTTTGTATACATACATATGTACCTGCACCTGCATATTTCATCAATGGGTTAATAGCCGCTAATGGGTTAATACAATACACATTGGCTATTTTTGTACAGACATACTAATATAATAATAATATAATACAATGGCGCTATTATGACTCTGACGAATTTTATGGCCGAGCCGCCCACTGCCGAGAGGTGACCGCTGCTCTTAAGAAACCAATAATTGGATTTTTACTAATTAGAAAATTTTTTTTGGTGTTTGCTTGGACTAGGGTTTGAACCCGAGACCTATGGAATAGCAGGCGAGCACTCTGTATTGTACATATATTTTATTTTATTTTATTTAATTTAAAAATTGAAAGTTATAATAATAATACAATGGCGCTATTATACCTCTGACGAGTTTTATGGCCGAGCTTCTCTCCCAATTCGAGGTGTGCTCCTTTTTTGTTTTTTTTTTTACTAAATTGAAAGTTAATGTTATTTTATAGAAAATTTAAAATCTGATAAAACAAATTTTACTTTTTTGATAATCATAAATTTCAAAGAATAAAAGATAAAATATTTAACAAATAATTGAAAGTAATTACTTAACAAAGTAACTACCCACTGCACCACAGCGGCCACCATACCACAGACATACTAATTGTGATTTAAATAATTTGTTCACAGATCTTAAAAAAAACTGGTCACCAATGGGTTAATTCATGACCGTTTTAATGGGTTAAGATTCCAAAGATTACTAGTTTTAGTGTAGATACAACTAATATGATTTAAATATTTTAATCTAACACCCTCATTCTGTATTGCGAACGGAAGCTCAGACGAACGAATCGTCTCGAGACGATTTCGTCTAGCATTGGCATTCTCTATGCTGTTCGTCAGTTCTTGCGTTCCTTACGTTATGACAAAATGTGATACGAAAGCATTTGTCAAATACCAATTTACCATATAAAAATAATTTAAGTTTAAAAAAAAATACTACTTTTTTTCAAAGTTTTTATATTTTTTAAGCATTTTTCCGATAATATGGCTGCACGGGTCTGCTTTGTTTTCTTGTCTCTGTCAATATATTTATGTAAATATATGTATATGTATATTTGTTTCCTTTGTTTACATTTGCAATAGTTTGTTGAAAATTTTTAAAATATGTACATACATATGTATGTAAAATGTGCATAAATAAATTAAAATGAAAAAGATTAGGTGCAAAAACAATATTCAGCTGTTTTATACATATGTAGCTGTTGTGATCTCGCGCAAATATTCGGCAATGGCTACTGTTGCTAATTTGTTAGTAGCTTCGGTTTGTTGTTTTGCTGCTTCAGCTTATTCCTTGGATGACCTAGCAATCATATCATATAAGCTGCGATTTTGTCGCAAAGATGGTCTTGTCGGCATAGCGTTCTTTGTTGTGTGGCTTTTGGTGGGGACAATCCCAGTAATCAGTGATGTAGGTGGGTCTATTGTAGATGGAGTAGTCGTTGCAAGTGTTGTTGTTGGAGGGCCTGTTGTGGATCAGGGCCGTGCCAAATCTAAGTTGCAATGATTTTGCAAAAATTTTCAAAACACAGTTTATAAATTTTGAATTGAATCTTGACTCATAATTTTTGACAAAATTAGTACAATAATTTTACGGAAGAAGAAATTGGTGAAAGTTGCAAAAAATAAGGTTGGCCAATACATAAGTTCGGCACTTTGAATTGCACTTGGAGCTTTCCGAAATTACAAAGTTGTGTAGCATATGTTCGTTTGAAATTTTTCAAAAAATTGTACTGATAACAAAAAATTTTCATTTTGTGAAAACAGCAGTTTCAATTAACAAGTACTGTAAACAGTACTATTCAGGACCTGGTTAACTAGGTTTTGATGAATCAGAATTAGACCAGATAAGTCAACTATTTTGGTAAAGGGATGTTCTCATTGTTTGTTTACGTTTGACGGAAATACGGTGTATTTTATATAATGCGGATACCGCTTAAGGTGGGCGTAGCCACACCCATTTTCAAAATTAGTATCAATTATCCGCCTAAGCATATGAATATTATTCTTTGTGCAAAATTTAATTCCTTTATGACTTTTAGTTACAAAGATGCCAGGTCACAAATTTCACAAGGCCATTTTAGAAATGTTTTTGTAAAAAAGTAGGCGTGGTTATACACCGATTTCGCTAAATTTTTTAACGTATATTAGTACAAGTAATAAAAGTTTAACCCTAAGTTTCGTCATGTGGCCGCTGTGGTGCAGTGGGTAGAGTGCTCGCCTGCTATACCAGAGGTCTCGGGTTCAAACCCCAGTCCGAGCAAACACCAAAAAAATTTTTCTAATTAGTAAAAATCCAATTATTGGGTTTTTTTTAAGAGCAGCGGTCACCTCTCGGCAGTGGGCGGCATACCCTCCGAGAGTATTTCTGCCATGAAAAAGCTTCTCACAAAAAATGCATTCGCCGTTCGGAGCCGGCATAAAACTGTAGGTCCACCCAATTAGTAGGAAAAACAAAACAGGAGCACACCTCGAATTGGGAGAGAAGCTCGGCCATAAAACTCGTCAGAGTTATAATAGCGCCATTGTATTATATTATTATTATTATTATTCGTCATAACATATCAATTATAATAATTATTTTTTTGAGTTATGGGCTCCGAAACCTCGTAGATTCCTTTGTCCAAAAAGGGGCGGTGTCACGCCCATTTTCAAAAGTTTTTCTGTTTTTTGTTTCCGGCCTATTGTGCGACTCATGCCACAAAATTTCAATCAATTATCTTTATCTTAGCGAAAAATGTATGCGAATGCAAACCAAAATTAAAAGCCCCCCCAAGGCTAATTCCTGCGCACGGCCCTGTTGTGGATGGAGTGGTTTTTGGCAGTACTCTTTTTGTTGGTGTTGTTGGTGGTGCACGTATGCCTAACCAAGCGGAAGGGTAGCTTGATTCTTCCATTTCAAATTCATCAACGATAACAAAATAGTTTTCGTTTGAATTTGACATTTCTTTTCGTCGTTTTGTCGATTTTTCGAAATAGAGAATGTAAATTTCTTACGTTTTGGCAGCTGTTTTCGTCTGCTTCTGCTTTCATTATACATAATACAAACAGGCGAACGATTCGTCTCTGACCCGAAACGAACGTTCGTTTCGTAATACAGAATGAGGGTGTAAGAACTAAGTGAAAAAATTTGGTTAAAAATGGGTTAATGCATGGTCGTTAAGGGGTTAAAATTCTTGGGATTTACTATTTTAGTATCGATATACCGATTCTGATTCAAGAAAATTACTAAACTCGAAACTAAAATAAAAAAACATAGGTCACCAACGGGCTAACTCATGACCGTCAATGGGTTAAGATGCTATAGATTAACTGCTTTAGAGCCTATACACACTTGCGACTCAATCGATTTAGTCGAATGTTGATTTGCATGGGAATGTATGGAAGCATTCACACTACATTCAATTAGTTGTACAACTGAAACAGTTGGATTTGCAGCCCAATTTCATTCCAACTGAAACAGTTGTACAACTGCTTGATCAGCAAGGCGCCCTTCTACGTATTCACACTTGAGACAATTTAGTCGAACGACTACAACAACCACAGTGATATTCGTAGTGGAAAGAGTTGCCATGCTGACAGCACTACTTTTATTTCACTTTTGGTAAATTGTAGAGATTGAATATTTCAATTAATATTTTCAAAATGTTTAAAAACAAAAGGTTCGTTTCTTATTAACTACACCATTTCCAGATGGATTTTAGAAAGCGTTAACTGGATTTTAGAAAGGGGAAATTGGATTTTAGAAATGTCAATTGGATTTTAGAAAGGGGAAATTGGATTTTAGAAATGTCAATTGGATTTTAGAAAGCGTTAAAAGGATTTTAGAAAACAAAATTGGATTTTTGAAAGCGTGAATTGGATTTCAGAATGTGCGTTTAAAATAAATTTTACACAGAATTTTTCGAATAGAAATTCTTTATTGCGTATGAAAGTATAAATTAATAATTATATAAATTTTCGAAAATCCAATTTACAGTTTCTAAAGTCCAATTTCCCTTTTCTAAAATCAAATCGACATTTCTAAAATCCAATTTTCCCTTTCTAAAATCCATTTGGCTATTCTAAAATCTAATTTCCCCTTTCTAAAATCCAATTGACATTTCTAAAATCTAATTTCCCCTTTCTAAAATCCAATTGATATTTCTAAAATCCAATTTCCCCTTTCTAAAATCCAATTGACATTTCTAAGATCCAATTTCCCCTTTCTAAAATCCAGTTGACGCTTTCTAAAATCCATCTGGAAATGGTGTAGTTATAGACAAGAATTATCTAACTAAGGATATTTACTTCCGTTTTCATATGTTTCTTGATATTGTTGTTCTCTTCAAATGTCATTAATCGCATTTTAAAATAGAAATAATGAAAATGAAATTTCATGAAAATTATTAATGGCTGATTTTTACTATTTTTCCGTTTCTTGTACTTCTGTTCGTTTCGCCTTTATGAGCGTAATTCCTTCCGTTTTTCTCTTTTCATTTACTTGACAGCTAGTTGCTAGTTTAATAAGAAACAAAGCCAAACAATGTATGCACTTTTTGTTTATTTTATTGTTTTTTATTTATTAATCAAGTTGACAGCTGACAAGAAGGTGCTTTCATGTAAGAATGCAGATAAACTTTAACAATTTAATACTTCATCACTTTATATGAAGACCACTAATGTAAAATTTGCTGAGTAAAATGTGAACATTGGCAACACTATGTCATTGTCAATCGCACGACTATTTAGTCTCAAGTGTGAATAGCTGCCACCGATTCGACTAAATAGTTGGAGTAGTGTGAATACAACAGTCCAATTCGACCAAATCGATTGAGTCGCAAGTGTGTATAGGCTCTTAGTGCAGATAAAGCGATTCTGATGTAAAAAAGTTGATTTCAGTATTTTGAGCGTCCTCATATATATAAGTGGCCCCAGTGTGCGTCGATTACGGGAAGAATATTCAAAAAGTCCCATCACGTCAGATTTTAAAGTTATTTAGCAAAATTTTGTTTGGCCAAGGTAACCTGAACCTTAATAGTTATTTTAATTCATATTTTTTTTTAATCGTTTTGTATTAAACAAATAACATGCCGGATGGTTGCATTATAGGCCCATCAGAATGAATACTTTTCCAGCAATCCATGGCCGTGACCATGATTCAACAATAAAGGTTTTCGCATGATGACATACCTTCATACATAGTGGGGCCATAAGTGTCATGCAAAGAGGAATGTAGAAGAATTTGACAGATTCGGCCCCTATGGAAATGCTAGGGTGCGTGTGTGTGTGGCATATGTCAACAAAAAAAATGCTTGTGTTCGTGTGTTTATGAAGATTGAAGAAGAAGTCAGCTGATCTTATGCATTCTCCTTTATTGTTGCTCCATGGCCGTAACAAATATATGAAATAGAAGTATGTTACAGAACGAAAACGCTGACGAAAATCGCCCGGCGAAATTTGTCAGAATAGACTTATTTCTAATTTGGATGCTATCGCCTGTCAAATAAATTATTTGGAACTTGATAAAAACATGTAATAAAACAAAAATATATATTTTTGGATGTGCAAAATATGGACAGAAGAGAAGAGTCAATGAAAGAAGTAAGGAAACAGCGTAATTATAAAAACTAGTATCGATGGTGCTCGAAATTCGATCATGCAATTTATTTTTTCAACTTTGTATTGATACCAAGACCAATCTATATACAGGTCGTCTTATGTGAAGGAGAATAGGTGATTACAGTTAGACGGCGGTTTTCGAAAATGTCAGAAGCAGATAAAACGCCAGCGAACACACAACCCTGCAGCGAAATCAACTAGTTGTAAACTAATTGACAACTAGTTGGCCATACTGTCCTAGGAAATGGCAATTGCCAGTATCCACACCAGCATCATACCACTTGACTGACTAGTCAGTATACACACCAGCATCATACCAATTTGCTGACTAGTCAGTGTAGATATCAGAACTATGCCAGTTGACTGACTAGTTTTACATGCTACTCCAATGAAAATAAAAATTGCAAAATAAAGTTTCTAATACATTTATTTAGTTATTAGTATGGTAATTAAAATTCCATATATATTTGTTTTTTTTTTAGATTTTATTTAAAATTATACGTTAACAAAATTCGTTGTTTATTTTTTAAGTTTCAAAAATTCTCTGAGGAAAATTTTTGAAGTTATGTATTTCAAATTTCACAATAGAAATCATGATCAACAAGATCAATAAAAAACAAAGTTAAATTAACCCTACATTTACTCCCCCTCCAGTAAAACATACATACATATGAAAAAAAAAAATAAATAAATAAAAAATTAAGCTAAATAATAAATTAATTAATATTAAAAGTAACTTTTTTAGAATTAATATTAGATTCAGTTGGCGTAGTAGATGAAATATGTGCAGGTTTTAAATGGTTAATTGATACAGTGTTAATAGTATTACCTTTTTGAATGTTAAACGTATTTTTTTGTTTTGATATTACCTTAAATGGTCCTTCGTAAAGTGATTTAAGTCCAGAAGTTTGATTAATCTTTACAAATACATATTCACATTCTTCGAGAGATTTTGGAGCAAAGCTAACATCTTTATTATGATGTAGAATTTTTGTTCTAACTTTTGAAAAATGATCTCGCAATCTTTTAAGTGTTTCCTGTGAAGAATATTCATCTTTTCCACAAGCAACTAATTCTCCAGGAATTCTAATAGTTTGTCCATAAACAAGTTTAGCTGGGGATGACTTTAAATCCTCTTTAACAGCAGTCCTTAAATCTAATAAAATAATTGGTAAAATTTCTGACCAATGTATTGAATCACCTGAAGCTATAATTGAAGTTTTAAGTTGACGATGAAATCGTTCTATCATACCGTTAGCTTGTGGATGATAAGCAGACGTTTGAATTTTGTGTGATCGAAGAATTTTAGTTATTTCATTAAATAATTGAGATGAAAATTGTGCACCTTGATCAACAGTAATTTTAAGAGGAACACCAAATCTAGAAATATAATTTTGAACAAAAGAGTTTGCTACAGTTTGAGCAGTTATGTTTCGAAGAGGATAAGCTTCTGGCCAACGTGTATGTCTATCAATAATTGTCAAAACATAACGATAACCATTCGAAGGTGGAAGAGGTCCAACTAAATCCAAATGGATATGTTCAAATCTATCTTTTGGTATTTATATTTCTTGTAAAGGAGGTTTAATATATCTTGAAATTTTTGATTGTTGACATTCATTTATATAATTTCGCATATTAGGCCAAAAATATTTTGATTGTATTAAACGCCTAGTTGCACGAACTCCTGGATGTGATAAAGAGTGTAATTTTTTACAAATAATCTCTCTCATGGAGTTTGGAATATAGGGACGTGGTGTAGTACCAGAAACATCACACCAAATTTAAAAATTATGAATTGGAATGTTAATTTCTTTTAAATTATTTTTAGTTTTTGGAGAAGATATCATAGTTTTAAGAAGCTCATCAGTTTGTTGTTCAGAAAACAAAGTCTGAAAACTAATGTCTCTTGTTGAAAGTTCATCAATTTCTGGAAACCTTGATAATGTATCTGCCACAATATTGTTCTTTCCAGAAATATGTTGTATATCATTGGTAAACTGTGCAATATATTCCAAATGTCGTGTTTGTCTTCGAGATCTTTCAGTGTTTGAATTTAAAATGTATGTCAATGGTTTATGATCTGTATATACAGTAAATATTTGACCTTCTAAAAAATGTTTAAAATGTTTAATTGCTCTATATATACCTAAAAGTTCTCTATCAAAAGTAGAAATACTTACATTCTGCTGAACTTAACTTTCTCGAAAAGTAAGCCAAAGGTTCCAAAGTATCATTCTTAACTTGTTGTAAAACAGCTCCAATAGCAACATTTGAAGCATCAACAGAATTTTTATCAAAATGATTTAGAAGTGTATTTTGAGCAAAAACGTATTTAACATTATCAAAAGCGGAAATAGATTCATTAGTCCAATTAATAGTTTTGTTCTTATTCTTATTTGCAATTGTTACAATTTGATGTAAAGGAAGAAGTTCCTTTGCAATCATTGGAATATATCGATGGTAATAATTTACCATTCCAATGAATTTTTGCAGTTTACTTATAGAATTTGGTCTTTCAAAATTAGTTACTATTTCAACTCTATCTTTTGATGGTTTAATTCCATTTGCAGAAATTTCATAACTCAAAAAGTTTATAACAGGTGAACCAAAAACACATTTTGTTGGTTTAATATTTAAGCCATATTGTTCTAAACGTTTAAAAACAATTTTTAAATGTTCAAAGTGCTGTTCTTCATTTTCACTTGCTACTAATATATCATCTACATATGCAAATACAAAATCAAGTCCGAAAAATGTTTCATTTATAAACCGCTGAAATGTTTGAGCGCTATTCCTCAAACCAAAAGGCATACGAACAAATTCAAATAAACCAAATGGTGTTGTAATTGCAGTTTTATATATATCTTCAAATGCTATTGGTATTTGATGATAAGCGCGAACTAAATCCAATTTTGAAAATATTGTTTTATTTTTGAAATCGATACTCAAATCATGAATGTGTGGAAGTGGATAACGATCTGGTACTGTAATAAAATTAAGTCTTCTATAATCTCCGCAAGGACGCCAATCATTGGCTTCTTTTTTAGGAACTAAATGTACTGGCGAAGCAGCAGAACTTGAAGGCCTACAAACACCAATTTTAACTAAATACTCAAATTCTGTTTTCGCTACTTTAAGTTTGACTGGATCTAAACGACGTGGTCTTGATCATGACGAAGTGCGAATAGCAATGTCTCGGCTTAAAAATAAGGCCCCGGGCGCTGACGGCTTGCCAGCCGAGCTATTCAAACAGGGCGGCGAAGAGTTGATAAGGAGCATGCATCAACTCCTATGCAGAATATGGTCGGACGAACGCATGCCCGACGATTGGAACTTAAGTGTGCTCTGCCCAATCCACAAAAAAGGAGATTCCACAGTACGCGCCAATTATCGTGTGGCTTCAGACCTGGTAAATCTACCATCGACCAGATCTTCACAATACGCCAAATCCTGGAAAAAACTCATGAAAAAGGAACCGACACACACCATCTCTTTGTCGATTTTAAAGCCGCTTTTGGTAGCACGAATAGGAATTGCCTATATGCCGCAATGTCTGAATTGGTTTCCCTGCAAAACTTATACGGCTATGCCAAATGACGTTGACTAACACCACCAGCACCGTCAGAATTGGGAAGGACCTCTCCGAGCCGTTCGAGACCAAACGAGGTTTCAGACAAGGTGACTCCCTTTCGTGTGACTTCTTCAACTTGATGCTGGAAAAGATAATACGAGCTGCAGAACTTAACCATACAGGAAGCATCTTATATCACAAGAGTGTGCAACTGCTGGCGTACGCCCATGACAATGACATCATTGGCACTAACACGCGCGCCGTATGTTCTGCCTTCTCCAAGCTGGGTAAAGAGGCTAAGAAAATGGGTTTGGCGGTCAACGAGGACAAGACGAAGTACCTTCTGTCAACACACAAAGAAACAGCACGCCTTGGCAGCCACGTCACTGTTGATAGCTACAAATTCGAAACTGTTAAGGACTTCGTCTCTTTGGGAACCAGCATTAACACCAAAAATAATGTCAGCACTGAAATCCAACGAAGAATCACTCTTGCCAATAAATGCTACTTTGGACTAAGTAGGCAATTGAAAAGTAAAGTCCTCTCTCGACGAACCAAAATCACGCTCTACAGGACACTCATCGTTCCAGTCCTCATGTATGGCGCAGAAGCTTGGACTATATCAAAAGCAGATGAGATGGCGCTTGGAGTATTCGAGAGGAAAGTTCTTCGGAGGATTTATGGACCTTTGCGCGTTAGCGAGGGCGAGTATCGACGGAGATTTAACGACGAGCTGTACGCAGACATCGACATTGTTCAGCGAATAAAGATCCAGCGGCTGCGCTGGGCAGGTCATGTCGTGAGAATGGACGAAGGTGCTCCTTCCAAGAAAGTATTTTTATCGAAACCCGCTGAACGCAGAAGAAAGGGGAGGCCTCCACTGCGTTGGGAAGATCAGGTGGACAGTGATGCTGACTCCCTAGGTATTCCCAAATGGCGCCATGCTGCACGAAATAGAAATGGCTGGCGCGCTTTATTGAACTCGGCCAGAATCGTCTAGACGGTTACGTGCCAATTAAGAAGAAGAAGGTCTTGAAGTAGGTAAAATTCCTTTAGTTTCAATTCTATGAACAGTATTATGTTTAACTATTTTATTATAATTTGGTTCAGAAATAACTTCAGGAAATTGTTTAATTAATTCGGTAAATTTGTTAATTTCCAATGGTATCTTTAATTCAAAAATTTCACAGAAACCCAAAGAGCCTACATTTTTTAATTTTGTTTCTGGATCTATGATTAGTTTATTTTTAATATCAACTAAAAGTCCAAATTTTTCTAAAAAAAAGTTTCTAAATCTGCTAAAATAAATGGAAAATGAAATTCACGCCTTAATCCCAAATCAATTTTAAGTAATTTTGAGCCAAATGTTTGAATAATTGTTCCGTTTGCTGCACATAAATTTAAATCTGAATTTCTCTTAAACTCTTTGAATTTTTTAATAGGAACTACTGAAACAACAGCTCCTGTATCTATTGCAAAATTAAGATTGTTATGTTTACCAAAAACGAAAAGGCGGCTAGCAGGTTTAATTTTTTTTCTATCATCAGCCACCGGCATGATAGAACAATTCAGTTTAAATTATTTTGTTTAGAATTAAAAAATGTACAAGGCTTAATATACTTAAATGCATTATTTCCAAATTTTGAATGATACCAACATAAATTATTAGGAGAATTTGATCGTAATCTTAAAGATCCTTTATTATAATTGTTATTATTACTTCGTGATCTTGATCTTGTACGTAATTCATTTACATCAAGTGTTAATTTATTTAAGTTTTCACAAAGTATGGAAGTTAGTTGAGTTAAATTTTGAATACTTTGTTCTAATTGAGAATTTTGTGAAATTGAAGAAATTTGTGATTTACTATAAAGATTATAAATTTTGTCAGAAATAGAAATTTTATTATCTAAAGATTCTTTATCACAAGATATTAAATGTACTTGAATTTGTTGAGGTAATTTACGTAACCAAAGTTTGTAAAGTAATTCTTGTCCAAAAATTGAATTTGGACCAATCAAACATTTCATTTCTCGATATAATTCAGAGGGTTTGCGATTTCCCAGCTGAGTATTTGAGAAAAGTTGTTCTAATCAGGGTTTGAAATTGCTTAGCTACTTTTGCTGTATTTGCTTTTGCTAACGGAAAAGTAAATTAGCAAACTCGGCCAGCCGAGTAAAAAACGAGACCACGATTCATTCGCTTCAGTTTTCAGCTGAGCTGTGTTTGCTTGTATAGTTAAGCAAAGCAACGCGATTTGGGGGATTTCATTTTACTTCAAGACCAATCTATAAGGTCCTCTTATGTGAAGCAAAATAGGTGATTACAGTTAGATGGCGTCTTTCAAGAATGTCAAAAGCAGAGAAAACGCGAGCGAACACACAACCGAACACACAAACGCACAACCGAACACACAAGCTATTTCCACGAAAAACACGTGCAAGAATGCAAAATCAAAACAAAAGACGATAGTTTGACATAAGCTGCAGAAACGCTGAAGAAGAGCTACTCTCCCTTGCATGGACTTGTAATAGTTAGGTTATGTTTTACTTCCAGCAATTAGTTGTGTGTTTGCATTTTTTTGCTTTTGCTTATAGCGTTTTCTTTTCTACACAAAAGGGTTGTCATGGCGAAGCGCAATAATAGCTCAGATTTGCACTACACCCTGTCGAATTGCCGTCCTCTTCGTATTCAGTGCAGCCCTTCACATATGTATGTACAATAGAATACACTCTAAATGTCACAATTGTGTATACTTTAGCTTTTCTGGTATGACGCAATCTATATAATACATATTATGTGTGCTAGAAAGAGACATAAAAGGTATACTTTTTATTCGTTATTGTTATTGATCAGCTGTTTGACAGGGTCATTGTATGCCCCGTCGATAGCACAGAGGGCAAGAAATCTTGCCCTTTCGAATTTTTTTAGGATTGCCCTTTGAGAAAAGATAGCGATGTGGACTGCGATGATTGCACTCATTTAACAAAAGAACACAACTTTTTGAAGGCACTACATGAGTGCGACATTTTTGTGTAGAAAAGAAAACGCTATTAGTTTGCTGAAACGATTTGTTTACGCAGATTTCGATTTTCTTATGTATGTATGTATATAACCCTGCAAAAAATGCGATTAATCCGGGACGTGTCCGGGATCAATCCCAATTTAAAAAATTGTAAGTTTTGAGTATGCGTTATATAAGCGTAATGTAAAGGATTTTTTCATAGGATATTTTAGGCAACATTTTGTTAAAATTGTTATTAAAAAAGGGTGTTCAATTCGTTTTACCGGTTGTTCTACAATTTTTTAAATACATTGCATATTTTTGTAAAATTTCTACATTTAAGGAATCTAGATTTGTACCCGTTCGGAATGAAAGCGATTAATCTACATTTATACCCGTTAGGGACCAATTGGTCTACAATTAGTCTACATTTATACCCGTTCGGGAACGATTGGTCTACAATTAGTCTACATTTATACCCGTACGGGAACAATCGTGGACTAATTGTGGACCGATTGTTCTCGAAAGAGATCAATCCGGCACAAATATCTTTCGGTATTAATCGCACATTTTTTTGCAGGGTAATATTCAGTAAATATGTAAGTATGTATGTATGTAAATGTACACATGCATATGTATATGTACATATTTGAAAGAAATATATTTCTATCTTATCTATAGGTAAATAAATACATATATATATTTACTTATGTTTGTATGTATGTATCTACACATAATATGTATGTCCATTTGTAAGCATCTTTTCATGTTGAATTCTGCTTAAAACTAGTTTCAGCGAAATAAGCAACTGTAAGCAAAAATTTACCACTCAACTAATTGCTGTAAGTAAAAGCAACCCTCTCAAATTGAGTTGCTTGGCTTAACTACTATTGTGGATGGACTACTTCAGGGATGGGCGGTTTTGAATAAATTTTTATTCAAATAAAAAATAAATTTTTATTCTTCATTCTCATATCCTTGAATAAAGAATAAATTTTTATTCTTCATTCCGGCGCGCTTGAATAAGGAATAATTTTTTATTCTTTATTCTGATACCCTTGAATAAAGAATAAAAATTTATTCTTCATTCTGATACCCTTGAATAAAAAATAAATTTTTATTCTTCATTTTGGTGCCCCTGAATAAAGAATAATTTTTTATTCTTCATTTTGATACCCTTGAATAAAGAATAAAAATTTATTCTTCATTCAGATACCCTTGAATAAAAAATAAATTTTTATTCTTCATTCTGATGCCCTTGAATAAAGAATAATTTTTTATTCTTCATCCGAAATTGGTTGAATAAAAAATAAAATTTTATTTTTCATTCAGATAATTTTGAATAAAGAATAAATTTTTATTCACGTTATTCAAATTATTCTTGCAGGTCACACAAGTAAATGATTTTGCGAATATTTTTCTGAATACGAGCCAAGTATTTTCCCGAGCCCCAACCGAATATTTTTCCGAATACTTTCCCGAATCCGAACCCAAATACTCAACCGAATATTTTTCTGAATCCGAACCGAGTATTTTACCGAATACTTTCCCGAATCCGAACCGAATATTCTCCCAAATCCGAAACCGAATACTTTCCCGATTCCGAACCGAATACTTTCCCGAGTCTGAACCGAATACTTTTCCGGGTCCGAACCGAATACTTTTCCGGGTTCGAACCGAATAGTTTTCCGAGTTCGAACCGAATACTTTTCCGGGTTCGAACCGAATACTTTTCCGAGTTCGAACCGAATACTTTTCCGGGTCCGAACCGATACTTTACATATGTACATTGTATGTATAAGCAAAAGAAGTATGTAGTTTCTTGTTGTCATTATGTTCTGGTCATCGGTTTTTAATGAAATTTGGCGCCGTTCTATTCAAATACAAGGACATTTTCATTTATACCATAACTTCGTTAATTACAGAGCCAGCGGGTCCCGGAATCGGTACAGTAATCGGTTCGGACTCAGAAAAGTATTCGGTTCGAACTCGGAAAAGTATTCTGTTCGGACCCGGTAAAGTATTCGGTTCGAACTCAGAAAAGTATTCGGTTCGAACCCGGAAAAGTATTCGGTTCGGACCCGGAAGCAAAAAGTAACCTGATGAGTCTTAGAGCGATCTAAGGTGAAACAGCTGTAGTTACATCCATGTTTAAAAAAAAAAAAAAGTTTTTTTCTAGTTTCTAAAAAAATAAAAAAATAAATATAACCTGGGCCTGTGCTCGTTAAATTAAATAAATTAAAATAAAAAATTAAGTTCATTTGAACATCCCTACACTTTATTCGCTACTTATGTTTAATCATACAATAATATGTAATATGTACATATGTATGTGCATAAGTTAGAAACGAATTATAGTAGGAAAGAAACTAGCAACAAATTGTCTATCAGATGTCGAAGGCAGGCAATAGCTCAGCGGTTAGAACTGTAGTTATTGTACTGCAAGGTGCGCAAGTTCGAGTCTTGGCAGAAGCAAAAAGTAACCTGATGCGTCTTAGAGGGATCTAAGGTGAAACAGCTGTAGTTACATCCATGCTTAAAAAAAAATAAAAGTTTTTTTCTAGTTTCTAAAAAAATAAAAAATTAAATATAACCTGGGCCTGTGCTCGTTAAATTAAATAAATTAAAATAAAAAATTAAGTTCATTTGAACATCCCTACACTTTATTCGCTACTTATGTTTAATCATACAATAATATGTAATATGTACATATGTATGTGCATAAGTTAGAAACGAATTATAGTAGGAAAGAAACTAGCAACAAATTTTCTATCAGATGTCGAAGGCAGGCAATAGCTCAGCGGTTAGAACTGTAGTTATTGTACTGCAAGGTGCGCAAGTTCGAGTCTTGGCAGAAGCAAAAAGTAACCTGATGAGTCTTAGAGGGATCTAAGGTGAAACAGCTGTAGTTACATCCATGCTTAAAAAAAAAAAAAAAAAAAAGTTTTTTTCTAGTTTCTAAAAAAATAAAAAACATCATAAATATTATTTATTGCAAACTGCGCTTCACAATGCATAAACCATACTTCTGGACTCTCAGACCAAAACTGTGGTAATTTTAAATTTTTGTTTAATGATTGATTATTTTGAAGAGTTAGGTTAGGTTAGGTTAGAGTGGCTGCCCTAGGGGCACACTTAGGCCAGTGCAGAGGACCATTGTGATACCACAAGAAGAAAACCAGGTTACTCCTCCCTTTTGAACCAGTTTGATAACCTGATGAAATTCATCAGGTCCTTTATTTCGACATCCGCGACTTTAGATAGGCTATCCAGGAAAGGTGCCCTAAGAAAGCGTTGTCTGGCGTTGTTAAGAGCTGGGCAGTGGCAAATGAGGTGTTCGACTGTCTCCACTTCCTCATCATCTTTGCAGCTTCTGCAGCATCTACGGTAGGGTGCACCTAGCCTCTCTGCGTGTTTCCCGATAAGGCAGTGTCCTGTAAGCACTCCCACAAGGTTCGAGATTTCCTCTCTCCTTAGAGAACATGTTTGACGAGATCGCTTGTGATCCCATTTCGGCCAGGTTAGTTTTGATATTCGACATACTGGGTTTTGTTGCCATCTATCACTTGCCAGTTTATAGATGTGCTGTTTAAGCATTAGCTTGCATGTGGCAAAAGGCATACCTATGCGTTCTTTGTCAGGAAGAACCTGCTCGGTAGTGCCTTGCCTCGCAAGTTCATCTGCCCTACAATTTCCATCGATATCCCTATGTCCCGGGACCCACACGAGGTGTAGACGGGTCTGTTTGGCCATCTCCTGTAGAGATCGGCGACAGTCTAGTGTTAGTTTAGAATTGAAGGAGTGGGAGCCAAGAGACTTAATTGCTGCTTGGCTGTCACTGAAGATGAATAAATCCCTGTGAATAGGTTCATGTCCTATGAGGTTAACAGCTTCCATTATAGCTGATATCTCAGCCTGGTAAACGCTGCAGTGGTCCGGTAGCCTAAAAGCTAGCTGTAGATTCAAGTCCTTTGAAAAGACTCCACCTCCAACTTTGTTGTTCAGCTTAGAGCCATCGGTGTAGATGGAAACGCCACCTGGGATTGGGTAACACCGATTTGGCTCTCCCCAATCATCCCTATTTGGAATCCTTGTTTCGAAGTTGCTATCTGCAACCATTGTAGTGGTACAGCGGTCCGTACTACCAGGTAGAAAACTTAAATTGCTTAGAATGCTAGAGTGTCCTGTGGCTTTGGTGTGCCAACCGGATGACTCTCTTAGACGTAGGGCTGAAGTAGCCGCCACTTGAAAACCTGCTAGATCTAATGGCAGGATATCTAGAATGGCCTGCAGAGCTTCGCTGGGCGTCGTTCTGAGTGCACCACTTATGCTGATCATGCTAGATCTGTGGACCCGGCTCAGAACCTTAAGGTTAGACGCCTTACTCAGCGCAGGCCACCATACTACGACTCCATACAGCAGAATTGGTCGAATGATCGCAGTATAAATCCATCTGCAAATGCCGGGACTGAGTCCCCACTTTTTGCCAATGGCTCTTTTGCGTGTATATAAAGCAATATATGCTTTGTTTTGGCGCTGAATAATGTTATCCTTCCAATTCAGCTTTTTGTCCAGAACTACCCCTAGGAACTTGGCCCTGTCGGCTAGGCTCAAGCGAACTCCGTTTAGTTCTGGTAGATTTAACGGTGGTATTTTATACCGTCTAGTGAAGAGGACCAGTTCCACTTTATTTGAATTGACACTGAGCCCACTGCGGGAGGACCACGCTGAGACCTCTCGCAGTGCTACCTGCATCAGATCACACAAGGTCTGTGGAAACTTCCCTCTGTATGCTATAGCAAGGTCATCCGCATATGCCACGACCTTTCCGCCACCCCACACTGAGTTTCTTAGAAGAGTAGACATAGTAACTGTAGGTGTGGACAGAGAATTTGAAAAAATTGGTATTGGAATAATATTTTGTGCAACTGTTGTTGTGTTTATAAGAATAGGAGAAGGTATATTATTAGAAGAAGTTACTGTGGAAAAATTATTTTGTTGTAATCTTGATGTAGTTATTGGACTATGTGTAAGTGGCATATTTTCTTCTAATAAAGTTAAATTATTTTGAGATCTTGTTAACACCATAATAACGCAATTAAAATAAATATGTATCTATAAAATGAATAGGTATACTGGAGATGGAGTTAACAGATTGCAGATGAATATTTTGTGGGCCGCTGTGGTGCAGTGGGTAGAGTGCTCGCCTGCTGTGTCAGAGGTCTCGGGTTCAAACCACGGTCCGAGCCAAACACCAAAAAACAATTTTTCAATTAGTAAAAATCCAATTATTGGGTTTTTTAAGAGCAGCGGTCACCTCTCGGCAGTGGGCGGCATACCCTCCGAGAGTATTTCTGCCATGAAAAAGCTTCTCACAAAAAATGCGTTCGCCGTTCGGAGCCGGCATAAAACTGTAGGTCCACCCAATTAGTAGGAAAAACAAAAAGGAGCACACCTCGAATTGGGAGAGAAGCTCGGCCATAAAACTCGTCAGAGTTATAATAGCGCCATTGTATTATTATATTATTATTATAGATGAATATTTTCAGGATAAAATTTAAAACAGTAATGAATTAAGATACGTAATAGGTAAAAATTTTATATACATATACATACATAAATACGTACCTATTTATAAATATTGAATACCTTAAGTAAATATATGCGATGTAATGCAATCACAACAGTGAAATAAATGGGAAAACTTCAAGAAAGCGGTTGTGATACGTTGCTGAGAATGTCAATAGCAAATGAGGAGAATATTCAAAATACGAACAAAATCTGGTAATTCTACATATGTATCAATGCAAATGTGATTTCACCATATAAGTAGTATAGGATGAGCCGATTGATTGAAGTTGTGAATCGAAATTGAATGTATTTGTTGCTAAATTGTTCGGAATTGATCAATATTATACAGCAGCGGGTGATCGTCAATATTTATTGAATTGCATCAAAAAATCGTTAAAATGTTTAGTTGCAGAATATGGCTTTGTTCAGAAACTCAGTTTGAAGCGCAACCTGATTTCGTAGTACAAGCAGAGCGTTCATAAACGTAAATTTTGCATGAAGCGTCGCTCATCACAATCATCAAAAAAATAATTACTGCCGCTGTTGCGTTTCATGCTGCGTTTCTGAACATAGCCTATTTATTTTGTTGTAGGTAGCTGATTTTGATTGAAGATAAGCAGGATCGCCAAATATGGTGATTAAAATTCCATATATATTTATTTTTTTTTTTAATTTTATTTAAAATTATACGTTAACAAAATTCGTTGTTTATTTTTTAAGTTTCAAAAATTCTCTGAGGAAAATTTTTGAAGTTATGTATTTCAGATTTCACAATAGAAATTTCACAAGAATTCAGGGACATTAGATTGTGATCTTGCATATTAAATATTGAGGTAAATTAACACTAATTCGTTTAAAAAAAATATGTGTGTTGAACATTATGTTATATGTACATATGTAGGTACCTATATATATATGTCATCATATTATTACAAAAAAAGCTTAGGCATTGTTCGTATTACTAATATATGTACATACATACATTGTGGTCAAAAATATTAATATATACTACAGTCGCACAATGCTTGAACTTGTAAAAAATTGTTAAAAAATCAAAATTAATGAGGTTCTGCATTTATAAATGCAGTGAAGCAAACAATAAATAAAATGTGACACAACTTCAAAATCGCATAAAAATTGTGTAAAAAGTGTTTGATTTTCTATAATGCACTGAATTCTTACAGTTGTGAATAAGTAGCACGTTGACCATTCTAAGCTTGACATTTATATTGATGATTTTCTGACTTTATACAAACATACATATCATGTACTTTTTGCTATGGCTAAAGTAGTATCTAATATACAGGGCCATATTAACATCCCAAACTGTTATATTTGTGGCATTCGCCTGATTTAATGATCTAACAATTTGCAACCAACTAAATCTACAAGGGGCCTACTACGCAGGGTTCGAATACTAAACCAAAAATAAAGAAGCTGCTTTACTTTTACTGCATACGTGTTCATTGCAACCTCCAGAAACCCCGGATACATTCGTTTTTAATTTAAAACCCTTTTTTTGGCAAAACTTGTTTCATAACTAATCTCAATTTGTCCCCTATGAAAGTAGTTGGGCAACTCCCATAATTTATCTAGTCAGCTAACTGGTAACCCCCTGCAAGAACTGTGCAGGTCATTTGACCGGTCATATGACCCGTTTGCGTATATTGGTTCAGCGATAAATCTCGAAGATGGTGTAGGGTGAGTTGGGTGAAATTTGGTTTCTTTATTTTTTTATTACAATTTTTGTTTGTTTATGCAGAATTCTACGAATGCACCGTCCACTTCGACAACAACCGCAGTTACTATCAGTACAACTGCCAGCGCAAACAACTCTTACAAAGGCAACAAAATAGCAACAATGCCAATGCCACCAAAGGCAATCAGCTTGGCATGAATGGCGGTGGAGTTCGGGGTCAGCGCTTTTGCCGTTACCGCTTCCCTTACCAACTACGCTCCAACATCACCATCAGCAACAGGAACAACCACAACATCAACTACATCAAACTAGGTCGCCGGTTGTTGGTGACAGCGCATCGTTAGCTGCATTAAGGCAACAGAAGCACTACCAACAACAACAATAAGAAAGCATCTTACTTTTGCCACGCGGACCCGATGGCTCTGCTAGTTTTCAGATGCGTCGGTACCATGTTGATGGTGGCAGCGCAAGCATAGGCGGATGCACTACTAGTAGACTATACTACAATTTGTAACACATTTGAAAAAATTGGACTAATAAAAAACAACAAAAGTAACGCGCATTTTCATATGTAGGTACGAGTAATGACATGGATTAGGATTATATACGTTTGGTACGAAGCGACACAATGCATGCAAGTTACAGTGCCAGCATTAATTGCCAAAATTCGATAAGAATTTACAATTTGCAAATACTGGCGGTATTTTCTTTTTAATTTTATGTATCAATTTTATTTCTTAAAGCAAAAAATATGTGTTTGTACACACAATGAAAATTCAAACTCAAACGGTAAATGTAAATAAACATATGTAAATCTAAACAAAAACATTGGTTTGACATGCATTTACCCAGCCAATAAGAAATAGCTCTGAACAGATACATTTGACAACTATGTATCATTGCGGCGAAAAAAATACATATCAGCTGGGCTGCCGATACCACCATTCTAGTTGCATCATGGTCCGACGCGAAATCATGGTCAAAATCAAGGCAGATCTAGGAAGGTAGGCCAGGTGGCGAATTCAGAAATTTCCCATGTACCTATTTTGTTATTGTAATTTGTAGAGTGTAATGTCAAAATGAAATACGCCGTGGTTAAAATCTGAATTCGCTTGGGGCTCGTCCATTCCTATTGGCCATGATGTTAATTCGCTTTGATTTTGACATTACACTCTACCTTTATAAATAAAAAAAAGAAGTTTTTCAATTCGCCGCCGAGCCTACCTGTTAGATTTGACAAAGCCACAGGCAAAAATACCTTTATTTAACTATTATTCACACAAATAAATACGCGGCACTTCATTTTTCTTTATTTAAAATAGCTTTTTAATATAAATTTCACATTTATCGCACACAATCTTTAGTTATTAGAAAACCGGAAACGAAACTGCACAGTAAAAATTTTAGTTTAATTTTAATACCATTTTGGTATTTATATATAGCAATGCCAAAAAGCACAAAATTAAAACCATTCTGGTTTAAAAAAAAGAAGAGAATATTGAGAGACAGAAATTATTCTTGGTGTCAAATTAATACTTTCTTGGAATTAAATCAAAACCAAATTTTCATTATTTTTAGAATATTTCTGGTATTAAAAATATTTTAAATGGTATTAAATGTATCCGAAAATTGGAATAAATTGTATACTTTTTTGGATTTAAAAATAAACCCCCATAAAATTTCCAGTGGATATACTGCAAATAACCCATTATCCCAAAGATTAATGAGAACTTGAATAACGTTAGCATAGTTTATTTACATAAAAATCCAAAACAGTAGTAGCAAACACTAAAGTACCTTATATATCGAGCCCTAATCCTCATAAAAGTGTATCCAACAAAAAGTAAATTTTACCGGACACAGTTTTTTTAATTTGTTTTGCATACAGTTTGTATGCAGCCTTGAAACTTATTTAGTCTCTAACTTCGAAACTGCACATTACACAGCCATGAAATTTTGGGAGTTGATGCATGTGATATTAATTTGTTGATTTCCATTATGGCGGTTAGGGCTCGATATATATACATATTGTTACTTTTATACTAATATTTTGGAGATTTCCGGGAAAATTTCGGCACCGTCGCGGTTCTTGCAGTGATACTGTCTTATGACTGAAACTGCTTATGACTGAAAAAATAAAGCAAAATTTACCCTCATGATATTTAATTAATCTCCTGCATTACTTACTTGATACAATTATTAGATTCGGTCCATTTATTTGAGTATATTTGATTACTCCTCCGGATTGCAGTTTCGAAAACATTTTGTTTGATTTTATTTTTACTTTTTTCTGATAATTTTTTTTAAATATTTTTTTTGGTTCTGATTTTAAACCAAAAATATGTTGTTGGTAATATAATTGAGAAAGAGAAAGTTTTTTATACTTTTCAGGATTTGTTTTTAAACCATAAATGATTAAACTTCTTTAGAGAGGATTTTAATACTTTTAAAGACTTTATTTTGAAACTATTTTGGAATAAATAAAATTGTAAAACTTCTCATAGTTTAAAAATAAGAATTTTTGGCATTAAAATTCAAATTTAATTCCGAGAATGATTAAATTAAGTACCAAATGGTATTAGAAATAAACTATAATTTTTTACTGTGTGGGTGATAGAGAATTTATGTTACTACGTCACTAAATCAGCTGATTCTGTCAAATTTTGCATGAACGCATAGCGGTACCGCTGAATGCACAATCTTCTTTATTTGTTGATTCATGCTTCAAGGTCAATGTATTGAGCACACCATGGTTACATTAAATTTTTACGAATACGCTTTTAATTTTTCCAAACTATAAAATATTTGTTGTATTTTTTTCTTTTTTTAAATTCCAATTAATTGAAATGGGTAAATGGAAAAAATTCAGCAACTATTTCCAGCGAATGTTGAGTGTATAGCTGTTTCACGAAATTTAATAAGGCAAAAGTGTGAAATATTCAACAGCTTTCAAAGAGTTTCAATGGTCGAGCATGTAAAAGCATTCGCACATTGCGTCTGAAGATGGAATATATCACGGGTTCGATCCTCGTGAGGAGCATCCACTTCCGAAAAGGGTGCTAATGATCGAAAATGGTTTTTCGTGAAATAGCTATACTCAACCTTCGTTGGAAATAGTTGTTGAAATTTTTCCATTTACCCCCAACAATAAAAAATTAAATTAAATAATTTTCGTGCTAAGCACTAAAAAGCTTTTAAGTCCAAATAATTTATTTGACATGAGTGGTGGATATGGTCGCTGGACATTAGAAATAAATCTATTCTGGCGAATTTTCGCCAGGTAATTTTCATCAGCTTTTTGGTTCTGTTCATTCTCATATCTTTTCGTGTTTTTAAATGTTGATAGAACACTACGACGGGGCGATATTTCGCTCGACGTTGGATCTATTTAAGGCTTAAAGATGTAAACCAATTGATAAATTTTAGTTTTTGTTAACCGTATATCGACGGCTGAGAATAAGATCGCCCTATTTCAAAAATTGTTTCAAAAACGCCCTCTATGAAAAATAGTTTCAATAACGTCCTATTTCAGATTTTGCTTCAAGAACGCCCTATTTGAAAATTTGTTTCAATAACGTCCTATTTCAGAAAATTATTCAAAAACGCCCTATTTCAGAGAAATATATATGGAATTTTCTTTGAAATAGGGCGTTTTTGAAGCAAAATCTGAAATAGGACGTTATTGAAACAATTTTTCAAATAGGGCGTTTTTGAAACAATTTTTGAAATAGGGCGATCTTATTCTCAGCCGTCGATATATTGTTTTACACTGCTAACATTAATGGGACATATGACTATATTATTAATTTATTTTGGTTACCTGTTTCTAGTTTTGGTTACTTTTATTTTGTATTTTGGTAAATTTAAAATTTTTTAACTGGCAATGCTGATACCAACCCTTATAATGTATTGATGTACGTAAATTTTACCGCTAACAACAAATAAACATTAAGGTTGTTCTCCGAGTGTGATTTTAGAGTTGGAAATTTTCCGATATGACGTTAGTATGATAAATTTGCCGCGAACAACAACAAAATACACGTCTTGTCAAATTGGAAGCTTCGGCAAATTTAAATTTTGTTTTATATCTTCAAATACTTTTTCATTCAGACGAATTTCAAAACCATCTTTGAGTAATTATTTTAATCTTTACCCTATTTATCCCCCATCGCGACAAGATAAATGCGTTTTATGCCTTCCGCCAGGCACACAGAACTGAGGCCGTCTCGCATCTCGCTCCCTGGCTCTAGCCTTGAGTAGACCTACTCGACCGGACATCATTTGCTAGCCCTCCGCGGTCTCCACCGGTGCAAGAACCGGGAACCGGCATCGTGGAGGAGAGACTGAGGTCCATTGCCCAGGCAGCAACCTCTTAGAGGTTTCAGCAGAGGATTTTTGCGTCCCGTTATTTATAAGATAGGTTTTAAGTTTTTTTTATGGGCACAGGAAACAAAATTATTTTGATAATCAATTTTTTGGTTGCAGCTGAAACAATATTTTTTAAACATTTTTTCGGAAATTATCAAAACGAAAAAAATTTGATAATTTTTTTGATATTTGTTGAAGCAATTTGAATTTTTGTTATATTTTTTATGTTCTTAACCAGTGTTGCCGCAGCCTCAAAAAATTTGGTATCAAAAATTAATACTTTCATTGTTTTTATCGTATCACCGAAAATTTTTTGGAAAAAAAAACTTAAATTAATCAAAAAAAGCTCTTTTTGGGCTTTTAACCCGTATAACAAATTGATACGGCAATTTTTTTTTTCGTATCACTGAAAAATTTTTGAAAAAAATTAAAATTAATAAAATAAGCTGCTTTCGTGTTTTTAACGTGACATCGTTTTTTGATTACATTTACCAATATAAAAATATAAAGATAATGAATAGTTACCCAATAAACACAAAAGCGAGGATGATATCGTGGCAACCTCGAGATGAGTTCGCGGAGGTGAATGTTATTTTTCGGATTCGTATAGAGTTCGATATGGACTCGAGAAAAATCAATTATCGCAATAGCATTTATTAATTTTGTTGGATCTTGCTTTACACGAAGAAATTCCCTGTTGGGCTTTAATTTACTCATTAAAACTGCACTCGAGAAATTTAAAAGTTCGGATGATATCGTGGGGAATTCGAGGCGGATTCGCAGAAGAAGATTTTCTAGAATGTATTCGCCAATGATCCCAAATCTCGAATTGCCAACGATCCGAGAACATAAAAATGCGCGAATCGCCAATGAGAGGTGACTCACCTGGGAATTCGGATTCGCCGATCTATCGTCGCGAACTATCGCCGCGATAATATAATCAGAGAAGCGAACTCGTCTCGAATTCGAGGCAAATGCGTTGTGTTTATTGGGTAGGTATCATTTTAGATTTTTCGAATTCAATTTAATTCAAGAAAATCATAAAGGCTATTAAAATAATGGTTAACATAAAACATAACGCTCTTTGCTCATGCCTGCCATGGGTAGTGATGCCTACTTTACAGTTTGATAAAATGTTGCCCATTTTTGGTATTTTCAAGACTTTCCCAATACATATTTTTCGCGGCAAACACAGGTTGTTACAATTTTTATAATAATAATACAATGGCGCTATTATAACTCTGACGAGTTTTATGACCGAGCTTCTCTCCCAATTCGAGGTGTGCTCCTTTTTGTTTTTCCTACTAATTGGGTGGACCTACAGTTTTATGCCGGCTCCGAACGGCGAATGCATTTTTTCTGAGAAGCTTTTTCATGGCAGAAATACACTGGGAGGGTATGCCGCCCACTGCCGAGAGGTGACCGCTGCTCTTAAAAAATCCAATAATTGGATTTTTACTAATTAGAAAAAATTTTTGGTGTTTTGCTCGGACCGTGGTTTGAACCCGAGACCTCTGGCATAGCAGGCGAGCACTCTACCCACTGCACCAGTTACAATTTTTAGAAAATCTTAAAAATGAAAAATAATAGGTTAATATTCTTTGATTTTGATTAAATCGTATCAAAATTATTTGATGCTGATTAAAAAGGTATCAAATTTGTTCTACGTCAAAATAAAAAGTATCTACGTATCTTGCGCTTAAAAAAGTATCACATTTGATACGATTGTATCAAAACGGCATCACTGTTCTTAACATCAATAATTTTCACATAAAAAAATATTTTTTGTTTATCGTTAAAAATATCAATAAATTTCAGCCCTGCCTAACTAAATATAATTTATTTATTGAGGTACGACACTTTGAAGTAATCGTAGTGTTATCACGCACATGTTCGTGGCATTGCTTTGCATGCGCGTTGTTTTCAGCAGCTTGTTAGGTTAGATATGGAAGCAAATATCGCTTGTATTGGAAAGTAATTAACAAATTTTTGTGTGTAGAATTTAAGAAAACATTTTTAAAGTTCATCTGAAAAAAAAATAACTGGCTAGCGTAGAACTAAACTGGTATATCTAACATTTTTTCAGAAATCGAGTTATGCACATTTTTGAACTTGAAAATCATAAATTTAACCGTGTAAAATTGATGTAGGTCTTATTTCTTCACCAAAGTGTCCAAACGATAAAAATGTCACTTTAGAATTCACGTCCTTTTGTCATTTCAAGAAATTCTAAAGTGGTCCAACTAGCATAGACTACCATAGACCAGTATGGTCTTACACCAGATGAGTGGATGGAATTGGTTGAAAATTGTAGAAAGCATGCTCCTTTTGATGTTAATAATATGGTGGGGAAATTTGACGAACGACGGACAATGTTCAGGGACTACCAGAGTATAGTAGACGACGGTGGAAAAATTTCCCTAATGCGAAAGGCAAAATTTGTCAAGGGTGAATCTGTGATCCAGTTTAATGATGATTATTGTGAAACATATAAATCCGTCGATATAAAGAAATCTAGCGTGAACCTACATGATTTCATAGAGTTCTTGCAGAATTTTACACCAGGTCAGGGCAGCGACATACGCGTTTTGAAATTCAAAACAATGCAGGACATAAAAAAATGTTGAAATTTTGTACCACCGATTCATTACCCCTTTTACCTGTCTCTCCACATGTAAACCGCAGAGGTGAAACACAAAACAATCCAGAAGATTTTCTACCAGCCCGCCGTGGAGAAAACTAGGTTACTGTTACTTTTCATACAGATGTGATCATTTACGAACATGTGTATGTTATTTTTGTAATTAAAGTACTTCCTTTCACATATTTTTTACTTTATTCATATAATTTTAATTTGCTTTCAAACTTCCTTAAAAATTGAAAATTCTAAAGTGGTCTATGTAACAAGTTTTCTTGTTACATATAAATATTATATAAAAAACGTTTCTATAATAATTTTTTGTTAATGCAGAATGTTAAGTTAACTATTAAGCTAACATAATAATTTACAATATTCACTTAACATAGTACATCAACAATCGCACACCGCATTAAAACGCGTTTCATCTGTTTTCTCCAATTTTGTATTTTGTTAGATAGACCAGTTTAGTTCTACGCTAGCCAACTATGTATTTCAATCGGTTAGTTTCTGATTTATAGCCGTTTTAAGCCCATTTTGATAACTTCGTACCGCATTTTGCAGATTGCTATGCCCCTTTAAAACAAATTACATATATGTATACACAAACCTTCCTTAATAATCACTCTATCCATTGGTGTAAACAGCATGAGCTTAGCGCGAACAGACAGACAGACAGACGCGAAAGAGGACTTTATTTTATAATATGTAATGATCATAAATATAGGGTATACATATGTATATTTTTATATCGATTTGAAAATAATTTAATTTAATAAGTCAATGAGTATTGTAATTAGGCTAGAATGGTTTTAGAGCTTAAGAAATCCAGGTGGATGGAAAAAGGTACATTTGTTAAATAAATAAAAATTGTATATAAATAAAATAAAAATCAAAAAGGGGGTAATGCCCATAAAGTTGATGTTTTATCAGCCGATGTGGATAGAAAAGAGAAATCAGTCGGATGCCAACGTGCTGATATTGCTTTATCACTGTGCTGAGCGACTAACACAGACGGGAGGGGTAAAGTTAAATCGCCTTGCAAATCGGTAAGGACAATATTACTATCATATCCGCATGTGAGTAAATAGTAGGCCGATGGTGAAAAACGTATGGACCTGCAATAGGTATATATTAAAATATGTATACGTCTATTTAGTATATTTTTTAAATATGTACATTAGGCCGTCTCGCCTTATACGGACAAAAAAATCCACCGTAAGCTCCCCATATGATTTCTTTTTCGAGAAAAATTCTGGAAAAAATGTTTATTTTTTTTTTGAACGCCGCTAGATGTTGCTAAAATTAATTTTTTTCATATCTTCGGTATTTATGGTCCGATCCCTGCGTGTTAAACGTCGTCAAAAAACATTAACATTTCGCAAAAGAAATATTCCGATCGCTTCAGTAGAACTAGAAATAAAACACATTTAATATTCCGAGGAATATAAGTTTCTCGTTTCATGTGGTATTTTAAGTTCATTTTACAAAGATTTTTTCTGAGGAGACTACCGAAATTTTATGGCGAATAATTTTCTAGAGCATTTTAGCCCAGTTGTACTGATTCGATCGAAATACTTCTTTTGCAAAAGTATAATGTTTTTCGACGACGCTTAACATGCCGGCAAAGTTACATTAAGGTGGTATAAACTAAGTACTGGGTGGAAGTGGCCCAAAAGGTGCACATAGGCTTAGGTATCGGACCATCTATATATTAATAGGATAACATTTTTCCCATACAAACAATTGCCAGGCTGTTTAGCACATTTAACATACTCATATCCAGATAAAATTGATATGGATGTGTTCGTATGAGTCAGGAGCAGTGCATAGGCAAATAATTTTTTCTATAAATTATTTAATTTGTTTATAATTAATAAATAAAATTTTTAGTTAAGAGAAATAGATATCGTAAACGTGTTTACAAATATCGTAAACACAGTTGAAGTGTCGCTTTAATTTAAAAGCGCTCTCTCTATTTTATATGCATTGGCCCAGTTTGCGCTCAGATCAAAATCAACGCGGCCAAATATCTCCTATTGCTTTTCAATTAAAGCGAAAAATGAGAGAGGGCGGGAGAGCACACTGAGTAATATTAATTTTGACCAAGGCAAGGCAGATATACCAGGTAGGCGCAGGGGCGAATTCAGAAAATCCCCATGTATTT
Organism: Urophora cardui; assembly: GCA_960531455.1. Taxonomy (NCBI): domain Eukaryota; kingdom Metazoa; phylum Arthropoda; class Insecta; order Diptera; family Tephritidae; genus Urophora; species Urophora cardui. The sequence continues at coordinate 99,169,578 of OY482670.1, read as the reverse complement.
TGTTATTGTAATTGGTAGAGTGTAATGTCAAAATTATATTTCGCCGTGGTTAAAATCTGAATTCGCTTGGGACTCGCTCATTCCTATTGGCCATGATTATAATTCGCTTGGATTTTGACATTACACTCTACCTTTGGAAATAAAAAAAGTAGTTTCTGAATTCGCCCGTGCGCCTACCTCTAAGTTATTGTACCATGGACCAAGGCATATCTAACAGGTAGGCTCGGCGGCGAATTGAAAAACTTCTTTTTTTTATTTACAAAGGTAGAGTGTAATGTCAAAATCAAAGCGAATTCACAGCATGGCCAATAGGAATGGACGAGCCCCAAGCGAATTCAGATTTTAACCACGGCGAAATATCATTTTGACATTACATTTCTGAATTCGCCACCGGGCCTACCTTCCTAGATCTGCCTTGATTTTGACCATGATTTCGCGTCGGACCGTGATCAAAAGGGCAAATCAGTGTTGCGGTACAACTGGAATTTGGAAAGTGTTGCTTATCTCCGCGAAAAGGAATAATTTTTGTACCAATACAAAGTTGAAAAAATAAATTGCATGGTCGAATTTCGAGCACCGGCGATACTTGTAAATACTAAAGTCCTGCGCAAGCTCACTCGCTTTTCTTTGAACACTGTGTGAATCGGTGTCAGTGCCAATGTTATGCTTCATTCGGTTTAACCAGAGAACTTATAAAACCAGAGAAGGACCATCTCCACGAAAGGTGTGAGGAGGACAAGACGCTAAAGAACTCACCATGCTAAAAATTAATGGTGAGTTCCTCGGGCTAAACGACAGAATTCTGTTTTTAGCAGAGGAATTTGAGCATTTTATATTATTTAGCATTGGTTGAGAGAATTAAGTAGGAAACGTTTACAGATAAAATGCTCAAATTTCTCTGCTAAAAACAGAATTCTGTTCTTTAGCCCGAGGAACTCACCATTAATTTTTAGCATGGTGAGTTCCTTAGCATCTTGTCCTCCTCATACTTTTCGTGGAGATGGTCCTTCTCTGGTTTTATAAGTTCTCTGCTTACATCGTCAAATGAGTGAATCGTTGCAGGGGTTTAATAAATACCGAAGATATGAAAAATGAAATTTAGCGACATCTAGCGGCGTCCAAAAAAATATTTCCAAGAATGTTTTCGAAAAAGAAATCATATGCGGGGGCTTACTTTGCGATACGCTCTAAAGTACATAATATGTATGTAGGTACATATGAGAGAGCTGAAACGAATGCACAACTTGGGTTGGGAGCGTGTCATTATTCTGTATTACAAAATTCTGGGTGACAAAATTCTGTAAATTGCAAAAAAATACTGCTTCAACAAAATTCTGCTTTTTTTTAAATTCTGCTTTTAAAAATTCTGCATGTCTACCGGCTGAGGGTTATTTTTTATAAGCGCGACCGAAGACCGCCTACGCTGAAGGGTGTACTATGCAGAATGACATCACCGTGGCGGTAGCCACGGTAAGGGCACACGTTCGGACGGATGGCGTAGCCCAGGATTATTTTTTATAAGCGCGGCCGAAGGCCCCCAACGCAGAAAAGTGTTCTGCGCAAAAGCATTGTGGACCGGGACATAGATATTACTCCGGAAAAAGAATTCTGCCGGCTGAGGGTTATTTTTTATAAGCGCGGCCGAAGGCCCCCAACATTTTTAACATTATATTTTTTTTAATACCGAATTTTGAAAGCATAATTTTAGAAAGCAGAATTTAAAAAACAGAATTTTAAAAAAGCAGAATTTTGTTTTTAGAATACATAATTTCGACACCAACCCTTTGGGTTCATTCGATCTTATAACCAATACCCGTTTTACATTAATCTTCTTAAACAAGTGTAAAGCTGATGCCAGATAAAACTTCGTGTTGTGCTACGTGACACTTTCTGCGTGACAGCTGGGTTAAAATGCATGTTTCTATATCGACGGCTGAGAATAAGATCGATCTATTTCAAAAATTGTTTCAACAACGCCCTATTTGAAAAATTGTTTGAATAACGTCCTATTTCAGATTTTGCTTCAAAAACGCCATATTTCAAAAATTGTTTCAATAACGTCCTATTTCAGATTTTGCTTCAAAAACGCCCTATTTCAGAGAAAATTCCATATATTTTTCTCCGAAATAGGGCGTTTTTGAATAATTGTCTGAAATAGGACGTTATTGAAACGAATTCTGAAATAGGGCGTTTTTGAAGCAAAATCTGAAATAGGACGTTATTCAAACAATTTTTGGAATAGGGCGTTTTTGAAACAATTTTTGAAATAGGGCGATCTTATTCTCAGTCGTCGATATGAGGTTTCTCACACAACGAAAAGTATGGTAACGCTGAAGTTACGTAAAGCCCAAAGCACAACTTTTGGGTGCGTCGACATTTTTTTGCAGTTTCCCTTTACTTTAAATGTAAATAAACACATGTGTACTAGATTATGAAATAAAATCGATTCCCAAAAATTTTGAGTTGTGTCGCTTTATTGTTTAGAGTGCGATATGTATGCTTATGCAATTTTTATATAATAACTAGGGCATGGAAATCTATGCAAATACATGTTTTTCTTAGATTTAGGTAGAGCAAAATAAATAAACAATCTTTGCGAATCGTGAAATTGTCTTAAAAATGGCATTCAAATGTTTTTGCATATTTCGGTCATATATGCATATTTTTACATATTTTGCGTTGTTTAGATTTTTTTATTACATATTTCGCATTATATTGCCTATTTTTGTAATTTGCTAGTTGACAGTTTTATACAAACGAAATCATGCATAACAGCCATCTGACGACGAATAGAGTTTCGTGTGAACACGGCTATTATTAGTATTCTCGATACGGTGCATACCTGTCGACAAAGAGCCGTTTTCAAACATGCTCCTATTACCTCTGTGGATGTAGAACGTTCGTTTTCTATGTATAAGAGCTTTTTTCGACCGAATCGGCAAAGTTTTGTTTTTGAGAATATGAAAAATATTTCATTGTGTACGCCAATGATTCGTTGAATAAGGATTAACCTTTGCAAATTATGAAATGTTCAAGACTGAATTTATGTATCTATATATATATATATATATAAACATACATATGTATAAACGTACAACGTAAGAGCAAAATTGAATTAAAAAATGTTTGTACCTAATTTATTTAACTATTGTAACTTCAATAAACATGAATTATCTGAAGTTGAAAAATTTGAATTAATGCATTTTTTTTGATTTTTCATGCATATTTCTCAGTTTTTGTTGCATTTTTTATGCGCATATTTTTTATTTTTTAGTACATGAAATTCCATGCCCTAATAATAACACTTTCAATTTCCTATGAGAGGATACCAAGCTCATCTATCCATTTAATCTGATAAAAATGCTATAGGGTTTAAAAAAGTTTTAAGAAGTTTTAACTTTTGGTTGCATTAAACGTGCAATAAATACTGCAGTTTCGTCGTCAAAAGCCGTATATGAGGAAAATGTCTAATTCTTATTGTTGGGGGGAAGTGGAAAAAAATTGTTTTTTTCAACAACCATTTACAGCGAAGGTTGAGTGTATAGCTATTTCACGAAAAACCATTTTCGATCATCAGCACTCTTTTCGGAAGTGGATGCTACCGGGGATTGAACCCGAGTACATTCCATCTTCAGCCGCAATGACCCAACGCATTTTCACGCTCGACCATTGAGACTCTGTGCGAGTTGTTGAATTTTCACCACTTTTGCCTTTTTTATTTTCAACATTAACGTTTGTGTGTACATATCGTCGTACCATAAGAAAACTAACATCATATTTTTTTTGGCTGACGAAAAGTAACATGTTCAACTTTTGGCTGACGAAAAATAACAAGTTCGACTTTTGGCTGACGAAAACTATCAATTTCGTTTAAACAACAACAATTTTAATGTAAAAACAGTATATAATTGCTGATACTTTTCGTCAGCCAAAAGTCAAACTTGTTACTTTTCGTCGGCCAAAAGTTGATTTTGTTATTTTTCGTCGGCCAAAAGTCGAACTTGTTATTTTTCGTCAGCCAAAAGTCGAACTTGTTACTTTTCGTACAGAATTTTTTTATTGATAGCTTTCGCCAGAAATTTTAAATATGTTAGTTTTCGTATGGTACGACGATATATGCTTTTTGCATATCGTCGCTGCGCCAACAAAAACAGCTATACGTTTTTCAGCAACTTTTCAGGAGAGCAAAAAAACCGTTTTCTGGTGATCCTAGAGAATATTTTTTCTAGTTTGCATTGTTAACTAATGATACTACACATATGTAATAGACTTGTGCAATTTTTTTTTTACTTTTTTTGACCAACCACTTCGCATGAAGCATTTGCGCCGTTTTACAGCACATAGCTCTTTTTACAAATTGTTTAAATTTGCTAGTGGGGGTAAGAAATCGTGAAAGAGGTGTATACAATTCTTCGCTAGGGTCCGATGCAATTAGCGATAGCTTGGAAATGCATTATTTAATTGACCAGTGCCCCTCCTATTTTGAAAATTGGTCACATACGCTATTTTTAAATAATTTTTTTTACACAAAAATAACCTGAAATCAAAAAACAATTATACGAAAATAGATGTATAACTGATTTTACAGAGCATTTCTACTACTGAGAGCATATAGCTGTGTTTGACAACTTCTAACCCAAGAAGGATATCAGAAAACAGGAAATGCAGAAATGTGGCTAGCGGATAGCGCTAAATAAATATGTAATAAAAAAAAAATCGAAAAAAAACATATAACTGAATTTGTTGGCGCAGCGACGATATATTCTACTCAAACGTGCTGAATTTGAAATTGAATTAAATAAAATTTCGTTCTAAGCACTAAAACTCTTTCAAGTAAAATTGTTAACGTTGTTTGGTATATAAAAAATTAGTGGTGAAAATTCAACAGCTTGCACAGAGTCTCAATGGTCGAGCTTGAAAATGCGTTGGGTCATTGCGGCTGAAGGCTGGTATCGACCTCTCAAGAAACAGCTCAAGAAATTTTTCGCTTTATTTCTTGAGTGAAAAATAGTAGTAGGCAAGAAATTTTGACGTTTATTATTCCACCGTGAATACCATGTGAAACGAAGAAGATCATCAAAAACGTAAACAAAATAAACCATTTTGTAAACATGAGAAATTGATAAGTTCTTAAAAAACAATAAAGATTTAAATATTTGTTTTCAATAGTTTTATTTTGTTGGTATTTTAGGAAATCATCGAAAGCGACGAGGATGACCTTATATTATTGCTAAATTGTGGAATATTGATGGCCGGAATGGAAGTAGATATAAGAAATTGATGTCAACTTCCGCTTTGCATCATTACAAAAATTGTGCACTATATTTTTTCCGATTAATTTTTCCATTTTCACCACCATTTTTATCAACATGTAACAAAAGCCAACAGACGTCAAAATTTCTTTAAGAAATAAATGCTCGATGATCACCCCGATTCTAAACGAAAAATCCACAAGGATTTTTCCACTTCTCACTGTTCCCTTATTCTAAACACAAATTCCTTGTGGAATTTTTCGCTTCTCCCTTTCCGGCTATTCTAAATGATGTTCGAAAAAGTGAAAAGCGAACAAGGAAGAAAAGTAGGTATCATGAATGAAAATAAAAGCGAGAATTTATGCAATTATTTTGTGAGATTTTTCACAAGCCAATTTTAAGTGAATGTTGAACAAAATGTGAGTGAATATAACTTTTGTTAATAAAAAATACATAATTGAATTAATTATGTACTGGTTTGTTTATTTTTATGACGGAAAGTATAAACAGCAAATAGATATTTTAGTAAGTTTATTGAAAGGGCAGCCGGATATTTCGCGGCTTGTAGGCTGTAGTATCCCTTCCGGTTGTAGTAAGGGTGCTTGTTTTGATATGGAGCGATGATACGGACATGTGTTCCATCAATACATTCAAGGACACTAGAGCTGTCGTAGTTTTAAAAACCGCACTTAAAAACTTTCTTTTTCGTCGCTGTTCATAGCTTTATGAATCCAAATCGGATACAACTCATTTTCAAAAATTTCAACAACTTTTAGAACTTTGCTGAAGGTGGATTGAGCCAATCAAACGTCAGAATTTTTTTTGATATCCGTCTTCAAGCAAAAAAAACGGAAGAATGCGCATAGTTTTATTATAGGAGAGATTGCAAATAGTTTCTTTGGCTGCTGTGTATGTGATATTAAAATGTCCAATAAATATTTGAACGCAGGTTTATTAATTCTATAGTATTTAATAAATCTGCAAATTAATAAAATCAATGCAATACTCTCAAAAAACTTTTATTTCCTATAAAGATTCCGTCAAACAGATTCGTACCATCGCGCAATCTTCCTCTTATAGACCTCTGCTACTTTCGAAAAGCAATACCATGCATATTCACTCTTAATTTTGTTAAATTTGCAATTTTTTAACAAAAATGCAAAATTTGTGGGGAAATTTCGATACGGGCCAGGCCCCTGAATTTTCGGTTTTTTTTTTATTTTATGGTAGGGGGGTCATATGGATCACTAAATGCAAACGAAATCTTGGGAAAACTTATAGTTTATTAATAATAAATTATTTTTGCGTAGTACACCCTAATGCGTTGGCGGCCTTCGGCCCTCAGCCGACAGAATTCTCTTTCTGGAGTAAAATCTACGGACCGATCCACAGTTGTTTTGAGTAGAAAAACATTTTGCGTTTGCGGCCTTCGGCCTCGCTTCAAAAAAAATTACCCTCAGCCGGCGGAATTCCCTTTCTGGATTTATATTTCTGGAGCAGTCCACAGCATTTTTGCATAGTGGGGTTTTAAAATTTGTAAAATTAACATTCACATAACATTTCCAGAAAATTTTATTGAAAAATTCTTAGTGGTTGGAAAATATATACGGCATTCGCATAATATCGAAGGCGACACAGGTAGGCGCATAGGCAAATTCCGAAGCTACTTTTTTATTTACAAAGGTAGAGTGTACTGTAAAAATCAAAGCGAATTCACATCATGGCCCAATAGGAATGGGCCAGTCCCAAGTGAATTCAGGTTTTAACCAAGGCGAAATATCATTTTGACACCACACTACCAAATACAATAACAAAATGCATCGGAAATTTCTGAATCCGCTTATGCGCCTACCTTCCTAGATCTGCCTTGCAACAAAAAAGTTGACTTCGAAAATCCGCTCACATGTTCGAAATTCTGTTCGCCAGTTTTTCTTCTCGCTAGTGAAAGAGAATAGGAGGAAATTTTCCTGGTGAACAAAAAAATCCACAAGGGCTGAGATCCTGGCGGATATTTAGAATCGGGGTGGATATATTTCTTGGCAAAACCTGTGTTGCTGTGTTCGCATTATGTTGAAAAATAGTGTTAAAAAATTGTATTGAATTTATTGAGAGGTCGATACTCGCTCAAGAAAGTTCTACAAGAAAAATTTCTTGAGCATTTCTTGTATGTACGTGTTTTTATATGGAACTTTTGCGTTTCTTGAGAGGTCGATACTAAGCTTGAAGATGGAATGTATTCGGGTTCAATCCCCGGTAGCATCCACTTCCGAAAAGAGTGCTGATGATCGAAAATGGTTTTTCGTGAAATAGCTATAAACTTACGGCCTTATTACGGTGTGGTAACATAATTTACTTTACTGGTGAAATAAAGAATCTGGTACTTTAAACACTCTTTTCGTATTCTGGCAGCAGAAAATTAAGTTACCACCTCAATACGTGGTAATATTTTGTTACCATTTTCAGCCGATTCAATTCCGTTCGTATGGAAATTCTTTGACAGCGTTACCATTTGTGCCAGAATACCAATTGAAAAGATGGTAACAATTTTCAGCAACATAAATTACTAGTAAAGTAATTTTCCGGTAACGCTCGGAATAGCAGTGTTAACCTTCGCTGTAAATGGTTGTTAAAATTTTTTCCACTTACCCCCAACAATTAAAAATTGAATTAAATGAAATTTCATGCTAAGCATTAAAACTCTTTCAAGTCTAATTTTTATGTTCATGTGATATAAATATTTTCGGCCGTAAAAAAAAAATGTTTATCAAAAATTTAGAATTGTTCTTACATTAAAAATACATTAAATAACGCAGTTATACTGAAACCGTATATGGAGGGATTTTGCGGGTATTTGTTATAATGTCATATAAAAAAAGCCATCTAACTGTCGAGATGTTCGGACGTGTTTCTGTCGCTCCTCTATTTTTGCAAAATATTTTTGCAAAATAAAGTGAAAAGGAATTTGCATTCGCAGTGAATTTTCTTTCATTGCGCAATCGTTAAATCGAGATAGTGACTCTTAAAACAAAAAAAAAAAAAAAAAAAAAAAAACAAAAAAAAAAATAAAAACTAAAAACTAAAAGCAATGCCTTGTGTGTGTGGCCAAAGGGTTGATCGAGTTCAAGTCGGACTCAAAGTTGAGTGTGCGAATTGCCTAACTTTTTTTCATACAGCATGTGTTGGTATCAAACCAGCTGATTTGGACTACCTGCTTAACTCTGATCAGAGTTTTTATTGTAATGCCTGTATGGTGGTGCGCCGCACCTCCCTTCGGTCTCCGCTTAAGCAACCTGCTGTTCAAGTGGAAAACAAAGCTGGCGCCAAATCATCTACAAACTCATCTGACTCTCCGAACTCTTTGAAACCAAATTCGGATGAGCATGCTAAACAAAATTCCAATAACAATAAGCCTCTGCCAGTCATGCTGGAGGGAGACAAATCTACCAATAAATTATGCAAATCTAAATCTACCAATAATAACAATTCGTCTGACTCTCCGAAATCTATGATATCAAACTCGGATGAGCATACAAAGCAAATCGTCAATAACAATAAACAACAACCAATATCGTTAAAATCTTTATACAATGCTATTGCCTCTCTTCGTAGTGAGAATTCTCGTGTGCATAATCTTATCACTGCTCCATGATTCAACAATAAAGGTTTACGCATGACGACATACCTTCATACATAGTGGGGCAAGAAGTGTCATGCAAAGAGGAATGTAGAAGAATTTGACAGATTCGGCCCCTATGGAAATGCTAGGGTGCGTGTGTGTGTGGAATATGTCAACAAAAAAAATGCTTATGAAGATTGAAGAAGAAGTCAGCTGATCTTATGCATTCTCCTTTATTGTTCCTCCATGCACTGCTCTGAAAGCTGAAAACAACAAACTAGTCTCAAAAACAGAAAACATGCATACTGCGCTCCTTTCTATGCAGAGCAATTTAAATGAGAAAGACAATATGATCGCTAATCTCACGTGTGAAATTAAAAGTCTTTGTCTTGCACTTAATAAATTTGTTGGTAAGAGGGATAATATGCATTCCTCTTTATCATATTCGCATAATTCCCTGTCAACAAACTCCTCAACTACTGGTAACACTACTTCGTCGCTAGTTGGCTCGCAGTCATTCGCAAATTATCAGTGCACAAATGTTGGTGTGCCAGCTAGCTATATGTTATCGAATTCTGTTTATACTGCTGCTGCTAGCACTACGTCAGCGTCACCAATGCACACCGTCGTTGTTACCGCTCCGATATCTAGCACTGCTGCTCACGATGCAATACCTTCGTCTTTCCCGCTGCCCATCATAAATTGCGCTGGTGTACCTAAAAACAACACCTCATCTGCAATATCTAATTCTTCACTTACTGTGGATTTGCCCCTTTCCACTCTCTCGTCGAATATTGCCTATCGATCGAATTCGCAGTCGTCGTTCTCTAGTATAACATATGCCGGCGTATCTAAAGCTGGCGCTACATGTTCTTCGTCGCAGTCGCCGTTGCCTAGCATAGCATCTGCCAGTGTATCTATAGCTAGCGCGACAAATTCACCGTCGCAGTCGCCGTCGCCTAGCATAGCACATGCCGGCTTATCTAAAGCTGGCGATACATATTCTTCGTCGCAGTCGCAGTCGTCGTTGCCTAGCATAGCACATGCCGTTGCTACTAATTCACCAATGCTGCCGTCGCCTGTTAATTTGAATGATACTGAACAGTGGGTCGAGGTATCGAATAAAAGAAATATAAATAATAGACCTAATCATAGTAATAAAAACAATTATAATAAAAATATTCTTGTTAGAGGTACAAATAAATGCTCGGACCTTGATGTGATTGATGTGGCTCGCTACAAATGGCTACACTTATCCTCTTTTGCTCCAACAGTTTCTGAAGATGATATAAAAAATTATGTTTCCAAACAGGCTAACTTGGACATTACCTCGTTATCTTGTTTTAAATTGGTCAAAAGAAATATACTTTTATCTACTTTATCAAAAGTTAATTTCAAATTAGGTGTTCCTGAATCCGCTTATAATAAATTGTTGTCTTCGGAAATTTGGCCTAATAATGTAATAGTTAAGCCTTTCTTAATTTTTCAAAAGGCTCGAGAAAAACCATCTCAGTTGTAGCAAACTAATTTAGTTTCTGACTGTTTGGGCAATGCAAATAATCTTATTAATTCAGATAATAAGCTAAGAGTTTATTTTCAAAATATATCTGGCTTGAGAACTAAATGCTCAATTGTGTATATGAAAAGTTCTTTCCAAGAATTTGATGTTTTTGTTTTTGTTGAATCTTGGCTGAATGAAAACTTCTTTGACAGTGAACTTTTTGACCCCAATCTTTACGATGTTTTTCGTAAAGACCGTGATCCTGTCAAAACTGGGTGTTCTAGAGGAGGAGGAGTTCTCATTGCTGTCCGTAAGAAATTTAGGGCAGCACTGGTAACCCTTTCCAATTCTGACACACTTCTTGATCAAATTTGTGTTTGCATTCATGGTTCATTGGGAACAGTTTATATGTGTACTTCATATATTCCTCCGAACAGTGCTGATTTTGTTTATTTTGCACACATTGACAATGTTGTGTCGTTAGCTTCACAAATTTCTGGGGAAAGTCATCTATGTGTTCTTGGTGATTTTAATTTGTGCCATTTGAATTGGTCCTCGTTTAGTAACTTAAAGCCACTTATTGCTTCGAACGTTAATTCTTCAGCTGAGATTCACGTAGTTGATAGCTTATTAAGCATTGATTTACATCAAATTAATGGGTTTCGAAACAGTTTAAACAGAATATTAGACTTAGTATTTATGTCCAATAATATTAATTATACACTGTCGGAATGTATTACACCTGTTTCTCCCACTGATAAGCATCATGTGCCTCTTTCTCTTGAGTTAGAGTTTTATGAATTCGCTAACGTTGCCGATGAGCCTGATATCAAATTTAATTACAAATCTTGCAATTTTTCTACCTTTAATGAAATTTTATCCAGTGTTGACTGGTGTAATGCATTCCACGACAAAAATGTTACTGCTTGTTTCCAATACTTTAAATCTAAGGTCTATGAATTATGTTTGAAGCATGTTCCTATTGTGAGTAAGAGAAAATACAAGACGCCTTGGCATACCAAACGTCTAAAACGCCTGAGGAACTTAAAAAACAAATTCTGCAAATTGTATAAAAAAACTGGCGACCCAGTACATTATTCGAAATTTCAATGCTATTTAAAAGAGTTCAATTGTCTAAATAAGTTCTTGTACAGAAATTACATACTTAATTTTGAGACTAATATTATTACTGACTCGAAAGCCTTTTGGCAATTTATTAAGGCAAAGAAGTCATCCTCATCTGTGCCGATTAATGTATTTTTTAATAGTGCAACTGCGAATTCTGCCGTAGATGCAGCAAATTTGTTCGCTGACTTCTTCTGCTCTAATTTTGACTCCGACTCTGAATTGGACTCTAGTTGTTTCTCTTCCACTAACTCATCATTAAATTTTGGATCGTTATGCGTATCTGTTACTGACGTTATAGATGGAATTCAAAAGATGAAACCTACATCTAAAGTAGATTCTGATGGCCTATCTTCAGTTTTGTTGAAAAATTGTTTGTGCCTTGCACAACCGTTGACAACTATTTTTAATAGATCTCTAGCCTCTGGTCTTTTTGTAGACGATTGGAAACTGTCATCTATTTCTCCAATTTTCAAAAGTGGTAACAAATGCGATGTTCACAATTATAGGCCCATTGCAAAACTTTCTTCTATATCAAAACTTTTTGAGATAGTTGTAAACGAAAAATTACGTTTTGTGGTTAAAAGCTTAATTTCCCCTAAGCAACACGGCTTTTTTGCATGCCGCTCCACGGTTACTAATCTATCCATTTTCAGTGACTATTGCATTTCTGCTTTTCAAAGTAGATCGCAAGTTGATACGATATACACTGACTTCTCCAAGGCTTTCGATAAAGTTTCTCATAGAATACTCTTACTGAAGCTCGAGTCTTTTGGGTTTCATTCCATCTTCTTATCATGGATCAGATCCTATTTATCCAATAGACGTTGCGTGGTTGCTCTTGATAATGCAACATCGCGGCCATTTGTCGCATCCTCTGGAGTTCCACAAGGGAGTATCCTAGGACCTCTTTTCTTTATAATTTTCATTAATGATATTGGTTCATGCTTTTCGTTTGCAGAACACCTGATGTATGCCGACGATCTCAAAATATTTGCAGTCATTAACAATACTAGCGACTCTATGAGAATGCAATGTGACTTGCTCAATGTCCACAACTGGTGCAAGCTGAATCGTTTACATTTAAACATAAAAAAATTTTTCATGTAACTTTCGCCAAATCTGTTACTACTTTGCAAACGTCATATTATATTGCTGACGTTAAACTTAAACTCGTTGAAGAAATTAAAGATTTGGGAGTTATTTTCGACTCTAAGTTTTGCTTTAATAGCCACGTCATTCATGTAATATCTCGGTCTTACTCAATGCTAGCATTCATTCGTCGTAATTGTGCTGCTTTCACTAACCCATACACTCTTAAGACTTTATACTGTGCCTTTGTCAGATCGAGGTTAGAGTATGCAGCCTTCATTTGGAGGCCCTCTCAAACTGGTCTCTCTAATCGGCTAGAAAGAGTCCAAAAAGTGTTTCTTCGATTCGCTCTTAGGACCCTAAAATTTTCCGAGCCTTTACCTCCGTATAAATCCCGTTGTATGCTGATTAACCTTACATCACTAGATGCCAGAAGAAGCTTCCTTTCGTGCTCTTTTGTTCTCAGTATTATCTCTGGCGCAATCGATTGCCCTTCTCTACTTGATAAAATTCAATTTAATGTGCCCTACAGGAACTTGCGTCGTTACGAAACCTTAAAAATTGGTCTATCAAAAACCAACTATGGCGTCAATGCACCTATTTCTAGAGCATGTGCTGAGCTTAATTTGTTTTTCAGTTCGTCAGGTGCTGATTTTACATGGTCGCATTCAATGCTAATCAACCATCTCAAGACTTTTTTTTGCATGAATAAATAATGTATTAGTGTAATTTGCATATGTATATAGTCTGTAAGAATTTTTTTTTTTGAATTCAAAGACCAAATAAATAAATAAATAAATAAATAAATTGTATCCGATTTCCAAAAAAAAAAATGTTTTTTTTGTTGCATTAAAAGTGCATCGAACAATATATTATACTAAAAGTATCTTTTATTGCTTCGCAATGAGGAATAATAGTTAACCAAAGTCAAGTCAGGTCAACTCAAGTCAAGTCAAGTCAATTCAAGTCAAGTCAAGTAAATTCAAGTCAATTCAAGTCAAGTCAATTCAAGTCAAGTCAATTCAAATCAATTCAAGTCAAGTCAAGCCAATTCAAGCCAAGTTAAGTTATTCCGGGGTTATCTGGGTCCACTTGATGACCTTGTATAGCCATCACTACAGCTCTATGTTGAAGCCGTTCCCAACAATTTTCATTTGATACCAATATCGTTCAAAAACATCCGGATCCGCATTTTGATGCTATCTGGGGACCCGGTTTAGGAATCAATATGGATAGAACTCCATGTAAAAGCCTCGTTCAAAACCTTTCATTTCATACCAATATTGCTCCGAAACATTCAGGGTTAATCCGGGGTCACATTTTGACCCATATCAGGAGACCCGGCATGGAATCACAATGAAAATAGGTCTGTGTTAAAGGCCTGCTCAATACGTTTAATTTCATACCAATACTCGTATCCTTCAAAAACATTCCGGAGTCATCTGGGTCCACATTCTTACCCAGACTGGATGTCTAGGCATCACAATGAAAATAACTATGTTCAAGTCCTGCTCAACACCTTTCATTTCATACCAATATGGCACGTGTAGGTGCAGGCGTTCTTGAGTTATAGCATAGTATGTATGTGTAAACAGGTTTTTGATTGCCACCGAGCCAAACAACAAACCGTGCAAAAACAAACATATTAGTCGCCTACGCTGCGCTGCCTGGCACTACTGCGACGCCTCCACTGAACACGGCAAATGACCAAACGAATCTGTCTATGCTTGCGCTTTTTTTAGTTTTTCAAAATTTAAAACCGGGAAAAGGGTATCTATTAAAGTCTTAGAAATGCGCAAAAAAAAGTACATGGTTGTCGAGAATTTACCATTTATGACAATTTAAAAAAATCGGTCCAGTACTTTTTGAGTTATCGCCTTACATACATGTTCCATACAATCAATTTTATATAATTAGTATAGATTTGAAATTATTTTGAATCACGAATCAAAAAGTATTTTGAAAGAACTGATGATAATTAAAAGTAATTGATAATGGAATTGAAAAAGTTGTAATAAGTTACCAATTACCAGTAAAAAGTAATTGTGCATGATACTTGATTTTTTTAATTATCAAGTAATTGTACTTAGATCAAGTACAAATACCAAGTATTATTCATTGGCGGGGTGTAATAAGGCCTTTTGAAATAAGGCCTTTAAGGCTAGAGCTGTAAAACCATCGATAGTCGGACCACTCGATAGTTTCGATAGTCGAAAAAAAACTATCGATACTATCGATAGTTTTTTATGAATATTTCACTAAAATAAAAAGAGGGATGGTTTTGTTTACAGTTTTCTTTCCAAAAGTCTTTAATTTTTACGCAAAACAATAATTAAATAAAAGATCAAATAAAAATTAGATACTTCACTTACCTGAGAGAAAAATCAACCAAAAGTTGGTTAATAGTACTAATTTCACACTTGAAATGGAATCAATGTGAATTTTATTTAATATTGGGTACGTTCAGAAGGCGCAACGGTGGAGCACAACTGTTGTGTAGATATCAGTAATCGGAAAGTGATACAATTTTCGCCTTCTGAACGAGCTGATACATTAAATAAACAAATTAGTATTTTAATTATCCCCAACGTAATTGCCACTAATTTCGCGGCTTTGAAACATTTTTATTACATTCCAAAATTCATAAACACTATATATATTTTTGTACATATGTCAAAATCGTAAGCTCAACATGTTGTGTAAAGTGAGCGTAAAAAATTTATGATGGAAAAAAGTCTCCAAAATCACAACATGTTGTGGTGATCAGAAATACTCAACGTTGCGTTCAGAAGATAAAACACAACAGTTGCGCAACTGTTCCACCACGGTTGCGCCTTCTGAACGTAGCCATTACCATTACCATTGTTGATATATTAGACAGTGTTTTTGGTTATATTAACCATGATATTTGTTGATATAACAAAATGTTCGTTCAAATCTTCAACCAATTTCTTGTTACTATTAAACAATTTGTTGGTTATATTTTTATGCCAGTAGCAGCACTGCTATGTATGATCTAACTCGAACGATGAATCCGCCTTAAGAGGGTGTTAATATGTTAACTGAATAACAAAGAAAATTCCAAATACTCACTCTCTCGCTCTCTGCAATTCGGGTCCAGCCATTCAACTTCGTCAAGCACAAACGGTGTTGAAGGCGATGGTAACAACAGAGCCGAAGCCATAAAGCTTCTTAACAATTTTTTCTTTTTTTTTTTAGATATGAATTAACCAATATTTTCGTTAACATAACAAATATACACGTTGGGGAAACCAACTTATCTGTTTGATATTGATTGTTACCAAAATATTGGTTAATGTTACAATGAAAATGTACATATTACATTTTTTCCTTTTGACATGAATAAATCAACCAAGAAGTTGGTTGAAAAAACCATTGTACTTTTTTCTCTGTGTATGTATATAGCATTTTCTGGTTAAATTAAACCTTAAAAAGAGGGATGGTTTTGTTTACATTTTCCTTTTCAAAGTCTTTAATATTTTTTTAACGCATAACATTAATTAATTAAAAAAATAACAGCAAACAGGAATTAAATACTTCACTTATATATATAGCATTTTTTGGTTAAGTTAAGCCTTTTTCAATTTAAAATTTGCACTCGATTTGAAAAAGGTTTCATTTGACTTGAAAACGCTATAGTAATAAAACTAAAAGTAGTACATTTGTTTTTTAGCGTCTTTGGCGCTGACTACACAATTTCCAGATGGATTTTAGAAAGCGTTAACTGGATTTTAGAAATGTCAATTGGATTTTAGAAAGAGGAAATTGGATTTTGGAAATGTCAATTGGATTTTAGAAAGGGGAAATTTGATTTTAGAAATGTCAATTGGATTTTAGAAAGGGGAAATTGGATTTTAGAAATGTCAATTTGATTTAAGAAAGGGGAAATTGGATTTTAGAAATGTCATTTGGATTTTCGAAAGCGTGAATTGGATTTCAGAATGTGCGTGTAACATAAATTTTACACAGAATTTTTCGAATAGAAATTCTTTATTGCGTATGGAATTATAATGTACATATACGTAATTATATAAATTTTCGAAAATCCAATTTGCAGTTTCTAAAGTCCAATTTCCCTTTTCTAAAATCCAATTTCCCCTTTCTAAATTCCAATTGACATTTCCAAAATCCAATTTCGCCTTTATAAAATCCAATTGACATTTCTAAAATCCAATTTTCCCTTTCTAAAATCCAGTTGACGCTTTCTAAAATCCATCTGGAAATGGTGTAGTACATAAGGCACATTGTTTATACCATAGCTGGGGAATAATGATTAGTAATCCTAATGATTACTAATCGGATTAGAAACTTTTTTTTTTAATCCTAATTGATTAATTAGGATTAGATGGCTATTCTAATCGACTACTTTTTGATTAGATTGGAACTAATCAAAAATCTAATCACGATTAGTGACGATTGGCATATCTAATCAAAACTAATCAAAAATAAAATCGAATAGATTTCTCGACTAGTTTTGATTAGATTTGATTATATCAACTATTTTGAAATATTTGCAATCGTGAAGTTACTACAGTATAAAGAGAAATTGAATAAGCTTCCCCATGAGCTGAATCTGTCTCCTTTTACATTAAGTGATTTTCAATATTTGGAGTCGTACAAGCTGCTAATGGAGCCTATTGCCCAAACTTTGGACTTTCTCCAAGGTGAAGCCAATGTGAAATATTGTTGTATTAATCCTGCGTTATTTTCTTTGAGTAATAAACCGCTAAAATTATCTAGAAAACCCGAAGTTTTGAGCAATGTTAGCTCAACAGCAGTACAATTATAACATCAATTGAGAGAACGGTTTAAACCATATTTTACATTGGCTCCTGAGGGCTTTTTAAGAGCAGCGGTTACCTCTCGGCAGTGAGCGGCATACCCTCCGAGTGTATTTCTGCCATGAAAAAGCTTCTCACAAAAAATTCATTCGCCGTTCGGAGCCGGCATAAAACTGTAGGTCCACCCAATTAGTAAGAAAAACAAAAAGTAGCACACCTCGAATTGGGAGAGAAGCTCGGCCATAAAACTCGTCAGAGTTATAATAGCGCCATTGTATTATATATTATACTTTATGAATTAAATGACAAAAAAAAAATATTTCAAAACAGTTGATCTAATCAAATTTAATCAAAACTAATAAAAATAAAAATCAATTGGATTTCGAGATTTGCTAATCGCCATTAGATTTTTTATTAGCTCTAATCTAATCAATTAGTAATCAAAATATAAAGAATCAAAAAAAATCTAATGATCAGATTACTTAATTTTTCTAATCGTAATGATTTCTAATTCTAATCGAAGTTCCCCAGCTATGGTTTATACATTTCATTAATGTAAAATACCGATAATCAAAAGGCACACTGTTTAAACATTTCATTAATGTAGAATACACTATGCTTTAAATAAATCAAAAAAGAAAAAAATACGAAGAATTTCAGTTATGGGGGAGGATAGGTATGGGCCTGCTGAGCACAGAACAATTTTTTTTTTTAATTTTTTTGTATGGTTACTTTTTGAGATAACGGTAATTTTGTGTTTTTTGTTATCACTTTATTCAAAAATTATGTTCGTTGGAGTTACGCTTCTAACAATATACAACTTATAGTAATTGAACCACATCTCGCTAAATTACATCTGGTCAATTTCAAAATTTTTAATTTTTTGCGATTTTTGAAAAAGTTTTGATTTTCAAATTAAGTTTTTTATAAAAACTTGTAAAAATCAGAAAAGTTTTATTTTTTAAAAATTCGCTCGTTTAATTGTTAACGTAATATCAAAGATATCTGATAAAAATATTATTTTTAGCGATTTCTTTCATGTGAAAAAAAGGATATTTTATGGACGAAAAACTCGGTTAGATGACTCATCCGTGTATAGACAAAAGATAAAATTTGTTTGTGACTTCACCCTCTCAGAGGTTGAGTAAACGGCCCTTAAGCTAAAGATATTGATACTTATGTATTGTGGAAAGATTTTTCGTCATCCCTTGTGAAAAAATCGTTCCACAATACATCATATTCCTACCGCGTCGGAAAACCAAGCAAAAAAAAGGAATAATGAAAATTACTTAACTATTGCTTGTCATTTTATATCCGAAGATTTCAAATTGCGAGTAGCTGTACGGTAGACACAAAAGCTGCTGTCAGATACAAATCATTCCGCAGCTAATATATTGGAAACCTTGCACCATGTTCCATGCGAGTTACCGTGATTTGCACCTTCAATGAATTTAGCTGTGCGAGCAAATTGTTTCTTATTTTAAAGGCAGTACTATTGAATATGAGAAGTTTAAGGCCGCGCAAGAAGTCTATAGTGTTTTGCAAAAAAAAGTTGTAAAACGACGCCTATACACGGATGAGTCATATAACCGAGTTTTTAGTCCATAAAATATCCTTTTTGTTTCACATGAAAGAAATCGCTAAAAATAATGTTTTTATCAGATATCTTTGATATTACGTTAACAATTAAACGGGCTAATTTAAAAAAAATAAATTTTTCCTGATTTTTACAAGTTTTTATTAAAAACTTAATTTGAAAATCAAAACTTTCAAAAATTGGAAAAAATAAAAAATTTTGACATTGACCAGATGTCATTTAGCGAGGTGTAGTTCCATTACTTCAAGTTGTATATCGTTAGAAGCGTGGATTTTAGTCGCCTCTTACGACAGATATTCCTTACCACGGGTATATTCTAAGCCCCCTAACCCGCTGGGGTATTAATTTGACCAATTTTATATCGAAATCCAACTCCTCCCTAACATTCAGTATTCTTCTCTTGGGACAAAACTACAAGAATGAATACGGATAACCATCGATAGTGGAAAAAAACTATCGCTAGTGACACGAAAAAAAAACTATCGATACTATCGATAGTGCCATCGATAGTTTTGCAGCTCTATTTAAGGCCTTATATCGCAACCAAAGTGAGATAAAGCCTTTATTTTGTCATTTTCAAAAAAAAAGGTCTTATTTCACATTTAAAACGCAATTAAGTCTTTTTTGAAATGTGCAATAACCCCTTTATTTATTTACGCGAGAATTCCAATGAGCAAATAACTGTTATATAAATAACATACGGACATCACCGTGGCGGTAGCCATGGTTAGGGCACACGTCCGGACGGATGGCGTAGCCCAAGGTTATTTTTTATAAGCGCGGCCAAAGGCCGCCAACGCAGAAAAGTGTTCTGCGCAAAAGCACTGTGGACCAGGCCATAGAAAGAAAGAGAATTTTTTATAAGCGCGGCCGAAGGCCCCCAACGCAAAAGCTGTTCTCCGCAAAAGTTTTTTCTTTATCTTCTCTTTCCGGAGTAATATCTATGGCCCGGTCCACGGTGCTTTTGCGCAGAACACTTTTCTGCGTTGGCGGCCTTCGGCCGCGCTTATAAAAAATAACCCTGGGCTACGCCATCCGTCCGGACGTGTGCCCTAACCGTGGCTACCGCCACGGTGATGTCCTTCTGCGTAGTACACCCTTCAGCGTAGGCAGGGTCTGGTACGATATGTCGAAAATTTTAATGTCGATCCTGCGTAGGCGGCATTCGGCCGCGCTTTTAAAAAATAACCCTCAGCCGATAGAATTCTCTTTTCGGAGTAATATCTATGGCCCGGTCTACAGTACGTTTGCGGCCATTTGAACTCGCAAAATTGGTATCGATTATTAACCTTTTTTGGTCGTCGTCCCCTATACCAGGCACTTGCCACAAAGTGAAATAAGACCTTTAGAACCTTATTTCACATTTCAAGTGAAATAAGACCTTATTCTTAATAAAGGCTTTATTTCTCAATCGATAGCGATATAAGGCCTTAAAGGCCTTATTTCAAAAGGCCTTATTACACCCCGCCTTATTCATTATGTCACAGCTCTGGTATGTACTTGGGTACGAATTTCTGACACAGGCCACCCAATACATAAAATATTTCCATTAGGGTTGATAGTGGTACTATTTTTCGATAGTTGTTGCTGATGCAAATAAAGACTTTGTTTTTGGCACAAAAATTGTTTTCTTATACATATACTAGCAAATGCCCGTCCCGCTTCGCAACGACGAAAAACGTTTTTATTTTATAATGAGTCTTCCCTCTACCAGTGGCGGACCTAGCATAAATTGCCTGGGCAAGCCTATGTGTGAAGCATAACCATTAGCCATTTATGTAATTTCCTTTGCTGTATTATTTAAAAGTCTGATTGCGTTCCATCATTGACTTTGATTTAGAGTTCTCGATTTCTTTTTAACATTTTCGAGTGGCCCGAATAAATGCTTTCCAATGCTCGAACGCTCGTTTGTTTGTTTATTTCGCGTATGTTTGTACGGGCATTTGAACAATTCGGGTATTTGAAGATCGTTTTTTCTCGTTTATTTTGTTTTTGTTTTTTTCATATGAATTTTTTATTTTTGTTTTCCTGATACATATTTTTTTGTTTGTATACTCGGAGAAAAGGAATCAAAAATAAAATTTTTTATTTTTATAATGCACGTTTTAAACCAAGTAATTTTTATTTTATAAATGAAAATTTTTTAATTTAAAATTAAATTTTGTAAATTAAAATGTATTTAGGATTTTAAAAGAAACATGTTTAAATTAAAAATTAAAATTAATGGAATAAAAACGAAAGTTTTTCCTTCAAAATCTCATAATGCTTAAAATAAAAATAAAAATTTTTAAATTAAAATTGTTTTTTCTTGATTTTGCAATTTTACTCTGAACATTTTTAAAATAAAAAATTTCGTATTTACATAATTCCTAAATATAAAAACGTGCGCTAGGGAAATCTTATACGAAAGCGCAGAGGTATTATTAGTTTCCTTATACCGACAGAAATTTCAGCAGTAGCAAGTGTATTTGCTTATTGCCTAAAAAATGGGTGCTTTAGTGTTTGAAAAACTGAGGTCCAATTTGATTTCCACCGCTTTTTAAAATTATCTTGATATTGTGCCAATAGTCGCCAAAAATCACAATCAACCCTTTTATAATCTGGTATTTGATATTTATGTTTGCATGCACATGCAGATGTAAGGAATTATGTGCATAAGTATGTACCTACATGCAAACGAAAATCAAATCAAATATGCATATGGCTGTGAATACTGAACTTTTGAATGCCGAAGCCAGCTTCATATTCGCATACAAATTTTATGTGATTTCCACCGCCGGGCTTCTCGGCTTGTATGAAGCGACCGCCTCTGCCCTCTACCATTCCCTTTCTATTTCCCCTACCTTTACCTTTACGGACCATAAATACGGATTTTCTGAATACATATCTCGACTCCAGCGAAACCTAATAGGTCCATTTTTTGTAACTAAATTCTGTTTTACATAAAACGCATACGTACTAAAAACGAACAGAATCGGATCATAAATAAGGATTTTGCAAATATAGCGACTCCAGCGCCATCTAGCGAGGAAAAATATCGCCTATCTTGAGGGGACTTATCCAAAGAATTTTACAAAAATCCGTTCAGTAGCTTTTGAGTCATTTCCTAAAAACAAACCTATAATTATATATATATAGAAGATAAGCAGTACTTTTTTGTGTCCTTTCTTTAAAATTCAATTGTAGACGATCTAATTAACCGATTTTGACAATTCCAATGCCATTTCCTTTCTTTTTCAAGGTTTTTCAAAAGTATATATTTTATTTATGTATTACAAAAATATTTTAAGAAATGATTCTCAATCGCTTTTCCAAAAATACCACTGCCCTAATGGAAATATTTCTGTGGCAATTTGCAATAATCGCTTAAGTCGAAAAATATGATTTCGAGATAAATTGATTTTTATATTCGAAGGCGTTTCTTAACAAATCATAAAAGTCGATTAAAGACTATGGACGCAAAATCAGTGAGCCATCCACAGTGTTACGATCAAATTTTGTAAATAAAACAAAATGTCATGAAGATATTTGATTAACTATCTACATCTACTTTGGCTGTTATAGCAAGTTTAATATACCTCTATTGTAAGTTAAGCCTAAATGATTTTATTTATATCTTTTGATTGAATTAAGTTATAAACATGTGTTTATTGGGAACATGGTATATATAACTCGAAATCTTCCTAAGTCGACTTAAGCGGTTATTGCTTGTGGCCGCAGATTTTATGTTTTGGGTTGCCCGTGTCAGAAATTCGTATCCACTTAAAATTTCTTTAGACGTACCTAATATCCGCAGTGTGTGGTTGAAAGCATTGTATTGGTCTATTTCCACGTATATCAAATAATACACAAGCACTATCCTCATGACCAGAGACTAATAAGCGACCAGATGGATCGACACATACTGATGCAACTGGTGAACCGAATTTGGACCCTTGAAGTGTCATTGGAGCTATATTGTTAACACATTCATTTGTTCGCAAATCCCAAAATCGAACTGTTTTGTCCTAAAAAAAAAAAGAAAAGCATTATGGTAATTAAAATTCCATATATATTTATTTTTTAAAAAATTTTATTTAAAATTATACGTTAACAAAATTCGTTGTTTATTTTTTAAGTTTCAAAAATTCTCTGAGGAAAATTTTTGAAGTTATGTATTTCAAATTTCACAATAGAAATCATGATCAACAAGATCAATAAAAAAACAAAGTTAAATTAACCCAACATTTACTCTTTTATTTAAAATTATACGTTAACAAAATTCGTTGTTTATTTTTTAAGTTTCAAAAATTCTTTGAGGAAAATTTTTGAAGTTATGTATTTCAAATTTCACAATAGAAATCATGATCAACAAGATCAATAAAAAAACAAAGTTAAATTAACCCTACAAGCATATTCTGGTAAAATGATGATGATGTCATTTATATAAAAATTTTTTAAGATGAAATTTGCATAATGCTTTTAAAAGCTTTTACTACGTTTAAGCCTACATACGTTACGGCTGCACATTAAGCTGATGCCACATATAATGAAGGTAATATTCATACCCTAGTTTGATGCCAATATTGCCCAAAAATATTTTGAGGTCATCCGGATCCGCAATAAATTAAGCAGCTTTATTTGTGATTCGAATACAAAAAAATTTCCGCTGCCAGAAAGAATATAGGGCATGAAGTTGAATATTCGTGAGAAAAAGAAAAACAAAATGTTCTAATTAGGCCGCGATATTTCCTTCCCTGCGAAGTGTGCAAAAAAACTGAATACGCCAATCGCTTTAGCGGTTAACTCTACGTATAAGTGGATATAAATTTTTTATTCTTGTGCAAACTCATATCGTTTTTCATACATACATAAATCTAAACTTGTCTTGAATTCTTGAAAATCGCGCGGTTTTTGGAGTAGCCCCACTCAGTTTTTGCAAAAGTCAAATTTTTTTTCAATTATTCTATTCCCTATTCTCATATTCCGCTGACGGAGGGAGGATCTAAAGAAAAAAAAATGCATCTAATGTTTATACGAGGGGTGCTCTATATATTTTTAGCCTAATAATGAAAAAGTGATGCCAGGTGCAATCTGACATTTCCATTGGAAAGTCTGACATTTTTTAGCATGATCGTACTCAGAACGTTTTGACGTACGACCATCATTTGTGTTGATTACAGTGACTTGAAAAATTTAATTTGGCAAAAAAATGGAATTAACTCGTGAACATTTTCGTGCGATCATTTTTCACAACTTTCGACGTGGATTATCATGACAAGAGTGCATTGATGAACTTAAATCTTTATATGGCGATGAAGCACCATCCTATCCTACTGCGAAAAATTGGTATAATGAATTCAATCGTGGCCGATGCTCGCTCAAAGACCAATTTCGTGAAGGTCGTCCAAAAACGGCTCTTGTGCCAGAGAACATTGATGCCGTGCGTGAACTCATAATGCAAGATCGTCATGTGACATACCGTGAGATAGAGACATCCTTGGACATATCTCCCACTAGCATAAATTCGATATTGCATAAACACCTGACCGTAAAAAAGGCTTGTTCTCGTTGGATCCCGCACAATCTGACTGTGCTCAAAAAAAGGCTCGTGTCGATTGGTACAAAGAAATGTTGCATAAATACGATTGCGGTGCTTCAAGAGAGGTGACGAATCGTGGATCTATGCGTATGAACCCGAAACAAAACAACAATCGACTGTGTGGGTCTTCGAAGACGAGCCAAATCCAACGAAAGTTGTTCGTGGAAGAAGCACATCGAAGCAAATCGTCGCTTGTTTCTTCGGCAAAACTGGTCATGTGGCGACTGTTCCGCTTGAGCAACGTAGGAAGGTCAATTCTGACTGGTACACCACAATTTGTTTGCCTGAAGTCTTCGGAGAAATTCGAAAAACGAACAAGAGAAGACGAATCATTGTTCACCATCAAGGCCAAGCATTGGCGTAGTAACGGGGGGGGGTTTTGGGGACAACCCCCCCCCCCCCCCCCCCCCGAAAGATTTGTTTTGACCATAAAACCATCTTTAACTAAGAGATGCTTTATTAGCATACATTTCTTTTTCAGGAAAAAATCAATGAGAATAGTAATTTTTCGAAATTGGTAATTCGAAATTTAGCGCTTTTTCACGAAGTATTATTTATAATTCTAGCGTTTGTTGAGCCGTAGGAAAGTGCAAGAACCGCAGGAATTTTACCACAATTTACATTCTTTGTACTTATATTCGCTCTTTTGTGGTAAAATTCCTACGGTTCCTGCACTTTCCTACGGCTCAACAAACGCTACAATTATTATACGGCATTGCTGTTATTAACATGCTAATAACAGAAAAGTAACGCCAATTATTCAAATTTCAAGTTTTCTTTCAATTACTTATCATCTTAATCAAATAGTATTAGTATAAACTACAATGGGAATTAGCACAATAGATCTCATTGGAGGTCGCGGTGCAGTATTGCCCTATAATAATAATACAATGGGAATAAATATGCAATGTATAAGAGTATCTGAACTTGAGATTTTACTTAATGTCTGTCAAAATGGAATATTAAAAAACTAAATTATATAAGAAAATTATTATTAATAACCGTAGCACATAGGTAGATTTTCAAGTTTTATGCGGCCAAAAATATTTTATTGTGTACATCTATTCTAAATTGCTTGTTTAATGCAAAATTTTAATAATTTGTGTTAAAAGTCGATTTTATTGAAAAATATATACAGTGACTCAAAAAAAAATCATACGCCAGAGTTTTTAAATTTATTTCAAAGAGTTCTCGAAAATTTGACTCTCTTATTTTCGTTTAAAGATGTAAAAAATTTTTCAATAAAAATCGCCTTAAGCAGGATTTCTAAGCTTATGGGAAAAATCCGAAAAATCGTAGAAATTTCTAAAAGTGGATTAAAAATTTCAAAGCGAGGCCAGAATTTATAGAAGATTTTGAGGAGATTTCTAAGTGTACTGTTATGTAGCCAACCAATTTTAGTGTAAAAAGTGCAATTCTCAATGCTGTAAAAATTTCCGTCGATTTTAGAATTTTTTTTCTGTAGGGTGTTTGCCTTATATGTACGTGAGACCGTTTCAATTAAAATTTCCGAAAAGCCAATGAAATTTTTCAAAAAGTTGAATGCTGCATATTATTATATTACAATTGAATGAGCTGCAAAATTGCTTACTCAAAAATCTTCTAAAAAAATGTAGCTTTATAATTCTTAGCCCTTTTTATGATAAGTACTTCCTTGACTTTTAAAAATTGGAAATACTAAAAATACTGCCTAAAAAGTTAACAATAATCGCTGCTAAATATCTGGGTTACTTTTGAGCATCACTTACATTAACCAAGATATGCGTTGGAAATATAAACATTAAAATTAAATATAAAACACAAAAAGAAAATTATTGTATGTACATATGAAAAACCCTGTATCTAGTAGTGAAGTGCGGCTTTGTGCGACGCAATTTTTTGTCGCAAAATACTAATTGTACTAGATATCATGTCCGAGGGTTAATTTGACTGAGTCTGAAAGAGCAACATAAAAAAATAAATTTTTAACATGAAAAAGAGTGATAATTTTTTTTTAAATAACCCAACTTTAAAAGCTTAAAACTATAAACTTAGAATTATTGGAAACCAAGGATATTATTGAAAAGTGTTAATAATTACTTGAAGCTTTAGGATTCATCACGATTACTTAAATGAAATGCTTTAAATAATAAATATTCAAGTTGAAACTAGCACTTAAAAATATGTAAGAAAAAAAACAAAAAAATTTACTTCAGATATGCTAAGTTTCGACCATCTGGGGCAAGTGCAGAGTATGAGGTCGGGAAAAAAGCGATGAATTATTGTTCCCCATTCTATTTCCCCATTCTATTTCCAATGCGCGTAGATTTCCAGAAGAGAATATGAGACTTACTTTTGAAGTATAGTTAAAGGCCCTTGGCAACTGACAATCTGGCATGTCAAGCAGTGTGTATGTGTGAGTTTTTTATGTGTGTTAGTGCAATCGGCAGTCGTCCTGCTACACGTTCTTGTTGTCGGGCTCGCGTTGATGATAATCAAATCTTTTAGATATTTGCGTCAATCACCCGACACTCACATATATGTATACACTGCTTAACATTCCAGATTTTAAGTGGCCAAGAGCCTCAAGAGTTTGATATATGTATAATAAGCGATATTTGTGTACTAAAATGTTAAATTATAGTCTGAAAAAAATTACATTTCGCTAGCTTAGAGTGCAAACTGTGTAAGTCCACTTTTATGAAAAAGTGTATTTTTATGTAGAACGCTAGAAAAATCAAATACGCACCGCGCTAAACAAGTCTGAGATACTTGTCATATTTCTACCAGGGATGCCACTAAGAAAATTTTTTTCCTACCAAAAAAATACCAAAATGGCTTCGAGCCTACCAATTTTTTTTTTTTTTTAATGTGAGATTTAACCATATTAACAAATTCATTTAGGGTGACTGTGCGAGTAACCGACCACCGCTTAAAATAAAAAAAAAACCATTTTATTTATTTTTTTTTTTTTTGAAAACTTTAGTATTAAATTTAATATTATTTGTACAAATTTCAATTAATTTTAGAATGAGTGATAAAAATGTGAAGGAAAAGAGGAAGCAGCAGTTTCCAGATAAACAAAAACTTGAGTTGGCGTTAAATGATATTCGGACAAGATTAGATTGGGTATTAGTGGCTGCCACCGCTCGTCCAGTGCTGAGGAAATCAGGATTTACATTTTGTGGAATAACAATTGAGGAATAATGAGGGCAAGCAACTGATCCTGAAGGAAACGTAAGAAGATTTGTCGAGGGAAATAGCGGACATTGTTTCCACTTGATACAGCAAACACATTTACTACCTAGGTAGGCGTGATGGGCTGTTGTGATACCACATGGAGCTCTTTATTACACACCATGTAGACAAACAACCTTGTTTGCTTCATATAGAGTAAAATGTCAGATGCCTTTCTGTTTTCGATCTCCTCCAGTTGTGTCTGTGGGGGCAAGTGTACTTGAAACTCAAAGAAAACGTTTCTATTCAGCAGAGATTTGTGACAAAACTCTACTGAGAAGAAACGTTTTCTCAATAGTGTTGTGGCAAAGTGACCAAATGTACCAAAACCGTGATGTTAGTTGAACGAAGGCAAAAACCTACCAAAATTCAAATCGTCCTACCAACCTACCAAAAGGAATAAAACCTACCAGTTTTGGTAGGAAAAGCCCAAAAGTGGCATCCCTGATTTCTACTCGTTGTTATTCAGTGATACGCAAATTGTGTAAGTCCAAAAAGCGAAGAAAATTGTGTAAGTCCAAAATATTTATATGAACAGAAAATTTTTTTTCATTTCGAATTTTTTTTGTTTTTTGTCTCTCCTACAAAGTTTTAAAAAAGGACTTACACAATTTGCATTCTAAGCTAGCGATTTTTATCATTTGTAAAAAAAAATGTAGTTTTTTTTGGTAATTTTAATTTTGGTAAATTTTATACATTGGCTGTGGCCCCCCCCCCGAAAAATTCTCTTACTACGCCACTGAGGCCAAGGCCGTATTTAGGGGGGGAGTTTGGGTGTTTGAACCCCCCACGAAATTCTGGTAGATAAATTTTACTTCTATCATATTCAAAGCTATATGTTGAAAACACTAGTTTACGAATAATTAATTTGAGAAAATACCAAGAATTTCAGGTATAGGGGAGGGCTGGTATGAACCTACTGAGATCAAAACTATTTTCTTATGGTTAGGGTTTTGAGATAACGTAATTTTGAGTTTTTTTGGTTACAACTTCAATCAAAAATTCTTTTCGCTGAAGTTACAAATACCCGAAAACCGTATCTACTCCGTTCGAAAGATAATTAAAGTACGCTTCTAACGACATACCACTTATAAATTAAATTATGTTACATTTCTAAAATTTTAGCATATTTCCTTATAACTTCATAAAGTCATGGCTGAAAATTCATTACTCGGGTTATATTCATTTCTGAATTATAACATTTTGTGTGTTTTTCGAAAGATCCCATATATGGGATGTGTGCGTTTTTATAGTCCGATTTCACCTACATATTTTCAATACTAACTTTGGAAAGTCACCATTTTTTGATTTTTTGCGATTATTGAAAAAAATTGGTTTTTATTGGGGTTTTTATAAGAAGTTGTAAAAATCAGGAAAGTTTTATTCTTTCTAAAATTATTCTGTTTTATTGCAAACATTTTGAGCGTAATATTAAAAAGATGCGATAAATACTTTATTTTTGGCGATTTTTTTCAAGTGAAACAAAAAGGATGTTTTATGGTCGAAAAACTCGGTTAGGTGACCCAACTATATGAAAACGACTTCACAGATAAAAGAACATTAGGAGGAAATATAAAGCTTCCCAAGCACTGTTTGCCAGCATAACACCAACAGTCTCAAAAATAAGCTGTTGCTGTTTTGCGAAAGTTATCATAATTTTTTGAGAACTTTTGAATTTCGATTTCCTTTGAAAATATCTTAAGTCGAAGCACAGAACAGTCGAATATATTTGTTTGTTTTTTGTGCTGTTGCTTTACTGTGTAATTTAAAACAGATCAGTCGACAGTAAAACACAGATAAACAGAATTTTAGTTTTAAGTGCGACTTTTTGAAATTGGTTTTTTTTTGTACATTACAATTTCGATTTTGTTCCCATAAATTAAAAAAAAAAAAAAAAAAAAAAAAAAAAAAAAACAATAACAACAGTGCTGTAAAAACTCGAAATTATGTTTGCCCTTTGCTGTGCTGTACAAATTTCCACAATACAGCAACAGTCGACTATAATTTTTTGAAACTTAAGGCTGCGCAGATGCAGTACAGTAGAACTTTTTATTTTTTATACTTCTGCTGCGCTGTTAATTTTTTAATTTTCAAGTGAAAATGAAATTCAATGGAAATGAAAAAAAAGTTGAAAATAATTTCAAACCCTGCTCAAAAGACCAAAATAATGACATATCTATCAATTTTAAAAATCGGATGTCAAATAACAAAGTTGCAAAAAAAAAAACAAGTTAGAGTCTCAACATAAGCTAAAAATCTTGAGGCGGACTTTTACAGCTGAAAAAGCTGGGTAATCTAACCGAGTTTTTCGTCCATAAAATATAATTTTTTTTTTACTTGGATAAAATCACCAAAATATTCATCGTATTTGTAATAAAACAGTCTAATTTTTATACCTTTCATGAGAATGAAATGGTATTATAACTTAGTGCCAAAAAATTTTTGTCGAAAGTACCAGAAGGAAGAGTGGGGGACCCACCAAAATATATACCGATATGATCAGAATCACGAGCTGAGGCGATTAAGCCATGTCCGTCTGTCCGTCCATCCGTCTGTGTGAACGCAAACTAGTCCCTCAGTTTTTGAGATATCTGAATGAAATTCGGAATACAGGTATGTTGTTATATGCAGCTGATCATTTGTCGGAACCGGCCGAATCGGACCACTATAACATATAGAAAACAACCGATTATTCAGATATACATGAAAATTTTGGGGTGTAATTTCTGCATAAATTCCCCATTTAAACAGCTAAGGACATGAAACTTTGAAGTATTTGTACCCATGCTGGCCTAAACAAGTTTACCGAAAATTGTCAAGATCGGATCACTATAATATATAGTTCCACAACAACCGATTGTTCAGATATACACATTCTGGTGTATAACTCCTCCATTTAAACAGCTAAGGACATGAAACTTTGCAGTAGACGTGCCCATTTCAGCCCAAACAAGGTTACCGAAAATTTTCAAGATCGGACCACTATAACATATAGTTCCACAACGTCCGATTATTCAGATATACACATTTTGGTGAATAACTCCTCCATTTTAACAGCTAACGGCCTGAAATTTTGAAGTATTTGTACCCATATTGACCCAAACGGGATTGCCGAAAATTGTTAAGATCGGACCACTATAACCTATAGGTCCCCTACAACCGATTGTTCAGATATGGACATTTTGGTGTATAACTCGTCCATTTTAACAGCTAACGGCGTGAAATTTTTAAGTATTTGTACCCATATGGGCCCAAACGGGGTTATCGAAAATTGTCAAGATCGGACCATTATAACATATAGCTCCCATACAACCGATTGTTCAGATATGGACATTTTGGTGTATAACTCCTCCATTTAAATAGCCAAGACACCATTTTTTCTAATAAATCTTTCCATAAATAACCCACAGAATTAAAATTATAAATTAAACTTAATCCGGCTATGTACATACATAGGTAACTTTTCATTTCCCCACTCATGAAAGGTATGAAGTCTTCGGTACGGCCGAAGACAGCCGCGCTTTTAGTTGTTAAATGAATAAAAGTTTCCTGATTTTTAAAACTTCTTATAAAAATCCTAATTTGAAAATCAAAAGTTTCGTAAAAAAAATTTCTTCTAAATAGCACTTGAGAAACCAGAATTTTTTTTTATTATTTTTATTTAGTGCAGGGCTGCTCATCTCATAGGCACTCAAAGCACAATTGTTTTTGTTTTGTTCCGAATCATAGGCGCAGATACATATTTGCACTTGAAATATGAAAATAAAATTTTCTGTGCACTCCCATAAGCACTCAGATATCAAAAAAAATTTATATGTATGTGCCTATGATTCATATTGAATGTGCAGAGCAAAAGCACTTTGTATAGGAGCTCGAGCACTGCCGTAAGAAATAGAAATTTACAATAACAAATGTGTAATGAAAAAAAAATTCAAAAAATTAAAGCACTGTAAAAAATTTGTATTCAAAAATTTTCATATAAAAAATTAAAAAAAAATTGTATGTATGTGATATTACCATTTGAAACTAAATTCTAAAATAATATTTTATTGGAATTGATAAAAAAATTTAAATGAGCAAAAAAATTTTTCAGTGCATATACAAAATTTGTAGATGTATTGAGTTTTGTACTTTCAATACGAGAGCGTTGAGCAGCCCTGATTTAGTGCACGAAATAAGTTATATATTTTTCTCAAAAAAAAAAATCCACAAGGATGTAACCCCCCACGAAATAAATTCCTGGGTACGGCCCTGATCAAGGCAGATATACCAGGTAGGCGCAGGGGCGAATTCAGAAAATTCCCATGTATTTTGTTATTGTAATTGGTAGAGTGTAATGTCAAAATGATATTTCGCCGTGGTTAAAATCTGAATTCGCTTGGGACTCGCTCATTCCTATTGGCCATGATTATAATTCGGTTGGGTTTTGACATTACACTCTACCTTTGGAAATAAAAAAAGTAGTTTCTGAATTCGCCCGTGCGCCTACCTCTAAGTTATTGTACCATGGTTCACCATGACAATGCGAGCTCTCACACATCGGCTGAAACCAGCGCCTTTTTGGCCGGCCAAAACGTCGAATTGATGGGTCATTCGCCGTACAGCCCTGACTTGGCACCCAATGAATTCTTTTTATTCCCGCACATCAAGAAAAAAAATGCGTGGTCAACGATTTTCGTCGCCATAATAAGCTGTTCAAGCGTTCAAAAACCATGTTTTGGAGGTGTCTCAATCGGAGTGGAAAAAGTGCTTCGACAATTGGTTTGAGCGCATGCAAAAGTGTATAAATCATGCTGGAGAATACTTTGAAAAACAATAAAACCATTTTTGATGATTAATATTCGCATTTTCATTATTAGGCTAAAAATATATCGAGCACCCCTCGTACACATAAAAGGTGTAGCATATTTTATGGCGTAATTTGTGATAATTATATCGTGTGGTCTTTTGCGTTGTTTTTACAAAGATTTTGTCTGAAGGGACCCCTAGTGAAATTTTATGCCGAATAATTTTCTCGAACATTTTAACCCTCTATCTGCATGTTTTAACTGATATTCTCTCTATGTGTTTCCAAAAAGGGTTAAAAACAGCCATTTTTGTGGGAGTTTGAGGGTTAAAGGCTTCCGCTAAAAAATTGCTCATTAAAATCTGTAAAAGAAATCCGAGCTCAAAAACTTCATTTGAGGTCATTTTTTGTAAGATATTTTCAATAAAGTATTTGCTCAGAAACAGGGACCGTAATCATTATGAGTTTTATAATAACTTCCTCAACTAATATAACTGCTATCACAATAGAATCCATTATTTTATTATTTAGATAAATAGTTTTTAGTAAAATAACGTAAAAATTAATTTGCTTTTATCAAAAAGATAAGGAACGTCAGAAAACCCGCTCAATTTCGCCAAGGTCTAGAAAGGTAGGCGCATACGCGAATTCAGAAATTAATTAATGTAATTGATATAATCTAATGTCAAAATGATGTTTCGCCTTGGTTAAAATCTGAATTCGCTTGGGACTCGCCCATTCCAATTGTCCATTGTGTGAAATTGCCTTGATTTTGACATTACACTCTACCTTTGTAAAGTAAGCTGCGCCTACCTGCCTTGAATTTCATATCAGTACTTAGCAACACTGATTCGAACACGGTTCACACTGAACTTCGAAACTTCAGGGTAGCTAATACCATTTTCGGCGAGTTCGGCGCGGTGTTTGCGATATGCCGGAAATCTATAGTTACAACATATGTATGTATGTATGTACCTGTGATCCTGATGCAAACATAACACCACCCCAATTATATAACGAAAGAATATGCCCACTGTGACCGCTTAGCGCCTGATAGGGTGTTGCTGTTGCACAATCGGTAACGTAAATTTTGCAATTGCCAGCTCCACCGCTTATCAGCAGTCGCGATTTATTTGTGGAGTCCTCCAAGAAACATAAATCCCTAACCGTTCCATCGTGCATTGTTAAATCTATTTCACGTCCCTCCAATTGAATTTCGTCATTATTGAAATGCATTAATTTAACAGTCTTATCGTTCGAACCCGTTGCTATTAGTTCGCCATCTGCCGACCATGCTGTGCAATAAATAGAGCCTTTATGATGTTTTGTACGTTTAAATACAACTGTGGGCTGTTGAACCTCATGGAACTTTCTAATAAATACAAAAGTGTTCAAAAATAAATCAGGTCATCTCAGGTACAAATGTTAAAAGTAATACCTACTTTATCTCAGATAATTGTGGATATTTGCAAATTCGAAAGCATTTCGAATTTGATCCGACAACATATAATTTTCCTTTAGGATGGAATTCCGCACAACGAACAGCTTGCACATCTGTTAATGTCGTAACAGGTAAGAATCTTGGTCGTTTTGAGTCGCTCTACGTTTTATTAGAGGAAACATTTATTCAAAGCATTAAGAATGTTTTAATATTTAGATACATACATATTAATAATATAATAATACTACAATGGCGCTATTATAACTGACGAGTTTTATCGCCGGGCTTCTCTCCCAATTCGAGATGTGCTCCTTTTGTTTTTCTTACTAATTGGGTGGACCTACAGTTTTATGCCGGCTCCGAACGGCGAATGCATTTTTTGTGAGAAGCTTTTTCATGGCAGAAATACCGAGAGGTGACCGCTGTTTCTAAAAACCCAATAATTGAGTTTTAATTAATTAGAAAATTTTGAACCCGAGACCTCTGCTATAGCAGGCGAGCACTCTACCCAGTGCACGTCAGCGGCCACATACATACATATTAGTTTTGCCATATTTGAAATATCCCGGCGGGACAAGCATTGTCCCGTATTTTCGACAATAAAAAGAAAAAAGAACAGTCTTGCAAAATAATTTTGATCAAAACGCCATGCAATGGGCGGGAATTATAAAACATGTTCCCACAAGATTTTTACCATTATACCCCGCTATGGAAAAAATTCTTAAGATATGGCCTACCTTAAATTGAAAGTGTGTTTAAAACTAAATATACAGATAATAAAAAATTGTGTTTCAGTTAAAATTATAAAAAATATGTTAATGAGATCGAAAGCCGGCAGCGGTTCTTCAGTAGATTTATATATATATCCGGTTAAAAATTATTATATTTCAGTTCTAATATATTCACATTTTAATAGAATTGCAAAATAGAGTAAAATATTTCTTAAAAAATACCACACAACTACATGTATTATCGTCCACCACTTTTCGTGCATTATTCTTAAGTTGTCCGGCATTGGGTTTCGAACACGAATATTCGGAATGTGGGAAAATCATACTATCCTGTGTATCACTTTTGTGGTTATATCCTTATCTTAATTTGGTATACACAAAATTTTATTATTGCTATAGTCTTCAATAACATAAGGAAGCCAAAAAATTCCCAGAAATAATATTTAAAATACCCATTTTCGGTTTTCGACAGAGTGTCACCAATGAAAAATGTTATAAAAAATGCGCATTTTGACAGCGCTCTCACGAAATCAAGAGTTTCGTATCTAGTTATCTTTGGTATCGTTATGCCGTGGCAATGATGAGAGTTCAGCATCATTGGCAGTGCGTGATAATGGTTTTTCCATTGATGTTTATAGTTTGCAGGTGAGTTAAAAGTTGATTGCATTTTTGTTTCTAAAAGTTTTTAATGTTCAATATTTTCTTTTTCCTCTTCATAGTTTGCAATTTTTATCACAAGGAGATCCTCCCATATCGAGCGATGCCGAAGCAGCTGCTTTATTGATCTGATGATTATATATTTAATGTCTAAATGTTTTTTTTTATTTCTAAAAATGTAAAAATCGTAAAATAAACCATACTTAATTCAACAATAAATTTAAGGTAAAATCAAAAAGATATTATTGTTAATTCAACATGACCATTGCGTAGGCTTGCCATAATTTTTTCACCCCAATGCCTGACTAAAGCGAAATGAAAACAGCCTAAAGTTAGAAAACCATAAAATTCATTCGAGTATATTTAGCAGTCTAAAAATTACAGGTTAGATATATATATGTAATTTTATCACATTTAAAAAACAATTCGCTTATGATAAACAAAAAACAAGTTAATTAAATTAAATAAAGGTACTGCTGTTTAGTTTCAAAAACACGACAAAATAATACATATGTAGAAGGTATAAAGGCAATCATTTTTCTTGACTTTTAGTATCCCACTCATACTTTTCCGATGAAGCTGCTCTTTTTAGTAGTAGTGTTAATCTTTATTTTATCGTAGAACGCTGAACAGTCCTCGACACTGTTTATTTGAATATTCAAAAGCTCTGCCAGTACAGAAAAAAAGTTTTGCCAATCGCTAATAGTCGCGTTAAATTTGTTCGCAGCGACTTCTTAAGTATATACTATAATCTCATTGTATGTTGCATTAGCGATTTTTTTAAAAATAAAAAATGTAATTTGGTGGGAGTATTTTATAAATGTTATTTTCATTTCGGCTGAAAATCTTTTCATCATAAAAAGCAATATTGAAAAGAAAATTTAATTCATTTCATTTAACCCAGTGTTTAACTTCTAAATATGTACATATACATTTTCTGACAAAAACTGATATTTTTTGTCAAATATGGGCTATGAATTTGTCTTTTTATGCTTATTAATTCTATTAGATTCTTCTGTTGATAACTTATATAAATTATTTTGAAGTAAATAGCACCAAAAGCACAAGTATAAATGAAAAATAATTGTGACAATTCGAACAAATGGGGTTATATATTGCACCAGAAATTTATCTGGTTTTATTGTCCTTAAATCGTAGTTATTCGCATTTAAGATTTTTTATCTGGCACAGGATCGGCGTTAAATGAAACACGGCTAAAATAAATTACTCAAAAGCGTGTGTGAACGCACGTAATTTCGGAAAGTAATTTCGGCTAATCAACGTAATTTAAAATGTAGTCTGAATGTGCTTTTATGACAAGGAATAAGAGATAGAAAGAAGTTATCGATAATCGCACAAGACTTAAACTTACGCTGTGTTTACACTCGACAATATTGCATATCTAATGTTCATACGGCTTTGAATAAAACGGAATAAAATATCAATGTACACAAAAAAACTTTTCAAAATGCCTGATAAAATTCGTTAGACGCCTGATTGCCTGACCAAGTATGTAATGCCTGACAATCAGGCCAAATGCCTGACGTATGGCAAGCCTACCATTGCGTGTTAATTTAACTAGCTTAAATTGTAACATTAACTAGTTAAAATTGTAAAATCGACTGGAAAACTCAATACTTTTTAGTGTTAATTCTACAGTTATCATCCTGTTAAATTAACACTTGACAGTAGTGTTAAATTTACACGTTTACAGGATGGCATACAATTGGTGTATTAAAAAGGCGCAAATCTTTGTCATGTCGCAATGGGTAAAAAAAGTGACTAATTTTTTCATAAATCAATAACAATGATATAGTACCATCCTTTCTGAAATAAAATTTTGCTAAATTTTGCCAATGGACGCCAGGAATCAGTTTTTTTTGCTCTCCTGCAAAGTTATTGAAAAATACATACATAACTGTTTTTTATTCGCAGGGACGATCTGTATAAATCTTAGTTTATATTGTTTTTTTATGAGATTACTAAGGATGTGTGCCAATCGGTAACATTTTTCTCTATGGGAAAATGAGGTAGAAAATTTTACCTTGTTGAGCAAAAAAAAACCAATTTAGCTGAGCCAAAGAGCGTATATGGATAAGAGGCTGCAGTCTGAAAAACTTCACACTAGATGTCACATTTCGCGCGAGATGGGACCCGCGAAGTGTGACATCTAGTGTGAAGTTTAACGGACTACACCCTCATCCATATAGGCTCTTTGTGAAACTTCACGCTAGATGTCACACTTCGCGGGTCTCATCTCGCGCGAAATGTGACATCTAGTGTTAAGTTTTTCAGACTGCAGCCTCTTATCCATATACGCTCTTTGGCTGAGCCAAGCGGAAGAGAAAATTTTAAAACTTACAAAGATAAACTTTTGGGCGCCAACGGCCAACGATGCAATTTTAAGTCTTCAAATGCATATAATTGTTGATGGAAATATTAATGGTATTTAAACATTTGTGTTACTTGTATATGTATGTAAATATCTACAAAATGTCAATTATGACGTTCAAATTCACCACGAATATTGTCAAAATTTTACTCCCTTATGTCAAAATTTCATTTTTCCTACCGATTGGCACACGGCATAAATCAAAGTTAATTTCTGAATTGTCCCGTATTTTTTTTTAATCCCGTATTTTTAGGAGAAATTGGGTGTTTGTCCCGTTTTTGTAAAAAAAAAAAAATCTGGCAACACTAATAAATACATATGTATAAATTTACATATGTACATACATACACACATATATGCACAGAGGTATGTATGTAAGTAATCTTTAAAAAGGTTTTTATAGGTTTTAGCACATTTCTACACTTAAAATTAAAAGTAGCAAAATAAGACTTAATAACACAACTGACGTTCCTTAGAGATGTCAGGCATTAAATTATAAAAATTTAATAATCATATGAAAAATCTGTATACACATATCGCATGTTTTATGCAATAGGGATTTAACTCAAAAATTTTTTTTTGGGAAAACGCAAACAAACTTTTATAATTCCAAATAGTTTCCTTCCTCGGCTAACTACAAAATCACTTTTATTTACGCCATTTTTATCTTTTTGAGTATTTTATAAGACTAGACTCAAAGGCATGACCCAGTTATTGAAATATATGGCAAAATCCCAGTAATCGAAAATTTCGAGTTAAATCCCTATTGCATAAAACGTGCGATATATTTACGGGCATGAACATCAAATGACAAAAACTCAAACTTTTCAGAAAATCTTAACTCTTAATTTGAGTGTCAGGTATTTCTCAAATGTTTTTCCAACCTTAGTTATCAACTTAATTATAAGTTGAAATATTCAAGAAATTTAATTTCTTTCCACCTTTGAGATGGGTTTGAGAAAATGCAATTTTGATGCAATTCTCAATTTGAGAATCAGTCCAGAATCCCATGCTAAAAATTTACATTTTAGTTTAAGAACGCTGTCAACGGTTATTTGAGATGCATTTGAGAACGAACGTTTGAGGTTTGAGAATAGGGTATACAAATACCTTTATATCGTCGGTGATACTGCAAAACGTGCTATGTCGCCGTGACTAAATTTTTGAGAAGGGGAAAAAACTATATATATTTTCACTTTTCGCGGTGTTTTTTACATTTTTATAGTATATGTAAAAGCGAAGTTATATATAAAAGCAAAATCTATTTGATTGACAGAAGTGTAAAAAGGTTATTTAGGTGTATTCAGGAAGAAGTGAAAAGTGACATGGAACGTAGTGCAGTATCACCGACGATATATAAATATATGTGTATCTACATATCGCACCCTGAATCATAAAGTGACACAACTCAAAATTGAAAAGTTTACAGGAGCCAAACACCTTTTTAATTTTTATAGGCAACTAGCTGTACCCGGCCAAGCTTTGCTTTGGCCCACTTCCTATTATAGGTACTTGAAGCGAAAAACGGCACACTTTAAAATATGTTGGATGTATCTAGAAACCGAAATTACATAGGGCTGCAGAGCTCAGCACAATTCAGATAAGTTTAAAAAAGTGAAGGAAAAAATTGATATTTTCAAAAGTTTGCCCTCTTCATATTCTTATCCCATTTTTCTTCGTATTAGTTTCCAACTCCCTTTCCCTCTACTTTTCTCTTTCTCTTTCTCTTTCTCTTTCTCTTTCTCTTTCTCTTTCTCTTTCTCTTTCTCTTTCTCTTTCCCTTTCCATTTATCTTTCCTTTCATTTCCTTTTTCTTTTCCCGTCACATTTCTGCTTCCCTTTCTCTTTCGCTATCTCTCTTACCTCTCCTTTTCTGTCTTTCTCC
This sequence comes from Urophora cardui, assembly GCA_960531455.1. NCBI lineage: Eukaryota > Metazoa > Arthropoda > Insecta > Diptera > Tephritidae > Urophora > Urophora cardui. The sequence goes on along the minus strand of OY482670.1, from coordinate 99,129,904 downwards.
TTTTTATTCCCCCTCTTATTCCTTCTCTACTTCCCTGTCTTCTCTTCCCATCCTCTTCATTCCATTTTTATTATATTCTCCCTCTCCTTTTTCGTCCCTTTGCCTTTCCCAGTCTCATTACTCTTCCCCTTTCCCTAGGGAACGGGGTTTAGCATAACATACCCTGCATTCCACTTCTCATTTCATACCATCATTGCTTAAAAACATTCCGTGGCGTCCGAATCGTCTCTTTTACCCATAATTGTGTATCGGGACTAAGAATCACTATGAAAATATCTATATAGCAGACCCGGTCAACACCTTTCATTTTATATCAGTATTATTCAGAAGCATCCCGGGCTCATCCGGGTCCACTTATTGACCCACATCTGGGAACTTGACCTAGGAACAATAATGGCTACGGTATCTGTAGACTTGACCAAGAAATCGTAATGGGTACGGCTCTACATGAGAGTCCGCTCAACACCTTTCATTTGGTACCAATATCCTTAAGACATATCACGGTGTTATCCGGGTCCACATATTGACCCATATCTTTGGATCCCACCTAGGAATCGTCATGCGCCGTGATTAAATAACAATATCGCTGAGAAATTATTCGGGGCCATCCGGATCGACATTTTTACCCTCATCTGGGGACCTGACCTAGGAATCATGATGAGTTCATCTCTATGTAAAAGCTCTGCCTTTCAGTTTACACCAATATCGTTGAGAAATTTTCCGGGGCAATCCGGGTCCACGTTCATTTGGTACCAACATCCCTGAGAAATATCCCGGTGTTATCCGGGTCCGGGTGCTGACACACACCTTGGGACCCACCTAGGAATCGCAATTAGTTCATTTCTATCTAAAATCCCTGCTCAATACCTTTCATTTGATACCAATATCGCTCAGGAACATTCGAGGATCATGCGGGTCCACGTTTTGACCCATATCTGGAGACCCGACCTAGGAATCACAATGAGTACTATTCTGTGTAAATTCTCTGCTGAATACCTTTCATTTGATACCAATATCGTCCAAAAATATTCAGGGGAAAGCCGGATCCACGTTTTGACCTTTTGACCTATATCTCGGGAACCGACTTCCGCATTTGAAAAAAATATGCATATAAACCATCTAGGGCAAGGTACTAAGCTGGTGTGTAAATTTGATCAAAATCCCTCCACGCATTTGGGCGAAAGCCGGCGACAAAGAAATGGGCTTGATTTTTATATATAGATAGATGATATATATAGATGATGACTCTGATGGAAAAGACTTTTTGGCATTCGCGAGAGATATCTGTGTACCAATTTATGAAGGAATCCCGATTTCGAAAAGTTTTCAGTTGTGTCACTTTATGATTTAGAGTGCGATATATACATACATATGTTAAGTTAAATATTTATAGCTAGGGCAATTTAGACATTGGGTATAAGCAATTGCATTCAAAATGCTAATAACTAATGCCGATAAAAACTTACATCGTTAGTTGACTTTGTATTTCCCGAACTCATTTGCAATAAATATGAATACGATTTTTATTTATTTTATTTATTAAAGAAAAGCTGTTCTTTTAATACCGCCACGATTTGTTTTCACTCCTAAAGCTCAATTATGACGTGCTAACTAAAAAAAAGTTTACATATTACCGATGCTAAATCTAGTTTGGAGAAACTTGTTGTCAGTTGAACCATGCTCCGCTGTTATTGTGTTGTGGGAAAGTATCTTTCACTCTTGACAGTATCTACATATCTTCACTTCCCACCCAGCAAGGTACCGTACATTTTACGAACATTGCGATTTACGAGCTATTCTCGAATAAGAAAACAATAACAAAATAAGCTTTTTTCTATCATGTCAAAACAAAAAAAAGAAAACGAAAAATTTCAAACTGAATATTTTAAAAGTATGTATGTATGTTTGTAAAATTTCTACATTTACGATAAAAAACGGACGTAAAAAGATTCATATACGAGTGCTTTTTCGATACATTTACGACACTCGCAGGCAATGAACATTTTAAAGCGAAACAGTATTCGCAGGCGAATCGTAAACGGATTTCGTAAACGATATTTTATTAGAGTTTTCTTCGAGAAAACATCAATTTTCGAGCTCGTTTACGATGATTTTGCTGGATGGGTTAATATCTTAAAAAAAAATATAGGTATATGTACTACATATATGTATGTATGTATATACGAAGACATGTTCATGTATATCTCATGTATGTATGCTGTGGTGTAATCGGTAGATTGCTCGCCTGCCATACCAGAAGTCTCGGGTTCAAACCCAACAAAAATTTAATTTAATTAATGTTTGTTTTTACATGGTCATTTATTTCTAATAATTATTTAATGCGTATTTTTTTATAGTGCTCTAAGCCAGTTTTATTCAAGAAAAATTGAACAAATTTTTGGTAGAAGTTAGAGATCTACTTATTTCGAAGATCACCGTTTCTGGTCATCACCCCATTAACATTTTTCTTCATTTTCAATTTGAGGTTCATTTGAGAAGTAACCCTATTGTCAAATATCAAACGTTTGTTATCAAATGCACCTCAAATTTCCCCTGATAGCGTTCTCAAACAAAAAGGCTCATTTTTAGTATAGGATTTTAGGCTGATTCTCAATTTGATAAATTCCATTTTCTCAAATCCATTTCAAATGTGGTACGAAATGGAATGCAATCAATAGATGTATGTATGTATTACATATATGTACTCTAGAGTGCAGAAAAATTGAGGGATAGTGAGAGTGAGAGAGTTTGTGGTGTAAGCGCAGAAATGGAATGGAATAAATAAATGTACATATGTATGTATTACATATTTGTGCGCTTATGTGATGTTTTTGATTTACCCGTGCGGGTGAATTTGGCCGGTGCCTTTTGTACAATTACATACATGATTATATTAATATCTTTTTTAATATATGTACATATACACATATCGGAAACCAACTACATATGTTTTTTATTAAATTTTGTGTAACTTCACAAAAAGCCACAAACAAATAAAATAAGAGTAAGAAATACAGAATCATTATTACACACAATAATTTTCAACCATCATCATTTCAACCGTCAAGGGACTGCTCGAGTAGAACAACGAACGCTGACTGAAATTTCCAAACACACAAAATTCCTTCGTTCCTTCAAACTTTCACATGTTGAAATTCGTGAAATAGTACAAAATACGAAACAAGTTTTTTTTTCAAATGTGTTGTAAGTTAATCTAGAATTGATAAACAATGTTTGATGAACAGTTGAAAATATGTTTATTTTCAAATGATATACATATATGCTGATTCTCAACTTTAGAAACAATATTTTCTCACACGTTTGATAATTTCTTTTTCATTGTTTAATGGGCAGACTTCTTTTTGCTAGGTGGCCTCACCCGCTTCGTTCGATTGGTAATCTAATGGCATCGCACTAGACTACCTGTATTTCGTCCCATAGGCAAAATTAAGATAAAATAAACTGCTGAATTTATTCAAGTAATATATATTTTTCTGAAGCTAACATATATATTCCTTGGATTAAATGTATAAGTAAAATTTATAATCTCATGCTTTTGTTACCAATAGACGTCGCCAAAATCAGTACAATTTTGAGGCAAAACTGTTTTAAGGTAAGACGATTTTTATTATTTAAAAAAAAAAAATTGTTAAAAATTTTTTTTATAACATATTACTCTGAAACTTGCTTCGTTTACTTACTACTCGTATTATATGCCCAAATCGCTTTTGATAACTAATTTTTTGGAGTTCAAAAAATTACTAACGTTTGGTAGAGTCAAACAAAAAATTAAAAAAGACCACCTATTTTTTTTTTTTTTTTTTGCGAATTTGGTTAACTTGGAAGTATTCTAGTAGAATCTGTAAAAAATTGCTTTGTTTTTTACCGGAAATGTGTAAAGCCATATTTTCAAAATTACATTTCTTAGTTAAGCTAGGTAAAAAGTTGGGGTTGTGTTAATAGTTATAAGGCTAGGTGGATGATAGATCCAAAACTGATTTTATTTGAACTCTTTCTCGCTCTAGGCCGCGAGTAACACCAAAGTCGATGAGGTTGGGTGTTTTGCATAGAAATAGAAAATTTTTTACTCTGTTGCGTTCAGCGTTGCCACTTTGGTTACTTTTTACTAAAATTGGTTACAATTTTTTCGTTTGGTTACGTGGTTACTTTCAGCCGTTTTTGGTTACATTCAAGGTCCGTGTATTCAGTACACCATGGTTACATTCAATTTTTAGGAATACGCTTTTAATTTTTCCAAACTATAAAATATTTGTTATCCAAATTGTATTGTTGTATTTTTTTTATCAGATTCCAAATAATATATTGTTGTGGGTAAATGGAAAAAATTCAACCACCCTATTAAACATTTTCTGAGCGCTCATAAGTTATGAATCCTAAATATGTAGGATAAATATGAGCTCCATAATTATGATCAAAAAGGAGTCATACGAGTATAAGAGTCCGATATGATGAAATTATGAGCTTAGAAAAATTACCAAGAAAAGCAACTTCAGAACATAAATTCATAACCGCCGTACTGCAATTAGAATATTGCATTCATTGAAAAAAAGTAAGTCAGTTAAGAAAAATGAAGTAGCGTCGGAAATTCCTGTGCAGGAATCGGGCATGGCTCAACTTCAATTTGAAATTTCAGATTATGGTGCTGATCTTCAAAACGAAAGCCGAGGATTTGACAATAGTATGCAAGATATTCTTTGCCCAGCACAAAATGTTTGCCAGATGATGGCAAGGTGGTCTATAGACCACAATATAACGACTGCTGCTTTGAACAGTTTGCTGAAAATTTTAAAACCGAAGATTCCAGAACTGCCTTCCAATGCAAGGACACTGAAGCAAACACCTAAAGAAGTATTAGCTGAAACAGTGGCTCAAGGAGAATACGTTCACAATGGACTTGCTGACTGTTTAACGGACCTTTTGGAAGCCAACATATACAAAGAAAAACCAATGTATCTTAATATGCACTAGACGGCTTGCCCCTTTTTAAAAGCTCTCGTCTATAGGCTTGGTCAATTTCAGTTAATGTCCATAGTACTTCAGTTGTGCTAATGGCAGGTACGTATGTAGGTTTAAGTAAGCCACCGAATGTCAATGAATTTTTGCATAAATTCGTTGAAGAGCTTTGCGATTTAATCTCGGGTGGTATTAAGTACAGAGCCAACTTTTATGAAGTAAAAGTTAGGGCATTTATTTGCGACTCGCCAGCAAGATCATTTATATTGGGTGTTAAAAATCATAGCGGATATTTCAGTTGCATAAAATGTCAACAACGTGGCAAGTATTTCGATAAGAGGATTACCTATGAGATTCAAGATTCTATGCTTGGGACCGATGAACAGTTTCGAAAAAGATCTGATCCATCATAATATTGCAACTAAAATGGCTATTGAACACCTGCCCATTAACATTGTAAATCAATTTGCGTATGACTACATGCATATAATTTGCTTGGGTGTGGTAAAAACTTTACTGAACTCATGGATAAACATAAGGCGTAAAAAATATTCACTACCAAGAGAAAAAATCGAAATATTAGAGCAGCGTTTACTTTCTTTAAAGCCAAATATAACAAAAGAATTCTCGCGGAAGCCTAGACCAGATGGACAGATGGAAAGCTGTTGAGTTTCGACAATTTTTATTGTACACTGGACCCATTGTTTTAAAGGATATACTTTCAGACATTTCAGACATCATTACAGCCACTTTTTAAAACTAAGCATCGGTGTGAGAATTTTGCTACATAAGCAATTTTGCATTGAAAACAATATGTGTGCAAAAGATCTGATTGCCGATATTGTCAAGGAAACACCGGATCTGTATTAAATATCATTATTAAAATACAATTTTCATTGCCTCTTCCATTTGCCTGATGAAGTGTTATATTTCAGTGAAAACCTTGATTCATTTAGTGCTTTTAAATTTGAGAATCATTTATACAAAGTAAAAAAAAAAATAGTGAGAAAGGGAAGCTTTGTAGCAACTCAAATATATAACCGCCTCGTTGAGAGAAGTTTGCAAGGCACCAGAGAAGAATATACAAGTTTTCGTTCGGAGATTAATTCTCAAGGCAAAGTGTTATCCTTAACTAAGCAAAGCATGTTTTGGTCAGAAAATTTTCCAGATAACTTTTATATTTTTGAAAATAAAATTTTTCAAATTCGGACTATTTCTGCTCACGAAGATGAATATTTTGTACATTCAAACAAAGTCTTGAACACGAAAGATTATTTTGAAATGCCGCTTAGATCAAGTTGTCTAAATATAATATGCTCTGAAGTACTTTTTTATGATTTAACAACCACATTGGCATACTAACGGGGGGAGGGGGGTTTGAGGACAAAACCCCCCGAAAGATTCGTTTTGTATAAAATTGATCTGACCATAAAACCATCTAGGAATTTTACCACAATTTACTTGTTTGTACTCATATTCGCTCTTTTGTGGTGAAATTCCTACGATTCCTGCACATTCCTACGGCTCAACAAACGCTACAATTATTATACGGTATTGCTGTTATTAACATGCTAATTACAGAAAAGTATATGGATAAGAAATTCAACTGGTGAAGATAGGCTGAATGGACTTGCCCTAATGTGTATTAACAGAAATATCGATATTACAGTGGAAGAAGTTATTCACAGATTGGTACAAAAACATAGGAAAATCAATATGCGATTTCACCACTGCTGTGGTGCAGTGGGTAGAGTGCTCGCCTGCTATGCTAGAGGTCTCGGGTTCAAACCCCAGTCCGAGCAAACACCAAAAAAAAAAAATTTTCTAACTAAAAAAATCCAATTATGGGGTTTTTTAATAGCAGCGGCCACCTCTCGGCAGTGGGCGGCACACAGTGCTTCGTCTCCATATAGTGAATCGCCAAAATTAGAGGAGTAGGCTATGTTCAGAAACGCAGCATGAAGCGCAACAGCGGCAGTAATTATTATTTTGATGATTGTGATGAGCGACGCTTCATGCAAAATTTACGTTTATGAACGCTCTGCTTGTACTACAAAATCAGGTTGCGCTTCAAACTGAGTTTCTGAACAAAGCCGTAATCGCAGAACAATGAAATTTTGTGTACAGACATAAAATACTAGAGATAAGAAAAAAACGAAGTTTTGACTAAATCGATGCAAGAACATGACTACCTCCCATATGTCCTTGATTTTAAAGTTGTGATTTCAACTTCAATTTCAAACAGAATGAAATCAAATTTGGTATATGTTTATAGAATTATGCTTTTAAACTAGGTTATAAGTTTCGTTCTTTTATGTGAAAGGATATAACTACCTCCCATATATCCTTAATTTTAAAATTGCGATTTCAACTTCAATTTCAAACAGAATGAAATGAAATTTGCTGTATGTTTATAGAATTATGTTTTTAAACTAGGTGACAAGTTTCGTCCTTTTAAGTGCAAGGACCCATATATCCTTTTTTACAAAAAGTAATTTTTAGCTTAACATGTGATCACAATGCATTAAAAACGAACTATAACATATATAATTATCATTTTAGAATCAAGGATGGACTAGTCCCGTTAGTTTTTGCAAAAAATGGTTCTAAAGAAAATTACTTTTAAATTTGTTCAGAAAATATGTTGGTTGTTATAGTTTAATGTACTACATATTTTGTTGCAAAATGTCAATATGATTTTGGCACATATCAAATTGTAACTTTTAAAAGCGCAATATTATTAGAGTTAACATAGAAACAATTTTTTATTACAAAATTTTTCCATGTAAAAAATAAAATTTTTGGGGTGTTGAATAAAGTACCAAATTAGCGATTTCCGGCATAATTTTTGAACCTTTTTCTTTTTTGGTAGCAAGACCTCCTAGCATAGAATCGAAAATTAAAATAAAAAAATAGTCGTTTTTTCTTGTTTTTTTTAAATTTTGTCAAACTTTGTAAAATTTTTTGTGTTTCACCTAAAAAGGTTAGTATTACAGGTATGTTTTTTGTCAGTATTTGTCACATATTTATAAAAACTGTATATTTTATCCTAATTTGGCTAATTTCCTATAGCATGAGAGAAAAAATAGTTCCATATATTAATTTTGGTAAATTTTTTCCATACCATATATATAAGGTTCTGTTGAATTTTCTAAAATTTTGAAAATATGGCTTTAAAAAATTGTACAATTTCTACATTTCCGGCAAAACACAATGCAATTTGTTTACAGATTCTACTAGACCACTTCAAAGTTAACCAAATTCGCAAAAAATAGGCGTTCTTTTTTAATTTTTTGTTTGACTCCACCAAACTTTAGTAATTTTTTGAACTCCAATAAAAAAGTCGCAAATGTTTCGATGGAACTAGTCACCTTTCTGAAATAAATCATTTATCAAAAGTTATTTCAGCTATTTCGGCATATAATGGTAAGCAAATGTGGCAAGTTTCAGAGTAATACGATTTAAAATGAATTTTTGGCAATTTTTTTTGTAACACACTAAAAATCGTATTACCTTAAAACAGTTTTGCCTTAAAATTGTACTGATTTTAGCGACCTCTATGGGCAACAAAAGCATGAGATTATAAATTCTATTTATACATTTATTCCAGGTGATATATTAGCTTCACAAAAATACATATTACCCGAATAAATAATGCAGTTTATTTTATCTTAATTTTGCTTATGGGACGAAGCACTGTGCGGCATACCCTCCGAGTGTATTTCTGCCATGAAAAAGCTTCTCACAAAAAATGCATTCGCCGTTAGGAGCCGGCATAAAACTGTAGGTCCACCCAATTAGTAGGAAAAACAAAAAGGAACACACCTCGAATTGGGAGAGAAGCTCGGCCATAAAACTCGTCAGAGTTATAAAAAAAACGCCATTGTATATTATTATATATATGGAATAGAATTTAATGTAATTATTTTTTTCAACAAACAATTATTCAAATTTCAAGTTTTCTTTCAATTACTTATCATCTTAATCAAATAATAATGTTAGTATAAACTACATTGGGAATAAATATGCAATGTATAAGAGTATCTGAACTTGAGATTTTATTTAATGTATGTCAAAATGGAATATTAGAAAACTAAATTATATAAGAAAACTATTATTTATAACCGTAGATTTCCAGAAGAGAATATGCGACTTACTTTTGAAGTATAGGTAAAGGCCCTTGGCAGCTGACAATCTGGCATGTCAAGCAGTGTGTATGTGAGTTTTTTTTTGTGTGTGTTGGTGGAATTGGCAGTCGTCGTGCTAAACGTTCTTCTTGTCGGGCTCAAAATGATGATAATCAAAACTTTTAGAATCTAAAATTTAGATATTTGCGTCAATCACCCAACACTCACACATATACACTGCTTGACAGTCCAGATTTTAAGTGGCCAAGACCTTAGGAGTTTGATATATGCATAATAAGCGATATTTGTGTACTAAAATGTTAAGTTACACTGGTCGACAGATTTTTGGTACAGAAATAAAATTCTACTTTTCTCAAGGATTTCGGTGCGCTGAATCCGAATCTGAAATCAGATTTTCGGTAATACGTACAGTTCTTGAGATATTCATGTCTAAAGAGGCGAAAAACGCGTTTTTTGCAGAGCTTTCGATTTTTTTTTTGAACATTTTCGAGTAGCTCGAACAATTGTTGTTCAAATGCTCGAACAGTCGTTTGTTTGTTTATTACCCGAATGTTTGTACGGGCATTTGAACAATTCGGGTATTTTGAAGTTTGTTTTTTTCTCTTGTTTATTATAATTTTTTCTTTACATGTAGTTTTTTTTATTTTTGTTTTTCCGATACACATTTTTTTTGTTTGTAAGCTCGAATGTTTGTACGGGCACTTGAACAACAAACGGGCTTCAAACAAAAACGATCAGATAGAATTGCTCGATACCCGGGTATCCATGATGCAAGAAAGAAGGTAGTGTAAACCTCAAATTTTTGTCGCCATATTAGCCACCTGACAATTATATGGATTATGACATTTCGTGCTGCCATACTCAATGCTAAAAATCCTCCATTTATGTTATTTTTTATTTCCATGGTAATCATGGTATCGGTTGTAACAGAACGAATTTTTTCAATTTGAATATTGATATATGTAAATAAAAATACGTACATTTGCGTGTTATATTCTTCATAATATCAGATCACAAATAATTATATAAAAAATAAGATTTATTCTTAAAATAAGTTGTGGCAAGTTTGTGGAATATAATAATATAATAATACAATGGCGCTATTATAACTCTGACGAGTTTTATGGCCGAGCTTCTCTCCCAATTCGAGGTGTGCTCCTTTTTCTTTTTTCCTACTAATTGGGTGGACCTACAGTTTTGTGCCGACTCCGAACGGCGAATGCATTTTTTGTGAGAAGCTTTTTCATGGCAGAAATACTCTCGGAGGGTATGCCGCCCACTGCCGAGGGGTTGCCGCTGCTCTTAAAAACCCCAATAATTGGATTTTTACTAATTAGAAAAATTGTTTTGGTGTTTGGCCCGGACCGTGCTTTGAACCCGAGACCTCTGGCATAGCAGGCGAGCACTCTACCCACTGCACCACAGCGGGAATATAGTACATACTATAAGCGAAAGTTAAATATATAAAATAACAAAACTCCGAAACGGTTCCGGCAGAAACAAAACCTGTAACGAAACTAAATTAATTTTGTTCCTTGTAACAAAACCTGAAACGTTTCGGAGTTTTGTTCCGAATTTTGTTACAAAGGAGTTTTGTTTCTGTTTCTGTTACAAGGAACAAAATTAATTTAGTTTCGTTACAGGTATTGTTTCTGATGGAACCGTTACAGTCATTTGGTTTCGAATTTTATTTCTATCCTTTAATGTTTCTTGGAACAGAAACGCCAGAAATGTTTTTTTTTTTGTGACTAACGAAAAGTAACAAGTTCGACTTTTGGCTGACGAAAACTATCAATTTCGTTTAAACAACAACAATTATAATGTAAAAACAGTATATAATTACTGATACTTTTCGTCAGCCAAAAGTCGATTTTGTTATTTTTCATCGGCCAAAAGTCGAACTTGTTACCTTTCGTACAGAATTTTTTTATTGATAGCTTTCGCCAGAAATTTTAAATATGCTAGTTTTCGTATGGTACGACGATATAAAGAAAATCACGAACTCTTACCCTTTATTCATAAAAAATCAAATAGTTTTGAAATATTGTATAAACTACATTTTTATAAGAGTTTCGACTTAATAATTGCATAAATCTCTTTTATTTTTTATGAATAACTCATTATTTTATCTTTTTTGAAAAACTTTTTTCAATATATTTAAAATGTTAAAATATACTTACTTCTTAAATCCGGTGATTTGTTTTGTTGATTAGCATATATGAAAAACCCATTTTATTTAAAATACCCAATAATTTGTTCAAATATACCCTCTGCCAAAAACTTTTGATTGGACAACGCTATCCTAAATTTTGACTTAAAGTAAGATGTCAATAATCCATATTATAATCAAAAATGACAAAGTCAAAGTGACAATGGAACTACCTTGTTTGTTTGTATCATGCGGGTATCTAGAGCCCTAGTTTAATGGCTATATTATTTCCTCAATATCTTTTCAATTGCTTAATTTCTTTTCAAAATTGATTAAAGCTATTGAAAGCGCTGACATTTCTCTTAAAGAAACCGTTTTAATTTTTCAGATGTCTTTCTTCTAACTTATAATATTGCATATTAAGCCTCATTAGTTTTGCAATATTTTGTCCATACAAAAATATTTAAAAAATTTCAAGCACACTTTTAGGCGGTTTATTATATCATGGATGTATGTAAATAGCTTCGTAAAAAAAATAGTTCTGCTGAGCAACTACAAAATTTGATCGCTCCTAAAACATGCTACAAATGCTGCCGTTGTTTTCGGCGACAAATACCTTAAGGTACTGCCAAACGATGCAATGAAAGTGCTTTCCGAAAGTGTCAAATCATTGAAAGAACTTTCATGAGTATCCACGTGAAACTCGAACTCAGTACTTTGCTTAAGCACTAAAAAACTCTTTCAAGTAAATATTTTTAATTGGAATCCCGGAGTGTGGGAAAATTGTATGCGCAGTTTGGAGCAGTGGTGCCAGATTGAGGGAAATTTCCGTTTTGAGGGATATTTCACTGTAAAATGTTTAAAGAGGGAAAAAAGGGACATTTTGTTGTCGTCCATATAAAAAAAGGGATTTTTGGTTGTAGAACTGTTTACATACCTACATAAGTATAACTTATTGTTCCAAATCCGAAATGTACTTATACACCGACTAGGGCAAAAAATTTCTTAAAACCCGACTTTTTAAAATTTCCTGGGAATTACAGCTAAAAGTTTTCTAACTTCCAACTCCATATTTACTTGACGTGCATAACGTTTACGTTGGTTATGAACGCGAAGATATTTTGTAAAATTTAAATTTTGAGGAAAAGATTGTATTCAAAAAAAGTGTTTGCGCTTTTATGATATAATATAATATATAATATAATACAATGGCGCTATTATAACTCTGACGAGTTTTATGGCCGAGCTTCTCTCCCAATTCGAGGTGTGCTCCTTTTTGTTTTTCCTACTAATTGGGTGGACCTACAGTTTTATGCCGGCTCCGAACGGCGAATGCATTTTTTGTGAGAAGCTTTTTCATGGCAGAAATACTCTCGAAGGGTATGCCGCCCACTGCCGAGAGGTGACCGCTGCTCTTAAAAAACCCAATAATTGGATTTTTACTAATTAGAAAAATTTGTTTGGCTCGGACCGTGGTTTGAACCCGAGACCTCTGGCATAGCAGGCGAGCACTCTACCCACTGCACCACAGCGACCACTTTTATGAAGCTTCTACTTTCTACGGACACGTCCCGGATTAATCGCATTTTTGGTAGGGTATTTTGTTTGTTTACATGGATACAATGTTGCCATTTTGTCGTCATTTCACTTTCGTTAGCAAACTTTTATTATTCCATTACATTTTTTTTTGAAATTTGTTAACAATAGTTCACCTTTTCACAATCAATAATTTTCTTTTAAAATGTTTGGTCTTTTTTAATAATTTGATATTTACAAAATTAAAATATATCATGATACAAAAGGCTCAGACGGCAATACTGACTTCAAAGAGAGTAGAGTGTTGCCTTCGACAGCCTAGCCTCCTTCTCCGCGCATACGACTGCGATCGCGAATAAGGCTCAAAGTCGCAATAAAATCCTCAAATCGCTAGCTGGCAGCACCTGGGGAAAAGAGAAAGAAACCCTTATCGCAACATACAAAGCAATCGGTCGGCCGGTCCTGAACTATGCATCACCAATATGGTCGCCGGGGACTTGCAGGACGCAGTGGAAGAAACTCCAAGCCTGCCAAAATTCGGCGTTACGTACCGCCATGGGAAGTCTACTCATGTCGCCAGAACACCATTTACACCACGAGGCACAGGTGCTCCCAGTTGAGAATCACAACATCATGCTCAGGAAACAGTTTCGCCTGGGATGCTACAGCAGAGGGCATCCAAACAACCATCTACTGGAGCCCGAACCTCCCCCCCGGCACATCAAACAACACCTCTTCAATCTCAACCCAGAGATTGAAAAATACATAGATCAACCGTTAGACCCCACAACATACAGGCAGGCATTAAAAGAGATACACAACGTAATAGTCTCCACCTTTGTTTCAACCCACCCGCGTACATAATAATTAGAGACCAACCACCACCAATAGCTGCAGAACTGGAGTTGCCCAGAGAAACCCTAGTCACCTTATCACAATTAAGGTCGGGATTCTGTAGTAGGCTCAATTCCTACAGGGCCAGAATCGATCCAAACATACCTAACGTATGTCCGGCATGTGGAGATACGCCGCATGACACACAGCACCTCTTTACATGCCGCCTCAAACCAACCAACATTCTTGGGCCTTCCGTTAAGTGAAATTGATGACAATTTGTGAGCAGAACTCGTCGGCTAAGCAGGGCTTAGTACCGCTACAACAACAACAACAGCAGCAGACACGTTTTCACGGGAAAAATCAAAACGATTTTGATTTCTACGTACCGTTTTCCGTAAACGTAGAAATTCACACATCTATTCCGGTTTACGATCCACTTTCATCGGAGGTGAATCGGATCAAATGGCATTCTGCAATTCGATTGACGTCCGATGAACGTCAGATTTTTTCGAAGTTCGGATGGATTGGATTTTTGACAGTTTATCGGAGAGATTCTTCCCGTCAACTTTTGTGTGTCGGAGGCAATAGAAATTTTGATTATTTTTGGAAATATTACCAATTTAATGTAATTAAACTATGATTTTTAAATTTATGCAACATTCTTATACAAAACGGGCTTGGTTTAGCTATGCTACTGGCCTTTTCTTTGCAATTCTCCTTTTAATAATAGTTGAAAGCGTTGAAGGTAGATGAATTATCATCCAAAGAATATTTCCTGAAAGTTTCACTGAAAAATTCACAGTGGTTTGTAAATAAATAAAATTGGTTCATTCTATCCAAGCTTAGCCGGTGTTAATTTCCGAATTACAAGGTATTATCGCATGAAACTTGGTGACAGTATTCTGTAAATGCCGTTTTCATATATGTTGTCACTTTTTTTTATAATAGAAAGCAATATTTTAAAATAATGAATTAAAATTAATGTCCAAATTCCTTTGTTCTTCCATTTATTTTTCCACTAAATAAGCTGTTGCAGCAATGGAATCCATTTTTTAACCATTTAATATATTCTTTCTGAAAATTTAATCTAAAACTTACTGAAAATATAAATTTGCTGTCAAAAATACAAATGTGCTGTCAAATGATACATATTATTTCGCATAAACGCTACCTAACACTGATTCGAACATAGTTTAACACTTATGTTCGAAACGTCGTAAACCAGAATACCAATTTTCGTTTTGTCGTAGCAGTCGGCGTCGCCGCGATCGGAGTTCCGAGGGATTGTAGAATAGCTGTGTCAATGTCGGTGAGTTTGCGTTTACATGGCATTGCCATAGGGTAGATCGTGTCAGCTGACACGGTCTACGGGCTGCCGTCGGTGAGTGTTTCCACTATTACAGGGATGGGCGCCGCAAGGCACATAAACGCAGCAGAGGGGCGATCATGGGCTTTCATGAGCACTGCATAATTTTCGAGGACAGGGGAGCTAAGGTGATATCGAAGTTGATCTACACTCCGCCTTAAGTGATGTTCATCGCACAGCGCGTATAGGGATGGCAACAATAACCGGAAAAACGATTATAATCGGTTAATTTCTTTCGGTTAACGGTTAAAATGTATCGATTTTTTCTTTTTGCTTATTTTTTCGATTAACCCTTTTTCTCTCAAGAAAATAATCGAAGTTTAGAATTTCCGCCTTTTCATCCCAGTCCGAATTCGGTTACCTACGGTTTTGTGAGTATATCCAAAAAAACCGCAAGAAATGTTCCCTCCAGTTCCCGAATAGACGATTTTATTGAATTTTGACGATTTTTCCTAATAAATGATGATTTTTTTCGTTTATTATATATATTTTTTTAAGGAATAATTGTAATCGAAAAACGGTTATAATCGGTTAGTTCCCCACAATTATTCGCGATTAATAATCGAACGCTTTCGATTAACTTAAAAAGCGGTTAATCGGTTATTTCTTTTTTTTCCATCCCTAAGCGCGTACGGAAACACTAAAAATCAAAACCACATTAAGGTTGTTCTCTCTCTGTGATTTTGGCCTGGCAAATTTGCCGAGATGACATAAGTGTGATAAATTTGCCGAGCACAACAACAAAATACACGTCTTGTGAAATTTGGAGCTTCGGCAAATTTCTCATACCCCAACCCGTCATATGTGATATCATGAGAAAAATATCACGGGAAATGCAACCATGTTATTACATTTACAATAGTCTTCTATGAGAAGTGAGTTTCAATTTATGTTTCTAGTTCTTTTTTTTTTAAGTATTTTATTTTATTCAGATAAAAAATTAATTAATTCGAAATTGAAGCAAGCAAAGCAAAGCGACAACAGTTGTATAAAGAGTGGAAAGAATATGACTAACATGCTAGTTCACAATGAACTCAGTTAGAATTTTATTTTCTTAAAGGTGCGCTCTCTCTGTGTGGCAAATTTCTCAAGATATCATGATATCTCGGCAAAAATATTAGACACAGAGAACAACCTTATTGTTTTATATAGAGAGAGGAATTCACCAATTAAATGTTCAGTATTGCCACTAAAAAATTTCAAAAAAAGGAAAAAAAGTGTCTCCCAAATTTTTTTTAGCTAGAAACACATTTTTATATATTTTTGTGGTTTATTTAATGCTTATAGCAATTTGCAAACGGTTTGTACCCTTGGTCTTAAATAGTGAAAGTTTTGAAAATAATCTTTCTGCTGATGCACTGCTATGTGGCAGCGTTAATATATTTGCAACAAATTCACAACAAGTTCTCATTTAAGTTGTTTTTCATTTCCCTACGTTGTGCGAAAACTCTTGTTTTCTATTTCGGTCTGTTAAAACAATTTTCTTGCATTCTAAAAATGTTTATTCCTAAATAACTCTTTCGGGGTTTTTCTTCGCAGCGGAGATTTGCTAATGAAAAGTGAATTTTATATGAGCTATTGGCCAGTTTTTAATTAAAATTGAAAAAATTTGTTTGGTAGAAGTTATGGATCCATTTCGGAGACCACCACATCCCCTCATCAGACTTCTTCAGGCGGCCTCAACCGAGGATCAAACTTAAGTCGTTTCGATTGGTAATCCAATGGCATCCCATTGAGCTACCACCGCCGTCAACTTTGTTTCGCTTAATTCTCAATTTTCCTTTTATTACAATCTACATACCAACAACAGTAGCAGAAAACGGCCATGTAAAAACAAACGTAAAAAAGCTTTTTTTATATTTAAGAAAAAAAACTAATGCCGTTTTCGTTTCTGGAAAAAATGTTGCCCTGCTTGATTTTCTTAACCATATTGTAAGCTTGTGTGCTAATTTCAGCGAATATTGACCTCTAGCTATGTCAGAGGGCATCATTATCTACAAAACCAGCCATTTAAAACGAAGACAGGTTACGTAATTTGATAATTGGGATATTAAAGGGTAACATTTTATGCCAGAATCGAAAACGCCATAAAAAATATTTATTAAATTATAGGTTTTAAAGTAAAAATGAACAAAAGTGGCCCAAAATTTTAAAAAGGTTCAAATATTGCATATTTTCAAAAAGTTGGGTTCCGGTGGCCTGGCTCTTAAAAAAGGTACAAAGGTACACTTTAGTGGCCCCAGCGGCAATGCTGTACATGTGTACATAGACCTGCAAAACTGTCGATAGACGGCTATTCGAAACATTCGATAGTTTAACGAGAAACCTATTACAGTGGCCATTAAGCCGTATCACGAAAATAAAGTTTGCGTGTGTCAGTTTTATTTTAACACTTATGTCGAAAAAATAGTTTTGGTGTACAAATTTTTTTTTTAGGCCCGCGTTAAAAACAGCTAAATCGCGTTTTTTGTAATAACTTCCTTATTTGATGTCGGATCTCTATCATCTTAATGTCGCTGAAAAGGTCTCGCCCAGCACTATATTTGGCCCATATAAAGATTCGACCTCAAAGGTTGTTCTGAGTTTTACCTTTAAAAATTTTGGAGTTACTATCCCTAGATTTTTTTATTTTTATCACTAATACAAAGCTCTCAAAAAACCATGAGGATACCGCTAAAAAAGTTGTAGCCTTTATTCACAAACAAAAAAGTTATACCGTTTTAAAATCAGGGAACCTGTGTTTTTTGAAAAATTATCCCAAGTTCTTATTTATATGAGGCAGTAACGCCATATAGTATGAGTTTTTGATTAAAAAGCATTCTAAGTCCCCGATGTAACAGCGATGGAACAGATACCAATACTTAACACATAATATGCAATTAATTATTGATGATTGGACTATTCGTGCTGATCAACGTTATTTGTATTGAATGATAATGGCTGTAGTGAAGATTTGGCAAGTATTCAAGGGACCTCTAAGCACGGCGCGCTGGCTTATAACGGCTTCACGATTTCTGCATCCGTGCATATCGTAAAATCATCCAAGTTATTTAGAAAACTTCTAGAGTTCGTTGTAAAATTATACGCGCCTAAAGAGACAACGGAAGTCTAAATGTATTATCAATACTTGCGCTTGATGCGTCGTGTGCCCCTAGAAATGCAGTTAATTATTCAGCCTACAATTGAAAACAATGCATTTTACTTAAATCCCGAAAACATCTTCTTGCCTATGATAACCGAGACCGAAAATGGCGATAAATGGGAGCTAATACGGATTTTCTAAAAACGCGATCGTAATCTGGAGCCAAAAATTAAGCTGACGTGTTTCGCCGTTTCTCTGTGGTATCTTTGCCTCCCTACTGTGTAATTTTTTATAAAAAAACAAGTGTTTCATTTTACAATGTTATAACTTTTTTATTTGTGAATAAAGGCTACAACTTTTTTAGCGGTATCCTCATGGTTTTTGAGAGTTTTGTATTAGTGATAAAAATAAAAAAATCTAGGGATAGTAACTTCAAAATTTTTAAAGGTAAAAATCAGAACAACCTTTGAGGTCGAAACTTCATATGGGCCAAATATAGTGCTGGGCGAGACCTTTTCAGCGACATTAAGATGATAGAGATCCGACATAAAATAAGGAAGTTATTACAAAAAACGCGACTTAGCTGTTTTTAACGCGGGCCTAAAAAAAATTTTTTTACACCAAAAATATTTTTTCGACAAGTGTTCAAATAAAACTGACACACACTAAACTTTTTTTTGTCCATATAACGTGATACGGCTTAGTGGCCATGCAGAGGAGCGTATATTTGGTGTTGATTTTGTGGTGAGAAAGAGACTCAGCCGCCGAGTACTGTCGTTCACGCCAGTGAACGAGCGTCTAGCCACCATCCGCATTAAAGCGAGATTTTTCAACATATCTCTCATCTCCATAGAATAGCAGCGACCACAATTATAGCACATATTGCTAAGGCTTCTGTAATGATAGAAAAATTTATTTTTTCATTAACGTACCCTAGATACTTAACGTTGTCCATTGTGATGTCGTGAACGTATTCTAGATTTATCTTCATGGTATGCTTCTTGATATTAGACAGGACGGCTGGTAGGGCTTGTGCTGTAATGGCCTCGTTGCTAGAAAATACTTGGTCGCCGATCCTAACTGTTTCGTTACTCAGTGTCACCTTCGGCATTGAGAGCACGTAGAGAAGCAGTGTCCCATTTGTGTTTACCGATGGTTGACCGTACTCAATAGCCTCGATAACATTTTGGTATGGAAGAGTCTCCATTTCTGACAGGATCTGGTTGACTTCGTCTGTATCAAGTAGGTTGGTGTTCACAATTCCGTTCTTCGCTAGTTGGCATGCTCGCACAATTTCGGTAATTTCTTCGCGAAGAAGCAAGATGTGGTGCAATGCGTTTTGATCAAATTCCGCCGCCTCGATTTCCTTTGTTATGTAATTTGTACGATTTACCACCTCCTCAATTTCAAAACATTTTTCCCTACATCTTGGGTGGCTGCGAAAACCTTCTGGTTTATTCTGTATTGGTGGTTATTGCTCTCGATAATTTCGTTTTGGCTACGAAGAATATTGTTCCAATCGGTTGCATCAGGTGAGCCTGCGAGCCATTTCCATGCTGAGCCTAGCCAGTCGATGGAGCGGGTTGTCCTTGTTTTGCCTCCGCTTCCAATTAGCTCTTCAAGTCGCTCCAATGTTCGGTTGATATAAAGTTGTGCCAAAAGCCGGACGTCGGTTTGCCTCATAAAAAAGCTTATCAAATCTTCCATCTGTGTAATGGTCGTGACATATTGTTGCAGATTGATAACGTGAACTAACTTGAATGATCCACCGATGATCCACCCGTTTCCATTCTGGATAGTAACAATTGGAGTCTTATAATGAAAGATGTGTAGGGCGCTGATGGCTGATGCCAGCAGTGGGAATCTGCAAAACCGTTATTGTTAGTGTATTAGTAGTTGTTAGCTTAATTAGAATTTTCGTCCTGCAAGAGCGTTTATAGGGTTTCCTTTGAATTTTACATTGAAATTTCCAAATTCACCTAAGTATCTTATATTACATAATTTGCATTTTTATTACTATTATATTTACATAATATGTTTTTAATAAAGGAATATTAGTTATTGAAGAAATATATTTGTTACAGGATTTTTATTATGACGGCGTAAGAAAACAGGATATTTTTATACTTGATTTTAGTTAACAATTTACAAATTCTGAATGCTCTTGCTTTCGTTAGTATGTTAGTAGTTATTAATTTGCTTCCTGTTGAGGGAAGAGAAAAAAGAGAGAAGAAAAAAAAATCTGTGTTTTCTTGCGGATTAGGCGCAGAAATGTAATAATTTTGCTTAGTATATTCTTCTCGTTTATTCTTCTTTTGTTTTCCGATAAAATATCTCTTTTTTTTTAGGTTTTTTGTTTTTTTTTTTTTTGTTGCTTTTTTGAGATTTATTTTGCGGATTAGGCGCAAGTATATATAGTTTGGTATAGTAATAATGCTTTTTTGTTCTTCCTGCGGATTAGGCGCAAGGATTAAATTTCAATATTTATTTTGCTGATTTATCTCAAATCTGATGCGGGTTAGGCACGATTGTTTCTTTTTTTTCCTTCAATATTTCAATCTGATGCGGGTTAGGCACGATTTTTCTCTTTTTTTTTTATATATTCAATATGTGAAATCTGTTGCGGGTTAGGCACGATTTTTCTTTGTTTTTTTTTTTTTTTTATATTTTTAAATTCAATTTGTGAAATCTGTTGCGGGTTAGGCACGATTTTTTTTTGTACCTTTTTTTCTCAGGGTAGAGGTCCATGATGTTCTCGAACCAGCTATGGGGGATCGTGGAATCCGTTTTGGGAGTAGCGTAGCCATTTGTCAAAATCGATGGCGCCACAACCTACTAAGGCACGATTTGTCCCACTTATAAGCCCGCTCTTGTAGTAGTGAACATATCCTTCTGTATTTGCATACGTTTTAATGAGCTTTTAATGAAAAAAAAAAATTCGTTTTCTTATTAAATCTTTTTTTGTTTATTTTTTTCTTTTTCTTTTTTGTTCTATGAATTTCTCTATTTCCGCTTTATATATATTTTTCTATAATAACATTTTTTTCCTCGTTTTCTTGTTAAATCTTTTTTTCCGTTTTCTTTTCATTTCACAATTCAGATAAGTTTAAAAAAGTGAAGGAAAAAATTGATATTTTCAAAAGTTAGTTTCCAACTCCCTTTCCCTCTACTTTTCTCTTTCTCTTTCTCTTTCTCTTTCCCTTTCCATTTATCTTTCCTTTCATTTCCTTTTTCTTTTCCCGTCACATTTCTGCTTCCCTTTCTCTTTCGCTATCTCTCTTACCTCTCCTTTTCTGTCTTTCTCCTTTTTATTCCCCCTCTTATTCCTTCTCTACTTCCCTGTCTTCTCTTCCCATCCTCTTCATTCCATTTTTATTATATTCTCCCTCTCCTTTTTCGTCCCTTTGCCTTTCCCAGTCTCATTACTCTTCCCCTTTCCCTAGGGAACGGGGTTTAGCATAACATACCCTGCATTCCACTTCTCATTTCATACCATTATTGCTTAAAAACATTCCGTGGCGTCCGAATCGTCTCTTTTACCCATAATTGTGTATCGGGACTAAGAATCACTATGAAAATATCTATATAGCAGACCCGGTCAACACCTTTCATTTTATATCAGTATTATTCAGAAGCATCCCGGGCTCATCCGGGTCCACTTATTGACCCACATCTGGGAACTTGACCTAGGAACAATAATGGCTACGGTATCTGTAGACTTGACCAAGAAATCGTAATGGGTACGGCTCTACATGAGAGTCCGCTCAACACCTTTCATTTGGTACCAATATCCTTAAGACATATCACGGTGTTATCCGGGTCCACATATTGACCCATATCTTTGGATCCCACCTAGGAATCGTCATGCGCCGTGATTAAATAACAATATCGCTGAGAAATTATTCGGGGCCATCCGGATCGACATTTTTACCCTCATCTGGGGACCTGACCTAGGAATCGTGATGAGTTCATCTCTATGTAAAAGCTCTGCCTTTCAGTTTACACCAATATCGTTGAGAAATTTTCCGGGGCAATCCGGGTCCACGTTCATTTGGTACCAACATCCCTGAGAAATATCCCGGTGTTATCCGGGTCCGGGTGCTGACCCACACCTTGGGACCCACCTAGGAATCGCAATTAGTTCATTTCTATCTAAAATCCCTGCTCAATACCTTTCATTTGATACCAATATCGCTCAGGAACATTCGAGGATCATGCGGGTCCACGTTTTGACCCATATCTGGAGACCCGACCTAGGAATCACAATGAGTACTATTCTGTGTAAATTCTCTGCTGAATACCTTTCATTTGATACCAAATGGGCTTGATTTTTATATATAGATAGATGATATATATAGATGATGACTCTGATGGAAAAGACTTTTTGGCATTCGCGAGAGATATCTGTGTACCAATTTATGAAGGAATCCCGATTTCGAAAAGTTTTCAGTTGTGTCACTTTATGATTTAGAGTGCGATATATACATACATATGTTAAGTTAAATATTTATAGCTAGGGCAATTTAGACATTGGGTATAAGCAATTGCATTCAAAATGCTAATAACTAATGCCGATAAAAACTTACATCGTTAGTTGACTTTGTATTTCCCGAACTCATTTGCAATAAATATGAATACGATTTTTATTTATTTTATTTATTAAAGAAAAGCTGTTCTTTTAATACCGCCACGATTTGTTTTCACTCCTAAAGCTCAATTATGACGTGCTAACTAAAAAAAAGTTTACATATTACCGATGCTAAATCTAGTTTGGAGAAACTTGTTGTCAGTTGAACCATGCTCCGCTGTTATTGTGTTGTGGGAAAGTATCTTTCACTCTTGACAGTATCTACATATCTTCACTTCCCACCCAGCAAGGTACCGTACATTTTACGAACATTGCGATTTGCGAGCTATTCTCGAATAAGAAAACAATAACAAAATAAGCTTTTTTCTATCATGTCAAAACAAAAAAAAAGAAAACGAAAAATTTCAAACTGAATATTTTAAAAGTATGTATGTATGTTTGTAAAATTTCTACATTTACGATAAAAAACGGACGTAAAAAGATTCATATACGAGTGCTTTTTCGATATATTTACGACACTCGCAGGCAATGAACATTTTAAAGCGAAACAGTATTCGCAGGCGAATCGTAAACGGATTTCGTAAACGATATTTTATTAGAGTTTTCTTCGAGAAAACATCAATTTTCGAGCTCGTTTACGATGATTTTGCTGGATGGGTTAATATCTTAAAAAAAATATAGGTATATGTACTACATATATGTATGTATGTATATACGAAGACATGTTCATGTATATCTCATGTATGTATGCTGTGGTGTAATCGGTAGATTGCTCGCCTGCCATACCAGAAGTCTCGGGTTCAAACCCAACAAAAATTTAATTTAATTAATGTTTGTTTTTACATGGTCATTTATTTCTAATAATTATTTAATGCGTATTTTTTTATAGTGCTCTAAGCCAGTTTTATTCAAGAAAAATTGAACAAATTTTTGGTAGAAGTTAGAGATCTACTTATTTCGAAGATCACCGTTTCTGGTCATCACCCCATTAACATTTTTCTTCATTTTCAATTTGAGGTTCATTTGAGAAGTAACCCTATTGTCAAATATCAAACGTTTGTTATCAAATGCACCTCAAATTTCCCCTGATAGCGTTCTCAAACAAAAAGGCTCATTTTTAGTATAGGATTTTAGGCTGATTCTCAATTTGATAAATTCCATTTTCTCAAATCCATTTCAAATGTGGTACGAAATGGAATGCAATCAATAGATGTATGTATGTATTACATATATGTACTCTAGAGTGCAGAAAAATTGAGGGATAGTGAGAGTGAGAGAGTTTGTGGTGTAAGCGCAGAAATGGAATGGAATAAATAAATGTACATATGTATGTATTACATATTTGTGCGCTTATGTGATGTTTTTGATTTACCCGTGCGGGTGAATTTGGCCGGTGCCTTTTGTACAATTACATACATGATTATATTAATATCTTTTTTAATATATGTACATATACACATATCGGAAACCAACTACATATGTTTTTATTAAATTTTGTGTAACTTCACAAAAAGCCACAAACAAATAAAATAAGAGTAAGAAATACAGAATCATTATTACACACAATCATTTTCAACCATCATCATTTCAACCGTCAAGGGACTGCTCGAGTAGAACAACGAACGCTGACTGAAATTTCCAAACACACAAAATTCCTTCGTTCCTTCAAACTTTCACATGTTGAAATTCGTGAAATAGTACAAAATACGAAACAAGTTTTTTTTTTCAAATGTGTTGTAAGTTAATCTAGAATTGATAAACAATGTTTGATGAACAGTTGAAAATATGTTTATTTTCAAATGATATACATATATGCTGATTCTCAACTTTAGAAACAATATTTTCTCACACGTTTGATAATTTCTTTTTCATTGTTTAATGGGCAGACTTCTTTTTGCTAGGTGGCCTCACCCGCTTCGTTCGATTGGTAATCTAATGGCATCGCACTAGACTACCTGTATTTCGTCCCATAGGCAAAATTAAGATAAAATAAACTGCTGAATTTATTCAAGTAATATATATTTTTCTGAAGCTAACATATATATTCCTTGGATTAAATGTATAAGTAAAATTTATAATCTCATGCTTTTGTTACCAATAGACGTCGCCAAAATCAGTACAATTTTGAGGCAAAACTGTTTTAAGGTAAGACGATTTTTATTATTTAAAAAAAAAAAATTGTTAAAAAATTTTTTTATAACATATTACTCTGAAACTTGCTACGTTTACTTACTACTCGTATTATATGCCCAAATCGCTTTTGATAACTAATTTTTTGGAGTTCAAAAAATTACTAACGTTTGGTAGAGTCAAACAAAAAATTAAAAAAGACCACCTATTTTTTTTTTTTGCGAATTTGGTTAACTTGGAAGTATTCTAGTAGAATCTGTAAAAAATTGCTTTGTTTTTTACCGGAAATGTGTAAAGCCATATTTTCAAAATTACATTTCTTAGTTAAGCTAGGTAAAAAGTTGGGGTTGTGTTAATAGTTATAAGGCTAGGTGGATGATAGATCCAAAACTGATTTTATTTGAACTCTTTCTCGCTCTAGGCCGCGAGTAACACCAAAGTCGATGAGGTTGGGTGTTTTGCATAGAAATAGAAAATTTTTTACTCTGTTGCGTTCAGCGTTGCCACTTTGGTTACTTTTTACTAAAATTGGTTACAATTTTTTCGTTTGGTTACGTGGTTACTTTCAGCCGTTTTTGGTTACATTCAAGGTCCGTGTATTCAGTACACCATGGTTACATTCAATTTTTAGGAATACGCTTTTAATTTTTCCAAACTATAAAATATTTGTTATCCAAATTGTATTGTTGTATTTTTTTTTATCAGATTCCAAATAATATATTGTTGTGGGTAAATGGAAAAAATTCAACCACCCTATTAAACATTTTCTGAGCGCTCATAAGTTATGAATCCTAAATATGTAGGATAAATATGAGCTCCATAATTATGATCAAAAAGGAGTCATACGAGTATAAGAGTCCGATATGATGAAATTATGAGCTTAGAAAAATTACCAAGAAAAGCAACTTCAGAACATAAATTCATAACCGCCGTACTGCAATTAGAATATTGCATTCATTGAAAAAAAGTAAGTCAGTTAAGAAAAATGAAGTAGCGTCGGAAATTCCTGTGCAGGAATCGGGCATGGCTCAACTTCAATTTGAAATTTCAGATTATGGTGCTGATCTTCAAAACGAAAGCCGAGGATTTGACAATAGTATGCAAGATATTCTTTGCCCAGCACAAAATGTTTGCCAGATGATGGCAAGGTGGTCTATAGACCACAATATAACGACTGCTGCTTTGAACAGTTTGCTGAAAATTTTAAAACCGAGGATTCCAGAACTGCCTTCCGATGCAAGGACACTGAAGCAAACACCTAAAGAAGTATTAGCTGAAACAGTGGCTCAAGGAGAATACGTTCACAATGGACTTGCTGACTGTTTAACGGACCTTTTGGAAGCCAACATATACAAAGAAAAACCAATGTATCTTAATATGCACTAGACGGCTTGCCCCTTTTTAAAAGCTCTCGTCTACAGGCTTGGTCAATTTCAGTTAATGTCCATAGTACTTCAGTTGTGCTAATGGCAGGTACGTATGTAGGTTTAAGTAAGCCACCGAATGTCAATGAATTTTTGCATAAATTCGTTGAAGAGCTTTGCGATTTAATCTCGGGTGGTATTAAGTACAGAGCCAACTTTTATGAAGTAAAAGTTAGGGCATTTATTTGCGACTCGCCAGCAAGATCATTTGTATTGGGTGTTAAAAATCATAGCGGATATTTCAGTTGCATAAAATGTCAACAACGTGGCAAGTATTTCGATAAGAGGATTACCTATGAGATTCAAGATTCTATGCTTGGGACCGATGAACAGTTTCGAAAAAGATCTGATCCATCATAATATTGCAACTAAAATGGCTATTGAACACCTGCCCATTAACATTGTAAATCAATTTGCGTATGACTACATGCATATAATTTGCTTGGGTGTGGTAAAAACTTTACTGAACTCATGGATAAACATAAGGCGTAAAAAATATTCACTACCAAGAGAAAAAATCGAAATATTAGAGCAGCGTTTACTTTCTTTAAAGCCAAATATAACAAAAGAATTCTCGCGGAAGCCTAGACCAGATGGACAGATGGAAAGCTGTTGAGTTTCGACAATTTTTATTGTACACTGGACCCATTGTTTTAAAGGATATACTTTCAGACATTTCAGACATCATTACAG
The DNA here is from genome assembly GCA_960531455.1 of Urophora cardui. NCBI lineage: Eukaryota > Metazoa > Arthropoda > Insecta > Diptera > Tephritidae > Urophora > Urophora cardui. The sequence goes on along the minus strand of OY482670.1, from coordinate 99,102,977 downwards.
CCACTTTTTAAAACTAAGCATCGGTGTGAGAATTTTGCTACATAAGCAATTTTGCATTGAAAACAATATGTGTGCAAAAGATCTGATTGCCGATATTGTCAAGGAAACACCGGATCTGTATTAAATATCATTATTAAAATACAATTTTCATTGCCTCTTCCATTTGCCTGATGAAGTGTTATATTTCAGTGAAAACCTTGATTCATTTAGTGCTTTTAAATTTGAGAATCATTTATACAAAGTAAAAAAAAAAATGGTGAGAAAGGGAAGCTTTGTAGCAACTCAAATATATAACCGCCTCGTTGAGAGAAGTTTGCAAGGCACCAGAGAAAAATATACAAGTTTTCGTTCGGAGATTAATTCTCAAGGCAAAGTGTTATCCTTAACTAAGCAAAGCATGTTTTGGTCAGAAAATTTTCCAGATAACTTTTATATTTTTGAAAATAAAATTTTTCAAATTCGGACTATTTCTGCTCACGAAGATGAATATTTTGTACATTCAAACAAAGTCTTGAACACGAAAGATTATTTTGAAATGCCGCTTAGATCAAGTTGTCTAAATATAATATGCTATGAAGTACTTTTATATGATTTAACAACCACATTGGCGTACTAACGGGGGGAGGGGGGTTTGAGGACAAAACCCCCCGAAAGATTCGTTTTGTATAAAATTGATCTGACCATAAAACCATCTTTAACTAAGAGATGCTTTACTAGCATACATTTCTTTTTCAGGAAAGTATTACTTATAATTGTAGCATTTGTTGAGCCGTAGGAAAGTGCAGGAACCGTAGGAATTTTACCACAATTTACTTGTTTGTACTCATATTCGCTCTTTTGTGGTGAAATTCCTACGATTCCTGCACATTCCTACGGCTCAACAAACGCTACAATTATTATACGGTATTGCTGTTATCAACATGCTAATTACAGAAAAGTATATGGATAAGAAATTCAACTGGTGAAGATAGGCTGAATGGACTTGCCCTAATGTGTATTAACAGAAATATCGATATTACAGTGGAAGAAGTTATTCACAGATTGGTACAAAAACATAGGAAAATCAATATGCGATTTCACCACTGCTGTGGTGCAGTGGGTAGAGTGCTCGCCTGCTATGCTAGAGGTCTCGGGTTCAAACCCCAGTCCGAGCAAACACCAAAAAAAAAATTTTCTAATTAGTAAAAATCCAATTATGGGGTTTTTTAAGAGCAGCGGCCACCTCTCGGCAGTGGGCGGCACACAGTGCTTCGTCTCCATATAATGAATCGCCAAAATTAGAGGAGTAGGCTATGTTCAGAAACGCAGCATGAAGCGCAACAGCGGCAGTAATTATTATTTTGATGATTGTGATGAGCGACGCTTCATGCAAAATTTACGTTTATGAACGCTCTGCTTGTACTACAAAATCAGGTTGCGCTTCAAACTGAGTTTCTGAACAAAGCCGTAATCGCAGAACAATGAAATTTTGTGTACAGACATAAAATACTAGAGATAAGAAAAAAACGAAGTTTTGACTAAATCGATGCAAGGACATGACTACCTCCCATATGTCCTTGATTTTAAAGTTGTGATTTCAACTTCAATTTCAAACAGAATGAAATCAAATTTGGTATATGTTTATAGAATTATGCTTTTAAACTAGGTTATAAGTTTCGTTCTTTTATGTGAAAGGATATAACTACCTCCCATATATCCTTAATTTTAAAATTGCGATTTCAACTTCAATTTCAAACAGAATGAAATGAAATTTGCTGTATGTTTATAGAATTATGTTTTTAAACTAGGTGACAAGTTTCGTCCTTTTAAGTGCAAGGACCCATATATCCTTTTTTACAAAAAGTAATTTTTAGCTTAACATGTGATCACAATGCATTAAAAACGAACTATAACATATATAATTATCATTTTAGAATCAAGGATGGACTAGTCCCGTTAGTTTTTGCAAAAAATGGTTCTAAAGAAAATTACTTTTAAATTTGTTCAGAAAATATGTTGGTTGTTATAGTTTAATGTACTACATATTTTGTTGCAAAATGTCAATATGATTTTGGCACATATCAAATTGTAACTGTTAAAAGCGCAATATTATTAGAGTTAACATAGAAACAATTTTTTATTACAAAATTTTTCCATGTAAAAAATAAAATTTTTGGGGTGTTGAATAAAGTACCAAATTAGCGATTTCCGGCATAATTTTTGAACCTTTTTCTTTTTTGGTAGCAAGACCTCCTAGCATAGAATCGAAAATTAAAATAAAAAAAATAGTCGTTTTTTCTTGTTTTTTTTTAAATTGTCAAACTTTGTAAAATTTTTTGTGTTTCACCTAAAAAGGTTAGTATTACAGGTATGTTTTTTGTCAGTATTTGTCACATATTTATAAAAACTGTATATTTTATCCTAATTTGGCTAATTTCCTATAGCATGAGAGAAAAAATAGTTCCATATATTAATTTTGGTAAATTTTTTCCATACCATATATATAAGGTTCTGTTGAATTTTCTAAAATTTTGAAAATATGGCTTTAAAAAATTGTACAATTTCTACATTTCCGGCAAAACACAATGCAATTTGTTTACAGATTCTACTAGACCACTTCAAAGTTAACCAAATTCGCAAAAAATAGGCGTTCTTTTTTAATTTTTTGTTTGACTCCACCAAACTTTAGTAATTTTTTGAACTCCAATAAAAAAGTCGCAAATGTTTCGATGGAACTAGTCACCTTTCTGAAATAAATCATTTATCAAAAGTTATTTCAGCTATTTCGGCATATAATGGTAAGCAAATGTGGCAAGTTTCAGAGTAATACGATTTAAAATGAATTTTTGGCAATTTTTTTTGTAACACACTAAAAATCGTATTACCTTAAAACAGTTTTGCCTTAAAATTGTACTGATTTTAGCGACCTCTATGGGCAACAAAAGCATGAGATTATAAATTCTATTTATACATTTATTCCAGGTGATATATTAGCTTCACAAAAATACATATTACCCGAATAAATAATGCAGTTTATTTTATCTTAATTTTGCTTATGGGACGAAGCACTGTGCGGCATACCCTCCGAGTGTATTTCTGCCATGAAAAAGCTTCTCACAAAAAATGCATAAAACTGTAGGTCCACCCAATTAGTAGGAAAAACAAAAAGGAGCACACCTCGAATTGGGAGAGAAGCTCGGCCATAAAACTCGTCAGAGTTATAAAAAAAACGCCATTGTATATTATTATATATATGGAATAGAATTTAATGTAATTATTTTTTTCAACAAACAATTATTCAAATTTCAAGTTTTCTTTCAATTACTTATCATCTTAATCAAATAATAATGTTAGTATAAACTACATTGGGAATAAATATGCAATGTATAAGAGTATCTGAACTTGAGATTTTATTTAATGTATGTCAAAATGGAATATTAGAAAACTAAATTATATAAGAAAACTATTATTTATAACCGTAGATTTCCAGAAGAGAATATGCGACTTACTTTTGAAGTATAGGTAAAGGCCCTTGGCAGCTGACAATCTGGCATGTCAAGCAGTGTGTATGTGAGTTTTTTTTTGTGTGTGTTGGTGGAATTGGCAGTCGTCGTGCTACACGTTCTTCTTGTCGGGCTCAAAATGATGATAATCAAAACTTTTAGAATCTAAAATTTAGATATTTGCGTCAATCACCCAACACTCACACATATACACTGCTTGACAGTCCAGATTTTAAGTGGCCAAGACCTTAGGAGTTTGATATATGCATAATAAGCGATATTTGTGTACTAAAATGTTAAGTTACACTGGTCGACAGATTTTTGGTACAGAAATAAAATTCTACTTTTCTCAAGGATTTCGGTGCGCTGAATCCGAATCTGAAATCAGATTTTCGGTAGTACGTACAGTTCTTGAGATATTCATGTCTAAAGAGGCATAAAACGCGTTTTTTGCAGAGCTTTCGATTTTTTTTTTTGAACATTTTCGAGTAGCTCGAACAATTGTTGTTCAAATGCTCGAACAGTCGTTTGTTTGTTTATTACCCGAATGTTTGTACGGGCATTTGAATAATTCGGGTATTTTGAAGTTTGTTTTTTTCTTTTGTTTATTATAATTTTTTTTCTTTACATGTAGTTTTTTTTATTTTTGTTTTTCCGATACACATTTTTTTTGTTTGTAAGCTCGAATGTTTGTACGGGCACTTGAACAACAAACGGGCTTCAAACAAAAACGATCAGATAGAATTGCTCGATACCCGGGTATCCATGATGCAAGAAAGAAGGTAGTGTAAACCTCAAATTTTTGTCGCCATATTAGCCACCTGACAATTATATGGATTATGACATTTCGTGCTGCCATACTCAATGCTAAAAATCCTCCATTTATGTTATTTTTTATTTCCATGGTAATCATGGTATCGATTGTAACAGAACGAATTTTTTCAATTTGAATATTGATATATGTAAATAAAAATACGTACATTTGCGTGTTATATTCTTCATAATATCAGATCACAAATAATTATATAAAAAATAAGATTTATTCTTAAAATAAGTTGTGGCAAGTTTGTGGAATATAATAATATAATAATACAATGGCGCTATTATAACTCTGACGAGTTTTATGGCCGAGCTTCTCTCCCAATTCGAGGTGTGCTCCTTTTTCTTTTTTCCTACTAATTGGGTGGACCTACAGTTTTGTGCCGACTCCGAACGGCGAATGCATTTTTTGTGAGAAGCTTTTTCATGGCAGAAATACTCTCGGAGGGTATGCCGCCCACTGCCGAGGGGTGGCCGCTGCTCTTAAAAACCCCAATAATTGGATTTTTACTAATTAGAAAAATTGTTTTGGTGTTTGGCCCGGACCGTGCTTTGAACCCGAGACCTCTGGCATAGCAGGCGAGCACTCTACCCACTGCACCACAGCGGGAATATAGTACATACTATAAGCGAAAGTTAAATATATAAAATAACAAAACTCCGAAACGGTTCCAGCGGAAACAAACCCTGTAACGAAACTAAATTAATTTTGTTCCTTGTAACAAAACCTGAAACGTTTCGGAGTTTTGTTCCGAATTTTGTTACAAAGGAGTTTTGTTTCTGTTTCTGTTACAAGGAACAAAATTAATTTAGTTTCGTTACAGGTATTGTTTCTGATGGAACCGTTACAGTCATTTGGTTTCGAATTTTATTTCTATCCTTTAATGTTTCTTGGAACAGAAACGCCAGAAATGTTTTTTTTTGTGACTAACGAAAAGTAACAAGTTCGACTTTTGGCTGACGAAAACTATCAATTTCGTTTAAACAACAACAATTATAATGTAAAAACAGTATATAATTACTGATACTTTTCGTCAGCCAAAAGTCGATTTTGTTATTTTTCATCGGCCAAAAGTCGAACTTGTTACCTTTCGTACAGAATTTTTTTATTGATAGCTTTCGCCAGAAATTTTAAATATGCTAGTTTTCGTATGGTACGACGATATAAAGAAAATCACGAACTCTTACCCTTTATTCATAAAAAATCAAATAGTTTTGAAATATTGTATAAACTACATTTTTATAAGAGTTTCGACTTAATAATTGCATAAATCTCTTTTATTTTTTATGAATAACTCATTATTTTATCTTTTTTGAAAAACTTTTTTCAATATATTTAAAATGTTAAAATATACTTACTTCTTAAATCCGGTGATTTGTTTTGTTGATTAGCATATATGAAAAACCCATTTTATTTAAAATACCCAATAATTTGTTCAAATATACCCTCTGCCAAAAACTTTTGATTGGACAACGCTATCCTAAATTTTGACTTAAAGTAAGACGTCAATAATCCATATTATAATCAAAAATGACAAAGTCAAAGTGACAATGGAACTACCTTGTTTGTTTGTATCATGCGGGTATCTAGAGCCCTAGTTTTATGGCTATATTATTTCCTCAATATCTTTTCAATTGCTTAATTTCTTTTCAAAATTGATTAAAGCTATTGAAAGCGCTGACATTTCTCTTAAAGAAACCGTTTTAATTTTTCAGATGTCTTTCTTCTAACTTATAATATTGCATATTAAGCCTCATTAGTTTTGCAATATTTTGTCCATACAAAAATATTTAAAAAATTTCAAGCACACTTTTAGGCGGTTTATTATATCATGGATGTATGTAAATAGCTTCGTAAAAAAAATAGTTCTGCTGAGCAACTACAAAATTTGATCGCTCCTAAAACATGCTACAAATGCTGCCGTTGTTTTCGACGACAAATACCTTAAGGTACTGCCAAACGATGCAATGAAAGTGCTTTCCGAAAGTGTCAAATCATTGAAAGAACTTTCATGAGTATCCACGTGAAACTCGAACTCAGTACTTTGCTTAAGCACTAAAAAACTCTTTCAAGTAAATATTTTTAATTGGAATCCCGGAGTGTGGGAAAATTGTATGCGCAGTTTGGAGCAGTGGTGCCAGATTGAGGGAAATTTCCGTTTTGAGGGATATTTCACTGTAAAATGTTTAAAGAGGGAAAAAAGGGACATTTTGTTGTCGTCCATATAAAAAAAGGGATTTTTGGTTGTAGAACTGTTTACATACCTACATAAGTATAACTTATTGTTCCAAATCCGAAATGTACTTATACACCGACTAGGGCAAAAAATTTCTTAAAACCCGACTTTTTAAAATTTCCTGGGAATTACAGCTAAAAGTTTTCTAACTTCCAACTCCATATTTACTTGACGTGCATAACGTTTACGTTGGTTATGAACGCGAAGATATTTTGTAAAATTTAAATTTTGAGGAAAAGATTGTATTCAAAAAAAGTGTTTGCGCTTTTATGATATAATATAATATATAATATAATACAATGGCGCTATTATAACTCTGACGAGTTTTATGGCCGAGCTTCTCTCCCAATTCGAGGTGTGCTCCTTTTTGTTTTTCCTACTAATTGGGTGGACCTACAGTTTTATGCCGGCTCCGAACGGCGAATGCATTTTTTGTGAGAAGCTTTTTCATGGCAGAAATACTCTCGAAGGGTATGCCGCCCACTGCCGAGAGGTGACCGCTGCTCTTAAAAAACCCAATAATTGGATTTTTACTAATTAGAAAAATTTGTTTGGCTCGGACCGTGGTTTGAACCCGAGACCTCTGGCATAGCAGGCGAGCACTCTACCCACTGCACCACAGCGACCACTTTTATGAAGCTTCTACTTTCTACGGACACGTCCCGGATTAATCGCATTTTTGGCAGGGTATTTTGTTTGTTTACATGGATACAATGTTGCCATTTTGTCGTCATTTCACTTTCGTTAGCAAACTTTTATTATTCCATTACATTTTTTTTTTGAAATTTGTTAACAATAGTTCACCTTTTCACAATCAATAATTTTCTTTTAAAATGTTTGGTCTTTTTTAATAATTTGATATTTACAAAATTAAAATATATCATGATACAAAAGGCTCAGACGGCAATACTGACTTCAAAGAGAGTAGAGTGTTGCCTTCGACAGCCTAGCCTCCTTCTCCGCGCATACGACTGCGATCGCGAATAAGGCTCAAAGTCGCAATAAAATCCTCAAATCGCTAGCTGGCAGCACCTGGGGAAAAGAGAAAGAAACCCTTATCGCAACATACAAAGCAATCGGTCGGCCGGTCCTGAACTATGCATCACCAATATGGTCGCCGGGGACTTGCAGGACGCAGTGGAAGAAACTCCAAGCCTGCCAAAATTCGGCGTTACGTACCGCCATGGGAAGTCTACTCATGTCGCCAGAACACCATTTACACCACGAGGCACAGGTGCTCCCAGTTGAGAATCACAACATCATGCTCAGGAAACAGTTTCGCCTGGGATGCTACAGCAGAGGGCATCCAAACAACCATCTACTGGAGCCCGAACCTCCCCCCCGGCACATCAAACAACACCTCTTCAATCTCAACCCAGAGATTGAAAAATACATAGATCAACCGTTAGACCCCACAACATACAGGCAGGCATTAAAAGAGATACACAACGTAATAGTCTCCACCTTTGTTTCAACCCACCCGCGTACATAATAATTAGAGACCAACCACCACCAATAGCTGCAGAACTGGAGTTGCCCAGAGAAACCCTAGTCACCTTATCACAATTAAGGTCGGGATTCTGTAGTAGGCTCAATTCCTACAGGGCCAGAATCGATCCAAACATACCTAACGTATGTCCGGCATGTGGAGATACGCCGCATGACACACAGCACCTCTTTACATGCCGCCTCAAACCAACCAACTTAACACCCTTGTCCCTTTGTCCCAAAAGAATCTGCAACATTCTTGGGCCTTCCGTTAAGTGAAATTGATGACAATTTGTGAGCAGAACTCGTCGGCTAAGCAGGGCTTAGTACCGCTACAACAACAACAACAGCAGCAGACACGTTTTCACGGGAAAAATCAAAACGATTTTGATTTCTACGTACCGTTTTCCGTAAACGTAGAAATTCACACATCTATTCCGGTTTACGATCCACTTTCATCGGAGGTGAATCGGATCAAATGGCATTCTGCAATTCGATTGACGTCCGATGAACGTCAGATTTTTTCGAAGTTCGGATGGATTGGATTTTTGACAGTTTATCGGAGAGATTCTTCCCGTCAACTTTTGTGTGTCGGAGGCAATAGAAATTTTGATTATTTTTGGAAATATTACCAATTTAATGTAATTAAACTATGATTTTTAAATTTATGCAACATTCTTATACAAAACGGGCTTGGTTTAGCTATGCTACTGGCCTTTTCTTTGCAATTCTCCTTTTAATAATAGTTGAAAGCGTTGAAGGTAGATGAATTATCATCCAAAGAATATTTCCTGAAAGTTTCACTGAAAAATTCACAGTGGTTTGTAAATAAATAAAATTGGTTCATTCTATCCAAGCTTAGCCGGTGTTAATTTCCGAATTACAAGGTATTATCGCATGAAACTTGGTGACAGTATTCTGTAAATGCCGTTTTCATATATGTTGTCACTTTTTTTTATAATAGAAAGCAATATTTTAAAATAATGAATTAAAATTAATGTCCAAATTCCTTTGTTCTTCCAATTATTTTTCCACTAAATAAGCTGTTGCAGCAATGGAATCCATTTTTTAACCATTTAATATATTCTTTCTGAAAATTTAATCTAAAACTTACTGAAAATATAAATTTGCTGTCAAAAATACAAATGTGCTGTCAAATGATACATATTATTTCGCATAAACGCTACCTAACACTGATTCGAACATAGTTTAACACTTATGTTCGAAACGTCGTAAACCAGAATACCAATTTTCGTTTTGTCGTAGCAGTCGGCGTCGCCGCGATCGGAGTTCCGAGGGATTGTAGAATAGCTGTGTCAATGTCGGTGAGTTTGCGTTTACATGGCATTGCCATAGGGTAGATCGTGTCAGCTGACACGGTCTACGGGCTGCCGTCGGTGAGTGTTTCCACTATTACAGGGATGGGCGCCGCAAGGCACATAAACGCAGCAGAGGGGCCATCATGGGCTTTCATGAGCACTGCATAATTTTCGGGGACAGGGGAGCTAAGGTGATATCGAAGTTGATCTACACTCCGCCTTAAGTGATGTTCATCGCACAGCGCGTATAGGGATGGCAACAATAACCGGAAAAACGATTATAATCGGTTAATTTCTTTCGGTTAACGGTTAAAATGTATCGATTTTTTCTTTTTGCTTATTTTTTCGATTAACCCTTTTTCTCTCAAGAAAATAATCGAAGTTTAGAATTTCCGCCTTTTCATCCGAGTCCGAATTCGGTTACCTACGGTTTTGTGAGTATATCCAAAAAACCGCAAGAAATGTTCCCTCCAGTTCCCGAATAGACGATTTTATTGAATTTTGACGATTTTTCCTAATAAATGATGATTTTTTTCGTTTATTATATATATTTTTTTAAGGAATAATTGTAATCGAAAAACGGTTATAATCGGTTAGTTCCCCACAATTATTCGCGATTAATAATCGAACGCTTTCGATTAACTTAAAAAGCGGTTAATCGGTTATTTCTTTTTTTTCCATCCCTAAGCGCGTACGGAAACACTAAAAATCAAAACCACATTAAGGTTGTTCTCTCTCTGTGATTTTGGCCTGGCAAATTTGCCGAGATGACATAAGTGTGATAAATTTGCCGAGCACAACAACAAAATACACGTCTTGTCAAATTTGGAGCTTCGGCAAATTTCTCATACCCCAACCCGTCATATGTGATATCATGAGAAAAATATCACGGGAAATGCAACCATGTTATTACATTTACAATAGTCTTCTATGAGAAGTGAGTTTCAATTTATGTTTCTAGTTCTTTTTTTTTTAAGTATTTTATTTTATTCAGATAAAAAATTAATTAATTCGAAATTGAAGCAAGCAAAGCAAAGCGACAACAGTTGTATAAAGAGTGGAAAGAATATGACTAACATGCTAGTTCACAATGAACTCAGTTAGAATTTTATTTTCTTAAAGGTGCGCTCTCTCTGTGTGGCAAATTTCTCAAGATATCATGATATCTCGGCAAAAATATTAGACACAGAGAACAACCTTATTGTTTTATATAGAGAGAGGAATTCACCAATTAAATGTTCAGTATTGCCACTAAAAAATTTCAAAAAAAGGAAAAAAAGTGTCTCCCAAATTTTTTTTAGCTAGAAACACATTTTTATATATTTTTGTGGTTTATTTAATGCTTATAGCAATTTGCAAACGGTTTGTACCCTTGGTCTTAAATAGTGAAAGTTTTGAAAATAATCTTTCTGCTGATGCACTGCTATGTGGCAGCGTTAATATATTTGCAACAAATTCACAACAAGTTCTCATTTAAGTTGTTTTTCATTTCCCTACGTTGTGCGAAAACTCTTGTTTTCTATTTCGGTCTGTTAAAACAATTTTCTTGCATTCTAAAAATGTTTATTCCTAAATAACTCTTTCGGGGTTTTTCTTCGCAGCGGAGATTTGCTAATGAAAAGTGAATTTTATATGAGCTATTGGCCAGTTTTTAATTAAAATTGAAAAAATTTGTTTGGTAGAAGTTATGGATCCATTTCGGAGACCACCACATCCCCTCATCAGACTTCTTCAGGCGGCCTCAACCGAGGATCAAACTTAAGTCGTTTCGATTGGTAATCCAATGGCATCCCATTGAGCTACCACCGCCGTCAACTTTGTTTCGCTTAATTCTCAATTTTCCTTTTATTACAATCTACATACCAACAACAGTAGCAGAAAACGGCCATGTAAAAACAAACGTAAAAAAGCTTTTTTTATATTTAAGAAAAAAAACTAATGCCGTTTTCGTTTCTGGAAAAAATGTTGCCCTGCTTGATTTTCTTAACCATATTGTAAGCTTGTGTGCTAATTTCAGCGAATATTGACCTCTAGCTATGTCAGAGGGCATCATTATCTACAAAACCAGCCATTTAAAACGAAGACAGGTTACGTAATTTGATAATTGGGATATTAAAGGGTAACATTTTATGCCAGAATCGAAAACGCCATAAAAAATATTTATTAAATTATAGGTTTTAAAGTAAAAATGAACAAAAGTGGCCCAAAATTTTAAAAAGGTTCAAATATTGCATATTTTCAAAAAGTTGGGTTCCGGTGGCCTGGCTCTTAAAAAAGGTACAAAGGTACACTTTAGTGGCCCCAGCGGCAATGCTGTACATGTGTACATAGACCTGCAAAACTGTCGATAGACGGCTATTCGAAACATTCGATAGTTTAACGAGAAACCTATTACAGTTGCCATTAAGCCGTATCACGAAAATAAAGTTTGCGTGTGTCAGTTTTATTTGAACACTTATGTCGAAAAAATAGTTTTGGTGTACAAATTTTTTTTTTAGGCCCGCGTTAAAAACAGCTAAATCGCGTTTTTTGTAATAACTTCCTTATTTGATGTCGGATCTCTATCATCTTAATGTCGCTGAAAAGGTCTCGCCCAGCACTATATTTGGCCCATATAAAGATTCGACCTCAAAGGTTGTTCTGAGTTTTACCTTTAAAAATTTTGGAGTTACTATCCCTAGATTTTTTTATTTTTATCACTAATACAAAGCTCTCAAAAAACCATGAGGATACCGCTAAAAAAGTTGTAGCCTTTATTCACAAACAAAAAAGTTATACCGTTTTAAAATCAGGGAACCTGTGTTTTTTGAAAAATTATCCCAAGTTCTTATTTATATGAGGCAGTAACGCCATATAGTATGAGTTTTTGATTAAAAAGCATTCTAAGTCCCCGATGTAACAGCGATGGAACAGATACCAATACTTAACACATAATATGCAATAAATTATTGATGATTGGACTATTCGTGCTGATCAACGTTATTTGTATTGAATGATAATGGCTGTAGTGAAGATTTGGCAAGTATTCAAGGGACCTCTAAGCACGGCGCGCTGGCTTATAACGGCTTCACGATTTCTGCATCCGTGCATATCGTAAAATCATCCAAGTTATTTAGAAAACTTCTAGAGTTCGTTGTAAAATTATACGCGCCTAAAGAGACAACGGAAGTCTAAATGTATTATCAATACTTGCGCTTGATGCGTCGTGTGCCCCTAGAAATGCAGTTAATTATTCAGCCTACAATTGAAAACAACGCATTTTACTTAAATCCCGAAAACATCTTCTTGCCTATGATAACCGAGACCGAAAATGGCGATAAATGGGAGCTAATACGGATTTTCTAAAAACGCGATCGTAATCTGGAGCCAAAAATTAAGCTGACGTGTTTCGCCGTTTCTCTGTGGTATTTTTGCCTCCCTACTGTGTAATTTTTTATAAAAAAACAAGTGTTTCATTTTACAATGTTATAACTTTTTTGTTTGTGAATAAAGGCTACAACTTTTTTAGCGGTATCCTCATGGTTTTTTGAGAGTTTTGTATTAGTGATAAAAATAAAAAAATCTAGGGATAGCAACTTCAAAATTTTTAAAGGTAAAAATCAGAACAACCTTTGAGGTCGAAACTTCATATGGGCCAAATATAGTGCTGGGCGAGACCTTTTCAGCGACATTAAGATGATAGAGATCCGACATCAAATAAGGAAGTTATTACAAAAAAGCGACTTAGCTGTTTTTAACGCGGGCCTAAAAAAAATTTTTTTACACCAAAAATATTTTTTCGACAAGTGTTCAAATAAAACTGACACACACTAAACTTTTTTTTGTCCATATAACGTGATACGGCTTAGTGGCCATGCAGAGGAGCGTATATTTGGTGTTGATTTTGTGGTGAGAAAGAGACTCAGCCGCCGAGTACTGTCGTTCACGCCAGTGAACGAGCGTCTAGCCACCATCCGCATTAAAGCGAGATTTTTCAACATATCTCTCATCTCCATAGAATAGCAGCGACCACAATTATAGCACATATTGCTAAGGCTTCTGTAATGATAGAAAAATTTATTTTTTCATTAACGTACCCTAGATACTTAACGTTGTCCATTGTGATGTCGTGAACGTATTCTAGATTTATCTTCATGGTATGCTTCTTGATATTAGACAGGACGGCTGGTAGGGCTTGTGCTGTAATGGCCTCGTTGCTAGAAAATACTTGGTCGCCGATCCTAACTGTTTCGTTACTCAGTGTCACCTTCGGCATTGAGAGCACGTAGAGAAGCAGTGTCCCATTTGTGTTTACCGATGGTTGACCGTACTCAATAGCCTCGATAACATTTTGGTATGGAAGAGTCTCCATTTCTGACAGGATCTGGTTGACTTCGTCTGTATCAAGTAGGTTGGTGTTCACAATTCCGTTCTTCGCTAGTTGGCATGCTCGCACAATTTCGGTAATTTCTTCGCGAAGAAGCAAGATGTGGTGCAATGCGTTTTGATCAAATTCCGCCGCCTCGATTTCCTTTGTTATGTAATTTGTACGATTTACCACCTCCTCAATTTCAAAACATTTTTCCCTACATCTTGGGTGGCTGCGAAAACCTTCTGGTTTATTCTGTATTGGTGGTTATTGCTCTCGATAATTTCGTTTTGGCTACGAAGAATATTGTTCCAATCGGTTGCATCAGGTGAGCCTGCGAGCCATTTCCATGCTGAGCCTAGCCAGTCGATGGAGCGGGTTGTCCTTGTTTTGCCTCCGCTTCCAATTAGCTCTTCAAGTCGCTCCAATGTTCGGTTGATATAAAGTTGTGCCAAAAGCCGGACGTCGGTTTGCCTCATAAAAAAGCTTATCAAATCTTCCATCTGTGTAATGGTCGTGACATATTGTTGCAGATTGATAACGTGAACTAACTTGAATGATCCACCGATGATCCACCCGTTTCCATTCTGGATAGTAACAATTGGAGTCTTATAATGAAAGATGTGTAGGGCGCTGATGGCTGATGCCAGCAGTGGGAATCTGCAAAACCGTTATTGTTAGTGTATTAGTAGTTGTTAGCTTAATTAGAATTTTCGTCCTGCAAGAGCGTTTATAGGGTTTCCTTTGAATTTTACATTGAAATTTCCAAATTCACCTAAGTATCTTATATTACATAATTTGCATTTTTATTACTATTATATTTACATAATATGTTTTTAATAAAGGAATATTAGTTATTGAAGAAATATATTTGTTACAGGATTTTTATTATGACGGCGTAAGAAAACAGGATATTTTTATACTTGATTTTAGTTAACAATTTACAAATTCTGAATGCTCTTGCTTTCGTTAGTATGTTAGTAGTTATTAATTTGCTTCCTGTTGAGGGAAGAGAAAAAAGAGAGAAGAAAAAAAAATCTGTGTTTTCTTGCGGATTAGGCGCAGAAATGTAATAATTTTGCTTAGTATATTCTTCTCGTTTATTCTTCTTTTGTTTTCCGATAAAATATCTCTTTTTTTTTAGGTTTTTTGTTTTTTTTTTGTTGCTTTTTTGAGATTTATTTTGCGGATTAGGCGCAAGTATATATAGTTTGGTATAGTAATAATGCTTTTTTGTTCTTCCTGCGGATTAGGCGCAAGGATTAAATTTCAATATTTATTTTGCTGATTTATCTCAAATCTGATGCGGGTTAGGCACGATTGTTTCTTTTTTTTCCTTCAATATTTCAATCTGATGCGGGTTAGGCACGATTTTTCTCTTTTTTTTTATATATTCAATATGTGAAATCTGTTGCGGGTTAGGCACGATTTTTCTTTGTTTTTTTTTTTTTTATATTTTTAAATTCAATTTGTGAAATCTGTTGCGGGTTAGGCACGATTTTTCTTTTTTTATCTTTTTTTCTCAGGGTAGAGGTCCATGCTGTTCTCGAACCAGCTATGGGGGATCGTGGAATCCGTTTTGGGAGTAGCGTAGCCATTTGTCAAAATCGATGGCGCCACAACCTACTAAGGCACGATTTGTCCCACTTATAAGCCCGCTCTTGTAGTAGTGAACATATCCTTCTGTATTTGCATACGTTTTAATGAGCTTTTAATGAAAAAAAAAAATTTCGTTTTCTTATTAAATCTTTTTTTGTTTATTTTTTCTTTTTCTTTTTTGTTCTATGAATTTCTCTATTTCCGCTTTATATATATTTTTCTATAATAACATTTTTTTCCTCGTTTTCTTGTTAAATCTTTTTTTCCGTTTTCTTTTCATTTCACAATTCAGATAAGTTTAAAAAAGTGAAGGAAAAAATTGATATTTTCAAAAGTTAGTTTCCAACTCCCTTTCCCTCTACTTTTCTCTTTCTCTTTCTCTTTCTCTTTCTCTTTCTCTTTCTCTTTCTCTTTCCCTTTCCATTTATCTTTCCTTTCATTTCCTTTTTCTTTTCCCGTCACATTTCTGCTTCCCTTTCTCTTTCGCTATCTCTCTTACCTCTCCTTTTCTGTATTTCTCCTTTTTATTCCCCCTCTTATTCCTTCTCTACTTCCCTGTCTTCTCTTCCCATCCTCTTCATTCCATTTTTATTATATTCTCCCTCTCCTTTTTCGTCCCTTTGCCTTTCCCAGTCTCATTACTCTTCCCCTTTCCCTAGGGAACGGGGTTTAGCATAACATACCCTGCATTCCACTTCTCATTTCATACCATCATTGCTTAAAAACATTCCGTGGCGTCCGAATCGTCTCTTTTACCCATAATTGTGTATCGGGACTAAGAATCACTATGAAAATATCTATATAGCAGACCCGGTCAACACCTTTCATTTTATATCAGTATTATTCAGAAGCATCCCGGGCTCATCCGGGTCCACTTATTGACCCACATCTGGGAACTTGACCTAGGAACAATAATGGCTACGGTATCTGTAGACTTGACCAAGAAATCGTAATGGGTACGGCTCTACATGAGAGTCCGCTCAACACCTTTCATTTGGTACCAATATCCTTAAGACATATCACGGTGTTATCCGGGTCCACATATTGACCCATATCTTTGGATCCCACCTAGGAATCGTCATGCGCCGTGATTAAATAACAATATCGCTGAGAAATTATTCGGGGCCATCCGGATCGACATTTTTACCCTCATCTGGGGACCTGACCTAGGAATCATGATGAGTTCATCTCTATGTAAAAGCTCTGCCTTTCAGTTTACACCAATATCGTTGAGAAATTTTCCGGGGCAATCCGGGTCCACGTTCATTTGGTACCAACATCCCTGAGAAATATCCCGGTGTTATCCGGGTCCGGGTGCTGACCCACACCTTGGGACCCACCTAGGAATCGCAATTAGTTCATTTCTATCTAAAATCCCTGCTCAATACCTTTCATTTGATACCAATATCGCTCAGGAACATTCGAGGATCATGCGGGTCCACGTTTTGACCCATATCTGGAGACCCGACCTAGGAATCACAATGAGTACTATTCTGTGTAAATTCTCTGCTGAATACCTTTCATTTGATACCAAATGGGCTTGATTTTTATATATAGATAGATGATATATATAGATGATGACTCTGATGGAAAAGACTTTTTGGCATTCGCGAGAGATATCTGTGTACCAATTTATGAAGGAATCCCGATTTCGAAAAGTTTTCAGTTGTGTCACTTTATGATTTAGAGTGCGATATATAGTTAAGTTAAATATTTATAGCTAGGGCAATTTAGACATTGGGTATAAGCAATTGCATTCAAAATGCTAATAACTAATGCCGATAAAAACTTACATCGTTAGTTGACTTTGTATTTCCCGAACTCATTTGCAATAAATATGAATACGATTTTTATTTATTTTATTTATTAAAGAAAAGCTGTTCTTTTAATACCGCCACGATTTGTTTTCACTCCTAAAGCTCAATTATGACGTGCTAACTAAAAAAAAGTTTACATATTACCGATGCTAAATCTAGTTTGGAGAAACTTGTTGTCAGTTGAACCATGCTCCGCTGTTATTGTGTTGTGGGAAAGTATCTTTCACTCTTGACAGTATCTACATATCTTCACTTCCCACCCAGCAAGGTACCGTACATTTTACGAACATTGCGATTTACGAGCTATTCTCGAATAAGAAAACAATAACAAAATAAGCTTTTTTCTATCATGTCAAAACAAAAAAAAAGAAAACGAAAAATTTCAAACTGAATATTTTAAAAGTATGTATGTATGTTTGTAAAATTTCTACATTTACGATAAAAAACGGACGTAAAAAGATTCATATACGAGTGCTTTTTCGATACATTTACGACACTCGCAGGCAATGAACATTTTAAAGCGAAACAGTATTCGCAGGCGAATCGTAAACGGATTTCGTAAACGATATTTTATTAGAGTTTTCTTCGAGAAAACATCAATTTTCGAGCTCGTTTACGATGATTTTGCTGGATGGGTTAATATCTTAAAAAAAATATAGGTATATGTACTACATATATGTATGTATATACCAAGACATGTTCATGTATATCTCATGTATGTATGCTGTGGTGTAATCGGTAGATTGCTCGCCTGCCATACCAGAAGTCTCGGGTTCAAACCCAACAAAAATTTAATTTAATTAATGTTTGTTTTTACATGGTCATTTATTTCTAATAATTATTTAATGCGTATTTTTTTATAGTGCTCTAAGCCAGTTTTATTCAAGAAAAATTGAACAAATTTTTGGTAGAAGTTAGAGATCTACTTATTTCGAAGATCACCGTTTCTGGTCATCACCCCATTAACATTTTTCTTCATTTTCAATTTGAGGTTCATTTGAGAAGTAACCCTATTGTCAAATATCAAACGTTTGTTATCAAATGCACCTCAAATTTCCCCTGATAGCGTTCTCAAACAAAAAGGCTCATTTTTAGTATAGGATTTTAGGCTGATTCTCAATTTGATAAATTCCATTTTCTCAAATCCATTTCAAATGTGGTACGAAATGGAATGCAATCAATAGATGTATGTATGTATTACATATATGTACTCTAGAGTGCAGAAAAATTGAGGGATAGTGAGAGTGAGAGAGTTTGTGGTGTAAGCGCAGAAATGGAATGGAATAAATAAATGTACATATGTATGTATTACATATTTGTGCGCTTATGTGATGTTTTTGATTTACCCGTGCGGGTGAATTTGGCCGGTGCCTTTTGTACAATTACATACATGATTATATTAATATCTTTTTTAATATATGTACATATACACATATCGGAAACCAACTACATATGTTTTTATTAAATTTTGTGTAACTTCACAAAAAGCCACAAACAAATAAAATAAGAGTAAGAAATACAGAATCATTATTACACACAATCATTTTCAACCATCATCATTTCAACCGTCAAGGGACTGCTCGAGTAGAACAACGAACGCTGACTGAAATTTCCAAACACACAAAATTCCTTCGTTCCTTCAAACTTTCACATGTTGAAATTCGTGAAATAGTACAAAATACGAAACAAGTTTTTTTTTCAAATGTGTTGTAAGTTAATCTAGAATTGATAAAAAATGTTTGATGAACAGTTGAAAATATGTTTATTTTCAAATGATATACATATATGCTGATTCTCAACTTTAGAAACAATATTTTCTCACACGTTTGATAATTTCTTTTTCATGGTTTAATGGGCAGACTTCTTTTTGCTAGGTGGCCTCACCGAGGATCAAACCCGCTTCGTTCGATTGGTAATCTAATGGCATCGCACTAGGCTACCTGTATTTCGTCCCATAGGCAAAATTAAGATAAAATAAACTGCTGAATTTATTCAAGTAATATATATTTTTCTGAAGCTAACATATATATTCCTTGGATTAAATGTATAAGTAAAATTTATAATCTCATGCTTTTGTTACCAATAGACGTCGCCAAAATCAGTACAATTTTGAGGCAAAACTGTTTTAAGGTAAGACGATTTTTATTATTTAAAAAAAAAAAATTGTTAAAAAATTTTTTTATAACATATTACTCTGAAACTTGCTACGTTTACTTACTACTCGTATTATATGCCCAAATCGCTTTTGATAACTAATTTTTTGGAGTTCAAAAAATTACTAACGTTTGGTAGAGTCAAACAAAAAATTAAAAAAGACCACCTATTTTTTTTTTTTGCGAATTTGGTTAACTTGGAAGTATTCTAGTAGAATCTGTAAAAAATTGCTTTGTTTTTTACCGGAAATGTGTAAAGCCATATTTTCAAAATTACATTTCTTAGTTAAGCTAGGTAAAAAGTTGGGGTTGTGTTAATAGTTATAAGGCTAGGTGGATGATAGATCCAAAACTGATTTTATTTGAACTCTTTCTCGCTCTAGGCCGCGAGTAACACCAAAGTCGATGAGGTTGGGTGTTTTGCATAGAAATAGAAAATTTTTTACTCTGTTGCGTTCAGCGTTGCCACTTTGGTTACTTTTTACTAAAATTGGTTACAATTTTTTCGTTTGGTTACGTGGTTACTTTCAGCCGTTTTTGGTTACATTCAAGGTCCGTGTATTCAGTACACCATGGTTACATTCAATTTTTAGGAATACGCTTTTAATTTTTCCAAACTATAAAATATTTGTTATCCAAATTGTATTGTTGTATTTTTTTTTATCAGATTCCAAATAATATATTGTTGTGGGTAAATGGAAAAAATTCAACCACCCTATTAAACATTTTCTGAGCGCTCATAAGTTATGAGTCCGATATGAATCCTAAATATGTAGGATAAATATGAGCTCCATAATTATGATCAAAAAGGAGTCATACGAGTATAAGAGTCCCATATGATGAAATTATGAGCTTAGAAAAATTACCAAGAAAAGCAACTTCAGAACATAAATTCATAACCGCCGTACTGCAATTAGAATATTGCATTCATTGAAAAAAAGTAAGTCAGTTAAGAAAAATGAAGTAGCGTCGGAAATTCCTGTGCAGGAATCGGGCATGGCTCAACTTCAATTTGAAATTTCAGATTATGGTGCTGATCTTCAAAACGAAAGCCGAGGATTTGACAATAGTATGCAAGATATTCTTTGCCCAGCACAAAATGTTTGCCAGATGATGGCAAGGTGGTCTATAGACCACAATATAACGACTGCTGCTTTGAACAGTTTGCTGAAAATTTTAAAACCGAGGATTCCAGAACTGCCTTCCGATGCAAGGACACTGAAGCAAACACCTAAAGAAGTATTAGCTGAAACAGTGGCTCAAGGAGAATACGTTCACAATGGACTTGCTGACTGTTTAACGGACCTTTTGGAAGCCAACATATACAAAGAAAAACCAATGTATCTTAATATGCACTAGACGGCTTGCCCCTTTTTAAAAGCTCTCGTCTACAGGCTTGGTCAATTTCAGTTAATGTCCATAGTACTTCAGTTGTGCTAATGGCAGGTACGTATGTAGGTTTAAGTAAGCCACCGAATGTCAATGAATTTTTGCATAAATTCGTTGAAGAGCTTTGCGATTTAATCTCGGGTGGTATTAAGTACAGAGCCAACTTTTATGAAGTAAAAGTTAGGGCATTTATTTGCGACTCGCCAGCAAGATCATTTGTATTGGGTGTTAAAAATCATAGCGGATATTTCAGTTGCATAAAATGTCAACAACGTGGCAAGTATTTCGATAAGAGGATTACCTATGAGATTCAAGATTCTATGCTTGGGACCGATGAACAGTTTCGAAAAAGATCTGATCCATCATAATATTGCAACTAAAATGGCTATTGAACACCTGCCCATTAACATTGTAAATCAATTTGCGTATGACTACATGCATATAATTTGCTTGGGTGTGGTAAAAACTTTACTGAACTCATGGATAAACATAAGGCGTAAAAAATATTCACTACCAAGAGAAAAAATCGAAATATTAGAGCAGCGTTTACTTTCTTTAAAGCCAAATATAACAAAAGAATTCTCGCGGAAGCCTAGACCATTTTGTGATTTAGACAGATGGAAAGCTGTTGAGTTTCGACAATTTTTATTGTACACTGGACCCATTGTTTTAAAGGATATACTTTCAGACATTTCAGACATCATTACAGCCACTTTTTAAAGCTAAGCATCGGTGTGAGAATTTTGCTACATAAGCAATTTTGCATTGAAAACAATATGTGTGCAAAAGATCTGATTGCCGATATTGTCAAGGAAACACCGGATCTGTATTAAATATCATTATTAAAATACAATTTTCATTGCCTCTTGCATTTGCCTGATGAAGTGTTATATTTCAGTGAAAACCTTGATTCATTTAGTGCTTTTAAATTTGAGAATCATTTATACAAAGTAAAAAAAAAAAATGGTGAGAAAGGGAAGCTTTGTAGCAACTCAAATATATAACCGCCTCGTTGAGAGAAGTTTGCAAGGCACCAGAGAAGAATATACAAGTTTTCGTTCGGAGATTAATTCTCAAGGCAAAGTGTTATCCTTAACTAAGCAAAGCATGTTTTGGTCAGAAAATTTTCCAGATAACTTTTATATTTTTGAAAATAAAATTTTTCAAATTCGGACTATTTCTGCTCACGAAGATGAATATTTTGTACATTCAAACAAAGTCTTGAACACGAAAGATTATTTTGAAATGCCGCTTAGATCAAGTTGTCTAAATATAATATGCTCTGAAGTACTTTTATATG
The DNA here is from genome assembly GCA_960531455.1 of Urophora cardui. Taxonomy (NCBI): domain Eukaryota; kingdom Metazoa; phylum Arthropoda; class Insecta; order Diptera; family Tephritidae; genus Urophora; species Urophora cardui. The sequence goes on along the minus strand of OY482670.1, from coordinate 99,081,026 downwards.
ATTTAACAACCACATTGGCGTACTAACGGGGGGAGGGGGGTTTGAGGACAAAACCCCCCGAAAGATTCGTTTTGTATAAAATTGATCTGACCATAAAACCATCTTTAACTAAGAGATGCTTTACTAGCATACATTTCTTTTTCAGGAAAGTATTACTTATAATTGTAGCATTTGTTGAGCCGTAGGAAAGTGCAGGAACCGTAGGAATTTTACCACAATTTACTTGTTTGTACTCATATTCGCTCTTTTGTGGTGAAATTCCTACGATTCCTGCACATTCCTACGGCTCAACAAACGCTACAATTATTATACGGTATTGCTGTTATTAACATGCTAATTACAGAAAAGTATATGGATAAGAAATTCAACTGGTGAAGATAGGCTGAATGGACTTGCCCTAATGTGTATTAACAGAAATATCGATATTACAGTGGAAGAAGTTATTCACAGATTGGTACAAAAACATAGGAAAATCAATATGCGATTTCACCACTGCTGTGGTGCAGTGGGTAGAGTGCTCGCCTGCTATGCTAGAGGTCTCGGGTTCAAACCCCAGTCCGAGCAAACACCAAAAAAAAAAAATTTTCTGATTAGTAAAAATCCAATTATGGGGTTTTTTAAGAGCAGCGGCCACCTCTCGGCAGTGGGCGGCACACAGTGCTTCGTCTCCATATAGTGAATCGCCAAAATTAGAGGAGTAGGCTATGTTCAGAAACGCAGCATGAAACGCAACAGCGGCAGTAATTATTATTTTGATGATTGTGATGAGCGACGCTTCATGCAAAATTTACGTTTATGAACGCTCTGCTTGTACTACAAAATCAGGTTGCGCTTCAAACTGAGTTTCTGAACAAAGCCGTAATCGCAGAACAATGAAATTTTGTGTACAGACATAAAATACTAGAGATAAGAAAAAAACGAAGTTTTGACTAAATCGATGCAAGGACATGACTACCTCCCATATGTCCTTGATTTTAAAGTTGTGATTTCAACTTCAATTTCAAACAGAATGAAATCAAATTTGGTATATGTTTATAGAATTATGCTTTTAAACTAGGTTATAAGTTTCGTTCTTTTATGTGAAAGGATATAACTACCTCCCATATATCCTTAATTTTAAAATTGCGATTTCAACTTCAATTTCAAACAGAATGAAATGAAATTTGCTGTATGTTTATAGAATTATGTTTTTAAACTAGGTGACAAGTTTCGTCCTTTTAAGTGCAAGGACCCATATATCCTTTTTTACAAAAAGTAATTTTTAGCTTAACATGTGATCACAATGCATTAAAAACGAACTATAACATATATAATTATCATTTTAGAATCAAGGATGGACTAGTCCCGTTAGTTTTTGCAAAAAATGGTTCTAAAGAAAATTACTTTTAAATTTGTTCAGAAAATATGTTGGTTGTTATAGTTTAATGTACTACATATTTTGTTGCAAAATGTCAATATGATTTTGGCACATATCAAATTGTAACTTTTAAAAGCGCAATATTATTAGAGTTAACATAGAAACAATTTTTTATTACAAAATTTTTCCATGTAAAAAATAAAATTTTTGGGGTGTTGAATAAAGTACCAAATTAGCGATTTCCGGCATAATTTTTGAACCTTTTTCTTTTTTGGTAGCAAGACCTCCTAGCATAGAATCGAAAATTAAAATAAAAAAAATAGTCGTTTTTTCTTGTTTTTTTTAAATTGTCAAACTTTGTAAAATTTTTTGTTTCACCTAAAAAGGTTAGTATTACTGTCGCGGCAGCGATTATTCGGAAACAAAAATGCACGAAATATTTAAACGATGATTTTTTAATAGGTTTTAATATCTGATGAAATAGGATAAGAATTCATGTAATATACAAATTAAATTATACATGTGACTTGTAAAAAACCTTACTTATTCGTGCTCTCCGTGTATTCGTTTCCGTAAAAAGAAGAAGGAAAAACATTATAATATATGTACATGTAATTTATCAGGGTTGCACGGAGAGACACATATGTATATATACGTATTAATTTCAGTGTCGCATTTGTATAGTTCTTACTTAAGTAAACGAACTACCTTAAACTTAGCGTCTACCACCAACATCCTCCTCTCCGTGATTCGTTTCTTTGTCGAGAGAATCACCTTTTACATCGAGTACGGCAATCTTTGACGCAGGCCGTCGTAGGTTTCCCATGGCGGTTTTGGCCAGCACCGATCGGACTTGCCCGTCTGCTGCCTTTGTTGTCTCAAGTACTACACCACGCTTCCATTGGCCACGACTCTCCAACACGTATCGGATTTACTCGCTTGAACCATTTTGTGCGCCTTGTCAGAGTGGGGAGATACTCTAGGACCCATCTCTTCCAGAATGTCTGCTTTAGCTGTTGTGCTATATGCCACTGTCTTCTTAGACACGTTTTGTTTTCTATTTGAGCTGTTTGGGTGAAATTAGGACATCCTAGAAGGAAGTGATTCGGTGTAAGAGGCTCGTCGTCGATGTTTTCTAGTGGAACGTGGGTAAGTGGACGAGAGTTCACGAGATTCTCCGCTTCAATGAGTAAACTCAGTAATGTTTCTAACTGCGGGGCTTTCTCCTTCAAGGTAAACTGCAGGACGCGTTTTACTGCTTGGACCATTCGCTCCCATGCTCCTCCGGCCGATGGATTTGCCGGAACATTGAATAGCCACTCAACACCTTTGCGACAACATTCTTCTCCTATTCCCTTTTCAACTTGCACCCAAATCTCCTTACTAGCCCCAACAAAATTCGTTCCTCGATCACTCCTCATGCGGACCGGTGCGCCCCTTCGATTTATGAAATTACGACAAGCGATAATTGCAGCATCTGTTGACAAATCTTTTGCCAACTCGAGGTGAATAGCCCTCACCGTGAGGCACGTAAATATGGCAACCCATCGCTTCTCGCGGCGACGTCCAATCGAAACCAGAACTGGGCCAAAGTAATCGACGCCTGTGTATGAAAAGGGTCTGACAAACGGTGTTAATCGGTCCTTAGGAAGTTGGCCCATCAGTGGTGTTTGCGGTACGGCTGAAAGGTTTTTACACAACTGACATTCTGTCTTAATTGACCTCAGTAAGCGACGAATATTCGGTATGCAGTATTTATAACGTATGGCAGCAATAGTAGCTTCAAAGTTATGGTGATGAAATAGCTCGTGGTAGTGTTTAACTATTATGCGAGAGAATGGGTGGCACTTTGGCAATATTATAAGTTGCTTGGTCGATAAAGATACGCAGTCTGCATAATATATCCGGCCATTCATACGGATAATACCTTCTTCATCCAACTTTGGGCATAACTTGAAGAGCGTGCTGTTTTTTTCCACGCAATCGTGTTCATGCAGCGACTGCATCTCGTTAGCAAACTCGGCATTTTGGACCAATCGGCATATAGCAATTTCTGTTTGTTCGACTAGTGGAGCTGATAACGATTTTGGCACGATGCAGCATGTTTTACGTGCGAGCGCCTGAAATTTCACCACAGCCATTCTCACCCAGGTCATTGCCCTGAGAAGTTTGTATAAATTTGTATACTTGCAAAAGGGAATTACCTCATTTATCAACTGCACTGTAAACAATAGCTTTGATCGTAACTCAAGATTGGTTTCCTCTCCGCAATAATCATGGTGCATTGCAGGCCATTTAGATTCATCCCACCTCAGAAATTGTGGACCATTAATCCATTTGCAGTTGGCATTGAAGGCTTTCGGACGCGTCGCATCATCGGCGGGATTGTCGCTACCTGGCACCCATCTCCATTGGGGTATTTCTGACGATTGCAGTACCTCTGCTATGCGATGCGCCACAAACTGTTTATAACACCTAGCATCAGACCTTATCCATTGGACCACAGTCTTGGAATCAGTCCAAAAAACTATCTTTTTTGGTTTAATATCATGACTATTAACAATAGATTCCTTTAGCCGCACTCCGAGCACTGCAGACTGCAGTTCCAGTCGCGGTATTGACAGGCGTTTGAGTGGGCTGCACCTCGATCTGCCGGCGATAAATGATATGTCCGTTAAATTTCCATAACTTATGCGCCAGTAGGCGACAGCTGAAAATGCGAGCTCACTCGCATCAGTAAATATATGCAATTGAATATCCGCGTTATCGTTGAGGAATTCTAAATGATAGCACCGCTTTACACTCATGCATTCGATGCTCTTTAAGCCCTTATACCATTCATATAATTTTATATATATATCTTCGGGGATTGGGTCATGCCAATCAATGTTTCGCTGCCATAGCCTCTGCAACAACACCTTAGCGCAAATCGTTACGCTACACAAGAATCCAAAGGGGTCAAAAATCGACATTAGTAGGCTAAGCATCTCTGCCTTTGTTGGCCTTCGAAAGCCATCTAGCACCGCCTTTGGAACCTTCACAAAGGAAAGCTTAAAACAAAAGTGATCTTCTTTCGGGCGCCAATGCATACCGAGCACTTTCTCCGTAGTACCATCACCCTTACATGCACTAACTTCGCCCTGCATATACGGCGCTGCACTACCACCAACAGATCTCATTAGCGATTCCAAGTTGGAAATTACATTTCTTAACTCAAACCCGCCCTAGCCGTGTATTTCAATTACCTTTTGTGCAACGCTTGTGGCTTCATCAAGAGTGTGAAAGCTGTCCATGTAGTCGTCCACGTAATGGCGGTCAATTATTGCGTTAACCGCCCTTGGAAATGTAGATTGATAAGACTCAGCATTTAAGTTCTTTACGTACTGTGCTGAACACGGTGAACTATTGGACCCAAAGATCATAACGCCCATTACATAAACGTCGGGAGGCTTTTGGCGATTCCCTCCTCTCCATAGGAAACGCTGTGAGTCCTGGTCTTCATTGCGGATCAACACCCTATGAAACATTTCACGGATGTCTCCGCAAACGGCAACTCTACCCTGTCGAAATAAGAACAAAAGGGACAAAAGGGGTTTGGGTTGATACGTCGATGGACCCTTCAGTAGTGTACTGTTCAACGACATTTGGTTGACTTTCGCTGCGGCGTCAAAAACCAATCGTCGCTTATTTCCTTTATTTGGATTCACCGCCACGAAATGTGGTAAATACCACGTACGTTCGCTAACTACCTTGGCTTCGGCCACTGACAATTTCTTCGCATACCCTTTGTCAACATATTCATTTATCTTATCAATGTACCATTTGCGATATTCGGCATCGCTGGCCATTTTTGACTCAACTTGCTGTAGACGTTTTACGGCCGCACCGTAACTATCTGGAAAAATAATTTTGTCTTTACGCCACAGCAAGCCCGTCTCGTATCTACCATTTATGTACCTAGTTGTTTTTTTAAGCAAATTTTCAGCTCTTATGTCTGCATCGGACTGAAGAATTTGCGATGACTTAACCTCGAAATTTTCCGCCATAAAGTAATCGGCGATTTGCTTATTTAATTCACGCAAATCAGCTGACTCAACGTCTACGTGGCCAACAGTGCCATCAGACATTCTATGTTCATTTGACCCGAATATTGTCCAACCTAATTTTGACTCGTGAGCTGCGAATCCATCATTAATATTCATAACGTTCATTGGCCTAATTAAATGTGTATGCGTTAATCCAATTAACAATTTTGGAGTTGCATTTTGATAGTCGCAAATGTTTGCGGCCTTTAACTGATTATTTTGACAAGTGAATTCGCTCGAATTTAATGTCTGCTGCGGCAAATATAACTTTGTAGTTGTTCGAACACCACTCATCTGGTAAGTTGTGGCTCCCACAAAGGCACCAGCAATTTCCAAAGACACTCGCCTTGACTGTTGAGTTGTTGTCTGGTTGCCAATCCATTTCAAACGAAGCAAATCAGACTTCCCTTTCGCACCGATAGCATTCGCAATACTCTCTTCAAGTAAAGAAATTTTTGCTCCCTCATCAATGAACGCAATGATATTAACTTCGCCCTTTGGACCCTTTAAAGTGACAGGTAGATATTTCAGTAACGTTTGTTGTTGGCACGGCGAATTTGATTTTCGAATTGAGACTTTAGCAGTTTGAAAGCCACTGACTGTAGCTACAGATTTATTTTCAGTGTTGTCGTTTTTATTTGGAGTGTTATTAGTATTTTCTGCATGTAACAAACGATTGTGGAATCTGGTACAAGCTTGCAATCCACACACACGACGTTTTAGACAATTTTGCAGGTTGTGGCCTGACTGCAAGCAGGAAAAGCACAAACTATGCTTTTTTACTGTATTCCACCGTGATAGTTTGCCTCTTTAAATTTTGGGCATTGATACAAATAGTGATTTTTGTTACAGAGTACACACTTGGGATCTTCTTTAGTTATTGACAACACTGGCTTTGTCGATGATTTATTTCTTGTACTAAGTGGTTCATTCGCTGAAAGTTGTTTTGATTGAGTAATATCAGTAGCCATTGATACATATAAGGCAACGTGCTGCAACCAGTTGCAGAAGTCTCTAACTGTTGGGTATGGCTGTTGTATCGATAAGACGTGGCGCGTCCACTCTTCTCTTTTATTGAAGGGTAACTTACTTAACAATTCGTCGAGTAAAATCGGGTTGTTTAGATGAGGCGCAGCACCAGAACTTTCAAGGAATGCTGTCAAATTTGTAACCATTGTACTAAAATTTAGTATTTCGGTAATCTTACCACTAGTGACAATAGGATACGCTCGAGCTTTGGCAATTTGGCTGCGGACAAGTATTTCTGGACGACCATAGTGATGTTCTAAAGTGTTCATGACAGTATTGACGTTCGATGGGTGTATCAAAAGCGATTCCACCTGTTGACGTGCTTGACCTTTCACCGCTTTTTGCAGACGAAGCAAATTTTCAAGGTCCGTGTAGGTATATAAAATAGTGGTTTCCTTATAGGCCACCGAGAACATTGGCCATTCCTCAGGTCGGCCGTGGAACTCTGGCAGATCGAGTACTTTGCGGATGGGTGCATAGCCTCCAAGACCCAAAGGCGACTGGTTGAAACTAACAATCGGTACTGTAGAAGAAGTAAGATTTGTAGCATGGCTTGCAAAATTGGGGTTAGGTTGTACTGAGTTATTGCCATATGTGGATTGGCCGGCGGATAGATTCTGGCCTGTGCGTGTGCTGGCGCGGGCGGCACCAAAGGTGGAGGCATTTATAGGATCTAAGTAAGACGAACTATGTGTAGCATAGGTGCCATTGGCGAAGGCACCATAGTAGGCGTTAGAACTGAAAACGCTATTGGTTGATGTGGTTGTGTAGTTAGTGGCAAAATTTCGTGAAATCGTAGCAAAGGTGCTTGTTAAGGCTGGGTCAGCTACAGTTCTGATGCCGGGTGTACTGACGGATACAGCTTCCGTGTTATTGCGACTTTCGACTGGAGTAGTACCTACGGTTTGTTGACGACTAATTACCTCCTGGAGTTGGGCCTTTTCCTTCTCCGAGGTTTCCAAAGACATTTGTAATTGTTTTACCTGTGAGCGTAGCTCTTCCAAAGAATTACGGATCGGTGTAGTTGGTCGTTCGGCTTCATCCCCACTATTATCGCCATCGGTAGACATTTCTTCAGTGTTTGGGGCCTTCTTTGTACTGCGCAAGTTGTAACCTTTCATTTATTGCGTTTCTCAGGCATTCAACGTTCCTTTGCGTTGAATAAATATTAAAATATTGTCGCGGCAGCGATTATTCGGAAACAAAAATGCACGAAATATTTAAACGATGATTTTTTAATAGGTTTTAATATCTGATGAAATAGGATAAGAATTCATGTAATATACAAATTAAATTATACATGTGACTTGTAAAAAACCTTACTTATTCGTGCTCTCCGTGTATTCGTTTCCGTAAAAAGAAGAAGGAAAAACATTATAATATATGTACATGTAATTTATCAGGGTTGCACGGAGAGACACATATGTATATATACGTATTAATTTCAGTGTCGCATTTGTATAGTTCTTACTTAAGTAAACGAACTACCTTAAACTTAGCGTCTATCACCAACAATTACAGGTATGTTTTTTGTCAGTATTTGTCACATATTTATAAAAACTGTATATTTTATCCTAATTTGGCTAATTTCCTATAGCATGAGAGAAAAAATAGTTCCATATATTAATTTTGGTAAATTTTTTCCATACCATATATATAAGGTTCTGTTGAATTTTCTAAAATTTTGAAAATATGGCTTTACAAAATTGTACAATTTCTACATTTCCGGCAAAACACAATGCAATTTGTTTACAGATTCTACTAGACCACTTCAAAGTTAACCAAATTCGCAAAAAATAGGCGTTCTTTTTTAATTTTTTGTTTGACTCCACCAAACTTTAGTAATTTTTTGAACTCCAAT